>JADMNL010000028.1:36136590-36753636 GCA_016271365.2 Neoceratodus forsteri | reverse complement strand
GAGTCTCTGTTACTGGCCAGCATACCTTTGCGTAATAATGTAATTTCTAGTAGGATCCATAATAACGGCCCCGTGCAAGTCTTGCTAGTATATTATTTCGCATGTCTGAAATTACACAAATGCATATATTGGCAACAATAATTACATACTAGAATAATTGACATAATTTAAGATCGTTTCTGGTTACCACATTTGTCAAAATATTTTTTGCTGCTAACAGAACAGCTTAATATAGAGCTAAAAACAGATGAAACCGTGCCTGCCTAGTGTAGCAACAAGTAACAAGATAATGTCTAGTTTTGAATAGTATTGTGGTTGTGTAGCTCACAATAAAATGGCCCTTGGAGGCTAGTTGAGAAGGTGAGCTAGTCTGTGTCAGCTGCCTTGGGAACTAAAGTGGTGGTAGAGTTTGGGGTACTATGTGGGGTGGGGATGCCACTGGACACCAGGGATGACTTTTTAGGGATGGAGACATTTGCATATTAAACAGTGAATGTAGGAAAAGGCATACATCTTTGAATATTTCTCTCAAAATTAAATACAGGAAACACAAATCACATTATTAGTTGTACAGCAGATGCAGGAATAATTAATACTAACCATCTAGTCCCAAGTGGATAAGCTACAATTACAGCCAATGATTACATAAAGCAAGGATCATGTGGATTAAATACCTTCCTTTACATATCAAAAACAAATGATAGATATTTAGGATATTCAGCTTCTGTTGTATTAGCAGGTAAACAAGCAATAAAGCTTCCAATAAAGACAGCTCACACCAAACCCTTAAGTGCTGTGTGAAATTTAGATGCTTAAGTACACTGCTGACAATGTAAAGTGCAACCTCTAACAGTTCATATCAACAGAACACCTACTATGTTACAATGCCCTGTACCTCTTCATCACTATCATTTATGAAACTGGGCCAACAGGGTAGCACGACGATTCAGCAAAGGAATTATGGCAATCGCAATTTCAGTGACGTGAATTCAATGAATGTTAAGACGGCAATGGTAACATTTTGGCACCCTACAGTATGGGCAACAATTGTTTTCCCCCTTCCCCAAGATGTTACAACCTCTGAGCTAGTTATTTAAGTAACAGGTGTGTGTGGGAAGGGGGGAAAAGCAGTAATGCAGTTGTTACCCTTACTGTAGGGCACCCATATTCACCATCAACCTTTTAATGTTCATCAACTTGCCCATTGCTGAAATTGCGATCATCATAATTCTTTCACTAAATTGACATGAAGTTGACCAACAGATACTAGATATTCATCAAGATACGATTCAGCTTAAAATCAATAATTCTCCTCAAAGCCTCCTGTGAGACCTATTTTTAATTAACCCCTGGGAAACAATGGTTCTCTTCAGCAGCATTACATAATCTAGGTACTCCTATAGCACTGAAAATAAATATAGATAATCAGGGAACAGTCTGCTCAAAGTGATCACAAATTCTGCAGATGATAGGAACCAAATGACCACTCACCCATAGTTAAAGGCAATAATGTATTGTGGTTTATTTCTCACTTAGAACATCATAATAGCCCCAAACACCACCAACATTTCAGAGGTTGAGACCCCTTTCTCAGGGTGTAATAGGTTGTCAGAGTTCTGAGTGTTCCTGGTCTCAGTCTGTAAAATATTATATGTACTTTATGATCATGCTTTCAGTCTTAAGAGTTGCATATGTGCTCTTCTGGCTGTCTGCAACATTATGGCTTGACACCTCTCTTCATCTCTGAGTGTGAGTCAAGACAGACCAGTTGAAGAAGGGGTCTTAACTTTTGAAACATTGGTGGTATTTGGGATTATTATAAAGCTCTGAGGGCCAGATATTCAAAACTTTGCTCGAGGCAAAAACCGTTTGCGCAGGCTTAGTGTGGGATTAGCGTGGGTCTGCTATATTCAAAAGGCCAAATAGCACAGGCAAACTACATTAGCACCGGGCAAATCTATAATGTATGCAAGGGGCAAACTGACATGAATACAGGTGCAATGCTATATTCAGCAACTAGCTCTGCGCTAAGTGGTTTTGCGCGACTTAGCGTGACACTTAGCACGGTGCAAATGACCGCCCAGGAAAAGCTTGTCTTAACCCTGGGCAATCAGCTTTTGCGACACTTTGGCTTTGCGCGGTGTTTGCGTGGGTTTAGCGTGGGTTTTGCGCGACCCTAACAAATAAATATGACACATAGATAAAGCCAAACATAGAGGAAGCATGCTGCTAACTGATGGCATCACAATGATGCCATCATCTGCCACCAGTCCCAGCCATGCCAGGCAGTAAGTGGTGACCCTGCCACCAGTGGACAGCATGGCAGTGTGGCCATACAGCACACACCTGCGGACCACACATCTGTGGACATGAACAGATGCCAGCACACACATGCAGCACTGTGGGCATGGAGGATGTTGTGGGGAGCGTATATGGGTGGCGAGGCTGTGCCACAGACCAGGTGTGGCCACAAGGCTGGGACACATCATGCAGTGCACATGGGCCAGTATTGGGAATATCCCAACACTAGTGTGCCTTTCGGATAATATATGCCCCCCCGCCACATACCGCACAGCTGTACAACTGCCACAGCACACAAAGCCAGAAATGTACATGTCACTGTGAGCATCCCATGCCACAGGTACAGCATCTGTGGGTCACACAACAGTGTAACAGTAATGTCCACTGTCAGTAAACACCTGCAGGTTGGGCCTGTCACTGTGTACAGTGCAGTCATCATCACTGCCCTACACACCATAGGCAGTGCTGTGTCCCTCACACTACTGGCCCCCTTGCTACTGTAGTGTCTGTTGTGCACTGTAGCATGCCCTACAGTGTGACAGTTGCATGCAGCACCACCAGCACCTGTGCCTATGCTGTCTTGTCCCCTGGAGTACAATATGCTATGCTATGCTGTACTGTTTACATGTAGCCTGCAGCTATCATCGTGCACTGCCAGACTGACCTACAGGTGGAGCTGCGGTTGGACCTGGTCAGCCCCTGTACTTCCAGACTGACCTACAGGTGGCTCTGTGGGACCCTGCAGTAATGCTGGGCAAACTGCATGCAAATCAGGGTATAATGAGATACTAATCCGGTTGTTTGCCCAGAGACTACCTAAGTAGGCTCATTTGCATGGCACTTTTGAATATGGCACATTTTTAGCTCTGGGCAAATGTGTTTGCACCGGGCTAACTGCTTAGCTCCACGCTAATGCCGCGCTAATGTGTTAGCACGGCGCTAACGGTACGGGGAATAATATACAGTTTTGATCACTGTTCTTTCACATCTGCTGCTTCCTGCAGCTGTACTGAGTCCATGCATTTGCTGGCACACACATTGGCCATGTAGTTCGTCTGTACCTGCCCTCACATTGCTGTGCACTGTGTTGTTGTTGTGGGTTGCACTTCCTGGTTGCTTTATTCAGTGCTGTCTTATTCCCGGGCTATTTTTGCCCTGCACTCCCAGACCAGTTTGCCCGGCTTCCTTAGACTGCAATATTCAGCAGGATTAGCACCGGGCTATTTCCATTTCAGTATAGCTTGCTCTGTGCTCCTGGCTATGTTTGCCCACCGGGCAGTGCTAATTTAGCCCTTGGGCAAAGTTTTGAATATCTGGCCCTGAGTGACTTAAATAAACCACATTAAATTATTATCTGTAATACTGAGTGAGTGGTCATTTGTTTCCTATTATCTGCAGCACCTCTCTGGCATGAGCCAGATAATAGAAAGTTTTTGCCTCTACCTATAGCAAGAAAGAGCACCCCCCTCTAACACACCCTGCACTCTGTGAAACCACCCTCATTTTTACTTCAGGAAGATTAAGATGAATGAAGCTCACCGTCACGTCGCCTCAGCCATTTCCACTTCCAGAATCAGCAGTGACACCCTGGACCTTAAGCTGCTATCACTTACAGTTGACGAGGTCCTCAGTCCCCTAACTAAAATTCTTAACCTCTCTCTCCACACCAGTACATTCCCTGAAATATGGAAAATTGCCACTGTAACCCTGGTCCACAAAACTGGGTATAAGACCTGCCAATCTAACTACTGCCTGATCTCCATATTGCCACCACTATCCAAGGCCCTAGAGCATATTGTTGTGGACCAGCTCACTGATTATTTGGACAAATATAATATTCTGTGCACACAACAGCACAGTTTTAGAAAATGGCATAGTGCCATCACTGCCCTGCTTGAATTTACTAGTGCAGTACATAGTTCCCTTGATAGTGAACTTCTTACTGGGGCTGTCTTCATCTACCTCTTGAAGGCATTTGACACAGTCCATCATCGGCTGCTGTATGACCAAATATTCCTTGCTGGCATTGACTGGACTCAGCCCACTGGTTCAGAAGCTACCTTGACAACCGCTCTCAAAGTGTAAAAATTGTCAGTGCTATCTCGGACACCTTGCCTGTATGCTCAGAAGTACCTTAGGGGTCCATACTGGGCCCTTTCCTTTTCAGCCTCTTTTTAAACTCCCTACCACAATCCTGCTTGGAACAAATCATCCTGTATGTGGATAATGCTGTTGTCTTTTCTATGCACAAGGACCTTTCACCACTACAACACAGCCTCCAACTCAGATTCAGAGCCATTGAAACATGGTTCTCCAATCATAAACTAGTCCTTGATCACAAGAAAACCAAGTCATTGCTATTCTGCAGTTTACATAACCATTACAAGCAACACCCCCTTGCCATCTCCACCAAGCAGGGGACTGTCCTCAAACAAGTTTACTCTTTCAAATACCTAGGAATTCTGCTTGACTCCAGTCTCTCCTATACGGCTCACATTGGCAGCGTGGCTAAAGCTGCCAGCACATGCCTTGGATTACTCTACAAGCACAGGCAGCACCTCACCCCAGAGGCCTGAAGATTGTTGTCCAGAGCTCTGTGGTGTCAATTATTGATTATGGCCTCATTGTCTATGGCTCCGACACGACGTCCGCCCTCCGACGTATAACAACTGCACTTAACAAAGCATGCCGACTCTCAACTGGTGCCCACCACCTCACCCACACCTGTGCCCTTTATGAACAATCTAGATGGCTCCAACTCTCCAACCGTATAAAGTATCTCACATATGCTATGGCGGGAAAAATCAACCTTGGTCTCACACCCCCCCGATGTTACTGCCTTGTTACATCAAAACACCAACTGACAGAACACCAGGAGCTTGACAACCCAGATTCTACCAGTTTCTCGCTGTCGAACTATGCAGGGCCAATTCTCCTTCACCTATAGGGCTCCTCCAAGGATGAATGGTCTCTGCCACACCATCTCCTATGCCTCAACACTAGGTCTGTTCAAAACCAGGCTCCGGGCCCATCTCATTGCCTCTAGCTCCTGTGACTGCCTCTCCTAGATGATGATCTACAAAGCTTTAATCCTAACTTATATACTGCTTAACCCCAGGCCCCCCAGTCCCCCTTCCCCCAGCTCCTGAGGCGCCACTTCAAATCTCAGGTCTTCATACCACCTCATTAGTCTCTCCTTGCCCTGTTATAGCATTTATCCCCCACCCTGACCCCTTTTTCTCTTCTATCACTCCTTCCCATTTATTTTTTGACAAATGCCTCTGGCTGCATCTTCATCCTCCCCCTCTCCTCTCAACCCTGTTTCTCTGCCACCCCCAGGCACCTGACACCACCCATTCCTTGTGGGCACATGCGTCTGAGCTGTGTTCACCATTTTACTATAGCTGCCTCTGTTAACTACCTACACTTCTCCTCCTCCTCCTCTACACCTTTCTCTTTCTATAATTGACCCCTTTCAATAGCACTGTTTTACATGAATTGTTTACTGTTATTTCACTGTTGCTTCCTTGTTGTTTGTTATTTCTGATGTGGAACCTTTGTAAAAGAGCCTTGGCTCAAAGGTACTAGTAATCCTAGAATAAATTAATAAATAAAATAAATGGTTAAATATAAGATATATGCTTTTGTTTTTTGTTCTTTAGTCATTTTAATCACAATGTAGGCTTTAAGGTTTGTGTCATTTTAATTGATGGATTTAAAATGATCACTTTGTTTGTATTCCCCAGATCTGCCCCTTGGGGAAGGCCCTGAGTGGGGCTGAACAGCTGGGGATGTAGGGTGCTTGGATTGAAGGCATTACTTGCCACAATAAATCTACACTGCTTTGCTTTACTTTTTGAATTGTGCTTTCTTCATGAGTGCTTTTTGCTTTGGAACATTTTGACTGAGGCTGGCAGCCCCTATACAGCACTACTGAGCTTCTCCTGTGCACACCATAAAACCCCTATTTTCAAGCACATTGTATGCTGTGTAAATCTGGGGCTGTGCTGATTTTTCTCAGTTGGAAATTACTCATAATAAAATACAAAGATACATATGTGGGGCCATATATTCAAAGCTCTGCACCTGGCACAAATCTTTTGTGCTGGAATAGCACCGTATTTGTGCCAGGCTGCAAAATTCAAAAGCCCTTTTAGCACCGGCACTGTGTGATAGCGCCAATGCTAAAAGGTAATTTATGCAGGGGTGGGGAGTCAGGGGAGTGGCCATGAATGGTGGTGCAGTGGCATATTCAAAAGATTAGCACCACGCTACAGGGTCTTGTGCCACCTGTAGCACATTGTTAATTACTGCCAGCAAAAAGCATATAGCACTGTGTTGGTGACCCTGTCTGCAATTCGAAGTTACCTGAAGTAATTCTAAGTGTAACTACGAATTACTGCAAGGAGAATTCTCTGGTAATCTAGTGGTCCCTCCACCCATACATTGCAGTCCCCGGCCCCCATATCATGTCCTCCCCAATCCAAGTGTCACACTTGGAGCCCACCCCAGTCTGTCCAAAGTTATATTGTTTATGCTGATGAGGGTGCCCAATCCCCAGTTAGCAGTATGTATCCCACCCAATCCACGTGGCGCACTGGAAGCCCACTCCAGTGTGCTCAAAAGTTATATTGTTTATGCTGATGGTGGCGTCTGATCCACCATTAGCAGCATGTATCCCCCCAATCCATGTGGCACACTGGGAGCCCACTCCATTGTACCCAATAGCTGTACATTGGAATGTTAACCTGTAAATGTAGAAAAAACTGTCCCCCAATGTCCGTCATTTTATTTTACTTTGCTGAAAAAAGAAAACAGTCCCTCGTCATTTCCCCATCCCCGACCCTCCTTCTGTACACCCACCTCCCTGCACCCCCCCCTTATCCTATACTTACCCTCCGTGGTCAGCAGCTGCGCTCTCCTGTGGACAAGGACACATTTGCATTCTTCAAAGCTGAACTGCAACTGAAGAATCACAGTTAGTGCTGTATAACGGCTATCAATGGGGGGTTACAACTTATATTGCTATCTCAGCCATTATGTGGAATTTTGACCCCAGATTTTCAACATGGGGTTTGTGAGACCCCACCTCATGAACAATGTCACTGTCATCTCATTACTCAGTCCCGAAAGGTGATTTCTCGGTCAATGTGCAGAATCACCTTTCAGGACTGAGTAACAAGATGACAGTGACATTGTTCATGAGGTGGTGTCCCACAAACCCCATGTTGATAATCTGGTGCAACAATTCCCAGAAATAGTTGCGTTACGAAAGTGCATCGTGCAGTTCCTATGCATGCTCATACCTTTGCCAATATTTAATATTGTCACTCCAGATTTTCAGCATTGCCATTATTTCACACCTCCTCATGAACAGTACAGTTGTCAGTTGTCACATCCTGCCCAGAATGTGTTTTTGCACCTATTGCGTGGAATGGCACGATTGCTTTGTGAACTCTACTTTCGGGATGGATTAACAAGTTCACAGTGCCAGTGTTCATGAGGGGTGGTCTCAAAAAGCCCATGTTGATGGTTTGGTGCAAATTGCCTAACATGCCCAAGTTGCGTGTGTCCATTGAAGTTATGCTACACATGCACATAACTTGCAGGATTGGAGCGCAAGGTCCAAAGAACCATGAACTACCACAGTAACATAAAGGATACCATTATACTGTCCCCAAAAGAAGGGAAATACATGGCAAAAAGCTATGTTAATGCATCAGTTAGGGATTTTAATAACTCGTAATAAGATGGGAAATGCTATGTTAGGATTCCCATTCCTACCACCCCCCCACCCTCCACACACCAATAGGCATTGGGGTGTACCATGGGATCATCAGGCCTAACTCTCACCCCATTCTCCTATACTGTTCCATGTCAGCTTGTTTACACATGGAATGGGGTGAGGGTTGGGCCTGATAACCCCATGGTACACCACGATGCTTGTTGGTGTGTGGAGGGTGGGGGAGGGTGGTTGGGATGGAAACTCTAACATCACATTTTCCTGCTTTTTATAATTTAGTAAACACCCTAACCAATGCATTAACATAGTTTTTTGAAATGAATGTGCATAAAAAAAAATAATATATATATATAGTTAAGGATTGCAGTGATGCATGGGTGAATTTCCTGCAGTATCAGCCTGTACTTCCATTCTGACCAACAGGGGGGAACTGTGCACTTCATGCAATAGAGTCAGCAAACTCCATGGAAATGTATGCTAAGCAGCTCATAATGACATGCAAATGTCACAGTTTGCCCATGGATTACCAAAGTAGGCTCATTTGCATAGGAGCTTTGAATATAGCAAACTTTTGCACCAGGCAAACCTGTTTGCACCTGGCTAATGTGTTAGCACTGTACAATCAGGTTAGCCCTGGGCAAATCTCTCTTCAGCATACCACAGTTCTGCAGTGTGTGGCCTGCATTGTTGCTTGCAGTTGTTGTATAACACTACTTTGCTATCACACACATTGTCCACCAGCTTCACCTCTGTGTCCACAGAGCTGCTTTTGCCTTTTGCACTTCCCTTTCACTATATTCAGGGCTGTCTTATTTCCTGGGCTATTTTAGCAATGCACTCCCAGCCCTATTTACCCTGCTTCCTTTGCATGCTGTATTCAGCAGATTTAGCCTCGGGGCTA
This sequence comes from Neoceratodus forsteri, assembly GCA_016271365.2. Classification (NCBI taxonomy): domain Eukaryota; kingdom Metazoa; phylum Chordata; order Ceratodontiformes; family Ceratodontidae; genus Neoceratodus; species Neoceratodus forsteri. The sequence continues at coordinate 36,744,691 of JADMNL010000028.1, read as the reverse complement.
TTCCTTTGAATATAGCTTGCTTTTGGTTCTGGGCTATTTTAGCATGCTGGGTAGTGCTAATTTTGCATGGAAGCTTAGCTTTGAATATAAGGCGTCAGGTATACCTAATTCAGTTACGGCAGAGGTAGCTAGAGCTGAATTGGGACAGTTTCCATTTTCTTCTTTAACCAGAGAGAGAAGTCTTAACTTTGTATTGGGCCTTTTCTTCCTTTCAGATACATGATTGCCAAGACTGTATTTAGAAGAACAAATTAATTATACTCATCATAGCTTCATATATCCTACAATTAAGCTAATTAAAGAACAACTCTTTCCAACTGGTTTAGCTCATCTTCTATATGAAATGCATATTTACTCGAAAGAAGAAATAACCTTTATACTGAAGTCTAGAATACGAGACGTTGCTTTATCTCAAGATTTTATCAGAATCTCATCACTAAGTGTTTCTCATGGTATAAATTAATTAAAACTCACCATGGTTAGAACCTTATTTAAAACTGATAGCTGATCCTAATGATTATAGAGTACTCACCTTATACAGGATGGAATTATATAATGCAAATTGTGTTTACTTTAATCAGCGAAGGCCAGGATTCAGCTCTCCCTATTGTAAACATGGGAGTGGCTCTGAGGATGACCTGAAACATCTGACTCTGCTATGTCCTCTTTTCAAACAACAGTGAGATTATTGGCTTTGTCCTATCCTTACACATTTTGAGTCTCAGCCTGATAACCTTATTCTTATGTTATATAACTCAAAGGATCCAATAATTTTGCATTGCCTTTCACAATTTTTGAGAAATTTAAAAATCATGATTTATTCTCCCACAGATCAAATAACTTAGCATGTAAACATGCTAATATTTTTATGTTTTCACCTTGTTTGTTTTAATTCATGAGCTTCACAGGTTTATTACCATATGTCTGTGTTATGTTCTCAATGAGACTAGCATGAGGTTCCTTGGATTTTCATATGTTGTAGCATGTCATGATCAGTTTTTGCGTTATTATAATTCAATTAAAATAGTATGTATAGTAAGAAGAATATAAGGGGTTAATCTTTTTATGGTCAATTAATGGATCTTTTTTCATGGATTGGATAAGAAATTACAGGCAGCAATACTCCTTATAGGGGTGTAGGTAACCAGACCTGAACCCAAGGGAGTCCTGTTTAAATTCATGTAGTGCTGAATTAGCTAAAGTATTCATCCTTAGATTCTTTCTTACGCATTGCGTGATAGTCAGTAATTGGAAAGTATAGTTACATAAATGAAAACTTTGCAGATCTTGTACTTATTTATTGATATGTTTTAAATGTTTTATATATGTAATGACTCTGTAAGTCAAAATAAGAAATATTGAATTGAATTGACATTAAAGAGGAGTGGTCCCAGTACTGACCGCTGCGGTATCCTGCTTGTCACTCTTCCCTCCTCAGAGCAAACTCCATTTAACACCATCATCTGCCTCCTATCCCCTAATCAGTTTCTTACCCAGGTTACCACCTTATTGTCTACCCCCATGCTACCCAAATTCTTTACCAGCCTCCTATGTGGAACGATGTCAAAGGCCTTGCTGAAATCCAAGTATGCCATGTCCACTGCCCCTCCCTGATCCAACACCTTGGTTACCCAGCAAAAAAATCTTTAGATTTGTTTGGCATGACCTCCCCTGTGTGAAGCCATGCTGCCTTGGGTCCTGCAGTCCTTTGGATTCCAGGTGTTCCACAATTCTTTCCTTTAATACTGTTTTCATCAATTTCCCTATTATAGAACTGAGGCTGACAGGCCTATAATTTCCTACCTCCTCCTTACTACCACTTTTGTAAAGTGGGATCATGTCCACTTTTCTCCAGTCCTCCGGGACCTTGCCAGTCTCCAGTAAACTGTTAAACAAGTCTGGCAGGGGTGCAGGTAGCACCTCCTTGAGTTCCTTCAATGCTGTTAAATGCATCCCATCTGGACCCATGGATCTGTCCACCCTGAGATTAGCGAGTGCTTTCCTGACTTTCTCCTCAGAAAAGAGACTGGTGTCCACTTCCCTCTCCTTCAAGCTCATGGTGCTTATTTGTGGTCACTCCTCTTCCCCTTCTACTGTGAACACTGAGCAAAATTTTTTCTTTAAGATATTTGCCTTTTCTTGGTTCTCTTCTGTACATGCCCCCTTAACCATATCATTCTTTCCTTTGTCTTTCTTGTCTCGTTTATATACCTGAAAAATATCTTGTCCCCCATCAACACTGTCTGGGCTATTCTTTCCTCAGTCTGAACATGTGCACTCTGTGTTGCTTTGCCTGTCTCTCTCTCTATTTCCCCATATACACTTCCTTGTCCTCCTCTCTATAGGCATCCTTATACCTTCTGAGTGCCACTGTTTCTACCCTTAACTTCTCTGCCACTTTCTTTGAGAACCATAATGGTGTCCTCCTTCTGCTTTTGCTTGTTTACTTGACATACAGGTGTGTTGCCTTTACTATGCCTTCTTTTAATCTGGTCCATTTGCTTTCAACCCCACCCAGGACATCTCCCCCAACCAGGTCCTCTCAGAGGCACTCAACCATCTTTGTAAAGTCAGCCCCTCTGAAAACCAGGACACTCACTCTTGTGCAATTGGATTCCACTGCCATCCTTATATTAAACCACACTGTGTGATGGTCACTAGTTCCAAGATAACTTCCTACCCTGATGTCCTCAACACTGTCCTTGTTAGTAAGCATCAGGTCCAGTATTGCCCCCCTCCCCGAGTGGATTCACTTACTAACTGTCAGAGGAATGCTCTCTGCAGGGAGTCCTGGAGGTCTCTACTTCTAGCTGATGCTGCAGCAGGGAGGCTCCACTCAACATTGGTAGATTAAAGTCCCCCACCAGAACCAACTCCCCCTTCTTAGCCATTTTGCCAAGGTCATCCAACATTTCTTTGTCTAAGTTTACCACCTATGTCAGAGGCCTGTATATCACTGCTATCTGAATGGTGTCTCTGTTTCCTGACTCAAGGTTGACCCACAACACCTCGACCCTTGAATTCCCTGTACCTCCATTGCTTTTATGTTTTCCGTAACATAAAGCACTACATCATCACCACCCTTCCTCCCTACCCTGTCTCTTCTAAACATTGTGTAGCTAGGAATGATCATTTCCCAGTCATGTTTATCAGTGCGCCATGTTTTGATGATGGCTTTAATATTCAGGTCCGTCTCAGCAATGGTCACTTCCAGGTCAGGTGACTTATTTCCCAGACTTCTAACACTGGCACACATGGTTGTCTAGATGCTGTTCTTCCTTCTTCAGTTCAGTTCAGTTTATTGACAGGATAAAACTCTGTTGAACAGGCTCATTTGCAAGGAGGTTCTGGTACAAAACAGTCTTAAACACAGAGCATATAAACAATAACATCCAAGAGGACTTAAAATCTCAAAATATTTACAGCTATACAAAATTATAGAACAGACATTTACAGCTATACAAAGATCATAGAACAGTATACATGCACAGTGTATATGCAATATACAGGTAATACAGGGTATATGACAAAAATTCAAGGACTCCTTAAAAGAATTTGAAGGGTTAAGGGGTATGGTAACAGAAATGGAAGGGAAGAAAGCAGGGGACAGGCCAGGAAGGTCAGTCACAGGTGGGGATGAAAAATGGTAAAAGGACAAGAATAAGGGGTGGGAGACAGGAGAGAAGAGTGTTCTTTTGTCTCTTCCTACTTTTTCTAGCTGCTGACCCTTCCTCTTCCTTTTATATTGCCTGCTTTTCTTCCCCATTACTCCCATGCTAATCGCTTGTTAACTTGATTGTTTTTCTTTCTGGTGGAAATCTTTTCTCCAAGGATGTCTCGATCCTCAATTGCAGTCCGTGGGGGGCACAGTTGCTGCCTCCTCTTTGCCAACCATCACCCCCTCAGATAGTTTAAATGTCCATCAAAATAACATATAAACCTTACAGTGAGTACTGCCATTCCCCTTCTGGATGGATGCAGGCCATCCCCCCAGTAAAAGTTCTGATCTCTCCAGGTGGTGCCCCAGCCTCCAAAGTAGTCATACCACTCATCTCTACACCATTCTTTCAACCATGAGTTAAATGCCTTAGTGTGGATCTCCCTTTCCTTTCCCCATTGTAGACAGGCAGCTGTTCTATAAAGGCTACAGTGTGTGCTACCCCTTCCGCAGCTTCCTAAACTGCTAATGCACTGTATAATGATGCGGTAACCCATACTGCCTTAACCTCTGGCCACAGCTAGGACTATTCCACACAGTAATGGGTGTCATCAAGGATTCTTTGTCCTTTTCTCCCAACAACACCTATCCAGTTGGGTACTACTTGAATACTGTACCTTACCTCCCCAATGGGTGTAGCTGAGAGCTGACCAGTGTAGGGGATGCTGCACTGGACTGGTCTGGAGACCTGCAGAAATGTGAGACACTGGCTCTGTAAGCAAGGACACTGACACATGAATTGATGAACAGAAGCAGGTAAATTTAATTGAAAAGATGAAAAATAAAATAGCTTGAACAGCCACGAATGGCACGGCACATCTTTTGCATAAATTATAAACAAATATAAAATTGCAGTTTGATTAGACACTTTATTTTCTTCTCTTTTCCAGCAGGGCACACCACCCCACTACACTCTTGTTTCTCTTTCCCAGCATGACACACCACTCCACTACACTCTCCCCTGGTGACTGCAGGCACTCACCACCCACCAAAACACACAAGCTAATCCTAGGACAAACACCCACTCTATTCTGAATCCCTGGGCTTGTTCACACTGCAGCTTTAAGGGCAAGCAGTAGCTACTAGGCCTTATCTCACCTTAATCAGCCCACTGACACCTTACACCAGATACCTAACCTGGTATGTATCACCCAGTGTCTTTTCCTCTTTCATTCTATAACTCTACACTGTTAAAAATCATTTAACATTCTACACACAAATTCACTTTAAGCAATCAGGAGTGACAGTGGCATGAAACATATTACATACTGTTACATTAAAAACTAGGACATTTTCCCCACTCAGTACATGAACTCTTCAGTTCTTCAGCTTACAAAGTCTTTTTAAAAATGCAGAAGGATTGAAGTTAATTTTCTATTACTTCAATATCACTTGAGTTTTAAAATAGTCCCCAAATTGTAGCAATAAATTTTTTACAATACCACACTCCTTTGGATTTTCTGAAGAAATCCTTTGATGAAAATTCTGAGGAATTCTTCTGAGGGCCCTTTGGAGCAAGCAACATTGCTGATGGAATCTGGAGAAGTGATTAATTGTTCAGGTTGCAGCTTTTTTTCTGTGAGGAAAACTTGGTACAACAGGATCATCAGGCACTTGAAGCAGCAGGCTCTCTGTTCTCATCCTGCTCTCACTCACTGCCCTATCTGACCCTACACTGGGATACAGGTGATCCCCTAATCCTACACTTTAACTAAATAAGGCTGTCCACTTCAGACTGTATCACTGCAACAAACCTCTTCTGACTGGACACACACTTGGCTTGGGTCCCTCTCCCTTGGTCGCTCTCCCTGCTTGACTCTCTGCATACTGGCCGTGCAGCTACTTTTATGAGTAAAACTAATTTGCATATGCTAATAACTGGACACTAAGTGGACATTGATCTGTCCAGGGGCTCAGCACCAATCACAATCCTTTCTGCATCAGCATAAGCCCACATCTCCCCCCCCCTTGGCTTTCTAACTCTTTAACTTAATTTTATGTGGTGCAAGACTTATCAGCTATTCACCTTTGCTCTCTGGCTGCTGGACCCCCTCACCTCTCTTATTCTCTACATCCTTTGTCCTCTTTGTATGTCCACCTGCCACATGATTTAGATAATCAGCTACACTTTGTCCCTGTGCCCTTTATTTTGAACTAACCACTGGCACTCCTTTCTTCCACCAGGAGCCCTTGACCAGGTGGTCAGCTCACTTTCACCAGTGGATGTGGCTAGATAAGCAAACTGACTGCGCACTCTCCTCAGCCTGCTTCAAGCTATCCTTCACCTGGGTAAGCCTGGCACTTTGACCAGGGACTCGGCTTGGGACTTTGATTGGCTATAGCACTGCTTAGCTAACACCTGATTGGCTGCTGCCGTATGGCTTTTGTTGTGATTGGCCCTGCAGTATTTCCAGCTTTCCATGTTTTTTTCTTGCTGCCTTCTCTCTCTCTAATTGCTAGCTGCTGATCACTGTCACTTCTTTGATGAGGGCCTTGGCCTCAGCCCCAGCTTTGGTCAACCCTAATCCAGAACTGCCATTTCATTTGGAAACTGCCATCTCTAATGTGAGCAAGTCAGCAGTCCTTGCACAAAAGGCAAATGGCACCTTGAGACCTTTCGCCTATGCATCACAGATGCTCTCCCTTATGGAACAGAAGTACTCTATGTGTGAGAGGAATCTTCTGGTGACCTTCTGGGCCATCAAACACTTCACCTACATCATAGGGGTTTCCCCTACTGTGCTGCACACCAACAACACCCCCAGCAATTTCCTCTTGACTGACAGAATCAAAGATGGCAATGTGTCTAACACCAGACTCTCTCACTGGTCTCTCCTCCCACAAAATCAAGACATCACTGTGCCTTCTGCCAAAATGCCCTGCATCTTGGCACATGGAATGAGTGTGGCACTGTGCCACCCACCCTGCCAGAACCAGGCCCCTTCTTTCCCACAACCGAGTGCACCCTAAAAGATTGTGCAGTTCATCACATCTTCACAGATAGATCTTCCTATATCAGGAAGGAGAACAAATTGCAGGCTGTGGTATCCTGGTCCTTTATACAGCTGGTGACACCTCTGAGGAGTCCAGGTAGTGCACCATTAAATTGTCCCAGGATTCAGAACTTGCAGCAGCTGCCTGTGCCCTGGAGATCATCTACAGCAAAGGAGAGGAGGACACCATTATCTCCTCTGGTTCTTCCTGGGTGTGCAATTTGTTGATGGAATTTTTTCCTTTCTGGAAGACCCATGATTTTGCCTCTTCAGAACTCAGCCCTGTGAAATACAGAGACCTGTACCTACATATTGTCAGCCTTCCTGAGAAATCTGTTTTCAGGCTTTACATACACAAAGTTAGGGCCCAATCACAGTCTAAGCCTTACCATGAATACAGTGATCGAGCAGACGCCGTGGCTAAGGATTACAGACCTTTATAATTGAACTGTGCATTTTCTGTGTATTATATATGCTGAGCAGTGGTGGCTGTGCAACAGGGCATGCCAGGGCACATGCCCAGGTAGGAAAGTACTGTGCCCCAGTTGGTGACCCATGCATTGCCTACCTAACCCATAAGAACAGTATATACTGTAGTTGCCCTAGCTCCAGCTATTGTGACTCCCTTGTGACCTTGTAACCATTAGAGGCTGAAGCCTCCAGTGCCACTGAATAAGCAGGGGTTGCAATAATGATCACTCAAGCCTTTTACTGTCTTCACTTTCTTATGTTCTTTGAATTTATTTTTACATAGTTAGCATTCCTTGTTACAGCTGGTACTTTCCTACCCAATATTAATTTGTTATGCTGTCTTGCACCTGTGCAAGCAACATGTTTGGGTAACTTCGGAAGAGCAGGTTTTGGAGGTGTGGTCCTGTTGTGGCCTGTGGTGCCACTGCTTTTTGGGGCTGGGCTCCGTGGCATGAATTAGATTGCACACTGTCTATAGCAGCAGTGCAAAAGCGTGTCCACCACCTTGAAAGGTTTTAGCCACTGCAATGAGGGAGCACCACCTCATTGCAGGGTGTGCCTTTACCGGTGTAAGTTTCTGTGCGACATGGTGGTGGCTGTGCCATCCGCCTCGCACAGTCCCCAGAAAAGCCAACTTAGGGAGGTGCCCAATCCCCCCGTCAGCATCATCCCCCCAACACTCTTTATTTGCCGACAAGGTGCCCAATCCCCGTAGGCTACAATCCCCCTTCCCCAATTCATCTGCCAATGGGGAGCCCAATCCCTGTCGGCCTCATCCCTCCCAAACACTCTTTATTTGCCAATAGGGTGCTCAATTCCTGTCAGGTATAGTTCCCCAAAAACCGCAGGTAACACCCCCTTCCCAGTTCATTTGCTGTCGCATCATCCCCCAAACACTCTTTTTATCTGCCAACGGATTGCCAATCCCCATCTGCTCCAGTCCCCAAAAAAAATATGCAGGTGACATGCTGGGAGCCCACCCCAGCGTGCCAAATGTACCTTTAAAAATAAAAATCTTTCTGCAACTTTTTTTTCCCCTGTAAAGTAGAAAATGGTCCCTCGCAGTCTGCAGCCCCTTCCCCAACCAGTGCCCAACCACTGTGTGCCCCACCTTCCCACAACCCCCCCTCACCCCATACTTACCTCTGGAGACTGGTGCGATGATCTTCGGTGGACCGGGAACCATGGGTGTAGGCAGGCATACTCCAAGCACTCCACGGTGTGCAATTTTATTTAAGGGGGGTAGCAAATAGGCTCTGAACTGCTTCCTTTTTCATGAAAACTAACAAAGAAAATACTGAACCTTTCTGCAATTTTATTCATAGGAGTCTAAACTAGAAGGACTAGTCACTAATACTCTCTTTGCATCCCAAGGACAATACAACTTTACAGGCTCTGGGCTGGTATGTGGGTGTCTTAGGGAACAATGTATGGCATTTGTATTTACCCATGCATGGCAACAACCATTGTCATGAGATACAAAAGTTGTATTTATTGTGCCAAATGAGGCAACAGGTCCTGGTGTACATTTGTATATTGTCTGGCTACACCCGGGGGGGGGTTTAGCAGTGAGTCCACTTGGTGTGCAGATCTGAAATCCCTGGCTACACCCCTTCCAGGAACACGTCTAGACTCTTCAAAGCCGACCACAAATCGAAGAAGTGCCGGTAAGCTGTATAATGACATAAATGCTTTTTTTTCAACTGTGGTGCATATCTTGGGCATTTTGGGGAATTTTGGCACCAAAGTTTCAACATAGGGTTCTTGGGACCCCTCCTCATGAATTCAGTCACTGTCATTGTGTTATTCAGTCCTGACAGGTGATTTCACGGTCACTGCACTGAATCACCTTTCGGGACTGATTAATGAAATGACAGTGCCACTGTTCATGAGGTGGGCTCTCAAAAGGCCTATGTTGCAAATCTGGTGAAAAAAAAATGACTGTTTTACGAGTGTGCATTGCCCAGTTACCATGCATGCTCATAACTTTGTGAATCTGTAATATTTTTACTCCAGATTTTCAACATTGGCATTTTTCCACACTTCCTTATGAACAGCTGTCATTTTTCACATCCTGGCCGAAATGTGTTTTCGCACTTCCAGCGTAGAATAGCGTGGTTACTGTGGGAAATCAGTGTTCAGGACAGAGTAAGAAAATCACAGTGACAATGTTCATGAGCAGAGGTCCTAAAATGCCTATGTTGAAAATTTGGTGCCAAAAGTCCATTAAATGACTGTTTTACTAGCGTGCGTTGTGCAGTTTCCACGCACATTCGTAACTTCACTAATCTGTAATATTTTCACTCCAGATTTTCAACATTGGCATTTTTCCACACCTCCTTATGAACAGTACAGCTGTCATTTTTTACATCCTGACCAAAATGTGTTTTCACAGATTTGGCTCAGATTAGCGTGGTCGCTGTTGGAACTCAGTGTTTGGGACAGAGTAAGAAAATTACAGTTATACTGTTCATGAGCACAGGTTCTAAAATGCCTATGTTGAAATTTGATGATGAAAGTCCATTAAATGACTGTGCTATAAGTGTGCATTGCGCAGTGTTCACACACCCTCGTCATTTTTCACATCCTGGCCAAAATGTGTTTTCGCGCTTCCAGCACAGAATAGCATGGTCACTGTGGGAAATCAGTGTTTGGGATAGATTAGGAAAATCACAGTGACTCTGTTCATGAGCAGAGGTCCAAAAATGGCTATGTTGAAAATTAGGTGACAAACGTCCATAAAATGACTGTTTTACAAGCATGCATTGTGCAGTTTCCACACATGCTCGTAACCTCGATAATTTTTAATATTTGTACTTCAGATTTTAACCATTGCCATTTTTTCACACCTCCTTATGAACAGTATAGCTTTTATTTCCCACATCCTACCTGAACTGTGTTTTCACACTTCCAGCGTGCAGTGGCGCAGTTGCTGTAGAAAAACAATGTTCAGAACTGAGTAAGAAAATCACAGTGACACTGTTCATGAGCAGAGGTCCCAAAATGCCTATGTTGAAAATCTGGTGAAAAAATGCCATAAAATAACTATGTTACAAGCGTGCATTGCACAGAGTCCATGCACAGTCATAAGTTTGAGAATTTGTTATATTTTCACTCCAGATTTTCAACATTGTCATTTTTGCACACCTTCTTGGGAATACTTCAGCTGTCATTTGCCACATCATGCCCAAAATGTAGTTTTGCACATCTGGCACACAATCACACGGTCGCTGTGGGAAATCAACGTTCAGGTAGATTAAGATAATCATAGTGCCACTGTTTATGAGCAGAGATCCCAAAATGGCTATGTTAAAAATTTGGTGAAATAAGTCCACTAAATGACTGTGTTACAAGCGTGCGATGTGCAGTTTTCACACACATTCATAACCTCGAGAATGTTTAATATTTTCACTTCAGATTTCCCACATTGCCATCTCTTCACACCTCCTTATCAATGTTGCAGCTGACATTTTCATGTGGCGCAGAATGGCGCAGTCACTGTGGGAAATCAATGTTCAAGACAGATTAACAAAATCACAGGGGCATGAACAGAGGTCCCAAATGCTTTCATGTGGTGGGGTCACAAAAAGGCCATGTTTTAAAATTTGGAGTACAAATACTAATACACGCCCAGGGCATTAGGGTTTCTCACTGTTACATTTCACCCTGTACAGACTAACAGGCATCAGGGTGTGTCTTTGGATTGTCTGCTGTACTGCTCACACCATTGGTTCTCCACCTCCACCCAGCAGCCACTGACAGGCATCAAGGTGTGCCTTGGACTCTTCAGCCCCAAAGTTCAACTCATTCTCCTATGCTGCATCCATCTCAACATACTTCCTCATGAAATGAGGTAAGCATAAGGCCAGATGACCCCAAGGCACAACGCAACACTTGTCAGACTCTGCAGGGTAGGGTGAGGTGAAATAGTATGAGCTTTATGGTCAGCAACCCAAATGCACACCCCAGTGCCTGTCACTCTCTGTAGGGTGGGGTGGGGTTGATGTTGGTTCTATGCTTCACTGCAACTTCTATTATGTGCCTCTCTAACTCCTGCATTACCAATGCCAAAACCAGCAAGACAACATTCGGCATTGACAAATGCTTGTTTCTATTCTTTTTATTACCCATCACTGAAGCTTTCCTACACAGACAGGGGAGGCTGACCCTGGCCAAGGACCCCCTGTTCAGCACCTGATGTCTAGTGTTCCCAGTTCGCTGATATAGGATGGCAGGCTGCTGCAACCGTAACAGTGTCAATGACTGCAATTAGAAGTTGACAAAGCAGCTCACTTCTGGGTTGTGGGTGGAGGGTACTGCTGATATGCTGTGGTGTTTTCCTGAGATCTGCGGCAAGATAGGGGTCCTGCTAGTGGAAAGGAAGACTAAGTGCCCAGTTCATAAGTTGGAGTTCTAGGGGATTGAGGTGGATGTGAAAGAGAGGGCTTCCAGGTGACCCAAAGGTAAGATGCAGAAACTATGGGAGTTGATAACAAGGGTAAAGTACCTTCACAGGGTGCCCTGGTAGTGGCACAACAGCTTCTGAGGCACCTGAATTTTGCATGCTGGGCAGTGACCCTGAGTAGGACCTTTACTTGCAGGCTGGCAATGGCAATGAAAGGGGTAATGTGACCCCATTATTGAGTAGATATAACAAAAGGGGCAAGGCAGGATCTGGAAGAGTGGGAACTGTTTTTGCAGCAATATAATGGGGTCACTATTTGACAGGATGATTGGTTATTCAGTACAGATCTGGAGCTTTATACTGATGCAGCAGGGGCATTTGGGGGTGCACTTTTGGAGGATTGGATATCAAAAAAATGGCCAGAAGTATGGACAGAAAAGATATTGACACAGGACATTACACTTCTGGAGATTTTCCTGATATGGGTGGCAGTGATAATTTGGGGAGAACATCTCCAGAATCAGAAGGTAGTGTTTTGGTGTGATAAGAAGGCAGTGGTGGAAATACTGAGCAGACAGACAGCCACAACGGAAACAGTATGGGGGTACTGAGGCAGCCAGTGTTACAAGGGTTGAGGTTGAACCAGTCATTTAGAGACAGATGCATTGAAGGGGTTAAGAACATGGTGGCTGACAACCTTTCCCATTTTCAGCTGAACAGGTTCAGGTGCCTTGTGCCAGGGGCAGAATCCAGGAGAACAATGGTCCCATCCCAACTGTGGGAAATTGGCTGGAGAGAGCCCAGCTGCTGTTTATGAACTCTTGATCTGCAAGTACATTGAAGGCATACGAGGGCTCTTAGAAGGTATTCCAAGAGTTCTGAGAGCGGCTGGAATGGAAGTAAGCAGGCTGGTGACAGAAGTGCAGGTCATGAGGTTTATTGTCCAGATGTGGGAGGAAGGGGTAGCACACTCCACCATGGGAATACATTTAGTGGGTTTAGGCTAGGCATGCAATTTAATGGGTAGGGGGGAACCCTAAAGGGCCCTGGTGGTTAGAAGAATGATGCAGATTTCGCAGATACTGAAAGGTAGAAGCCTGGACAGGAGACAGACCATACTAGAGAGTTTGTTGAGCATGTTAGTAGGGGAATTGAGTAGCAGTTGCAGTTCTCATTACGAGGCACACTTGCTTGCGGCAGTCTTTATGTCTGTGTGGGTGGAGCCTGCAGCTGTTTTTTGGTAGCTAAGAAAATGAGCTACTGGATTCAGGACGTGGAACACTTTCAGTTTGGAGTATTGGAAATATCCTTCTAAAACACCAAAACAGTCAGAAACAGTCCTCCATGGGCACACAATTTCTTATTTTGTATGTTGCACCACTGACTGAAGTCAGTCTATCAGATTGATACAGTGTTCTGTTTGTTCAGTTCAGTTCATGCAGTTTTTCGTGACTGTATCATATAATCCTCTTTCTACAAAAAGCCAACGACTGCCACCCTGCTTTCAGCCACTGTTCTTCAATGCATACTATAAGCAGCTGAAGGAAGCTTCTGATTTCTGATGTTATGTAAACACACACAGAATAAAAAAAGGTTCCCACAATGCAATCCTCTTAGAGAACTGGCGAGAGAGAGTGAATTGCCTGAGTGTTACTGCCTATTTAAACTATAGGTAATGGTTGCGGCTGTAAGAGGTTGCATGCAATATTTAACTGTTATAATGTCAGTGGCTCATTTCTCCTTTAAATTTGTTGTTCTCGTTTGTTTCTTAGTTTTTGTTTAAAAAAAAGCCAAACTCTTTGTGGAACTGCTGTTAATGTCACCCTTTTTTTAAATTGCAAAGGAAAGAACTACAGGGTGGTTCTGCTGCACAAAGCATTATTTATTTATTTATTCATTTATTGAGGTCTTGGATTACACCAGTGAGCAGATGTTCATTTATAGGTTCCTGTCAATTACATAGACAATACAATACAGATGACAAGGTTACATATGGTACAGGTAAGTTACAGGATACAACAGTATTAAACAGCTTGGACAGTGCAGCAGTTAGCCAGCGTCAGAGGTTAACACCCTACTTGGTAGCTCACAGAGGTGAAAAGAAGGAGGGGTTGCAAACATAGGTGGGAGGACTAAGGCAGTTGGGAGCATTTGAAGGGGTAGGGAAGTGGGAGCAATGTCATGAGAAGGGGGAGTTAGGTGTAACCTATAGTGTTTGGATTGGGTCCCTCATCCCAAAGAGTTGTCAGAGGGTAAGTGCAGGTAGTTGATTGATGATCAGAGAGGGTACTAGTGGTAGCAGCCACATTTACTAGATATTACTAGGTGCTGCCAGAGTCTGCATTTGAACGATCCAGTAGATGCGGCATTGATAACATCAGTAGGTAAGGCATTGGTTCATAGTTGAGCACAATAATAAAAGGCATGTTGTGCCAGGGCAGTGTGGCATCTGGGAACATTGTAGGTCTGAGTGGAGGAGTTCCTTGTGGGTTGGGTGCTTGAGTGCAGAGTTAGGAAGTTCTGGACCCCTGTGGGTTGTTGGTCGAGGGAGCATTTCTTGGTGATGAGGCAGGTTTAGTAGTTTATTCTGTCCTTCAGTTGTAGCCATCCTGCCCTGGAGTACAGTTCACAGGTGTGTGTTAGCCTTTCTGCACCTGTGAGCAGTTGAACTGCCTTGTTTAATGCAGTGGTGATGTGATTTAGGGCTGTGTCTGTCACTGACCCTTTGATTGCCAGGCCATAGTCGATGAGGGAGACTATCGAACTGTTGATGGTCAGGTTCAATGCCTCATGTGTTAAGCACTGTCTATGCCTGTACAGGATCCCTATTCTTGTATTAACTGCCCTTGTTGTGTTGTCAATGTGTTAGGCATATGATAGTACAGAGTCAAGTGTGATGCCCAGGTACCTGAACTGCTGCACGTACTCTAGTGGGTCCCCACTGATGTTCCTGATTGCAATGGGGGGTGGCCTTATGCTTGCTCTGTGTGCTGATGAACATCATAGTCTTTGTTTTTTTGCAGTTAATGACTAGTCTGTGTTCTGTAAACCATTTTTCAATGGCTGAGACCCACTTTTTGAGATCCACCGCCAGTTGTTCAGGATTAGGGTTGCTGTTGAATATGACTGCATCATCTGCATACAGGAGCATTTGGCCTGGGCAATGTGGATGGCAGTTTGTTTAGGAATAAACTGAACATTAGGGGTCCCAGAACTGATCCTTGTGGAGCCCTGAGTGGACTGGTCTGATATCGGAGGTAGTACCCCCTATTTTGACCATTTATGAGTGGTTAGCAGGTAGCTGCTGAACTAGCATACTGATTCCAGAGAGAGCCCCATGGCTGACAGTTGGTCCAGCAGGAACTTGTGGTGCACCATATCAAATGCTTTTGATAGGTTGATGAAAGTTGCCCCAACTAGGAGACCTTGATCAATTGATTGGTGGATGTGTCCAGTGAATTCAAGCAAGGCCGTGATTGTACTGTGTCCGGATCAGAAGCCATATTGCTCAGAACAGAGCAGTTGGAATTGGTTCAGTTGTTCAACTGACTGGTCAGTCACTATCTGCTCAAGGGCTTTGGAGAGAGGGGGGAGTATGGAGATAGGTCTGTAGTTGTTTTGTAGGGTCCTGTTGCCACCTTTGTGCACTGGAAATACTGTGGCTGATTTCCATCTCTGGGGAACTGTGAGAAGCATAGGGAGAGGTTGATTAGTTTGGTGAGTGGGCCAAGGACCTCAGCTAGAACCAGCTTGATGAATTTTAGGTCTAGAGTGTCATGCTATGTCTAGATTTCCTCAAGGCCTTCTCCTTGTACTTTTAAGCTATGGCTTGAGAGACTTCTTTAAAGTAGAAGAGCGAGCGGTTAAATGATGGTTGTTGGCTGTATTAGGATCAGTCATTGGTAGGAGGTTGAAGTAGTCTGCTGGTAGAACACTGCTTAGGCCTGCGAATGCAATGTTAAGTGCATTAGCAATGTGTATGTGGTCCAAGGATGGTACGCCATCAAACAAGAGCATGGCTGGTGCAGATTTGGGATCCTTGCCAGTTATGTCATCGAGGTTATCCCAGAATGACTTGCTGTCGTTCCAGGTGCTGGAGAGGGCTTCTTTGTAGTATTTGCTTTTGGTGAGTTGGACGGCTTTAGTGCACTCATTCCTAGCTTTTTTATACCTCTGAATGTTAGCAGTGGTTCTGTGTGCTCTCGCTATCTGCCATAAGTGATCTCTGGCTTGGCAAAGCATCGCTAGGGAAAATGAAGGAATGAGAGATAAAGAAAGGGAGACAGGAAAAAACAGCAATCTTTGATCTATTAATAAGCAGTTTGCCCCAGTGAAATGTACCCTGTAAAAGAAAATGTAAACTGCATTACAGCTGACAGACGTAGTAGATTGCAGTACTTCTCTTTTTTTAGGATCCCCAGGATATTGACAAATACTGTACGTCACTGTAAAAGTGTTACAGAATGTTAGACTGTAGTTGATAGTTCTTTCATTCCCCCACTTGCATCCTCCCCGTTCCAGGCTGATAGTTGTGATGGTGGTGTGTGTGTGGGGGGGGGTTCTTGTGCATGCATGCTAACATTGTATCAAGCAGCATACTATACTAAATACAAAATCACACATGCCCACACAATGCAAAGCATCATGGGCTGCATATGCAGATCACCACAGAATATTATGCTGGTTCAACTTTAAGCAGAACTGCATGGTGCCGAAAGGCCTCTCACATAGTGTGGTAACTATGTGAGAGGCCTTTCGTGCCTCACTCAGTTCTGTAAAGTTGAACCAACATCTCGTCTGTGGTGATTTCATATGCAAGCCATGATGCCTTACTGTGTGGATGTGCGATTTGTGATTTCTTGAAACTTGGCTTCCCAGCCAAATGCCCTTTGGGGTAACCCTTGCCTCAGTGTTTGAGCACAGAGGTTCTTTGTCTTTTAAATAGTTTTTTATTTTAATGGGTTCACCACAACATAACCCAGACAGACTGTCTTAGGATACCTGGTTCATTCCACTGGGGTGTCAAACAGATGAGGCTTACTAATGAATCCTGGTAGGATGAAACACATGTCTATGTCATCTGTTAGCACCCTTTGCAAACTGTGTGAGAGGCCTTTCGGCACCATGCAGTTCTGCTTAAAGTTGAACCAGCATAACATTCTGCAGTGATTTGCATATGCAGCCCATGATGCTTTGCATTGTGTGGGCATGTGTGATTTTGTATTTTCTTGAAACTTGGCTTCACAGCTAAATGTTCTTTGGGGTAACCCTTGCCTCAGTGTTTGCGCACAGAGGTTCTTTGTCTTTTATACTATACTAAGACTGATGGTCATGACACACTTTATAGAGCAGCACCCTGTGTGTTTAGTAACCCCACCCCTGTTGTCATGATGTCTCCCATTCACACATCACACAATGAGGTATTTGTCAATGTACTGGGGATCCTGAGAAATTAAATTATGGTTTGTACTACAATAGTCCAGTAAGTTATTTCATGACCCTGAGTAGTTTACTTGGCCTCCAGTGAATGAGTTATCTTTTATATAAATTTTGACAAACTGAGCTGGGTTAGTTTTGAAATCTTCTGGTTTCTGATCTCTCTGATGTTCTGATTGTACTAATCAATACCCCCTTATGTAAGGGTTTCTATAGTGATCTAAATATCTTCTGTAAGTATTACATGGAGTTGTACTGTACGCTTTGCTTGGTGCTTGAAAGAGAAATGGAGAACAAACACAATAAGTTAGTTGATGCATGATGTAGGATTTTATTTTTACCTAGACATATTAAGTGATGTAGGAGCTAAGAAAATTACATACCAGGGAACACAGGGTTACAGTTCACTGTAGAGTAAAAAAAAATTATCTGTCTAGATTTTTTCCATCATACTAAGTATATATCAACATTGTGTGTCTCCCATTGTTTAGTAACTGTAATGGATATGTCCCGAAGCCATGCATGAGTCAGTGATTGTTTTCCATGTGACTTTCAAGTCAGAAGCATAACCTGTACAAATTAAATAAATGCATGACAGGTAGAATAAATACAATGATTAAATATTAATGTTTTAAATTTATGAAGCATGTGTGTACAGAAGTATGGACATCTAGATGAGAATGAAGTGACTGTATCCATAAGACTCAAAATAGAGGTGTGTATACGCTGAACAGGTTGCTGCTGGTGCCATATTTGCTTCTCTCGAGTAAGGGAACTGTTTCAAAGACAGTTTATTACACAGACTATACATAAGACATTGTGAAATAAAAAAAAAGTTTTACACAACAAAACACATTGTAGAGACTCAGAACAGCCCAACTAGAAAATACAGTTTAGCTGTTAGGTTGATACTTCATAACAGAGCCCATTACTTCATTGAAAGAAAATGCAGCAGTCTCACATGCAGAGTGACAACTGAACTAACACATTTATTTCTGACCACATCAACCTAAGAAGGGTGCCAAATCAAAATTATAATTTTGTCACAGCCCTTCCATTGCCACCGAGGGAAAATTCAAAAAGATTTGCTCCCCTTTAAGATTTCCACAAACTAAAAGCCGATTGCTGATTGGGGCTATTTGATTGCACTATATGACTTAGCCCTGATACTAACACTACTCACCATGAAATGTATATCTATTTAAAATTAGCTTGGATCCTGCAGTTAGTAGTGCTGTACACAAAGTATCAAAGAAGAGTGTATAATGTATTACTCTCCAAAGACTGTTCACAGCCGCTCACTGGCACTGATAGCTGAGTGATCCTGTTAGCATTACATCGTTGGCTATTGAACATAATTCAAATGTCAGGTTGATGAGGTTGCATTGGCACTCCTGTTATTATATTTTTTTATAAATTAAAGTTGAATTCATTAACACAGATTATCTATTTGGAGCACAGTGTAGCAGTAACTCACTATGGAAAGTGCAGTTGTGAGAGGGATACGCTGGCACACAAGCAAACTCTTACTGTTTTCTAGTTCTTGATATCTTTTTTTTTATTTTGTGTTCTGTAATGTATGTTTTAACCTTGACTTTTACATAAATGATATAGCTAATATATGTATTAAATTAAACTTGAAAGAACAACTGTTGCCAGTGATCTAAGCTAAAATACAGTATTGACTACTGACTGGACTGGAAAACATTAGAAAATAGAATATGAGAACACAGTTCAGCATATAGCTGTAAACTATGTGGTATTTTTCTTTTCCTAATATTATGGAAAAGAGAAAGACATTGGAATTTAATCTTGCTTTTTAAACCTACTTTTTATACTTTGCAGTGTGAGGTCTGGTAAGGGGTAACTAACCATGAAATGTTTTTCTTACAGGCTCTGTTATTTGCACTGACTGATGTAGCTTGAAACTTTGGACTTAGAGACTGACTGAGGAGTTGAGAAGCTGCTGCCCTTGCAGTGGAGAACTTTGGCACTTAGGTCAGTATTACTTCCATATTTTCCTTTCTTACTTATTATTTGTTGTCCTGTTCTCACTCATTTATACTCTTTCGTATACACTCTCTATTTGCTATGGAAAATCATGTAGGCTGGCTTTTGCAGAGTAAATAGAGTCTATATGGCAGGGTGTAAGTGAGCAAGAGCAGGAAAGTAGACAGTAAGGAGTAAAACAAAATATATACTGTAAATAATACTGATCTGTATTACAATTGAACTACAGTGTCAGATTTTTCTGCTGCAAGGACGGCAGCTTCTTGACTCCTCAGCCAGTCTCACAGTCTGATATTTCAAGCTATATCATTCAGTGCAAATAACACAACCTGTAAAAAAGCATTTTATGCTTATTTACCCCATACAAGACATAAAAAAATAATAAAAAACAAAATCCCATGCACTGCAAAATATAACAAGCATTTGTCAATGTCAATGGTGTTGCTATTCAGGGTTTTATTTAACTCTAAAAATTGATTAGTGTTTTGCTTATAAAAGTGCTAAAACATTGTGAAAATGTATAGCACTTGCCTCACTGTGTTTAACAAACATAACACTTTCACAAAACCTATATGAATACTTTCTGTACAGTTAGTGTTATCCAAAGAAAAAACTGCTGATCAATTATTTAAAACCCTGCTGTTGTACATGTCTACCATATTTTTCTGTGTATATTCCTTTGCCTTACATTTTAAGGGTGAGTGTTATGGTTGGAAATCTTAATGTTTAAGCCATCTGTTGGTATTTTTGCTCCAAATTTTCAACATGGGATTTTTGTGACCTCATCTCATGATCAGTGGCAGTATCATTTTGTTACTCAATCCCAAAAGGTGATTTTGCACAGCGAGTGTGTAATTTGGCTCCACAGGGGTGAAAACAAATTTTTGGGCAGGAAGTGAAAAAGTACAACTGTACTGTTCATGAGGAGGTGTGAAGAAATGGCAATGTTGAAAATCTGGAGTGAAAATATGAAAAAGTGACAAAGTTACGATTGTGCGTAGAAACTGCTCAATGCACGCCCTTAACACAGTCATTTTTTGGAATGTTTTCAACAAATCTTCAACATGGCCTTTTTGGGACCTCCCCTCATGAACTACAGCACTGGAATTTTGTCACTGTGTCCCAAAAGTTGATTTCACACAGTGACCATGCCATTCTGTGCCACAGGTGCCAAAACACATTTTGGGAAGGATGCAAAAAATGACAGCTCTACTATTCGTAAGGAGGTGTGAAATAACGGTAACGTTGGAAATCTGGAGTAAAAATCTTAAAAATTGATGACATTATGAGCATGCGTAGAAACTGCTCAATGGACACTCATAACACAGTTGTTTTTTGAGAGTTTTTTCACCAAATTTGCAGCAAGCACTTTTTGGGACCCTACCTCATTAACAGTGGCACTGTAGTTTTGTTAACTGGTCCTGAAAGGTGATTCCACGCAGCGACCGTGAAATCACCTTTTGTGATCGAGAAACAAAATGACAGTGACTGTGAGATGGGGTCTCAAGAACCCCATGTTGAAAATGTGGGAGCAAAACTCCCCAAAATGGCTGTGATATCAACCTAAATTGAAACCCCCTATTGCCTGCCATTATATAGCTTACCTACATTTCTTCAGTTCGAAGTTCAGCTTTGAAGAATGCAGACGTGTTCCCGGTCCACCGAAGATTGCTGCTCCCAACCTCCGGAGGTAAGTATGGGTGAGGGGGTGTAGGGAGGTGGGGTGCACAGAGGGAGGGTGTAGGTTAGGGGAGGGAGGCCAGTGGGAATGACGAAGGACTGTTTTCTTTTTTTCAGGTTTTAAAAAAAAAATTGTTGGTCTATTTTCTGTTTTACAGGTAAACTATATGGATTGTGGTACACTGGGGAGGGCTCCCAGTGTTCCAGAGTACTGGGAGGGATCATGGGGGGATCAGTGCCAACCCGGGGATTGGGCACCCTGAAATCAGAGAATGTAAGGGCATGGGGAACACATCCAACACCAGGAGTGGGCATCCTGGTGTTGGAAACACCACAGGCAGTTTTTGGCACACTAGGGTGGGCTCTCAGTGTGCCACATTAAAGGATGGGGGGATACATGCTGACATGAGGATTGAGCAATCCGATGTCAGCAGGTGGGGGGATACTCTAGCAGGATTGATTGTGCTTAGAGTAAAAGTGCCTTTGGGCACTAAATGCTCCCAGCCCATATGGAGTTTAAGCTGTGGCCTGCTCTGCATGGGTGGGAGAAAATACAGAAACAAATGCAGTGGGAGGTGGAGGAAGATGGTAAGGAAAGCACCTCCTCCCACCTTTCAGGCAGGGACCTGTGAGGTGGTGGGGGGGGAGGAGACGTCATGATGCAAACAGCTGCTTGCTCTGCAGTGACCAGGCTGCAGATGAAAGGAAAAAGCCACCACATGATTGGTTCAGCTTTTTCTTTTCAAGTGCAGACCTCTTGAGCAAAGCAGCATCAGGAACAGCCTGTATGATGATTGGTGCGATACTGTCAAGCCCCTTGCAGAGTGCTCTACATTGGACAGACAGTGTCACACCCCTCAAAGTCACTATTCCAAGGAGTTTGCAGTTCATGTGCAAACTCAAAAAGTAGGATTAAAAATCAAGATTTCAAGAACTAGGAAACAGTAACAGTTTACTTGTATGTCCCCCACATAGCTGCTATTTCCATAGTAAGTCAGTGCTACACTGTGTTACAAATAGAGAATTTGTGTGAATGAATTGGACTGTAATTCATCAAAAATAAATAAATAAATTAAATAAATCATAACAGGAGCCCTCTGACAAAGTCCATTATGGACTGCAACCTCCATCTTTAACAACAGTCCCATGATTAGGTCTGACTACTATGTTTAGATGCCTTCTCAAGCTTATAATGCCTCACTACTGTTATGTTGTAAATATCATTTATAAACAAAGGTTATAAATAATGTCAGAAAACACCTACTTCCAAATCTTGTAAATACTGTCTGTGACAAATATCTGTAACACATGCTTAATGTAACCACTGTTATACCATGTATCTCATGTTTAATGTAATTGTCTTTATACCTACTCTATGCTTCCATCTGTCTTACATGTGATGAGGTACCTTTGCAAATGAGCCTCTGGCTCAAAGGTTGTAAACCTGATATATCAAATAAATAAATAAAAATAAATACAACCCCGTCAACCCCTATATTTGAATTCTGCTCCACAAAGCAAGCAGTATAATGCAGTGGTTTAAGGCTCTGAGCTGTAAATCTGGAGACCTGAGTTTGAATCCCACAGCCCCCACTTGCATACTGTGTGACCCTGAGTAATTCACTTAACTTCCCTGTGCTCCCAGGTCGCACCTGTAAACAAGCTTTCAGCATAGTATGCCACTTCTGGTTAGACAATTGGAAAAAAAATAAGCAAAGATGTAACGCCAACGGAATCACTTCAGCTATCAGAGGCGGCGATCTGCTGTTTGCAGTTATCTGACAGTGTGATTGTTTCTCATGTCACTTTCAGGTCAGAATTATAACTTTTAAAACTGAAATAAAGGCATGCAATATTACAAGCAATTGATACAGACTGAGGGTTATCAACTTAGTATATGGTTAATATGAAACTAATTGTGCAGTTCTACCACCAACAGTGCATCCCTCAAAATTATAATTTCAGCATGTTTTAACTTGGAACTGTGTGTTGATGGACAGCGGAGAAAAACAGAAGGCTCTATTTGTACTGAACTATTTTGAATCAGTCAGTGAATGTTTTCCATGTCACTTTGAACACAGAAGAATAACTTTTAAAATTGAAATAAAGGCATGCCATTATAAAACCAATTTTCAAAGAGGAAGATACAGTTAATAAAACAGGAAGCCTCTTTTTGCATTGAAATATCAGACATCATTCAGTGACTGTTTTCCATATCCCAAGTCAGAAGCATAACTTTTGCGAGTCAGTGGTGGGGAGCATGTGTGTGTGTTTCCTCGTCCCTGTTCTATGCACTCCTCCGTTAGAGAGATTGAATTGATTGACAGCTCCTGCAGATGCACAGTACAGTAGAATGGGCTAAAGCAACATGACTGTTTTCATTTAGTATCAGTGATTCAAATAGTTTTTATCTGAGAAAAAAAATGTTTATTGCTGATAGAGCTGAAGCCAGAATACGGTTTTAAAAGTTTCCCTAAGATTTTGTTTACCTACATAAATCTACAAGTGATAGAGCATTTATGATAGTTTTCTCCCTTTTTTAAATTGTTCATTTCATGCTAAGTGACAGGCTGCGTATTTTGTGTTATACTCCTCCATGATACTCTGCTCATGACAACATTTAAAGTTGCACTGTCAGTTCAGCATTTAAAGTTATTCTGCATACTAGTAGGGTAAAAATGTATTCTTATTAGTGAATAACTTGTCAATACTGTGCCAATTAATTTTAAGCCTGACTGATATTAATCACACAGAGGTGACCTGCTTCTGTGAAGTTGTGCTGTAATTCTCTACTGCTCTCTTTAGATTGTAAATAGATATCAGATCAATTTTCCAGATGTACAGCTCAGCATTTAAGCCTTTGAACAATATTCACTAAACAAATGTATGACATTTTATTTTTATATACCAATACTCACCGTTACCTGCTTGCTCCCATCAATCACATCTTTACAGTTTTCTCTGTCTCAAACTGATCTGAATAACAACAGTATGCCATGTTTAAGCACCACAAAAGGAAACTAAAATACTTAGTACATAAATCACAGAATACCTTATGTAAAATTAAAAAAAGAAACTTATGAAATAAACATAATCTTTTGTATTTCACCAATTTTAACTTAACTGCTGTTTCTTTTTTTTTCAAAGTTTGGGGTAGACGTTTATGTGGAATGTGTGGCATAGTTATCTGATGTTGCATTCTAAAAAATGCTAGGGTTTACATGATGAGTAATTTTAATTGAGAATGTTATCAAGGCTTTAAATGTTATTAAAGATTTTAAATGAATCATCTGACCATGGCTCACTGAGTGTGCTATATGGAGTCATTAGGAATCTTAGTAGTATTGGATAAATAAAAAAAAAAAATGAGTCAACCATTAAACTCATTGTGCAAAAGTGGCAGTAGAACCTGTTGCTAACTAAATGTAAAGTTTTGCCCAATTTTGCCCACGTCCAATTTATCATCTATAGGGATCCTGGATTGGGGTTTGAGTGGGGGGACAGTAGCCTTGCATGGGTTTTACCAGAGACCTGCATTGCAAATATTTGACAGCTTATTTGTGATTAATGGTGAGGCGCTGCCAATAAACTGTTTATCTACTCTGCCTGTGATCTGCAGCAAGTCAAATAACTTTTCAATAGACATTGCTTGCTTAAGTATTTCTATAGGGAATCGAGGATCTGTGAAGAGCAGTACATTTCTTTACACAATCTTTTGCACTGGCTGCCTTCCATTTTTTTCCTTCAAGAGTTAATTCAGTACAATGAATTTAAAAGGTGTTTCATCATATGTAATATCTTGTGGCTGAGTTAGAAAGTTTGGTAAAATATTTATAAAAATGCACCAATGTGAGTTTTATAATACATTTTCATGGTTACAGTCAGTCATTTTCCATTCCTGACTACAGGGCACAACTTTGCAGAAGCAGGTCACCTCTGAGTGATTACTATTGTATTTATTTATTTATTTGCAAAATGCTTCACCAGGAAAGACAAAATGCGCTGTAAATAGCTCATTTTCAGAAGTGTCCTGGTGGAAGGGGGATTACAAAAGTTGGGAGAGTAAGCAAACACATGGAGAAGGTGAAATAAAAGTACATAAGAATTGCATAACATTGCAGAACTATTACATGACATTGTAATACACTAGGAAGATAAATTCAGGTATCTCAAATGAAGTGCTATAAGTCAAAGGCTGAGCACAAGTTTGATAAGTGCCAATGCAAGCCCAAGGGTGGCAAGAATATGACAAGAAGGGATGTAGGGGGGTGAGGGATAGAGGATAGAGGAGAATGGAAGGGGGAGAGTGTAGACAGCAGCCATGAATCTATAACCCTTCAGGATGTTGAGAACCCTGCAAGGGGGATGAGAGACAAGCCAAAAAGGAGAAGGGGATGGGAAGTGGAGCAGGGGGAGAGACAGCCAGAATCTGTTCACCATCAGGGTGCTGAAGAAGCCCTGCTAGGGGGACAGGAGCAGGTAGAAAAGGAAGAGATGGAAAAAAGGTAAAAAGGGGGAGGAGACTTAAAGTGGGGAGAAAGACAGTATTGGGGAGTGGGAGAATGGAAAATAGGGAAACTGGGGCAGGAGTGATAGGTTATCTGGAAATGGAAAGGAGGGTGTCACTAGGGGAATAGGTGAAAGAGAGGGGGGTAGGGAAGCATGTAGTGCAGCCACTGACACTGGTTGGAGACCTAGGGGGTGAGAAGAGGAAGCGATGAAGAAGAATACCCTGTGCTGGTGTAATCAGTGGGAAGGATAAGAAGTTTGGGAGGTGAGACTGGAAAATGAGTCAGGGAATAGTGGAAAAAGGGTGAAGAGTATATTTACACAAGAGTGGGGAGGGAGGAGGGTGGCTAGCAGTAGGTACAGGAGGTTAACGCTGAGAGGGAAGGAGGGTGGTGAGTTAAGGGGGGGTTAAGCAGCAAGTACAGTTAGGGGAATAGTAGTTGTGTAGGGCCAAGGAGATAGAAGATGGGGATGAGGAGACTCTGAAAGGAGGAAGTAAGTTTCAAAGCTTTGGGAATCAGGAGAGAGCAGCCTGGCCTATTGAGGTGGTACAACAAGGGATATCTAGGGTGTTGATTGATTGGAGAGGGTGGGGGGAGTGAGAAGAGGCAGTGAGTGAGGAGGAGAGGTAAGAGAGAAGAATCCTGAGCCACAATTTAGAGGTGAACTTGGTGCAGTGAGAGAGATGCCTGCCCTCCAGGGAGGGGAAAACTGGAGAGTGATACAAGGTACAGTGATGAGTGCATAGGGGGGTGGAGTCAAGAGCAAAGTGACAGAAAGTACTGAAAGAGTATCCAACCTGGAGAGGGAAAGTAGGGAGTATCATTTTCTGAATAAGATCATGCCTAACTGGAAGTGGTAGGACACTGCAGTTCCTGTAAAGGGCACCGAGCTTGGGGCACAGTTTATACAGGATGGCATCAATGTGTCCAGAAAAGTTAAGGTGTTGATCAAGCCAGACACCTAGGTATTTGAATGAGGAGGCGTCTTCAAGTATTGTCCCATTGGGGGTATGGAAGCAGGGGAGGCAGGGTAGCCTAGAGAGTCTCTACCTTGTGCCGAAGGTCATGGAGACTGTCTTCTTGGCACTGAGGAAGAGTTGATGTGAGCCTAGCCAGCACTTGAACATTAGTGAAGTCAAGCTGTAGTCTGGTAGACACATCAGTGGTGGAGTGGCTGGAGATGAATAAGACCATATCGTCACCATGCATGTGCACAGAAGATGAGGAGCAAGCTGATGGTAGGTCATTAATAAAAATGAGAGTAAGAGTGGGCCAAGTACGGAGCCTTGAGGCACACCAGTAGAGATTGGTAAAAGTCAGGACGTAAAATCAGCTATTTTAACAGACTGGGTACTGCCTACTAGGTAGGCTCCTAACCAGTTACAGATGGACCGAGGCAGGCCAGCAGATGAGAGGGTTTCAAGGAGGAGGGAGTTGGAGACCATGTTGACAGCCTTAGCAAGGTTAAAAAAGATGGCAGAAGTAATATGACCTTTATCCATTGCTGAATGGATACAGTCAGTGAGTCTCAGTAGGGAACTGGTTGTGGAGTGATTGGAATGGAGTGAAGAAGGTGGAGTCATCAAGAAAGGTGGAGAGTTGAGAGAGGACAAGGTGTTCCTGTAGTTTAGCCAGGGTGGGAAGAAGCGAGATAGGGTGGTAATTACCAGGAGATGAGAGATACCGGCCCTTAGGTAAGGGGAGAACTGTAGCATGGTTCTAGGCTTTAGGGATAGTTGCAGTATGGAAGGATATGTTGAGGAGGTCAGCCAGAGGGAGGGAAATAGCAGGAGCAGATAGATAAAGAAGTCATTAGGTGGGCTTAAAATTAATTGATCAAAAATGTGTCCAAATTAATTGGTAAGGTATCAACAAGTTACTCATTAATAAGAATACATTTTATTTAACCTAACAGTATGTAGAATAACTGTACATACCAGCCTGACAGTCTGATTACAAATGCTGTCAGGAGCACAGAGTCAGAGTGAAGTATCAAACAAAATAAACAGCCTGTCACTTACTATGGAATAACCAATTTAAAAAAAGAGGGAAATTTATTTATTTATTTGAAAAGTTTCACCAGGAAAGGCATACTGAGCTGCAATAGCTTGTTTCCAAATGCATCCAGGAGGGGGGATAGGGGATACCGCAAGATAGAGAATTACAAAAATAAACAATACAATTTAGAGATATAGGAAAGCAGTACAAGCCCTCAAGTGTGGGCAGATAAGTTTAGTTTAGTTTATTATTTTACCAGGATAAGGCTCCATTGAGCAAGCTCATTTACAAGGAGGTCCTGGGAAGGACAGTATACAAATGTGACCTCCAATTTGACTTCAACCAGCTGCAGATCCAGTTCATAAAACAAAGCTGCTTTTAAATGCTAAAAAAAAAAACAAAAGCAATGCTATTCATGCCCTGTATTCAGGCTCCAAGCCCAACCAATTCTGGATCTTTTCCACCAATTACTACATTACTTGGCGAACCATTAGAATATGTAACAAACTTCAAATACCTGGGAGGCTGGCTTGACAATCGACTGTCCTTCACCTATCATATCAGGAAACTGACAAAAACACTAAGACAGAGACTTGGACTATTTTTTAGGATCAAACACCTTCTCACTAAAGAAGCCAAGATGAGGTTGGTCCAATCTACCTTCCTTTCTCTGCTAGATTACGTGGACTTCCTCTATAGCCAGTGTCCTGCCACAATGCAAACCAAGCTTGATATACTCTACCATAGAGCACTAAGGTTCATCACTGGCCTCCCCTTCTCAACATACCACTGTTCCCTATATGCGGCTGTGGAAATGCTGCACTTTGGATTTATAGAGCTATTACCAAAAACTGCCCCAGTATGTTTTTCACTGCCTTCTGCTAAGTTTGGTAGGTACCTATGCACTAAGAAGTACTTCCTATATCTTGCTGAAAGTACCAAAGGTAAAAATACGCTTTGGTAGGACCGCCATAAGTTATGTGCTGCCAGTTCTGTGGAACAGGTTGCAAAAAACATTGAAACTCATCATTCCTGCCAACCTGTCTATCTTCAAGACTCTATATGCTTGTTTATTTAAGAAATTCTGCAAATGCTTTCCTCACCCCTAATCTTCCCATTTTGCTATAGGTAGTGCACTTCTATATCCTATCCAGCTTCTTTGCTTCAACCCCTGCCCATTTGTTCCCATTCATCTTCTCATCCTTAGCTCCTAAATACCTTATTTTTGGTCATTGTCAGGGACACTGGTTTACCGGGATTGAGAAAGGGCATATTCCATTTTGCACATTGTAAAAAACGGTATTGTCACCGGTGTCTACTAAGTCAAAATCCAGTTTTACCGGTGTTTGGTTTTGTGTACTTTATTTAGCAATTTTTAACTCTGCTAACATGCATTTTAGCAATTTTGACCTCCACTATTACAAATCCTTCTATCCTTGTACCAATTTAAAGTTATTTTAGGTACAAGATGTGATGGCAGCAGCAACACTATAGTCTCCATCCCTAGCAGTGTCAGTGGCTCAGTAGGTAGCACACTCGCCTCTGAGGCCGGAAGATCAGAAGCAGTGTCAGTGGCTCAGTAGGTAGCACACTCTCCTCTGAGGCCGGGAGATCAGAGGGCTGTGGGTTCAGTTCCCACATCTGGCACTTGGGTTAATATCCCAGTACTGACACTGTAGTGCAGCATGAGAGGGGTGCTGCACTTCTGAGGTGCCGTCTTTCGGATGAGATGTTAAACCGAGGTCCCATCTGCCTGGATTGGTGGTAGTTCAGGTGGATGTTAAAGATCCCATGGCATTTATCGAAGAGTAGGGGCAATTTCCCGTGTCCTGGCCAAATTTCTCATTCACTAAAAATACCACCAACAGCTTAATCTGGTTCAAGGTCAGTTGGCAGTCATCTGTATCCCCCTCCCCGGGTCGTGCCTGAAAATAGGCAGGATTTGTCTAGTGCACTTACCCGGTCAACAAAAACTAAATAAAATAAATAAGGTGTGATGGAAGCAGCACTACAGTCCCATCCCTCAGGTGCAATGGCAGCACCAACAGCACTACGGCCCCCATCCCTCTGGTGTGATGGCAGCAGCAGTACTGTGGCCCTCATCCCTTAGGTGTGATGGCAGCAGTACTACATTCACAATTCCTGTGGTGTGATGGAAGTATCAGCACTATGGCCCCCATCCCTCAGATAGGATGGCAGCAGTACTACATTCTCCATCCACCAGTGGTGATGGCACAAGCACTACAGTCCCCACCCCTTCAGTGTGTTGGCAGTAGTAACAATGCAGTCCACATCCCTCTGGGGTGATGGCAGTAGTGACAGCACTATGATCCCCTTTCTTCAACACCCACACGTCACATGCACAAGTTACAAATGACTTGGTCTCTTTGCTTGTTAGAACTCAGATGTGAATTAATCTGAACCATCACCGCTAAGGTGAACTACCTTTGTTTTTTCCCATCTATAATTTAACTGCCTGAATTGGATTTCTGCCTGTGACACCGCTGACCATGTTTAAGGAACAGACTTGGATGTTTGAGGGCCAGCTGGTGGGTGAAGGCTTGAGTGTCCAATGACCATTCACCTTCTCCTGTGAGGGAGGATGGGTTCTCGGCTCAGCATTTGCTGGCCCCTGGTGGAGGCCAGAGGCATGACAGCATGTCAGCCCTTACTGCAGGAGGGAGCGTGACAGACATCGGCTTGTGCCTTGACATCATGTGGCCTGTCACACTCCCAAGAAAATGGGAAAACACTCGCTGACCAACCGAAGGATGGCTGCTGGTCCCTCCATAAGCTGGAAGCCCCAGACATGTGTCTGTTCTGACCACTGTCATGCCCAGGATACACAGGAAGCTCTTTGGGGCAATTCTTCTCCCCTGGTAGCCTCCCACGGGGTAGGGGCCCCTCAATAAAGGGTTACTTTGGGTTACCTGGTAGCACAGCAGTAAGGGGCAGTGGATGGTGGTCAGGACTCAGCAGCGGTTGTAGGGGGCCTTAGCAGGCCTGAAGGAGTGGATGGCCAGGGGGTAGGAGGAGCAAAAAAAAAACCTGCTTGAATTTGTTTCTTTGAAGTAAAGTGTCTTCACCTAAAAAATCCACAAGTGATTACTGGAGGACCTTCAAATGGATTCATGCATCTCCCAGACATGTAGATGCTTTTTTTTTTTACTTGGTGTCCATGAAAAGGGTGTCTCCCAGTTTTAATGTCTGAGCTCAGATGTGAATTGAGCACCACTCTGCCCACCAGTATCATATAGTCCCTGGAGTCTTACATTCTGTATGTCATTGACCGTGCTTTCAAAATCCACTGGCCAAACATAATTACACTTAAATACATAACATTTACTTTTTGTTGAAGCAGTCTATCAGAAAACTTTTTGTTGTCACAGAGACTGAAACAGCAGGTGGGAGAAAAGGTGCAAATGATCTAATTCACCTAAATGGGGTGCTAACTGTGAAATATTTTCATAAGTTTTCATAAGGCAGTTTCTTCTTTGTGAACATACTTTCATTCAGACTGGTTTTCATTCAAACAACTGAGGATTTTGGATGGCCCTACTGATTATAAATTTGAATAAGCTAGTTGGTAACAGTGATCCTGCATTTGCAATCTACAACCTAGATGCTTATATGCAAAGAATACAATAAAACCTGACTAAAATCTAAAACAAGCTTATAAAACACAGAAAATGTATCTGAACATGTATCTTTACCCATACAAAATCATTGCAGCCCAAGTAAAACTCAGGCAAATTATATGGTACCTCTGACTACTATTCTATAATGTAGTAAACCTATATTGGTATTTTTTATATATATATTCTTTACAAAGCAAGTAAGGCCCACTAGGAAGAACTGTCTGTTTTCAGGAGTAACCTAGAAGCACTGGGGAGGTTAAGTGACTTGCTTGGAGTCACACAGCATGCAAGTGGAGATTGTGGGAATCAAACCCAAGTCTGCTGGATGACCAGTTCAATCACTGTTTGTTACTCTAACCACTAGTCATGGGTGCTTAAACTGAATGGCTGATTACAACAAAGCAAAGCGGCTGATTTTCTTACTGACTCTATATGCAGCAAAGCAGAAAGAATGCAAAGTACAGCAGTATTCATTTTAAGATGCTGCAATCTGGTCATGCTACTGGCGCTGGTAGCACTATTGCTTGCAATGCCAGCGACCCAGGGTCAAAGCGAACTCGGGTTGCTGGAGATCTGGCCAGGGGATTAGGATCAAGCACCTTGGGGACTGCTCTCTTCCTCCGGGAGGTGGGCTGCCGGTCCTGCTGCTTTACCACCACCTGTGTGACCATGGGTGGTGGTGCAATGGTGCTGTGGAGTGATCAGGAGGGGAGGACGCTAACCAGGATCTGGAGCAGTGGCATGTCTCTATGTGACCTACCTCCTTGGATCTCCTCTAGTGCCGGTGCCCTCAGGGACAGAGACCAGAAAACCAGGAACAATCACCCCACATTGGCCACTGGCAGAAGGGACCCAGGTGCCCCAGACTTCATAACCAGGCTCCATGAGGGACCCACTGAGCTGCCCAACACACACTAAGGGAGTGTGGAGGGGTGACCTGGGATCCCCTCCCTTCCCACCTGGGAGGGTACAATCCAGGCAGGACAGGGGCAGGCCCACAGGAGCTCCTGAGCATTACCTGGGGGTGAAGCTAGGGGATACCCAGCCTAGGGATCTCTGAAAAGTGGAGACTGATGCTGTGAGAAGGGGACATAGAAAGAGAAAATAAAAAAAAATATGTAAAAAGATGATGAAATCTTAGAGATTCTGTGCAGTGACATGCAATTTCCGTGAGGCACCGGTACAAGAATTCAAAATCCGCAAACCAAGCAGGATTCCGTGATTGATACCGGTGTTACCGGTAAAAATGGAAAACCAGGGTCCCTGGTCATTGTGCTGATCCCTAATAACTTTTGATTCCCACAGCCATGCTTCATTGCCCTACCTACCACTAATTAGGCAGAAACAGCACTCTATGGTTGCTGAAACTTATGCCCCCTGTATCAGCACCTTGGCCCATCCCCCTTAATGCTTCCCACCCTTACTGCCCTTATACCTTTTTTCGCCTTCCCCATTCCACCTTCCTTTTTGCCCTCAAGGTATTTCCCCCTCTTCACCTGCTGTGCTCCCCTAGTCCTACTAATTCTTTTTTGGTTGCTGGAGGTATGTTGTGGACATCTGCTGTAATATGCCTGTAATTATGCTTATGTTTCTTTTGCTGGCTCTTGTGTGTATACTGTCATCATTTATCAAATGCGTTGTACTCACTAATACTACTGCTTTCTAGTTGACACTCTTTCTGAATACTATAAGCATTGTGAACTTTGATGTCTTAATTGTATTGTACACTGGTCTTGAAGCTATACAGGTCCATCTTGAAAATGAGTTTTGCTCAATGATGATCGCCTGGTTAAATAAAGATTTGATTGATTGATTGATTGATTTATTAATTGAAATGAAACAACAATTCATACTGTAGTAACATATAATAGGTAAAGCAGAACAATACGTAATAATAGTAAATACAATGTAGGAGACACTAGATGACAGTTTTAAACAGTTATATCAAAAGGGTTATGCAATAGGATAATACTTGGAGCAATGTAAAGTGCTATCATACATTAATAATGGGGAGGACAGAAGGGCATACAGGAATTGGGAGAATGCAATTATATGAGTACAGTCATGTAAGCATTCAGGTATTTGGCTTTCTAAAGTAGAGGTGTGCAAAAATAAAATTCCACCAGCTGAATTTTTGCAGAATGCAGATTGTCTTTTCTGTGAAAGTTCAGAAAACATTTTCCCAACTTCTGTGGAATTTCTGCCAGACATGTGGATTTCTTTTTTTAGTGATGTGGCTTTTTTATTTACTTGTGGAAAAATAGTTATTAAGCCCAGTGTGTTTGATTTTTTTTTACGTGGAATAATCAGTGTTTATGAGCAATTTTTCTCCAGTAGTCTGTGGGTGTGAGCACTTCATCTGCATGCCACATATTCCATTTTATTTTTTTTAATTCAATAAACTTTATTTAGTTTTAATATATTATTCAACAAAATTAAAAAGTAAGATACAATGTAGTATACATGGATATAAGACCAATCCTGGTCGCAGTATCTGTGTTCAGGTATCCCTTTTTGAACATTTAATGATGTCATGAAAACCAAATCATCTAGTTCGAGTAAGAGCTTAACATAATAGTATGCTGCAACAAAGCAAAGGGATCAGTAAGGTCCTTGGCTAAGCCAAAACAACAAAACAATATGAAACTAAAAACAAAAAAAACACAACAACCCCAAACCTCCCCCAACATACTCCCTCAACCACAACCCCCATACCCTCCCTTCTCCACATAAGGACATTAGGTACATGAATTTTCTCTATTGCAACTGGAGATAATATTCCCAAAAAAGGACATCCAATCACTGAATTACCTGCTAAGGCTTCCATATTGTTAACAGTGTATCTAAAGTGCCCCATCTGTCTAAATAACTTTGCAGTCTATTATCCATACTAGTAATATGCTTTTCCAACTGCAAAGCTTGTAGGATTTCTCTATGCCACTCTAATATTGTAGGTAAGGAATCATTGGTCCAATGTCTTATGAGTACCAGTTTGGCCACTGCAGAAATGAGAGCCATAAAATATTTCTTAGATTTCAATGTTCCTTTTGGGTAATGAGTAAGAATATAAACTTCTGAAGAAAACAATGAGTCCAATGTTAGTATAGGGTTTAGGGAATTTTCTATAGCCTTCCAGAATGATTGCACTTTAGGACACACCCATAACATATGATAAAGGTCCCGTTTCCATTAAGGCACCGGGGCAATGAGGGGATAATACTTTACCAATTTTTTAAAGTTTCTGGGGAGTATAATATAGATGATTCATAATATTAAACTGCATAAGACGCAAGCGGTCTTGTTTAACAAACTTATATAGGTTGCTCCATTTTTGTTGCCAAAAATCAGGTGTGGATGGCAGGGATAACACATTAGCCCAATAATGACATATACCAGTTGGTAACTGCATGTCAAGGGTCTGCAGTTCCTTGTACACCATGGAGATCGGATGTGGATGGCTAGCTGCACTAACTAAGGAGGTAGGTCAGTTTTAGGAAATTCAAGAGTCCCCATTGTGATTATATAGGAGGAAACCGCTTGTGCAACCTGCCAGTACTTGAAGGGGTGTCCTTTTAATTCAGGAAAGCTTTGTAACAGTTGGCTATATGAAAGTATACTGCCATTGGGCATGAGTTCTTTGAGCCTCATGTTCCTTAAAGAAGGCCAAAACGCTATTGAGATAGGTTTCTGCTGAATCTTAAAATGCGGATTGTGTAAGAGCGGTTGTTCTCCATCTACTTGCAAGTTTATTTTCAGATAACTCTGCAGCTGACTCAAAGCTTTCAGTGACCATCCTATTGGAGATTTCCAAAGGTTTTGGGGGATATATTTTGAAGAGGAATATAGTAAAGATGGCAATGAACACAGTGTGGGGGATACTAAAGTCCTTTCAATATCTAGCCAGGAGGGGAAGTAAGATCTAGGGTCTCCTTCATATAGTTGGGATATCCAATGTGCTAATTTTGTGATATGGATTGCTCCATAGTAATTAAATAAGGATGGTAGAGAGAGACCACCATAGATTTTTGGTGCCGTTAATTTATGATTTGCCCGTCTCACAGTTTTACCCTTCCAAATAAATTTATTAAATGAGTTTCTAAGTTTCAAAAACCATGATTTAGGGAGATAAGGGGCCAACATATTGAGAGGGTATAAAATTCTGAAGAGAACATTTATTTTAATTATATTGATCCTTCCCCATAGGGAGATTTGTAATGTGTTCCATCTTTCTAGATGCAATTTTATTATTTGAGCTAGTTTAAAAAGATTCTCCTTAACAATAGAGGAATGTGTTTTAAGGATTTTAATACCTAAGTAGGTTATACCTTTATTTTCCCAATGTAATATACATTTTTCTACATCTGTTCTTAATAATTTCTGGTTCAATGGGAAAATAGTAGATTTCATCAAATTCAGTTTATAATAGGAGATTTTTGTGAAAGACTCAATTTCTTGTAAAAGGACAGGGATACTTTCAGTCGGGTTCATCACATGTAATAACAGATCATCTGCATAAGCAGGCAGAAGGTGTTGTCGATTTCCTATTTGAATTCCTTGTAAGCCCTGCACTGTAAGTAATCTTCTGATGAAGGGATCTGAGTAGAAGTTGAAGAGGAGCGGTGAAAGGGGACAGCCCTGTCTAGTGCCATGAAGTAATGGGAATGGGTCCGACAAATGACCGTTGCACCAGACCCGGGCTGTGGGGGATGAATATAAAAGCCTAACCCATTTAATAAATGTTTGTGGAAGGCCATATCGGGATAATGCAGTGAACAAGAACTGCCAGGAGACCCGATCAAAGGCCTTTTCCGCATCTAAGGTGATGAGAGCCATTGGTGTAGTTGACTCATCAGCTAGGGGGATAAGATGTAGCAATCGATGCATATGATCACTCGAGGATCTCCTTGGCATAAAGCCAACCTGCTCGTTACTAATTAAAGTATCCATTAGAGGCCCCAAACGGTTAGCCAGTATTTTTGCTAGTATTTTAACATCAGCATTAAGTAACGAGATAGGATGGCAATTTTCTACGTAATATGGGTCACAGCCCGGTTTAGGAATAATAGTGATTAGGGCTTCGAGATATGTATGGTCTGAAAGGCCAGATTTATACCAGAAGGTAAAGACTTTTGTTAAAAGAGGGGAAAGTTCTGCACTATATAGTTTATACTAATTAGATGGGAAGCCATCTGGACCAGGTGACTTATCAACTGTGAGCTGTTTAATTGCCTGAGTGACTTCCCATTCCATAATAGGAGAGCTCAGGAATGGCTCCTTATCTGCGGGTAGGGCCGGGAGGATCAAGTGATCAAAGTATGCTTGTAGTTGTTCATTTGGGATATTTCCATCTGCAGCATGATACAGGTCTCCATAATATTTTGCAAAACTAGAGGTAATTTCCCTCGGGTTTGTAACTAATGGGCCTTCTTCATGCAAATACAGTCCAGGCACAAGACAAGTAGAATCTATTTGTTTAATACGGAGGGCTAGCAGTTTACTGGCACGTTCTCCAGATTCCAAGTACCTTATGTGGGCATGTTTCAAAGAGAGCTCTGCTTTTTGGGACATAAGATCTGAAAATTGGGCATGCAACGTATGGAGTCTAGTCCATTCAGATTCTGAGGAACGTTTGCTGATATTTAATTCTAAGGCTTTGATGTCTTGCAGTAGGGTTTCGGTATGCAGTTTAAACTTTTTCGACCTGATAGAGGCTAAGCGTATGCATTCCCCTCATAACACACATTTCAGGGCTGACCAAACTATGTCAATTTTAGGGACTGTTCCTATGTTATTATCTAGGAATGAAGTAATTAAATTTTTAACATGGGTCTGCATATTGGGGGTTTGGAGCAATTGCGTGTTTAATCTCCATATGGAATCTGTTTTAATTCTAGGTCCTAATATATATGTTATAGAGACCAAGGACTGGTCCAATATCACCCGTGGATGAATCATAGTCTCCATTACTCCAGGCATAACATGGGAACTTATCAGGATATAATCTATGCGTGAGCAAGTATGATGGGGGTGAGAGAAAAAGGTGTATTGTTTTTCGTTGAGATTAAACACTCTCCATATGTCAAGGAGACTCAGCCCACTTATTAGATCTTGCCGGGCTCTCTGTGCAGGAAAAAGACCAGACCTTTTAGGTTCAGACCTATCTAGAGAGAGCTGAGGGGTAATATTCCAGTCTCCTCCTGAAAATATAGTTCTAGGGGGAGTAGTGGAAATATCTCCCATTAAGCTTGTAAAAAATGCTGGGGAATCTATGTTTGGCCCATAAATAGACCCAATAGTTACTTGACGTGGGCCCAGTAGACCGTGTAATATAATATATCATCCTTGACTGTCCCAAATCTCATTTTCTAGTCTAAAGGGAACATTTTTATGAAATATTATGGTGACCCCACCTCTGTTAGTGGATATTCCTGCCCCATAAGATTGTCCTACCCATCCCTTACACCATAGTGAAGTATCCTCTCACCTAAGGTGGGTTTCTTGAAGACAGATTATGTTTGGTTTAAGGCTCCATAGGTGCCTTAATATTATTTGCCACTTGCATCTACCCCTAGCACCCTTCACATTCCAACTTAAAATAATATATGGACCTGACATTATTTTATTTTGAAGTTGAATCTCCATGTAAGATGGAGCAGATAGGAGACTTGATAAAAGTACCTGATGTCTTTCTCTATAATTAAGAAAAATAAGTAAAGAGGAGGTGACCCGCCCCAATAATTTCCCTCCCCTCTTCCCATTTTAACCCCTGTAAATCCTGTAACTACCCCCAGTTCTAATAAACTGATCTGCAATCGAATTTGTCAAGAGATGTACAAAAAACAATCCTAAAAGTATCCGCTTTCCCCATAAATCCCTCCCCCAGCTCGCTAATTATGTTCAGTGATTATGAAACTTACAACAATCAGGTAGTTGCCTCTGAAAATTATGAAGAGAACCTCTTGATTTATCTAGGGATAAAACTCCCCTTGTTAAAGAGGCCAATTCTTTAATGTGTTAGGCAAAACGATAATATTTTGTTATGTTATTACAACTAGCATAAAGAAAACTCAGTATTTAGAGTACTAGTAGTCCAAATATTAAACCCTTTTGTAGTTGCCTCGTTACTTCAAGGGTGAACTTTATTGGCAGGCCTCCAGCTCCATATGGGTTCTAATGTGAGCTCAGACACAGTTCTGGAAGTAGGTGATACTTCAATATTGGTAAACAAACTTTCTAGAAGTCATGATGTTAAACTTGCCAATTGTGGGATCAATCCTGTGGTGTTATTCAAACTTGCTCATAGGATCATCTTCTCACTTTTGCATGCCATCCACATATGTGAGAGAATGAGACTTTCATAGCATTGGCACAGAAAAGCTGCCGCTACTATTAGAACGAGGTGAAAAAAGGAAAAATCCCTTTACAAGGGGAGTTCACTTGAAGAAAAAGAGAACCTCTTGATTTGTCTAGGAGTGAGACTCCCCTTGTTAAAGAAGCCAATTCTCTTGGATCGTTAGGCACAGCAATAATATTTTGTTATGTTATTACAACTAGTATGAAGAAAGCTCAGCATTTGAAGTACTAGCAGTCCAAATATTAAACCCTCTTGTAGTTGCCTCGTTGCTTCACGAGCAAATTTTATTGGCACGCCTCAGTTCCATATGGGTTTCTGGATGCAGGTGGTTTTACAACATTGGCAAACAAATTTACTAGGAATCGCGGTGCTGAACTTGCCAATTGTGGGAACAATCCAGTAATCTTATTCGAGCGTGCTCATAGGATCATCTTCTTACAGCGAGAAACACTGATTTTTTATCAAGTCAGATGGATCCTTAATATCAATGTTGCACTTTCATAATGTTTCCAATTAGGCATCTAATAAGGGAGGTGTATGCTTTTAAACATTTACTACCTTTTACATGCCATCCACATGTGTGAGAGAGTGAGGCTTCTGCAGCATTGGCACAGAAAAGCTGCCACTACTATTAGAACGAAGTAAAAAAAAAAAAAGAAAAAAACTCCTCTTTTTAAAGGAAGCTCACTTGAATAAATCTGGGAGTGCTGCTTTCAACTCACTCAGGGCTTGCTCCTGAGAGTCGAAGGTTTGCCAATGATCACCAAGCTTCACTTGTAGAATTGCAGGGTATTTAACATGAAAAAGCTTACTTGCTGCAATTAGCTTTATTACAATTGGATGCTATTCTTGGCGTGTCAATCGAACCGACTGTGGCAAATTCTGGGTCACTCTAACCTTTTTCCCCTCCCAGAGAACTTCTTGCAGTGCTTTTACTTTTGAGAGGATATGTTGTTTATCCTGGAAATTAAGTAGCTTGAAAATTATAGGCCTGGGCACAGAGCTGGGGGGTGGGGGTGGTCGAAGTGCCCTGTGAGCTCTCTCCACAATATAGGCAGGACCGTTAGGAGAGGGCCCTGCTATTTTTTCACAAAACTTCTGGACAAAGAGTATAGGTGCTGTGCCTTCTTCTTTTTTGGGAATACCCATTATTAATAAGTTATTCCTACGACTCTTCCCTTCCAGGTCCTCTAATTTGTCTTCTAATTTTTTAACTCTTCGGTTGGTAAGTGCCTGATCTATGGCAAATTTATCTTGCCTTTTCTCCGCTGATGCAAGGTAGGCTTCTGAATCTGCCATTCGAGTAGACAGGGAGTCTGTTGCTGCTTTAATCTGGTGTAATTCCTCAGCAATACTATCCATCGACTCCTGCATAGGTCGCATAATTTCTAGGAATCTGTCTTCTGTGAGTGGAACAGTCCCCGCAGACATTTTCAGAATCTGGGCTTTAGGCCGCTTAGAGGCCTTGTCTTTTTTGGGGGATAGTGGCGGCGAATGTTGTGGTGGCGCTTTCTGCATAAAGACCTCCATAATTGGCAATTCCTATGCAGCAAGGAGATTTTATGCTGTGATCTGCTTCAAATCCTTCACTCTTGCTTCTGAAAAAATGCTTAATTAAAGGGTTTTAGTGAGTAGGGGATGGAGCAAACGGAGTCTGCTGTTGCTCTTCTAGGCTGCCATCACGTGACCACATATTCCATTTTATGTGTTCTGCGGAAAACTAACTTTGCATCTGTAAATAACAGTCATGTAAGTTGCTGAATTTCTTAAGAATATTTAAAAAAAATCAATGTTTTTGCTTGCTGAAGTCAGAAATTTCTCGGTTATAGGCTGAGAAAAGACGAGAGATAGGTATTGTACTAGGGGACAATAGAGAGAAAGTGATTTCACTTTCTGTATGTATTATATCAGCAAGATGCAGTAATGTGGAGGATTTACTTATGGGCAGCACCATCCAGGCCCTTGAAGAATCATCACAGAGCAGCAGGGGCAGCAAGAAATACAGAGTGGGGACCAGAGTGGGCAGCCAGTACAGCCACAGCAGGGCCAGGGCAATACAAATCAACCTAGGTCACCAAAAGAAATATCACACCCACCTCCATTTAGTTGCAAGGAGGTTGCAGTTATGCTGAAGAAGGTCACTAGCAATGGTTGACAAGCTGTTTGGCCTAAACAGAGTTCCTGTGAAAGAGTCAAGAGAGGAACAACATTTGGTCATCCATTCAATCCACCCTGGACACAGATGGACATGGACCTGTGTCATGCTCCATCCATCAAATTAAGCACAAGTGGGATTACCTACCTAGGGACAGTGAGTTGTTGTAGACACTTGGTGTTGTGGTGACCATCACCACAAAGTAGAGTAGCAGCAGCAAAATGAAAGCTGAATAAACCAGCACCAATACCAATGGATCCCCTGCAGGGAAGAGGAAGAGGATGCATGTGAGGACAACAGCGGCACTAGTGAGTATACTTTTTGTCTTAATTCACACTTTTTGCTTCTGCCCCTGACAGATGTCCTCCCTCCCTTCCCCATTGCTCTGTTGCCCTGCTGCACTACTACTTGTGGCCACTTGACTGGGGGAGCATTCAGGTGCTCAGCATGACATTTGTAGACATTGCTACCTTGTGGGTGCTCACTGCAGCCATTTCCTTCAGTGCTGAGCTTGGTATTTGTGTTGGTGTCTGTGTTCCTACCCTTCTGCACATCGGGGTAGTGTTTTGTTTCCCCGCTCGTGGAGTGAAGATGACAGAGCATGCAGTTTCTCCCTCACCACAATCAGGTAAATGAAGAATCAAGTGGGACATGGGACAATGAAGTTAACGCGGGCGTGAGGGATCGACTGCAGAGTTTTGGGGTGTCATTGTTGTTCAGATTCTTTTAACCAGGCTTCATCCTGCTGCATGCAGTCTCTGTCATCACTAAATACTTGCAGAGTCACTGTCAGTATTGGATGATTTCAGCTCTTTGGCATGCATTCCTTCTCTGTCTCCTGTCCTGTCCATGATGCCATTATCAAGTAGGGGGGATGACTATTTTATTATAAATTTCCAAAATAAAAAAAATAAAAATTCTACAAAAAAGCATAATTTTTTCTGACTGTAACACACAAAACAAGCATTTGTCAATGCCGAATGTTGACTTACTGGCATTGGCATTGGTAGTCCAGGAGTTAGAGAGATACATAATAGGAATGGCAGTGAAGTACTGAACTGATGCCAACCCACCCCCACACTGCAGAGACTGACAGGCATTGGGGTGTCCCTTTGGGTGTTGACCATAGTGCTCACGCTATTTCACCTCTCCTTATCTTGCAGACACCGACAAGTGTCGCGGTGTGCATTGGGGTCTTCCGACATTGCAAGGGTACTTGGGAAATACGCAAAGCACGCTTGGAACACTGCCATTTTATGGGCGTTTGGCACCAAATTTTCAACATAGGCATTTTAGCACCTCTGCTCATGTACAGTGTCACTGTTATTTCCTCAAAGTGTCCCAAGAAGTGATTTTGCAAAGCGACCACGCTATTCTGTGCCGGAAGTGCGAAAACACATTTTGGGCAGGATATGTGAAATGACAGCTGTACTGTTCATCAAGAGGTGTGGAAAAATGGCAATGGTGAAAATCCAGAATGAAAATATCACAAATGCACGACAGTACGAGCGTGCATGCAATCTGCCAATGCACACTCGTAACACAGTCATTTTATGGAGTATCATCACCAAATTTTCAACATAGGCATTTTAGGACCTCTGCTCATGAACTGTGTCACTGTCATTTTCATAATCTGGCCCAAACACTGATTTCCCACAGCAACTGCGCTATTGTGCACCAGAAGTGCGGAAACACATTTCGTGCAGGATGTGGAAAATGACAACTGTTCTGTTCACAAGGAGGTGTACAAAAATGCCAATGCTGAAAATCCAGCATTAAAATATTGTGAATGTGTGAAGTTACGAGCCTGCATAGCAACTGCGCAACGTACACTCGTAAAATAGGCATTTGTTGGATTTTTTCACCAAATTTGGAACATAGGCTTTTTGAGAGGCCACCTCATGAACACTGGCACTGCCATTTTGTTAATAGGTCCTGAAAGGTGATTTCGCGCAGTGACTGCGAAATCAACTTTCGAGGCTGATTAACGCCATGACAGCAATAAAATTCATTAGGATGGGCCCCAAAAACCCCATGTTGAAAATTTGGTGCCAAAATTCCAACAAATGCCCGAGATATGCAGCAAAGTTGAAAAAACCCTGTTCATTCCATTATACAGCTTACTGGCATTTCCTCAGTTTGCAGTCGACTTTGAAGAGTGCAGACATGTTCCCAGTCCATCGAAGATCATTGCGCAGGACTCCAGAGGTATGTATGGGGTGAGGGGGTGTGTCAAGGCAGGGTGTGCAGTGGGTGGGTGGGTGCGGGTAGGGGGCAGGAGACTACCAGGGACCATCTTTTGTTATAGGGTGAAAAAAACTAACAACACAGGACAGTTTTTCCTTTTCAGGGAACTTGGCATGCTGGGGTGGGCTCCCAGTGTGCCACCTAACTGTTTTGGGGGTTGCTGCAGCTGACTGGGATGGGGCACCCTTGTCGGCAGACAATGGGGGGTAAACTTATGCTGATGGGGTTAGGCACCCCGTCGGCACACAATGACAGTGGGGAGGCAAGAGCCGGGGGATTAGGCACCCCTCGGCATATAAAATGCGTGGTACAGATTTATGCTGATGGGAGTGGGCTCCCTGTCAGCACAGAATGAAAGGGGGGAGGCAAGAACTGAAGGGGATTGGGCACCCCCCCTCAGCATATCAGAAATGGGGGAGCTGCTGTATGCCGACGGGGAGTGGGCTCCCCCGTCAGCAAATTTCAGTGGCCACAGAAAGCTGGCTGGGGGATTGGGCACTCCCGAAGTGGGCTGTTGGGTGGCCACCCACCATGCTGCTAATATGGCAGCATGCAGGAAGGGTCCACTGCATCTGACGAGCTTTGCTCGGATTGCAGCAGACCTTTCCTTAGATTTGCTCACCACATTAGCATGCATGGTGTGGAGCCAGCATGCAGGCTGATTGGGGAATGAGGGACGCACCTACTGATGCATGCCCTGCATTCGCTCAACAGCACCCGTGCCTCCAAATCTGCACTCTCCCAAGATGTTGACTTGTGCGCAAGCGCAGCAAGCCAACATAAAAAATGTAGTCCATTTTATAAGCACAGTAAGATATTCCAGGTGTGTGCATGGAACCTATTTTACCACACGACAGGGGCTAAAGGCACTCATCCAAGGCCTTGTGCCTTATTACACCCCTGGCCATGCTGTAAAATATGTTCCATGCTCACCCTGTTGTGTCTTATTATGTATGTATTAGTGCTGTATGGCTACATCAAATATTCTGAACATCGTATCAATTCACTACCTAGCAGCACTTATTTGCCTGTCTTTCACTACCTAATGTGCAACAAAGTATTTATTTCTACCACTTTCATAGTGCTCTCTGTCCCCCTTTGCTCACCCCACCCCATACCTGGCCTTATTTTTTGTAACTGTAAACAAATGTATCCAATTCCAATATATGTGTACCTGGTTATGGAAAAAGAAGGTTAAAGTAAAGCAAGCACCAGAGATGCTTACCTTTGCACTTGTGATTGTCAGCAAACCATGATGCGGCAGTCTTGGCTGTTGGGTAAATTCGGGTTCAGGCAATCTGTGGCTACATCTGCATCTATAAAGTGTTACAGTGTCAAACCTGAAACACCAATCACACCCTCAGTTACAGAGAGACAATGGAATGGATTACATTCAGTTTATGTTAAAAATACCTTCTTTACCTGAAAAGAAAACCCACTCAGGACACAGTCTCACTTTGCATGACCCATATACATCAGAACATAAGCCAGTATTCCTCCACCGTTACTACTACCACTGTCCACAGACCCCCACTGTCCTCCCCACCCCCATCAGTCTGTCTCAAAGACCATCAGCGGCTACACCTATCTCATTATGATACACATATTTGTTATTTAAAAAAAATATTAAGGACTTACCTTGGCATTTGTGTGATAAACACATCAGGAAGCCACAGGCCTGGTGGAGTAAGGGAGGATCACAGCAGCAGTAGAAGCAATGGCAGCAGCAGTCAGAAAACCATAGTGAGGCAAACCTGAAAGGGAAGCACATGTACAGTCACAGAAACACAAGACAAGCATGGATTGACATTACTTAGCTTATGAATGATACCTGCTTTGTCACGAAAAAAAAAACCAAGAAACTACTTTATCTTTACCCAATAAACCTTCGGCTTCAGCAGTGGATAACCACTGCCACTGTACTGTCCACCCCCCCCACTGGAAACTGAACTCAAAATGCCTGTCTCAAAGACAGTCAGAATCAACCCTTAATAGAACAAATAAATCTATTGCATGCAGTCATTAAAAATTAAAATAAATATTACTTATTTACCTGGAAAGTTGGCATGGCCAAAGCCTGAAACGAATATGG
Organism: Neoceratodus forsteri; assembly: GCA_016271365.2. Lineage (NCBI taxonomy): Eukaryota > Metazoa > Chordata > Ceratodontiformes > Ceratodontidae > Neoceratodus > Neoceratodus forsteri. Next base: position 36,699,983 of record JADMNL010000028.1, on the reverse strand, counting down.
GGTCAGCAGTAGGAGTCAAAAAGCCTTACAGAATTCCGAGGCAGACCTGAAAGAGAAAAAAAAACACACAGCAGTTTCAGAAACACATCAGAGAACTGTAATTGAGAGTATTTTGTTGAGACACAATAGCAGCAGTTATGCCAGAATACCTACTCAGAATATACTGTCAATTTGTCTAATGTAAATTAAGGACAAGTCATCTGTGCCTGCAGAAGTTAATCTGCCACTATCTCCCCTCACAATGCCCACCCACCTGCTTTAGTTTGAACTCAGTCATAATCTAGCCTCAACTATTACACTACCAAGGAATAAACATTCTGTAAATACCATGAATAATGTATGTTTCTCTGTGATCAGTGTTTGTGTGAAGGCTTAAAGTACTTACCTGTGCACTTCTCATTGCCAGCCAATACAGCCACTGGCAAGGCTGTACCCTGGCATGGGAACATTTGGAGTCAGGACAGTAGGAGCGGAAGTATCACCAGCAACCATTACAGAAGCAGACCTGAAAAGTGAAAAAATCCTATAGTTGAGGAATCACAAGGGAAACAACAGATTAGTAACAAGTAACAACAGTGCAGCCATGGTGCACATGTGCTGTTGGACCAAGAGTTGTGTACATCCTCTCACTATGTAGTGTGCCCGCAATCCCTACATAATGTACAAACAACCTGTTCAGAACTTTTGTAACAACCAGCCTGTTCACTCACATGCCCCCGAACCATTTAATGTTTATTATGATAAAAAAGTCTCTCCCACCCCCACATGAACATTAGCAGTAACATACCATGGTTCACTTCTGAACAAGTTGTGTGTTTTTAAAAAGAATGTTACTCAAAAATTTAAAATAACAACACTAGACCTCATTTAACCAATAGCGCCTGACCAGGGGTTATGTTAATGGCCTGATAATCACCCTCTAGGGGTTTAATGTGGCACGAGGCATAGCTGGGTGCTATATGCCCCTAGATGGTGATTAACTGTCTCTGACCATTACCATAATCCCTGGTAGTGTCTTATTCCTATTATAATAAAATTGTTTTTTGTACTGTTCAACCTTGTTCAGCAAGTGATTAGGCTGTACGTGTATGTTGGTAATCAAACATTAACATAGGGCTGATAGACTGTTTACAATCAATCAGAAACCTATATTTCTCAGACCCTTTTAATAAGAAAGTAAAATGTCCTGACTGCCACACATTGTTTTTGGAAAAAAATTTGCATAATTAGTTGTAGTCACGGATAATGTCTCGATTCTGCGATGTATGTAAGTGAAAAAGATTTCTGCATGTCAAAACTGAAATACTGCAGTTAGGGTGATCTTCTTTGCATTTATGTATTACAACTGCAATGACAAAGTTCAGCAGGTTTTATACTGTGTTCCAGTTACAAGTGCACGATTACCCTTTAAATGCGGAAAAAAATGTTGCGATTATAAAGGCAGAACTGGAAATCGAACATTTCGCCATTTCCTGTGTGGTGAATCTGTGGTTGTGAGAAACACAGGAAAAGTCACAGAGACAGACTCAGACTGAGAGATAGGACAGCTAACTTAGTTGAGAGATTGAGAAACATGTCTGCAACTGCAGAATCGGGATTGGGGGTGAGCAGCAGGCATCAGGAGGAGGAGGGGGGGAGGTGACCAGCAGTAGCAGCAGCAGCGGAATGTGGGGGAAGGGGAAGTTGAAGTTGCTGAACACAGCAACAGCGCTCAGCAGCAGGAGCAAGGCCAGCAAGATCAAGCTCAGGCTCAGCCCTCAACCAGTGCTGCTGATGCTGGCACCGCTAAACAGCTTGCACCAGCCTGCCCACATAAGGAGGTGGCAGTGCGAGTAAGGGAGCTGACAGCACATGCAAAAGAGCTGTATGGGCCTGAGAGACTCCCCCATAAAACAGAGGGGGAAACTGTGGAGGCCAGACAGGCAAGTATTGCCAGAGAGGGAGATGGTGTCCAACTCCACTCTGTGAAGCAAATGAAACGTAAGCGGGACGACATCCAGAGGCATGACAGGCAGTTACTGGAGGCACTGGGGGAGCTGTGACCCTGGAAGGGAATGGTGGTAGTAGGAAGAGGAAGAGGACACAGTGGAAGAAGCCAGCAGAGCCCAACACTGGAGTCACAGTGGAGGATGACAGCACAAGTGAGTATATTACTTTTATTATTCTAACTTTTACTGCCATCAGTTGTCAGTTGCCATGAGATAATATTGGAAGGATATGAGGAGGCATTTCTTTATGGAGAGGGTGGAGGAAAAGTGGAACACACTACCAGCTGAGGTGGTGGTGGTGGCGGTGGCATGTAACATAGTGCAATGCTTCAAGAAGGGGTGGGATAGGGCAAAGGGAGATACTGGGAGGTACCGGGAGGTAGCTGGGTGGGGCAGCTGGCTGCTGAATTGGGAGATAACTACATGCTCGGGCAGCACAGACCATGATGGCCTTTTGCTGCTGGAATTTTTGTATGACAGTATGACAATAAATAGTGACAATCAACCCATGATGACTAGACTACAAATATTGCCACAACTGCGTTTGATTACAGTATTACTCTCTTTATTGTTAACAGGGGCTGCCAAGAGCAGCTCTACTGCTGCTTCAAGTGCTGTGGAGTCCAGCACCACAGTTCCAGCAGATGCAGTGGAGGAAGGAGCAAGCAGCAGTGCTGTGGAGACCCCCAGCTCTTCTAGTGGTACGATGATAATTTTTTTATGCAGATCGGTAGTTTCATAAAGTAGATTGTGCACAAATTGTTCTTTCTATATAATTACTGTTGGTCATGTTTTCCCTAAGGAAAACATCAAACAAGGTTGATATGTGCCATAATAATAACCGGCTGCTTATTACATGAAACATGCATGTTGTTCCATGACTCCCTGCACGTGCTATAATAATAACCGGTTGCTTATTACATGAAACATGCATGTTGTTCCATGACTCCCTGCATGTGCTTGCTGCCCTCTCCCTTTATTCACGATGGACACCCACCAGTACCACAACCACCACTCTGCAATAACTAATAGCAACGATTGCTTTCTTTTATATCACATAACTGCTGTGGCAAAAAAGCACCTGCCAGTAATTACATAAAAAAAAAAGATGGTGTGGTCTGTAAAACTCAATTTTAAATGCACCCACTGTGTGGGATGCTTCTCATAATCCCCTTGGGCTCACACTCGGGTTTATGAAGCATGCCACACCTGCAGTGTGTATAAAAGCTCATAACACACACCGCCCCATCCTTTATTATGAACACACTGAAATGCCAGCAGAAGTAGGCCTCATTGTCTATCAAGTCTGCTAGAGTGTGCAGCTAGCACCCTATATCACCGCTGCCCCTCACTCACCTTCCACCCCATTGCCCCTTCATCTCACCCTGTCACCCCCTCTTGATACTGTCTATTGTCTTGGATGCCACCACCTTTCCCAATTTGGTGTTCCACTTGTCCACCACTATCAGAAGAAATTTCTCCTCATCTCTCTGTTAAATCTACCCCCCCTCCAACCTAAGGTGGAGACCTCTAGTATCTTTCCCTTTTCAAAGCTTGAAAATCACATCAGTTCTACTCTTATTTACACCTTTCAGCTACTTAAAGGTATCAGTCATGTCACCTCTGTCCCTTCTGTCCTCCAGGGAGTACATATTCATCTCCCCTAACCTTTTCTCATAGGTGTTACCCCCAATTTCCAGAATCATCTTTGTAGCTGTCTGCTGTATCCCACTCCAATCTGATGTCCTTCTTCAGGAATGGGTGCAAGCCCAGTACCACATGTCGTCCAGAAGTGGGACTGGACACACACTGGACTGTATGTGTTTGTCAGACTTGGGAACTTTATTGGTGGGGTTGAAATTGGGTTTGTAAATAAGTGCAGTCAGTATAGAGAGAAACTGCATTCCAGGGGGTAGGGACTGAGAAAAGGGGTGTGTGCCATTATAAACAGAGAGGGACAAACAGGGCGGCCATATTCCACCATGGCAGGCATCTTCAGAAGGGTTGTAGGCTGCACAGGCTGTGGGATGGCAATAATTCTCAATTGGGCCTGGAGAGAGGGAGGCTGCCCACTCTGTAGACAGCTGTCTTGTATCAGGAGTGAAGTATATTGGTTAAGGAGTAAGCTGGGGGTTGGGGGTGTCCAAGGATAAGGGTATGGAAATGGGCAGCAGAGGGTGGGGCTGAGGGAGGCTGGGGCAATGCTCTGAAATTACAGGACATTATGTTACAGCAAGCAGGGGGGGGATATTAGGGACAGAGGACCCTTAGATAGGGATGTTGATGCTTAGGGGAAAGCGTACGGGGTGAATATTCTGAATACAAAGAGAGTGGTGGGGGAAGAGTCAGGAGGGGCTGTTGTGGGGAAGCCTAGTAGAGCAGACATTGAGAAGGGAGGGGCTGTTGTGGGGAAGCCTAAAACAGCAGACTGTGGGAAGGGAGCTCCTAAGGAGAACAGAGCAAGAGGGGAGGAAGAGGGCAGTTTAGAGGTGCAGTCGGTGAAACTCGTGTTACTTGATGGAGGCTGACAGAGTGTCACAATAAATTTGAGCTACTAAGCAACCTAGAAGGGAGGAAGGGTTGGTGGAAATGAGGAAACAGTACAGAGGCCGGGAGGAGTCGGATACCCATAGGGCATCACAGACCGGCAATGGAAAGGATAGAAATAGTCCCAGAGGGAGAAGGGGAAACATAAATGTTAAGCAGATGGGGGAGATGCAACATAGACATGAGGGAGGAAAGCATGACTGGAGAGAAACTGGGAGACAAGAAGGTGGTGGAGGAGCCCCCTTTCAGCAGGGGTGTCAGTACCAAGGATGGGGCCCTAGCAAAAGGGGACCCACAGAGAGCCTCTGGAGGTAGGGGTACTATTACGAGGGGGGAGGATGGCAGTGTGGGGGAAGGGGAAACCATCAGGGCCAGGATAAATGGTTCAGATAAGAGAGGGTTAAAGGGGACACCTATTCAGAGGGGGTCTGAGTTAAGTGGCAAAATAATGAAGGAGGCAAAAAAGGGAGGGTGACAAGGGGGTCTCTAATAAGGCAGGAAGACTCCCATGGAATTGAGATCATGAATAAAGGGGGGGATGGGGGGCTGAGAGTGCATAGTGGAGGTAACCATAAGGATGATGGCGGTGTTAAGGTTCTGTTATTGGGAGTCTCGATGATTAGGGGTATCCAGTGGGAGAGACAGGGGGGTGGATGCCATAGCCAGGTGAAGGTAGTGAGTATCTCTGGGCTGACAGTGCACCATGCAAAGTTCATGGTGTACGAACTGGTTAGGGATTGTGGAGGGAAACCAGATTTCCTGTTGCATTTGGGAACTAATGATTGAGCGGGAAATAGCATTTTGGAAATCCAAGCAAGGTTCCAAGAACTTGCCAGAGTCTGTCGGGATATTGGATGCAACATTTCCTTTTCATAGATATTGCCAGTACCAAAGGCCTTAGTGGAGAAAAAAATGAAGATCACAAAGGTTAATGACTGGCTCAGGAAGTGGGGTGAAGAAAGTGGGTTGGGGGTGTTAGGGAACTGGAAAGGAGTTTGGGAGGATAAGGGACTGTATGCCAAGGACAGGCTTCGTCTTGCCCCATTAGGGAAGGAAGTCCTTAAACAGGGGGTGGCTGACTACATTCAAGAAAGGTGGGGTTTAAACTTGTGAGGGGGGAAGGGATAAGGGAGGGGCTGATCAGAAGCCCTCTCCTCCAGATGAGGGGAGTAGCCTTCAAACCCAAGGGGGATGGGGGAAACAGACTAGGGGTAGAGGTTTCAGGAGGAGCAGAGGGAGGATGGAAGTATAAGGAACCTGGGTGGGGTTCGACAAAGGGGATCAGGGATAAGGGTTGGGGGTTGGTGTTAGTAAATGCCAGGAGCTTGGGAAACAAGTTGCCAGAGTTCCAGGCCATGCTGTTCAAGGGGGGTGGATGTGGCGGCGGTCACAGGGACGTGGGCCAACAAAAACCATGACTGGGACCTAAACGTGCGGGGGTACACTATGCTTAGGAAGGATAGAAAGGAGGGCAGAGGGGGTGGAGTGGCTATGTTCATTAGAGATGACATAGAAATTGCTAGGGTAGACGAGGCAGAGGGAAACGTGGAGGCCTTATGGGTCACCTTACAATCCCCAGCAGGCGATAAGGTCAAGCTGGGTGTAGTATATAGGCCCCCCGGGGTGGGTGATGTTCTGGAGGATGGTTTGCTGGACAACATCATTGCCCAGTGTGGACCAAAAAGGGAAGGAGTGGTGTTGATGGGGGACCTTAATATGCCAGGTACAAACTGGGGAACCATGTCCTCTAAAGTGGCCAAGGAACAGAGGCTGCTGGACGTCTTCCAGGATGAGTTTTTAACACAGCATGTGATGGAGCCCACAGGGGAAGGGCATGTCCTGGACGTGGTTCTGGCAGATGGGGATCTGGTAAGGGACCTGGTTGTAGAGGATCCCCTGACTGGGAGCGACCACAATACTGTCTGGTTTCAAATAAGCATGGGGTGAGGGGGGTTAAATCTAGGACACTGGCAGTAGACTTCAGGAGGCAGACTTTGTGGGCATGGGAAATATTCTCAAGGATCACTTGAAGGGGATTACATCAATGACAAATGTGGAAAGGAGATGGGAAGTCATAAAACGGGGACTTCATGAGGCAATCGGGACCTGCGTTAAGGTGAAATGTAAGGGAGCAAGGTCACATAAACCATGCTGGTGGTCCAGTGAGGTTCAGGTAGCGGTCAGAGAAAAGAAGGCGGCCTACAAAAAATATAAAACAACAAGAGGGGATAGGGATAAGGAAATGTACCATCTTGCATCTAGAAAAGTCACCCGGATGGTGAGTGGGGGGCAAAGTCCAGTAAAGAGCAACGGCTGGCACAGGGGATACATGGAGGGGAAAAGGGGTTCTTCCAGTACATTGGGGAGCAGAGAAAAACTAAGAGCCATCTCAGCAGATTGAGATCAGAAGGAGGGTGGGTGGAAGAGCTGAGGGACCAGGCAGAGGTATTTAATGTGTACTTTGCCTCTGTGTTCACTAGGGAAGGGGATGGGATATCTACAAAGCAAGGCACGATGGGGATAGAAGCGGCAGTGAGTGGGATCAGAGGAGCAACAGAAATGGAGCAAGAGGAAGGGAGAGGTACCCCAGGGGTGTCACATCAGGATAAGGATAAAAAGGCCAGTAAGGTGGAGGGGATGGATGATGCTAACTCCACCGAAAGGGTGTGGTTAGCCCTCAAGGCCCTAAAGAAAGACAAATCTCCTGGGCTGGATGGCATTCATCTGAGAGTACTATGGGAATTGGCAGACATACTGGCTGCACCTCTGGCAAAGCTCTTCAACAGGTCACTTAAGATAGGGAGGGTACCTAGGGATTGGAGAGAGGCACATGTGGTGCCAATCCATAAAGCGGGGTCGAGGGAAGTACCAGGTAACTATAGACCCATCAGTTTGACCTCGGTGGTGGGAAAATTAATGGAGAGTATACTAAAGGAATGCTTGGGGGTGTACTTGGAGGAGGTGGGAGGTCTGGATAGTCGGCAACGTGGGTTTGTGCCAGGTAGATCATGTCAAACCAATCTTGTGGAGTTCTATGAATGGGTAACATCAGAACTGGACAGGGGAAAGCCTGTGGATGTATTATTCTTGGACTTCAACAAGGCGTTTGACTCTGTCCCCCACAATGGTCTGGTGGAGAAACTGATGGGGTTGGGAGTAGGCCCTTTGATGGTCAGATGGATTGAAAACTGGCTAGCTGGACGCACCCAGAGAGTAGTGGTCTGTGAGGAGCTCTCGAACCCTAGAGAGGTTGGTAGTGGAGTACCGCAGGGCTCGGTCCTGGGTCCGATCCTGTTTAATGCATACATATCGGACATCAGGGAGGATATAGGGTGTGAAATGAGTCTCTTCGCTGATGACTCCAAGATGGGAGCAATAGTTGAGGGAGAAGAGGGGAGGTTGGCCCTGCAAAGGGACCTGGACACCCTGGAAAGCTGGGCTCACACATGGAAATTAAATTTCAATATCACCAAGTGCAAGGTGTTACATCTTGGGTGGGAAACCCTAAGACAGGTACACCCTGGGAGGAGGCACTGGAGGCCTCAATGGGGAAAAAGACCTAGGGGTCATGGTGGATGCATGTATGAATAACTCTGAGCAGTGCAGAAGAGTGGCTAGCAAGGCAAACAGGATGTTGGGATACATCGTAAGGGGACCACCTCTAGGAGCAAGGAAGTGATTCTGCCGCTGTACAATGGACTGGTTAGACCACACCTTGAGTACTATGTACAGTACTGGTGACCACACTTGAAGAGGACATACAGCTCCTGGAGAGGGTACAGAGGAGGGCAACTAAGATGATCTGAGGGCTAGGGATTTGACGTTGAGGACAGACTTGAGGAGCTCTGCCTGTTTTCATTGGAGGAGAGGAGATATGGGGGGACATGATTGAGGTCTTCAAACACCTCAAGGAAATAAATAGGGTAAACATGGAGGGGATCTTTAGACTAAAGAAGGGAGGTATCACCAGAGAGCATGGTTTGAAGTTGGAAGGTGGAAGGGTGAGGGGGAAAGAGGAAGAGGTTTTCACTGAGAGGGTGGTGGACCCTTGGAATGCACTGCCTGGCGAGCTGGTTCAGAGATCCACAGTGGAGGCTTCAAGAGAGTGGGACAGACACAGAAAGTGGATGTATCAGATGATGGCCTGTCCCGGGGGGGGGTGGGGATTAATGATAGGGGTTTCTGGAACACAAGGGGGGGGCCTCGGCACCCAACTAGGGATCTGAGGTTCGAGCAGACTCGATAGACCGTAAGGCCTAATCTTCTGGCAAATAGTATGTTAGTATTCTAGGTGGGGCCTGACCAGTGACCTATACAGGGGCAGAATGCCCTCCCAACTTCTTTAGGAGATCACTCTAGCTATGTACCCCAGCATTTTGTTGGCTGTTGCTGTTGCCATACTGCACTGAGCAGAGTTGTTCATGCTCCTTGTTATGATCACCCCTAGTTCCATCTCTTCAGTAGAACATCACAACTGTATGAAACTGATAGTGCCTCCCATGGTTCCAGGCTCAGAACTTAATGCAGAGCCTTGCACTTCTTGACATTGAACCCCGGCTGCCATTTGGCTGCACACTCCTGCAGTTTATTCCGGTCCCCCTGTGCTGCAACTCCAGCATCACCCCCTCCATGTCATGTACATTAACACAACTCCCATCTTTGTAAAGTGAGTGAACAGACTGATTTTACCCCGGATCACATTTGAGATATATGCAATGTAAATCTTGAATAGTAGTGGTCCCCGAACTGATCCCTGTGGTACCCCACTTATCACCGGCACACCGCTCTTGATGATGACAGCCCCCCCCTTACCAACACTCTCTGCTGTCTTACCATCAGCCAGTTTTTAATCCATGTCACCATTTTTGGTACAGCCCCTACATTTTGCAGCTTCCCCTGAATCTCCCATGTGCCACTGAATCAAATACCTTACTGAAGTCCAAGTCCAGAGCATCCACAACATGGTCCTTGCCCAGTCCTCACATCACCAGCACTGTCATAGAACTCTACCAGTTTTGTCTGGCATGATCTTCCCACAACAAACTTATGTCACCGTTTGTCATGAATACCGTTTGCCTCCAAAAAGCTCATAAATCTCTCATTTTGGATAGTCTCCATGACTTTGCCCATGACTGAGGTAAGGCTCGCTTGCATGTACTGTACCTGTATCATCCCTCAGTCCACTCTTATGGATGCACACCACATGGGACATCCTAAAGTCATGAAGTACATATCCTGTGTACAGGGAGGTATTTAATTGGTCATGTAGTGGCCTTGCCAGTACCTTTGCCAGCACCCTCAGTCCCCTAGGGTGGATGCCATCCTGTTTAGGCACTATGTCCAGCCTTATAGCCTTCCAGCACCCTCTGTAATCCCTACATCTGTTGTCGTCTCCCACCCTTGCCCTCACAGTTGCCTGAGGTATTTGTCCCCACTTCTCCTGCATAAACACAGTGCATCAGCTTGCTCCAGCCCCTTTTCCTCCCACCACCCCATCCTTCTTACTCCCCACTAGTTGTTCCCTGCTTTTCCTTTTCTGTCTTATGTAGTGGAAGAAGCATTTCTCTCCTGTTTTGATCCACTGAGGTAGCCTCAGCTACGTCGACCATTTTTCCACCCTAACCAGTCTGTATACTGGTGCTAGTGAATCTTCAAAACGTATGGCTAAAATTTTCAATTTTCTCACACACACTGTGATGATGGAGATTGTATTACTCATTAGTAGCATCTGATAGTATAAAAGGCATGTTACTGTTGTGTTAATGAACCTTGCTGAAATTGCTTCTGTGGGTTGTTTTGATAACTCAAAAAATGGCCTGCTTCACTGTCAAGGTAACCACTGGAATTGATCACAATATGGGCACGAGTGAGTACACTCATGCATTACATAAGAAATAACACATGACTGATGCGTGTTGGTAGTACCAAGATACCTGCACATCCCAAGGCATGGCTATGCATGAGACAGCAGGCCAAGTACCTTCCTTTCACTCTCTGGCTATGCAGGTATTTCAGCACTAACAACACACAGCCATGTCTTACTGGCAGTGCTTATTGCTTATATTAAATGATCCCACAGGCAATGTTGCAAAACAGAAAGTCATTCTAAAAATGTTATAAGTCCACCCGTAACACTGAAACCTTGCTGAATAATGTATAATCCTTGACTCCTCCTCCTCCTTAGATGTTTCTGTCCTGTCAGTCTGTCATATGTCTTCCTTCAAGTGCGCACTGAACATCTTGTGTTTGCTTGTTTAACATGGACTAGGACAATGCAAAGCTCCACATTATTCTAGTAGTACAATGCACCCCCCACACACAGAATGATAACATGGAATGCATGTATTCTGCCGGCTTCAGAGCTCAACTGGTTTGCAAACAAACAAGACACACACACACACACACCTGAAGTGTAGCCAGAAATGCAATGAGTGTCATCTGTCCTTACCCTCACCAGCCTATCTTTCTTTACTGCAGCACTGGTGACCACCTCAGCAACAGCGACTGCAGCCCAGATAGCAGCCAAGGAACAGCGTACCAGGAGGAAAAACAGGATCATGAAGATCCAGCATAAACTGGCCAGGCTTACATCAAGGGACACTGAACAGCAGCCATCAAATACAGGGGGAGCAGGCACAGCTGCTGAAGACCAGCCAGCCTCCCAGGAAGTAGAACATGGTGAAACAAGCACCAACCTGACGAGGGACCGGGAGTGCAAACTTTTAAAAAGGATCAAAGTGCTGGATATCAACATGACAAAAGTCATGGAGAACCATGAGAAAATGTTGTCTATGCTCATGAAGTTGACTGCTAGACGAAGACAACACACTCCACAGATTAAGTATAGCCACTCCACAGATTAAGTGTAGCCACTCCACAGATTAAGTGCAGCCACTCCACAGATTAAGTGCAGCCACTCCACAGATTAAGTGTAGCCACTCCACAGATTAAGTGCAGCCACTCCACAAATTAAGTGTAGCCACTCCACAGATTAAGTGTAGCCACTCCACAGATTAAGTGCAGCCACTCCACAGATTAAGTGCAGCCACTCCACAGATTAAGTGTAGCCACTCCACAGATTAAGTGCAGCCACTCCACAGATTAAGTGCAGCCACTCCACAGATTAAGTGCAGCCACTCCACAGATTAAGTGTAGCCACTCCACAGATTAAGTGCAGCTGGTCAGCACTCCCCCTCCCTCATCATCGCCAGATTCAGAAATGTAGACCGTTACGTGTTGCCATGCGGGCCAAAAAATAATTACCAGTTAAGTTACTTAAACATAGTTTTACACATGTTTGTTGATACTTGTTCATTTTTGTAACTAACCATGTTTTATTGTAAATAGTTCCTGTTTTATTGTATTATTGTTCATCATAATCACTTTTAACTTTTTCCTGTTGTGTTTTGAAATACACAAATAATCTGTTCACATTTGTGTACTCTTCCTTTTCTTGTGATGGGATGGGATGGGATGGGATGGGATGGGATGGGATGGGATGAGATTATTGACTTACTGTATGTCAGGGTTCAGTGAAGGGTCTAACAAATGCTGTAGCAGTCTGGCTGGCTGTTAGGATTCCAACAGCCTTACATTAATCCCCGTTATACTGTCATGTATTGCCCGATCACCATGGAAAATGGATTCTTCCTGTTAGCATTCCATCCTCTAGCACTGCTGAATGACTGGAATGCTGCAGTCTGATTTTGAACCAGCATTCTTACACAGCTTGTGGAAGAACTATTTTAATAAAAATCTCCCTCTAAATCAAGAAATCATTCAAAAAGTATACTTTTAACACTTTTCTTGTAGAATATTTTTTTTTATAATAGTAATAAGGCACTCCCAGGAGTTAGATTAACAGTCAGTTAAAAACTCCTGACATTCAATATGGCACTCGGCTGCACCTCATGCCACATTACACCCCTAGGGGATGATTAACAGAGTGTTAATCTACCTCCCCCTTATTGCTTAATTAAATTGCCATACAATTTATTTTCTAAGAATAATAGAAAGGTTATATTTAACTAAATTTCACTTGCAAAAAATGACTTACCTGTGCAGGTGGGATGAACACATTATGATGAAACCATGACAGTGGTACCAGGTGTGATCCTGGCAGTAACTGCAGCAGCAGTGTGTGACCGCCCTGGAAAGAAATAAGTCAGTTTGAGGTAGTTAGACAAATATAGGACATCTGGCTAGGCAAGACTATGACATTTTATCAGGCTTTGTGAATATTTACTTAGATACGCTACTATCTTTGAGAGTTGACTGTCAACTGTGCTGGTTTAACCAACCTACTATCCTAAAATTTTCTGACAACCTGTCCTCCACCTTGTGTGTGCTCCCTCCCCCAAACAACCACTCATTTGCTACCCCTACGGCACCCTCTACATCTTGACAAATGACATTAGGCATACCGCCACTACAGTACTTACCTTAATCCCTGGCTGACATAGACAGAACGAGATCAAGGATTCTATGAAATAGAAAGGTTTTAAAAAATGACTTACCTTGTCAGTTGTGATGATGAAGATATCATGAGAAAACACAACAGTAGAGCATCAGGTATGATCCTGGCATCAACAGCAGCATGTGACAGGCCTGTAAAGGAAATAACTGAGTGTTACTAAAGGAAAAAAAGGCAATTTTGATAGCAAAAACTGTTACCTCTTGTCTTGTCAGGCTTTATGATCAGTGTATTACGCATACAGTACTGTCATACAATGCGTTGCCTACCATGCCTACCCTAACACCAACTATCCTAATAATATTCCTAAAACCTCTATCTTGTGTGTGCCCCTTCCCCCAACCACTCACTTACTACCCCTACGGTACCTTCTACATCTTGATGAATAACAGTAGGAATAGCACTGCAATACTTACCTGCCTTAGTGGCTGACATAGAGATAAAAATATCAAGGGTATCAAATAAAATGGTGTCCCTACAATATATCTTACCTGGTCAGTTGTGATTGACACATTATGAAGAAACAGACAAAGGTGGCATCAAGTATTATCCAGGCAGCAGAAGCATGTGACAGACCTGGAAGGAAATGAGTCAGGGTGACATAGTTACAGAAACAAAAGTAATGTTGATATCCAAGACCATGGGAAATTGCCATGTTGTCAGGATTCACAAAACATTTCTTACATATGTGACTATCATGGCCAACTCCTGCCATTCCGGGCCTATTAGTACTAAGACTGCCTACCACGCAGATTATCAAGGAATCACCTGAACCTGGTGTAGTCTCACCATCCTTTGCTATCCATAATAACACATTCCTGTAGTATAACAGAATTAGGATTATAATAACGCAAAGTAATACCTGCCTGATTGACTCCTGTTTTTCGTTACTGAAAAAAACATAATACCACCATGAGACTTACCTGGCAATGGACAGCTCCACAGAACACATTCAGTGGAAACAAAAAATCTGAAACTGAATGTTGGTCTAGTCATCACATAAAATGGAAACAGTGTGGCAGAAGCAGCATCAATCAGCATCATATCATGACCTACGATATAAATTAGGAAAAATAACTTATGGAAACAGTGACATTATTGAATACGCACTTGTTAACAGCAGTTTAAACAGTATGTAACTAAACTGCTACACGCGCACACATCTCTCTGCAAAGACACTTTTATAATGTCATAATATGCATACAGAAAAAACTTACTGCCACCATCCCCTCCCTGGCCCTGGTGTAAGTGTCTGCACACCCACACCGCACTACAATAACAATGCATTTTTTATAGGAGAACCTCTTAGACGACTTGATTAACACTAACAATGCAGTATTTACCGTTATTAACATTGCTTAAGTAATGCATATCATGATGTGAGAAGAATGAACTGTCAAAGTGACAATACACACCTGTGGTATTGTTGTGGATTCAGAATCAGCAATAGCATCTGGATTCAGCAGCTTTACTGGAATACTGGGCAATTGCAGTTCCTCTGTCTGTTTTCTTTTTTTATTAGAATATCAAGATCAATGCTGGTGGGTAGATTTAATGACTATGAAGGATTGTCTGTGATGGTATAAGATGAATTAGTTCTCATATGCATACTGTTTACTCTTTCTGTGGTTCTGTGTGAAGCATGATAATACACATCATGTTGGAGGTGGTGATGGCTGCCGGATATTGTTCATCATTATTAGCCAGCTTGCAGTGGCGCATTACTTCCTTTGGATGCTGTTATTTGATACAAGAAACATGATCCAAGAGTACGTCATCGGTAGGAAATGGGTCATCAGCACAATTTAAGTAGTGCACAGTAATTCCTGGGGATGTAGTTATTTGGGTTTTATGTGATAAAGGCAAGTCTGAAAGACTGCCTATCTCAAAAAGTGACTGCAAAAGAGCCCGTTGTCAAAAGAGCACCCCATATTGTTTTGACCATAGCAAATAGCAACAGTCTCTACAATACTTTGAATCTGCACACAAGAAACCTTTTTTTATGCGGGGAGCTGCACCCCATGCCCCACTTTGCAGGGGGTAAACCCCCCACACTCCCCAAACTAAAATAATCAACTCCAAGGGGCAAGTTATTGTTTTTTGTTATTCTGGTTGTATCCAGACCCGAACCCAGGTCCACTGGCATCGCAAGCAATAGCATATTTCACTATGCTATGTGGCCAGCTTGACAGGAAACCAACACACAGGATCCTATATCCTGTACTAGTGAGGATAGCTCCATGCTATCCTCGCTCTACAGGATATAGTGACATTATTCAGCACTCGCTGTTAGTGAGAGCAGTATTATTGAGTTGCTCAAATTGTAGCACTCAATAATACATGCTCTACATGGGTGCTACCAGTTATTTGTTATGGGCCTGGCAGAAATCTCAGTGGTTGCAGATTTGGTTAATATATCAGTATCAGTTGCAGCCTGCAGTGTCATTTATTGTGTAGGACCAGTACTTAATCAGTTTGTTAATTTTTTACAGGCTGTCAGTCACATAAAGATTGCAGCATTCATATTTCTCTGTTATTCCAACCATAGTACTGGGAGCAGCCAGTGACAGAAAAGTGTAATTAGCTTGCAACATACATCTGACACTATTGTCAACATACAGTACATGAATAATAAATCTGCAGTTCCATAACGTAACGGTATGTAGCTAATCACTTCAAACACTGTTAAAAAAATTACTTCAGAAAAATTACATTTGTTTTGGTTTTTGAGGGAGCAGTGACATGACCATTGTTGAAAAACTTGGAAAAGTGCTTGAGGTGCACCACATTACTAAACATGATGAGTAGTTGTGAAAAACCAATAAGTGACGGTAAGGAAAGATGTGTCTGGTTAGGTACATTTTTTTGCCATTTCTATTTATCTTTTTTGGGGAAGGGACTCAGGGAGGGCCAGGAACATCTGCCAACTTGGAAGAGAGTAACTAGAACCATCTGACTGCTGAGTGTAAATCCCAGAAAGTGGTACACCACAGAACACAGAAATCATTATTAAACAGGAGGGACAAGCAAACAAGTGTCCTCAAAATCGTTTTGTTATTTATGTTTTTTAGGGATGGGAGGGGCCAGAAACATCAGCCAACTGGGAGAGTACCTACAACCACCTGACTGCTGAGTGTTAACCCCAGCAAGTGGTGTACGACAGAAAACGGAAATCATTATTAAACAGGAGGGACAAGCAAACGTGTCCTGAAAATATTTTAATTTTTTATGTTTTTTTATGGGTGGAGAGGGGGCCAGGAACATCGGCCAACTTGGACAGTAACCAGTCGCAACAGGCTGAAACTGGACTGAATAAACTTCAACAACATAGGCATTTGGCCCATTTACACATAATACTGCTGTAGTCAGCACATCATTGCAGGTTGCTGACACATGAACTATGTCTCTCTCCTACTTAGGAGAACTTAAACCTCTCAGCTGTGTCTTCATTTTGAGGGCACTGTAAAACTACTTTCATCCTTTGATGACTCCTGCTGCTCAATGCCTTCTTCACCAGGATCATGGAATCTTGGGGTTGTTGACAACATGTACTGCTTTGGGAAGAAATGGGAGTTCATTTTAACAAATGTTAGGTACTCCACATTATGCTCTGACAGGCGGCTTCGACGGTCAGTCACAATTGAGCCAACAGTACTAAAAACTCTTTCTGAGCTTACGCTGGCACAGGGGCAGCTGAGGGACTCAATGGCAACAGCAGCAAGTACAGGCCAGTTTGAGAGCTTGCTGAGCCAATATTCAAGAGGTTCAGCCTCAATACTTAGCATCTTCATGTCATCAAGATAAGACTGCACCATATGGCGTGCAGAAACTGAAGCTCTGTGCTTCCCTCAGGTGGCTGTCATGTGGAGACACCAATTCCTTCAGCATGGACCAGAGAGGGTTTATGCCACCAGTACTAACTTGGGATAATGAAGGTGAAGGAGCAGACACTGTACTGGTGGAGGAGAAGAATACTGGGTGAGAGATGGTTGAAGCTTGATGTTTGTCCCCTGCTACTGTTTTTTCCACCCTTACCTCTGATTTACTCATCCAGTTTTCAACCTTGCCACAAAGGATGACCACATAATGATCCAGATTATCCTTCCCACCTGGAAGAAGTGCAGTCATGCCCTGTTTGTACCTGGTATCCAGCAAGGTTGCTAGGATGTATGTCTCAGAGTTGTTAATAAGAAATGACATGGGGATCATTATCACAAAGATGCATGATGAGGTCAGCAAGCTGAACTCGAACTGTGTCTGCAGCCACTTCAAATTGTCCCTTTACAGTGCACAGTGCATGGTGTACAATGTACAGCAATGGTATCACCTGGTTCAAGCATGTGTTGTCTGCGCTCACCACCTGTGTCGCCTATTCCCGTGGTCATAGTACCTAAATAACACTATCCATCAAATACCATTGGGATGGAGTCAGAGACATGGCTGACTGTGCTTCCCGATCCCTCATATGCAAGATATACTCGTGGAGTGGCTTGCATTGTTCATACAGCTGCTCAAAGATATAGAGTGGAATTCCAGTGAGTTGGCACATCAAGCTTCACGCAGTGCTGTGGTACATTGTTTGCCTTCAATAGAGCATGAAGGTCTGCTCTAGCCATTGCCTAATGACTAAAATGGCTGCATATTTTATGGCTGACAGCCAACATGGCACTAACTGTTTCTTGCTCCAGAAAGAACCTCACTATAAGATTCAGCACATGCGCAAAACAGGGTACATTATAAAAGCAGCCATCAGTGATGCCTTTGATGGCGTTATGGGCATTGTCACTGGCAATATATGCAACATTGAATCCATGGGGCATTAGCCAGTGTGTAATGGCCTCATTGATGTGGGTTAGAATTCTATCTGACGTATGGGACCCATGCATACTCTCCATGCTTAATGTGGCATGCTGTTGACAACCAGTAGTACTGATGCCAGTACTCAGGGGAAAAGTAGATGAGGAACAGGGGTGCAGAGCATATACATGAGGGAAAAAAGCCCAGTGTGCAGTAATTAAGCAATAAGGCACGACAAGGTGTGTATTATCATATAATAACATCACTCCTGGGGTGGGTTGAAGCACAAGGCGAAGCTGAGTGGTTCCGCCACCACAGGAGTGATGTTATTACTCAATAACACACACCTTGGAGTGCCTTGTTGCAATTATACAATAGCTCGCTATTATAAAAACTAAAAAAAAAATTAAAAATGTTTTTAGTAGATTTTGTGTGTTTCTGAAGAGACAACATCCAACAAATCAGTCTATAAATCAATACAGTGATTTTATTGTGTAATAACATCACTGTCTCAGACACCCACTGACCAATCAGAATACAGGAAATTTCATTGCCATTGTATAATTCACATATAACTAACACCTGATGATGAGCCACTGGTCCAAATGTCTATGTAGTAAGGGGTAAAGGAGTGTGCCCCTATATTGCGGCCTAACCTCATATTGTTCTAAGAACATTCTGTGCATACATAACGGGTGCTGGCCTATGGAGTTAGGATATAAAGCTTACAAAGCCTTAAAAAGAGCTAAACTACAGTTGCAATACCAATGTGCCTTTTAGCATTACAATTTAGCAGAAGTAAGTAATATCTAGCCTACGTGACTGCAAGCACAGACACAGACTAGTGTCCAAAATTCCCCTTACGATTAACTTTGATGTCTGTCCTTATATGGACAGTCCAAAGAGTTAGCTGGAAACTTATCTCTTTCTTCTGAACTTTGGTAACTGGTGGTGACAGCATATTGTCCACCATATATGGTAAATAAAATGTACACTGCCTATATTTGTGTTGACCAAGAGTGAGATCATACTCATACTAGGGAAAAATATCTTATGACCTTATAAGTTGATGTGTATGCTGTTTTTTGACCAATCATAAGAAATTCTAAAAATAGACACATTGCTTTTACTATGTAAGTAAGCTTGTACATCCTGTTATTTTGAAGAATGTACTACCTATAACTTCTCGCTGTGATTATTGTTATAATCATTAAATTCTTCCGTCACCAGTCTCGTCTCCGTTCATCTCCTTTCTAAGTACCTGTAATTAATAATTTACCAACTATAGTTTTTTTTTTCACATCGCTTACAATCGGTGCCTTAAGACTCGGATCGTTGGTGCTGCATGCTGAGGAGGCTGTCTAACTGCTGGTCGGTTGGGCAGCCAGCCCCATAGCAGGTGACGCACGCCGGAGACGTGGTGCTGCTGGCTTAAAGCAGAAGGAAAGGTACACACAGACAGCCACAGCCACTTGACAATCAGGTGATGTATGCTTCTCTTATTTATTTAAAATAATAAAAAGGTTATACTTAACTCTGTAGGAACTCATGGGGCAGAGTAGGTAAGTGAAGGTACTGGGACTTGCAAGCTGGACCTCACATGGGAGCCGTAAGATGTAGCCTAACAGGCTGGGACACCAGTGCATGGGTGAGCCCCGCTGTGGAGGCTAGGCAGGCAAACAAAAAAAATGAGTATGGAAACCATAATAGGTCGTTTCTGGAAGCACCCTAAAGGGGGAACATCTGAACCAGTGCCTGATAATCAACAGGCGCAATGTATTTACTCAACAAGTGTCCCTCCCCAATGAGAAAGTAAAAATGAAAAGAAATTTTGCAAATGCATTGCAAGGGTTGTGGCAGTATAACCAGACTATTGTGTGTCACGAAATAAAGAATTAGCACAGTTGAGGAAGAGACAGATGACAACCTAAACTATTAAAACAATTAATGAAGTTAACATTAGAACATAAAGATAGTGTCACACTGAGTCAATATCAAGAGTTAGAACAACAGTGTGATGATCTTAGGGCACAACTAATAAAAGCAAAAGGAGACTTGTGCCTGCTAGAGAGAGATCATGCCCTCCTACAAATTAAGTTAGACCAGCAATCGCAAGAGCATGCTGGCGAGACCAGACGCCTCTACAGCGAGCTCCAAAATGCCACAAATAAAATACAAGAATTGCAGGAGGCACAAAGTTTGTTAGATGACCCCCAAAATGTGAAAGAGAGGGAGGCAGTAAGGGTTAAAATGGCCCCAGTGCAGACACGGGGAACCTCGCTAACAGGAGGTACTATGTCAGAAGCTACTAGACACCAACAGGAGCAACTCCTGTTAGAATTAACTGTACAAGAAAATAAGCACATGTTAAAAAAGGAATATGCTGAAAGAACTGGGGACAAAATAGAGGAGGAAAGCATCGAGTATTGCAGGAGAAGTTTGGAAAACAAGCAAAAAAAATAAAGGATGCCCTCAAGCTAGATGAAAAAAAGTCAAAGAGGCAAAGGACAGGGCAGAGGCGTCAAAGGACAAAGCATCCACTAGCCTATTAGAGGAGGACACCAACCAGGGATGGGAGGAATAGACAGAAACAGAGGAGACCTAGCCCATGGTAAAAGAGGATGGTAAATGGGAGGAGGCTGGTGAGAAGACAGTAACGGTGAAAAAAATCATTAAAGAAACCCCACTTAAACCAGGTGAGGAAGAAAAAGGAAAAGAACCAGTGGTCAAGGATTTGACCATCGAGGAAATTACTAATCTGGGAAAAATGATAGGTCCAGTAGATCATAAGACCAACCTACTGGACCTACGACAAAAGCTAAAACAACTTACTACAACGCTAACTAACCAGGATGTATGTAGGTTAGTAATGTTTAAATTATCGCCAGCCTTGGCCGAGGCAATGCCACCCGAAGTACAAGGGACCCACGAAGGGGCATTGCAAAATGCCAACTTATGGGCAGACTTTAATGAAGTGGTGGAAGCTATCAGGCGGGTGCAAGGAGAGTCAGCCCATCAAGAGGTGGATTGGGATAGAATATTACAGACCAAGCCCCAGGAGGGGGAGGGTCCCCGAGTTTTTATCCCACGATTGTTCGAGGTGTACCAGAGATATGGGGGCCAAGATTGTCCCACAGAGGATGATACTACCTTTAGGGACTTGTGGATCCGAGCATATGACTTGGATCCCACCTTGCGGACAGTTGTAAAACTCGCCCCAACCCAGGAGGAGCGAATTACCCTCCTGGAGACTTATCTTAATGAGAAACAGAAAGGCTGGAAGTGGCTCGCTGTGACTTGGACAAATGAGGGGCCACAAAAGGAGACTAGGAAGTGTTTTAATTGTAAAAAGCATGGGCATGTAATGAGTGACTGTTGGGCAAAGGGGAAGGAAAGGACAGGACCCAGGCAACTGGGAAGGGGCCGAGGCAAAAAGACAAGACATAAAGATAGACCAGGGCGAGGGGTGATAGTGCAAGGATTTGTTGGACCGACTAAAACAATATAGAAGCGGCGGTGCAAAAAACCAACACCGCCCCACCCCAGGAATTTAATGATGAAGAGATCATGGAGGCTGGCGAGCAATCAAACAGTTAGTCGAAGAATAGGAGGCGAAGGCCCGGGCCCCTGACTCACAATGGGTATGTGCATTAACATTTGATAAACAGGGCGACTGACCGTGCCACTTAAAGTGGGAAAAAAATGGGTAATGGCTTTAGTTGATACCCGGGCAGCAGTCTCACTTACTACTATGCACATACCATTAGACCCAGACAAACCTCCCTTACAAATAGAGGGGTGCACAGGACATACAGCACAGGGATATGTTAGCCACCCCCAAATAATTGCTCTGGGAACTAAAGTAGTTGGAAAGGGAAGGTTCATAATGATGGAAGGGAGTCTCGTAGAGCAAAACATAATAGGAAGTGACCTCTTAAAGGAGCATCGCTTAATTATTGATTTGGCCAATAAGTGCTTGCGCCAAGTAAATGTTAAAGGATATGGTGCTACCACAGTATCTGAAAGTTATATCTGGGCTTCAGTTAAATCTAATAAGGTGTATAATCGGCCCGAGGTAAGTCAAACAGAATTACAACAAATAATAGACAAATACCCCAGTGTCTGGGCAGTGTCTGGCACTGACTGTGGAGTGGTCAGCGATACAGAAATAGCAATAGAGGGCCCCAACCCTGGACATACTAAGCAATACCCCATCCCCCAGGAAGCGGTAACTGGAATAGAACCAGTGATAAAAGATTTATTGTCTCAAGGGGTGTTAAGGACTATTTGTTCCACAGCAAATAGCCCTATTTGGCCAGTTAAAAAACCCAATGGTAAATATTGGCTTACCATAGACTACAGGAGACTAAATAAAGTAACTCCACAAGTAAGTCCCATCATAAGCACCGTAATTGAGATGTTTAATAAACTTAAACCCACTAGCAAAGTCTTTTCAGTACTTGACCTAGCAAACGGATTTTGGTCCCTACCCCTTAGGCAACAGGACCAGTATAAATTAACTTTACTTAAAGATCAACAATACCGTTACCGCTTGCCACAGGGTTCCACTCCTCCCCAATGCTGTTCCACAGCTATATGCAACAGGTGCTCCAAGAGGAGGGGCTAGAACATGAAGTAGTCCAATATGTGGATGATTTGTTATTACAAAGCAAAAACATGGCAGAGCACGCCCAGCTGTTGGACCGTGTGCTCAAAGCCCTAGCTAAAAGAGGTCTTAAAATTAATCCAGAAAAAGTACAAATTGCTAGACCAGAAGTGACATTTTTAGGAACTATAGTGTCAAAAAGAGGTAGAAGGATTGACCCTGCAAGAGCCGCCCTCATACAAAAATTGCCCCTACCAACAACTGTAACAGGGCTCAGGAAATTGTTAGGAATGACTAATTTTTGCAGAGATTACATCGAGGGGTACTCAGAAATTACTAAGCCATTGTACACACTACTGCGAGACAACCCACAAAAAGAGGACAAGCTAACATGGGAAGGGGAAGAATTACAGTGTTTTAAAAAATTAAAACAAGCATTAATGCAAGCCCCAGCTTTAGCTGTCCCAGACCATGCAAAGCCATTTATAATACAAGCAGTAGCAACAGATGATACCATAATAGCTGTGCTATTACAGAATCATTGGGATAATTTAGTTCCCATAACCTACTTAAATAGACAATTGTCTAAAGTGGAACAGGGATTTAGCCAGTGTGAGAAAACCTTGTTGGCAATGGCATGGGCAGTGCAGGCTTGTGAAGAGATAGTTGGATTTAGCCCCATAATTATCCAAACAACCCACACACCAATTAAGTTACTAATAGAGGGAAAAGCCAAAGGAGTTAGCCACAACAGGCAGGCCAAATAGTTACTTGCCTTACAAGATAAACAGGTCACAATACAAAAACTTAACAAACCCCATATGATGCAGTACTTAGACTATCAAGGAGAACCACATGATTGTGGAGAACTTATGCAACAGGAGGCATATTTATCCCCATTTATAGAAAGACATGACGATGGTAAGACTTATACCATGTTGTGTGTTGATGGGTCTAGATACTGGGAAAAAGGAAATGCCTATACGGGAGCTGCTGTGTATTTTAATAGTGGAGATGATGAAGACCAACAACCCCTGAGGAACAGCCAATACTTATTAAATTGTCACCAGGGGACTCATCTCAATCGCTGAGTTAGTTGCTATATATGAAGCTATAAAAGCAGTTCCATCTGGACGTCTTACAATTTGCACTGACTCACAGTTCGCTATAGGTTCATTAACCACATGGTTGCCCATATGGGCTAGAAGGGACATGAAAACATCCACAGGGGAACATGTATGACACAGACAGCTATTAAAAGCAATTTTAAAGGAAGGGGAAAAGCTTCCAGGGAGAATAGCGTTAGTTAAAGTAAGAGCACACACTCATAGTAAGTATGGGTATGGGTCCTTTGAGGAATGGGGAAATGAAGAAGCCGATAAATGGGCTAAAATTGCTGCCAAAAAAGGGGACCCCTGGAAGGGAATCAGACCACAAGATAAACAAAATTCAGGCAAAGTCAGTGAAGTTAAAAAAGTGGATATTCTACCTACGTTGCAGGAGCTCCAAAAGCAAGATCAGTGGATACAAGAAAAAGTAAAGCAAGTACAAGAGAATCCCAAAATCCATGGGGCCTTTACCATATTAGACAATGTGTTATATCAAAGGGGGGAAGATAAAGCCCCAAAATGGGTAGTGCCCGAGTCACTACAAAAAGACATAGTACTAGAAAACCATCGATGGGCAGGACACCCAGGAAAAGATAAAACATGCCAAATTATTAAAAGTAAATACTATTGGCCTGAAATATCTAAAACTGCTCAATCAGTGTTACAGACATGCTTAATATGTCTCCAGCAGGATCCCAAATGAGAAAAATACTCCCTACAGCGACTGCCCCTAGCAGAAGGACCTTGGGATGCACTGCAAATTGACTACGTTGGGCCTCTACCCACCGCAAAGGGGATATAAGTATATGCTAGTAATAATAGATATGTTTTCAAAATGGGTGGAGCGTTCCCAGTTAAGAGTGCAAATGCTATAACAACAGCTCGAGTTCTGTACACAGGTTTGTGCAAGGTGGGGTTCCCAATATTATAGAGTCTGACAGGGGAACTCACTTTGTAAACCAAATAATGCAGGAAATGTGTAAAATAATGGGAGTTCAGCAGCGATTACACCTACCATACAGGCCTCAGGCCTCAGGGATGGTAGAAAGACTAAACTGGACCTTAAAAAATGCCTTAAAAAAGGCAGTGCTGGACGAGGGAAAAGACTGGGTTACACACCTCCCAGGGATTTTGATGGCTGTCCGAGGGACAGTCCAAGCTAGTACAGGATTAACCCCTTATGAGTTAATGACAGGAAGAAAAATGAGGTTAGTTCACCCACAAGATGTGCCCCCACCAAGTTCAGCTACCCAAGATAAGGTTAAGCATGAGCAGTTTTTAAAGTCAATACAGTACCAGCTGGATAAATATTTAACCTTTGCAGCCAGAAATATGGCTGCAGCACACGAGCAAAATAAGCAGAGTAGACAGCCGGCAGCAGGATGGGGGTTACCTATAGAAGAGGGAGATGTGGTAATGGTAAGAAATTGGGAAGAAAAAAATCCGTGGAAGGATGCTAATTGGTTGGGACCTTACAAAGTGTACAAACGAGTAGGTGAAAGTACAGTGTATGTGGTTAGAGTAAGTGGTAAAAAAGGGGTCAGAGGAAAAAAGCAGGAATTTTGGGTGCATGTTGATCAGTGTAAAAAGGTATCAAACAAAGTTGGTTAAAAATTAAAATACTACGCTTGATGTTTTTAGCTATGAAGACCCAAGGCATTCTTGTCATCGGCCTGGTGGTAGCCATCAAGTTTTCTATGATCCTCAGCCTACATATTAATGTGGAACAAATTAATGTCACGTGTGAACCTAAACAGTCGGTTACACTGTTAGTTAAATGGAACTGGGATCCTGTTGATACAAACAACTACACAACACGAGCATGGAGAGCCACCTGGACCAAGGACAACAACATTTTTATATCCAAAAACTGGTGTGTGTACTTACTTAACGATTGGTCCAGCTGTGCCTCAGAGTTTAAGTCTGGATCACAACACAGTTATATGGACTGGACACAAAATGGGTCTCTTGTTATAAATGGAACTACACCAAAAGACAATGGTGCCTATGTGTTAACCCTATCTTATTGTCTCTGGGGTAGCAATACCATTTGTAATTATGCTAGTACAACTAGTTCACTGCGTTTTGCAATCTCAGATGCTATATATCTAACTGTAAAACCAATTGAGTGCCCCAATGTGACCAAAGAGCCAGAGAGTAGGCTTACGGCCACTCCTATTGACCAAGTGCTTGTAAATAACGTAAAATACAGTAGGATGCATGTAAATCTAGATTTCTCTGGCTGGAATATAAATGTTAACAGTAGTTGTGCTAACACTAGTGTGTCAAAATTTTATGCCACCATGTTAATTGACATGTTAGGTGCCTTCCATGCCAAAACAGGGAGTGTAACGGCCCCTTTGTTAGTAAAGAAAAGGTCAATAACACTAGGAAAAAAAGAAACCTATGGGGGGACCTGGCTGGACTTTTTGGATCAGGAATGAGCATATGGAACAGGGCAGACTTAGAGGCTATTAAAAATTACCAAGACCACTTTAATACTAATACTGGAGAAAAGGTCTTGTTGCCACTCACATTAGGCCAACAGAGTTTGGCAATGGAAGAACGCTTATCTGTGTACATTATACATGAGGTGGGCCATTTGTTTAAAGAGGTAGAACATAAAATTAATGAAGTAGTAGCTGAGCATAATGAAGAAGTTTTTAATAATACCGTAAATAAGGCTATAGTGTGTAGTGCTTATGGATCTTATGTTTTAACTCAAGTTAGTCAACTACTACAGGAAATTACTAATAATCAATTGCCTAATCAAATCTCTGATGCACAGTTACAATTGTGGTACTGTCCAGATTGCCTTAATGTTACTGATAGTAAATGTATGATCTTTTGTCTTAAGGACAGGGCCCCACCCATGTGGTGGGTCCGTAAGGTTACCAAAGTATATGTTAAGCCTCAAATGTTCAGACCCAATAGTACTCTCAGTTGCACCATGAGGGTGTCCCTCGTGGTAAAACTACCCCATGTCGAGTACAATAAAGAAGTGTACTCTCAAATAGTAAAAGTACATTCTGTAGGGTACCTACAAGGCCAGTATTATGCATATCGAGTTTCACCACCAGAGATCCTGGTGCTCAACAATGATGATTCCTGGACAGCACCAAACTTACATTGCTGTGAGGAAATAAATAATCAATGGATATGCCAGTGTGACGTCATGTCACAGACACAACCAATCTGTGGGGAGATTCCCATAGGACAAGTTGAAAATGACACTGCATGGTGCCCCATCCAGTTAAAACGGTGGTACACCCCACAAGTCAGTGTAACCTATAATGGCACTAACCAATACTGTGTTGTTACTAATATACCTATCCTATTTTATGAAGGACAAATGTGTACCATCTACAATCCAAATTTTTGCATCACTCCCAAACATAATGTATATATTGGTGATAAGGTGTTACACCCTATTACCAACACAAAAGACAAGAGTTATAATGTTACATTTAATACCCCACACCAGGCGTATGAGGTTAATAAGTATGCGCCATCATTTGGAGCAGTAATACCTCCTCTGTCTCTTAACGTGCAGTCACTCCTAAATCGAAAAGACACTCATTTAATACATATCCAAAATACTGCTCATAAAGCACAAGTAAGTGTCAATGAGTTACTAAGTGAAAGCGACAATGAACACTTAATTTACAGCTACGCAGGAGGACCCTGAGGAGTCCTCTCTTTTAAGGCATTGCTTTTATTGCAAGTAATCTTGGCGTTCTCATTAATCATAGGCCTGTGTCAATTAAGACTAACAGTCCGTAATGTACGCAGCGAAATGTACATACTCAGAGGAAATGTATTATTGCACAGATAATCATTTGGCAATATAGGGCCAAAGGGGGGCTTGTAGTAAGGGGTAAAGGAGTGTGCCCCTATATTGCGGCCTAACCTCATATTGGTCTAAGAACATTCTGTGCATACATAATGGGTGCTGGCCTATGGAGTTAGGATATAAAGCTTACAAAGCCTTAAAAAGAGCTAAACTACAGTTGCAATACCAATGTGCCTTTTAGCATTATAATTTAGCAGAAGTAAGTAATATCTGGCCTACGTGACTGCAAGCACAGACACAGACTAGTGTCCAAAATTCCCCTTATGATTAACTTTGATGTCTGTCCTTATATGGACAGTCCAAAGAGTTAGCTGGAAACTTATCTCTTTCTTCTGAACTTTGGTAACTGGTGGTGACAGCATATTGTCCACCATATATGGTAAATAAAATGTACACTGCCTATATTTGTGTTGACCAAGAGTGAGATCATACTCATACTAGGGAAAAATATCTTATGACCTTATAAGTTGATGTGTATGCTGTTTTTTGACCAATCATAATAAATTCTAAAAATAGACACATTGCTTTTACTATATAAGTAAGCTTGTACATCCTGTTATTTTGAAGAATGTACTACCTATAACTTCTCGCTGTGATTATTGTTATAATCATTAAATTCTTCCGCCACCAGTCTCGTCTCCATTCGTCTCCTTTCTAAGTACCTGTAATTAATAGTTTACCAACTATAGTTTTTTTTTTAACATCGCTTACAGTCTATGATGAGATGAATGCTGGCTACTGCTGAGTGTGACAGGGCATGTGACACCATGCATGCAAGGTCATTGTACCTAGCTGGAATAGCCTTAGTGCTAAAATATGTTCTGCTAGGAACTTTATATCTAGGCACAGCCTTCTCCATCAGTTCTCTAAATCCCTCATTCTCAGCAAATGAAAATGCAAACTGTCTTTCGCAAGCATCTTGGCCACAGCCGTATTAAGCTCTTTTGTCACTGGGTGTTTACGATGATATTTTGTATACTTGCTTAATGCTGATTTTATATCTGGCTGCTTAAGCCTCGGAGTATGCAGGACAGTGGGTTGTGGTTTGGCTTTGCCAAGCATGGTCGTGTGGCTTTAGCTGACTTCGGCGGTATCAGGGACATGCTGGCACTGCAGAAACCTCTGTATGGGTGCAGATGGATCAACTGCAGAAACCTCCGTATGGGTGCAGATGGATCAACTTACCTTCACGTGTATCTGCACGTGTAGGGGTAGAACACAATAAGGGATCAAATGCTACATCATCTACTGGCTGTGGACCCTCTCTTTCAGTAGTAGAAGTAGATGAAGTGGGCTTGGATGCCAACATCTTATGTTGGGTTCACTTAATGGGATGCTTGCTCTGCATGTGACTATGCATGCCAGTCATGCCATAGTGTGAACCTGGTTTGCCACAGCTAATCTTGGAATGACAGATGTTGCACACCACAACACTGTCATCAGAATCATCAATCACAAAGAAATGCCACACCAATGAATGTCTCCCATATGCCAGAGTTTTGTGGGTGGTGGGGCAGATTGGGCTGGTAACACGGATATAGGATTGGGCAAAGTTGTTTTCTTTGCATGCTGCTGCTTTCCCACAGATCTCATTTTTGCTGCTTCCTGACCCATGACCTTGACAGGTTGCTGCTTTGGGACTCATGGAAGAGGGATTACTTTCCCTTTGCCAATAACTGTTTTGGCTGCTGCTTGTGGACATGGTGGCTGCCAACTAGGGTCTAATACTGGATCATCACCCTCAAAACCATAATTAATACTACCCGCCATGCTTTCTGTAATTTCCATTGGAGAAAGTAAAGGCTGACTGTATACAAGATCTGCTTCCTCAGTGACATTCTGTTCAACATGAACACTGCCACTAACAGTGTGTTCACTATGAGAATATTTGTGCTCCTCAGAAACATTTGAAAGTGGTATCTGCTGCTGTTCACTATCTACTCCCCTAACAGTAACTGGTCCTGCAACACGCTTACTGTCATCATCTGTCATACTGCCTGCCACTGTACCAAAACCCTCCTTGCTCTTACTCACTACCAGCTCCTGAGTTAAATCATGGGTCTCCTGGGACTGAGACAGTTGACTATTTTCAGGCTCATCCTGAGACCCCTTGGACTCACACAATAGTATGGCAACATCAAATGCAGTCGTTTTAAGCTGCTGTTTAGAGGAATGAACTACACCAGCACTGGGAGTAGCAGTACTGTGCTGAGTGCCTAAGAAGCTTGAGGGTCTGATTCCCCGCGAAGCCAGCACTGGCACTGCATGTGATCCAAATGGCATTGTAGTACCAGTAGAACATGCAGTGCAGCTACCAGTAGCGCCTTCCAAAGAACCCTCTCCATGCCCTTCTGACACCCTTTTGACTGATGCAGTGCCTATGACACTTTTACTTTTTCCACATCCTCCACGCTTACCACTGCCTTTGCCCGACATGTTAATGCCTGTACTTTGCTGGACCCTAAAATACCAGAAAGTATTACAGAAATAAAAGAGACACTAATAATCAGATAGACTGCAGAACACAGAGTAACACAAGATATTGTGTTATCAGAAAAATTATGAACTATCTAGGAGACTGTGATACAGCAGTCAAAGTATAGATAACAGCAAATTGTATTTCTTCCACTGAAGAAACTGGTGAATTTAATCACTCAAAAAGAGTGTTCTGTGCTGCAGAACTAATACAGCTCTTCCCTCGTCAGAAATCAACTTCAGAGTGAGTAGCTATCCAGTGAGAAATGTGTGCTGCCTCCTCACCCCTCCCCTGAACCTCATGTGGACGCTGAGCTGAAAAACATGTGATCAGAACTTGTTGGGGTGTAATTTGATGTTCCCATGGAATTTCAGTGCATAGCTGTGGAATTTGCAATGAACTGTGGACTTTAACTAATCAGGCTGCCCGCCATGAGACTGCAGAACTGAAAACAAAGTGATTACCGGTAGTTGCAGAAAACAATGGCTACAGCTGAGAGATTTCTGACCTAACTGCAGAATTCCAGGCTGCACACCATGTGACTGCAGAACTGAAAATCATGTGATCAGAGCTACATGCAGAAAAAATTAACATTTCTGCGACATTTAGTGCTAACTACAGATGTTTTACAATACCATGGAATCCTAAGAACAGCAATATACAACATTTAAGCAAAAAAATAAATAAAAAAACACCAAAACAATTACTTTAGGGCAACACAGTTAAGGTGCTCAACAGGCAAGCTGATTACATTCAGTGTGTTACCATTGCAATTAAGATACCACCTTCAGAAAATGAAATCTAGACTCAAATTGATGGCGGGAAAAAAATATTGCATTATCACATTACAATAGCAGAAAAATACATACTTTGGCAAAATTGTTAACTAGAAACATTATTTGTGCAGTTTTAACTAAAAATCTGCATTTATTAGTGACTTTTACACAGGACTAGGTGGAAATCAGCAGTTTTTAGGTGAAAGTTCGGAATTTTGCCACAGGCGGAAGAGCAGAAAATTCTGTGAAATTTTCAAAATTTCACGGAACTTCTGCAATGGCAGAAATCCACACTTTTGCCCACCCCTATTCTAAAGGGAGGGAGTTCCAGTTCTGCCCTTCTCATTAACAGTGAGTTGAGCTGTATTCTGATCCAAGTCAGTTCTGCCCGTAGGCAGTTACTCTTAAGCCTTCCTGGATTCCCCTTATACTCCGCCTCCAACTGATGCAACCTTCTCTCTAATTGTAATACCTCCCCCTCCCTTTGTTTTCTCTGAAATGAGGCAAAACTTATAATTCGGCCCCTTAGGGTGGCCTTGTATGCTTCCCATATATTTGCAACTGAGGAGGAACCAGGTGGATTTAGTCTGAAAAAGGATTTAGTTTCCTCCCTAACTAGGGATTGAAATTCCCTGTCATTAAGCAGAAGCGGGTCCAACCTCCAGGTACTAGATTTCCCTTCAGAAGTTGGGCTCACCATTAAATTTAGCAGCAATGGAGCATGATCAGATAGGTAGATTGGAGCTATATGTGTATCTGTGGTGCTGGTAACCAGATTCGCTGAAATTAACCAATAGTCCGGTCTGCTTGTCATTGCTTTAGCTGCAGAGAAATAAGTGTAATCACGATCCACAGGGTGTTGCAATCTCCAGATATCAGCAAGGCAGTGCAAAGAAAGCAAGTCCTGGAGGGCTTTAAGCGAATTGGTATGGGGTTCCTGCCTGGCATTAGAGCGATCGAGGATGTAGTCTACAGCTAAATTAAGGTCCCCCCCCCTATAATTATCCCCGGCTTGTCAGCCAAAAGGTTTAGCAATTGTTGTGAAACCTCATTGAAAAAAGTCGGAGTATCTTCATTTGGGGCATATAAATTAACGAGCAGAAGTGGGCCCATTGGTGTATCCAACTTAACTATGATCCAACACCCTTCCTTATCCGTTTTCTGAGCGGTCACTACCCAATTTAATTTTTTGTGCAGTACAATAGTGACCCCTCTCTTAGTCTTCCCTGAACAACTATGGAATTCCCTACCCACCCACTCTCTAACTAGTTTTTTTGATTCCGAATGCATTAGTTTAGTTTCTTGGAGAAACACAATGTGGCTCTTAAGCTTACGGAGCCTCGCTAAGATCTTACTCCTTTTAATTGGAGAATTTAGTCCCCTCATATTCCATGATGTAAAAACTACCTCGGACAAATTATCCATCCTCCTGGAGGTTAAAAAATTGCTTTTGGTAATGTGAACATTGGGTAGCTAAATAAACGCTCCTTTACAAATGACCTCACCCCCTTTCCTATTCCCCAAGCATTCTGTCCTACTTTATTCTCATATTTAAATCTGCTTATACACTGCTGTCCACTAGAATACACCTCTGATTCCTCTTTACTCACCGGTAAGCAGTTCTACTCCCAGTGTCCCCTTGCAGTCCCTTACCTTGTTTGTAAAAACCCTCCTGACCCATTTGCTAAGGATTCTGGTATGCTTTCACAAGCACCACAATGCCTGTTCGAATCTGTAATAGAGGTAAAGCTGTACCACTGGAACAGGATGACAAAAGTCTTCCAAGCTCCTAGAGCCACCCTCTGGGGGTATCTAGAGAAGCCTTACCACGAGGTACGATATTAATCTCCCTATGCTGAGTTTTCTGAGGGGGAGTCCTACCCCGCTTATCCCTACTCCATTGTGCCAGTTTCCATCCCTCCAAAAAAAAAGAAAAGGAAAAAAAAGGATTATTAAAAACTGGAGGCATCACGTGTAGTATCTGCCCCACCTCTACCCAACTACCATATTGAGCTCTATGTTAGTAATGACCCCAGGCCAGAGCTCACCCAAAGCCATCATCCTCTATTAAATTGAAAGCTAATAATAACTCCGATCCCCTGCAGAGGAGGGAAAAAGGGATAAAAGGAAAACAGCATATCACATTTCACAATATTCGAGAGAGCAAAATCTTATCCCTCTATGAGCTTTGAACATCATAGCAATCCTAAACAAGCATTTGTCAATGCCGAACGTTCGCTTGCAGGTATTTACAGTGGTATTTGCCACTTGGACATGGCTTAAAAAAATCAGTGACAAAGAAGTACAAGCATTTGTCAATGCCAAATGTTGCTTGCTTCTATGTGCTGTTTAGGTATTTGGAACTCATTGGAGTGCAAATATTGAAAAATCTCGAACTTACGAGCGTGCGTAGGAACTGCGCAACGCACGCTCGTAAAACAGTAATTTTTAGGAATTGTTTCACCAGATTTTCAACATAGCCATTTTAAGACCTCTGCTCATGAACAGTGTTTTAATGTGTCCCATACATTGAGTTCGCACACCGACTGCGCCATTGTGCGCTACATGGGTGGAAACACATTTTGGGCAGGATGTGAAAAATGACAGCTGTACTGCTCATAAGGAGGTGTGGTAAAATGGCAATGTTGAAAATCTGGAGTGGAAATATTGAAAATTCGCAAACCTACGAGTGTGCGTAGGAACTGCGCAACGCACGCTCGTAAAACAGTCATTTTTAGGAATTTTTTCACCAAATTTTCAACATAGCCATTTTAAGACCTCTGCTAATGAACAATGTCACTGTGAGTTTCTTAATGTGTCACATACATTGATTTCGTACACTGACTGCACCATTGTGCGCTACATGGGTGGAAACATGTTTTGGGCAGGATATGAAAAATGACAACTATACTGCTCATAAGGAGGTGTGGTAAAATGGCAATGTTGAAAATCTGGAGTGAAAATATTGAAAATTCGCAAACTTACGAACATGCGTAGGAACTGCGCAACGCACGCTCATAAAACAGTCATTTTTAGGAATTTTGTCACCAAATTTTCAACATAGCCATTTTAAGACCTCTGCTAATGAACAGTGTCACTGTGAGCTTCTTAATGTGTCCCATACATTGATTTCGCACACCAACTGCGCCATTGTGCACTACATGGTCGGAAACACGTTTTGGGCAAGATGTGAAAAATGACAACTATACTGCTCATGAGGAGGTGTCAGAAAATGGCAATGTTGAAAATCTGGAGTGAAAATATTGAAAATTCACAAACTTACAAGCGTGTGTAGGAACTGCGCAACGCATACTCGTAAAACAGTCATTTTTAGGAATTTTTTCACCAAATTTTCAACATAGCCATTTTAAGACCTCTGCTCATGAACAGTGTCACTGTGATTTTCTTAATGTGTCCCATACATTGATTTCGCACACCGACTGTGCCATTGTGCGCTACATGGGCGGAAACACATTTTGGGTGAGATGTGAAAAATGACAGCTGTACTACTCATAAGAAGGTGTGGTAAAATGGCAATGTTGAAAATCTGGAGTGAAAATATTTAAAATTCAAGAACTTAAGAGCCTGCATAGGAACTGTGCAACGCACGCTCGTAAAACAGTCATTTTTAGGAATTTTTCCACCAAATTTTCAAAATAGGCTTTTTGAGAGCCCACCTAATGAACGCTGGCACTGTCATTTCATTAATTGGACCTGAAAGGTTATTTCACGAAGTGACTGCAAAATCACCCATTGGGCCCAAATAATGCCATGACAGTGACAGAATTCATGAGAAGGGGTCCCAAAAACCCCATGTTGAAAATTTGGTGCAAAAATTCCAAAAAATGCTTGAGATATGCAACAAAGTTGAAAAAAAAAACATCTAGCCCATTATACAGCTTACCGGCATTTCTTCAATTTGCGGAAGGCTTTGAAGAGTGCAGACGTGTTCCCGATCCACCAAAGATCGTCACGCCAAGCTCCGGAGGTAAGTATGGGGTGAGGGGGGTGTGGGAAGGCAGGGTGCGCAGTGAGTGGGTGCGGGTTGTGGGAAAGGGGCGGGGAGACTGAGTGGGACCGTTTTTCATTTACAGGGTTTTTTTTTCCTACAGTTGATGATGCGGGATGTTTGCCACGCTGGAGTGGGCTCCCAGCATGGCATAAGATGGCTGGGGGGGCCG
The DNA here is from genome assembly GCA_016271365.2 of Neoceratodus forsteri. Taxonomy (NCBI): domain Eukaryota; kingdom Metazoa; phylum Chordata; order Ceratodontiformes; family Ceratodontidae; genus Neoceratodus; species Neoceratodus forsteri. The sequence continues at coordinate 36,665,177 of JADMNL010000028.1, read as the reverse complement.
TGGAGCCGATGGGGGATTGGGCACCCCCGTCAACAGACGACGCGGGATGTTTGCCATGCTGGGGTGGGCTCAGCATGGCAGAAGGATAGCTGGGGTTGTGGAGCCGGCGGGGATTGGGCACCCCGCCGGCAGATGATGGGGACGTTGCGCACGCTGGGGTGGGCTCCCAGGGTGGCAGCAAAGATTTGGGGAGGGGGAGTGACGCGGTGCAAGCACACAGTGGTGTTTTTTTTTGAAGAGAAGACCACCGCTGTCATACATAGCACCGGTGCAGATTGGTGCAGGACCGCCACGCCTGCTCAAGGGAGCAGGGGATTGATCAGGAGAGGCACACCTCCAAAGTGTCCCATTCTCCCAAGATGTTCCTTGCGCATGCGCACAGGCGAACGTAAATATCTGAACAGACTTTGAAATTAATACCCAAACACTAACATATATAAACCAGGGTGGCAGCCCATTATCATAACCAACTCACGCAAGGAGTGCTCGATCCTACCCCCAGGATCATGGGCAAGGGGCAAATAGTAACCTGTGAGCACTTTAAGCTACCTCCCCACTATACCCATGATTTCCTATATGCATAAGACCCAAAGTATCTTCAACCGTAGTATCCCCCTATTTTTTTTTTATATTTTAGGGGGGGGATCCGTGGTTATGGGATCTTCTGAAATTTTAAACAATGCCTCTAGCCTTTCACCAGAGTTCTCTGCATCCTCTTCCTCTCCAATTGGGGTATAGTTGGCCCAGTCCCCAGGTATTGGTGACCAGTCACCGGGAATCTCCTGAACCCCCTTTGTATTCTGAGAGTTCAGCAATAAGTCTAATGCTGTTAGTAGGAGGTCATGTATCGGCTCATACCGGTTCCCAAGCTTAATCGGTGTATCCACAGGGGAACAACTGCTGGTGTCTGATTGCAAATATCTCCTTTGCTGGCTCCCTGATCTCTCCCTTTTTGCAAGCGGTTGGCCCCCAGCCGGGGGGTTCTTTTTATGTCGACCCCTAGTTACTGCCTGCCAATGTGAACCGTGCTCTTTAATGGGAAGACCTTGTTCCGGGCCCTGTTTAGAGGTCTCCTGGTTTGTATCCATCACACAATTCGGGTTCTCTTGTATCTGACAAGTTTTTAAGCTAGAGGACGGATGTCTAATCTGTTCCTGAAGAAAGGCTTTTGCAGCTGATGGGCTATCAAAAGTTATATACTCTCCTTGATACAGAATCCTAAGTAGCGCTGGGTACTGTAATGATGTTGGAATATTTAGCTTGTAAAACTGTTGTTTTACCTCCCCATATGCTTGTCTTCTATTGGAGAGATCCTGGGAAAAGTCCTGATATATCTGGATATGTGTGCCATGCCATTCAAAAGAGCCCTTTTCCCTTGCTTTACATAGATAATATTCTTTTTCAGGGTATCTCAAAAACTTACAAAGGAAAGGTCTAGGGCACTCTCCTTGATTGGGATGAGGGATTGAGATGAGGGACCAAGGAACGATGAGCCCTTTCTATCTCTGGGGGACCACTATTGTTATCCTGAATTATCTCAGGTAAAAGCACTCTCAAAAACATATACATGTCCCTGCCTTCTGCTCCTTCTGGCACCCCCACAATGTGCAAGTTCTTCCTCCTGGCCCTGTTTTCCATGTCATCTACCTTATGTAGCAAATACGATATCTTACTCTGATGATCTTGTATAATTTCCCTTTGCTGCTGTGCATCGTTATCAAGCTTTTGAAAGGAGTGTTCAGTGAGAGCTACTCGGGAGGCCAAAGCAGCTAGATCATGATTTGTTTTCTTTGTCATTTGCTTCAAATCTGCTGTATCCAATAATATTTGATCTAATTTGGCCAACATAACTTGTAAGTTAGAGTCCGCTGTGCTTTCCATCATTGACTCCTTGATTTGTGATTTTCTCCGTGGCTCTTAAGTGGGCATTAATATTGTTGCGATGTTTCCTCCAATTTCGGCTTCTATTTAGCAACTGCGTACTTCCGAACTGGGGAGGCCCAGTCTTTACACTGCAGTACTCCAAACCACGGTTTCTGCGTACATACCACATATACTGCAGCAATTCTGATGGCATCGGGTGAGGGGAGGCTACTTCACCTATCAATGCACTGGTCAGTAAGTTATTTAGTCATTGAATTAAAGGATCTAAGTAGGAATATACCCCCCATTGAATGCAGCCAACAAGATACACCGCCACCATCTTGATGGCAAGCTCCACCCCCCAGAGGCATCATTCTTACTTGGCATGCAGTGCAGTGTCATAATTTTTACATCTATTCAAATGTACTCCACAACCTGCCCTAAGGGTAATGTTGTGCACTGCCATTAATACATACACTACTCTCTTGTATGAGGCATGCATAGGTAAACCAAAAGTTAATTTGCTAAACAGAATTGCAGCCATGTTACAAGTCATTTCCCCAAAATGAGTAAAGTGGTTAAAAAAAAACAAGGTCTCAAATTGTAAGCAGCATCATTGGCTGTGTGTTATTACAGTGTAGAAAATGTCTGGGTTATTAAAAATAAAACAAAAATAAATACAATACCATATTGTAGCTTATTCAACATTGGTATACAGCTGGATACCATCATAATACAGTAACTTCATACTGTATGTATCTATCATGGTGTCACCACTCGATGAGTAGTATATTACTTCAGACATGTTCCCCTTGATTTTTTCTCCCTTGCTAAATGGATATATTATTACATAGACAATGACAACAGAAAAACACCAATGGTCCATCTAGTCTGCCTAGACTTCCCAACCGCATCAAGTTAATGCATTAGCAGCCATCGTGGCTCCAAAAAGAGTTTGTTTTAATAATGTTTTGGGGACCATTCTGGGTAAGCGAAGTGGGAGCCTAGAGCAATATGTGTAGAGGTGGGGGACTATGCTGGGAAGAGGTACAGTGGTTCAAGGACAAGATAGAGCTGTGGCTGAGCAGTTCCAAGACGGATCAGGAAGTCGAAGGAATGAGGGTTCTGATAGAAAGGAGAAAGACAGGGATAAAGTATGTGGTGCAGGCTGTGGAGAAATACTGGGCAGTTAGGCCGATGACAGCAGGTGGGCAGTTTGTTCATAAATAGCCACGGGGACCTGGCCACCAGCTACCAGTTATCAACAGTGTTAAGGAGGGGGTTGGAATTTCTGGGGAAGGATGCATCTGGGATTTCATCCCATTCATTCAGGATAGGAGTGGCCTCAGAGGAAGCTGCAAAAGGAGGTTCAGCCATGGAAATAAAGAAGGTGGGTAGGTGGAAGCCAGATTGTTATGAGACATACATTAGGAAGCTAGGAAATTAATGGATTTTGTTTGCCCCCCTCCCATAGACTGCATACGAACATACAAAATTTGCCAGCAGATAAAGGCCTAGAGGTCTAGCAAGTCTGCTCGAATGTGCAGCTAGCACCCCTTATTCTGCAGCTGCCCTTCCCTTCCACCCTTCCCCTTCATTAACCCTCCCCCTTGTCCTGTCCCATCTTCGTTTGAAGCAGTCCACTGTTCTACTGCATACCACTTCTGCAGGTAACGCATTCCACCCAGCCACCACCCTCTCTGTAAAAAGTGTCTCCTCATCTCCTCCTGAACCTTCCTTGCTCCAGTCTCATATCATGGCCCTGGTGGCCCTCCCTCCTTACTTTGAACAGCCCTCTGTACCCATCTTGTTTATTCCTTTCATATATTTAAAGGTTTCAATCATGTCACCCTGTCTCTCCTCTCCTCCAGTGAGTACATGTTCAACTCCTTCAACCTCCTCTCGTATGATAAGTCCCCCAGCCCCTTGATCATCTTTGTCACCTCGCTGCACCCTCCAGTAACTTATTGTCCCTCTTCAGATATGGCGCCAGTACTGCACGCAGTACTCCAGGTGTGGTCTAACTAATGACCTATACAGTGGCAGAATCACCTCCTCCTCCTCGAGGATATACTCCTGCAATACAACCCAGCATTTTGTTGGCCTTTGCAGCTGCCTTCCTACATTGTGCTGAGTTGTTCATTGACCCTGTAATGAGCACACCCAGATCCTTCTCCTCCTTTGTCTGGGCTAGCTGCACTCCCCCTAGCTGGTATCTCCTCCTTGGGTTCTTCATCCCAAAATGCAGCACCTTGCACTTTTTGGCATTAAAGCCCAGTTGCCAGGTGTCTGACCAGGTTTCAAGCTTTGCCAGATCATCCTGCAACCCCTGCCATCCCCCTAGGTCATCCACCACCGTGCCAACCTTGGTATCATCAGCAAACAGACTGATCTTGCTCTTGATGTCCCATGATATGTCTGCAATGAATATCCCAAACAACACTGGTCCCAACACCGAGCCCTGTGGAACACTGCTCATCACTGCCCTTGGGTGTGAGAGCTCCCCACCCACCACCACCCTCTGTTGCCTTCCCTGCAGCCAGTTTCCTACCCATCTCACCAGCTTTGCACCCACCCCTGTGCCTACTAACTTCCTTCCCAGCCTTCCATGTCGCACCGAGTCGAATGCCTTACTGAAGTCCAGATACAGGACATCCACTGCATGGCCCCCTGTCCAGTTGCCTAGTTACCCAGTCATAGAACTCGACCAGGTTGGTTTGGCAGGATCTGCCATGTATGAAGCCATGCTGTCTGCTGTCCTGTAGTCCTTTGGCCTCTAGGAGGGCCACCAGCCTCTCCTTCAGGATAGTTTCCATTAGCTTACCCACGATGGATGTGAGGCTCACTGGTCTGTAGTTTCCCGGTTCATCCTTGGGGCCACTCTTGTGGAGGGGCACCACATGAGCCATCCTCCAGTCCTGAGGTACACACCCCGAATGTAGTGAGGCATTAAATAGGTCTGCCAAAGGTCCTGCAAGGACCTCTGCCAGCTCCTTCAGTACCCTGGGGTGGATGCCATCTGGGCCTGGTGCCTTGTCCACCCTCAGTGCCTTCAAACCCTCTCGAACTCTGCCCTCCATGATTTCCCCATCTGTCACCACTCCCCCCTGCTTCTGCCATTTCTCCCACCTTGGATGTCACCCCCCTCTTCTCTTTAGTAAATACTGAGCAGAAGTACTCATTTAGTGCTTCCGCCTTATCGTACCCTGCTTCCACCCAACCCCCCTCCTTCCTAATCCTTACTATGTGGTCCTTACAGCTCCTTTTCTCCCTGATGTACTTAAAGAAGTCCTTCTCCCCCTTCTTAATGCCTTGTGCCAGCCTGAGTTCCGTAGATGCTTTGGCTCCCCTTACTGCCCTTGTCACCTCCTTGATTCTGTCAAGTACTCTCTCTGTCTTCCCCCTCCCTGTTTTCTTGTACTTCCTAAAGGCAGCTCTTTTCCTCCTTACCTTTCCATGACCTCCTTGCTCAACCAGCTTGGTTTCTTAGCCCTAGCCATCTTGCTCTGGGCTTTGCAGCAGGTTTTGGTTGCCTCCACTATCCCCAGCTTTATGAGCTCCCCACCGCTGGTTAGTGTCCATACTAGATTGAATTCTGGCCAGGTACCCTTTTACCACTTCCCCATCCTCCCAAAGTCGGCCCTCCTGAGTCCAGCATCTCGTAGCCAGATTCCACTCCTTCCTTGCCCCTATCCAATGTGAGCCATACTGAGTGGTGGTCACTCCTGACAGCAGTTCCTCCACTGTAAGTTCTCTCACAAAGTCCCCATTTGCCAGCACAAGGTCAAGGGTATTCCCTAACCTGGTTGGTTCACTGACCATTTGCAGCAGGAAGCTGTCCTGAAGGCATCCAGCAGTACCTGCTCCTTCTGTTCCTGGTTGTTGGGGTGCTCCAGTCCACCCTGGCATGTTGAAGTCCCCACAATCACCACACTACCCTTCTCGAGGTCCTCCTGATCTGTCCCCTAGTTCCTGTCTAACTCCTCCGTCTGAGATGGTGGCCTGTACACCACTCCCATTCTAAGAATCCTATTCTTGGAATCCTGGATTTGCACCCAAAGTGACTCTGTACTACCCTCCTCCCCTTCCTCCCTTACACACTTCAGTCCTTCCTTCACATATAGTGCCACTCCCCCTCCTTTCCCAATCACCCTGTCCCTACGAAATAACCTGTACCCTGGTACAGACAGGTCCCAGTCATTATATTGGGTGGCCCATGTTTCCATGATGGCTGCAATGTCCACCTCTCCCTCTGCCATGAGAACCTGTAACTCTGTAGTTTTTCTCCCAAGGCTTTTAGCATTAAGGGTAACCACCTTCCACCCTTTCCCCCCCTCCCATCCTGCCCTCCTTTCCTAGCATCACCAATAGTACTTGCCATTTGTCCTTTGTCACTGTTATGGGGGGTAAGCTCATATGATTTCCAAATCTGTGGTCTCTGCATATCTCTTCCCCAACTGCCACCCCCCACTCCTAGTTTAAATTCCCAGCTTCCTCTATATACTCTTCCATCCTCTGTTTCAACACTTTCTTTCCCTCCTCACTCAAGTGTAGTCTGTCCTTGGCATAGAGACTACTGTCCTCCCAGGTTCCTCCCCACCCCCCCAACAGCCCATACCCTTTAGCACAACACCAGGTTCTTAGCCATCCGTTAAATTCCTCTATTCTCAGCTTTCTTGTTGTGCTTTCCTTTGGTACCAGAAGTATCTCGGAAAAAGTTACTGATCTTTCTGCCCCCTCACATAATTGTGCTAGTTCCTCAAACCTCCTCTGGACTATATCTACTGTCTTGTCAGCCAGGTCGTTTGTTCCAAGATGTATAATTAAATGAGGCTTGTCCGTACCCCTTCTAGCATATTTCAGAACAGACTGTCCCACCCTTTCCACTGTCATTCCTGGCATGGCCTCAACCCAAATGCGACTATGCCTCTCCCCCTTGCTACCCCACCTAACTCCTCTTGGTATTGAGTCCCCCAGCACTAAGATTCCACCCCTCTTACTCCCTGCTTGCTTCCATTCATCTCCCTCTCTCATTTCCAGCTCTTCTTCTTCCTCCTGCACATTATTTCCCCCTTTTACCCCGTTGCAATTCTCCCAACAGAACTTCCCCCCACTCCAGTTTGGTCCAGGCATTTATCAATTACTCCTCTAATTTCATCATTTCCCTCCTCCACTTTCTTCCTCTCTAGCAGTACACAGCTGTTTTCTGAAGACCCTTCACAAATGCCCGCTCCCTCTCTCTTCATAGTAACCTGTTCTCTCCTTTCCACTCCATGACTTTTGCCACTTCTTCACCTCCCCTCACAAGTCCCTATCTCCTCCTTCCATTTGTCTTTTGTCTCCTGACCTGGTTTCCCCAGCAATCGTTCTTCCTGGCCTGGGCCCCTTTGTCTCTGCTTCCCTTCTTCTGACCCTCTCCTCACTACAGTTGGCTTAAATCGCCCTCCCTCATCTCCTCTTCTTCCTCCATCCAGTATTGGGCTAAACCCACCCCCAATCTGCCTTGCCTGTCTTAGTTCTTCCTGCAGACCCTCAATCACCTTTCTAAGTTTTTCTATGTGGTTGCACACTAAACATCCTCCCACACTCCAGGCAATTTTTAGAAAGATTGGCGCACCGCAGTTGTTGCAGCCTACCACCCTACCCATTGCTATGGTGCCCACCAGCGACCCCACCTTCCAGATGCAGGATGCCAAACACTCCCCAAGTCTCCCCTCCCCTCTATCAGTGCAAAACATTTTCTTTATTTCCTTACCTCCTTTGTTGCACACGTTTGGATATATTGAGCAACTGCTTTTTATATTCCTATCCTTCCTATCCACACTCAAAAAGAGACTTTAAGTAGCCATTGCACAACCTTCTTCAAACTCCTACTCCTCCTTTTCCCAATGCAATATCAATGCGAAGAAGTAATAATGAAAGCCCCTAGATTTGCATTTACTTCCCTTCCACTAAGAGAGCAGTCACCTCTTCGCTTGCTGCAGTTCCTTTCCTGGATGTCTGCTTTTGCTATGACAGGTGCATATCCTTTGCCTGTTTGAGGAAGTGATGTCAGAACCCCTAGCATAAAGGAAATAATGGACATGGGGTAGGTGGGTTGAGGGGTTTGGGTGGGTGGGTGGGACCAGCCCAAGTCTTCCAGAAACAATCAGGTAGCTGAGGCCTCTGGTCAGACCATTAGCACCTTCTCCACTGTGCACTCAACTTTGCAGCTAGTGGAGCCAGCAACAATGAATCACAATTCTACTCAAAGCCCCCAAAATAGGTTTGCTACCCAAGGAAACAGGACTCCAATTCAAACAGCTTCACCAACAACACATCAAAATAGGCTTGGAATTAGAAGATTTAGGTCTCCAATTCAAAGAAACAGACCCAGTTAAATTACACCAATTATGTTTAAAACAGAAGAAATAGGCCTCTACAAATGCAGCCTGCCACACAGTGAACCAAACAAATGAGCCCACTTATAGCTACCAAAACAGGTTTCAAAATTCCAACAGCCCCAAACAATACCCTGCTAGCCCCTTAGTAGTAAGAAAGAAAAGAAATAACATTCTACCAAGTAGAATCCATGAAAAACAATGTAAAACAAGAAGCTACTGTACTGTAGATCTGATCCTGTCCCCCTTCTAGTTCCTTCTGCAATTGTAAGATGAATGTGTGGATGATTGGCCACTCCCTCATTTATTGGGCAGGAAGAAGTGCAGCGGTGAGATCAGGGAGGAGAGAGCTGTGAATGGATGTTTGAGCGACAAAAGTACACTGGAAGTTGATTTGGGGCATATGCTGAGCCCAGCTGTTGCCACTTTCGGAGGATTTGAAATGGAAATTGCCAAGGCCAGATTTGTTAGTATTGCATTTGGGGAGCAATGATATGGGGGAGTGACCTTAGGTTGACATCATGTTTGAAATGAAAGGGGACCTACAAGTAATTTAGGGATGGAGGCCGGAGGTAGTCAATGCATGGTCAAAGTTGATCCTGGGACAGATTTGGTGGCAGGCAAAGGATATCAAAATAGTAGGGTGGCTAGGTAGAGACTGAATAAGAAAGTGGCAGCAATGGGAGTGGATTTGGGTGGTTTATGTATCTCACACACAAGGATATATTGTACGACTGTGCATGGCTATATAGGCAAGATAGGGTACACCTGACAAAGGTGGGTCTGATCATGTTTAACCTACAATTGGAAGGGGCCTTGGAAGAGTTGTTTAGGAGCATGCAGCAGTGGGGGTAAGCCCGTCATCTGCCTCAATAGCTGGAGATGGGCTGGTGGAAGGAAGAGAAAAAAGGGGTGGGGAGAGGAATAAAACACAGATAATGGATATAGGGGGCCCAGGGGGTAACTACCAGACCAGAAGATCAAGAAATGGGCTGGGTGTGCACCCAGCCATGTTGCCACCTTGTGGGGTTTGCATCCCAGAAAGCCAAATGTGGGCATCAGGTTTGAATTTGTTTCTAGAATGGTTTAATTGCTTGTAGGTGGTCATGCAAAACATATGATGAAAGGGTTGTATAATAGATGTATATGTATCAAAGTATTAGTGATGTAAATAAAAGTCTGGTGATGGAATTATGTAAATAAAGTATGCCAACTGAGCACCGAATAAGGTTTGTATGTGGTGTGTTAATTTTGTGAATTGGTCCTCTGACAAGGTGGGTTGTCAGTTTAAAGGCAGCCCCTATTGATAGGGATTTCCTGAGCAAAATGGAAGGGAGGATGCCAGGTGGAGATATTAAGGACATGAACAGAAGGAGGGAAGGGGTGGGTTCCAGGGGGAGGGAAGGAAGAAGAGAGAGACAGAGAGAGAAGTTTCATGGGAGAAAGGACAAGGTAGGATCATGGTAAGAAGGGGTACAAAAGGAGGAGCGGACAGAAACAGAAGTCAGGGATTGGTGGAGAAATGCAAGGAATAAGCCCACAAGAAGGGGGTATGTAAGAAGAAAGAAGGCTAGGATCACCCTTCTTTTGCTAGACAGCGATTTGCCCACCCTCCCATCCAGTAATTTTGCAGAATAAGTAAGAGGTCAATGGAGGTTTTACAGTAGGGCAAGCTGCTGAAGGTGGGCAGCAATTTGAGGACCAGAAGAAGAGAAATGTGGATTCATGGTGGGCTGCTGAAAGTGGACTGCACTGGGTGGACAGGTGTGTTGGGTATTGTTGAAGAAGGGATGGACAGGTAAAGGATTGCCAAAGGAGGGTAACACGAATATCATGGAAGGAAGAGAAAAAAGGGGGAAAGGGGGAATAAGAGGCACAGGTAAAGGATAGAGGGGTCCCGGGGTACAGGGCCATGTTGGCACCTTGTGGGGTTTGCATACTAGAGGGCTGACTGTAGGCATCGGGTTTGCATCCAAGTTCAGAATGGAGGTGGTCATGCAAAGCAGGTGTTGAAAGGGATGTATAATGGATGTATATGTATCAAGGTAATGGTGACGCAAATAAAAGTCTGGTGATGGAATTATGTCCCCTGTCATGTGGAGTACCACAAGGTTCAGTCTTGTTGCCGATGTCATTCGCAGTGTAAATGCTGACCCTGGGTGAGCTCATTCGGAAATTCAGTGTTATGCAGATGACACCCAGCTGTACTTGTCATTTGCTCCTGGAACATTTGATGCTATGGATGTGCATAACCCCTGCCCGACAAAATCAATGACTGGATGTCCTCCAGCTGGTTGCAACTAAACCCAGACAAGATGGAGGTGCTGGTGATTGAGTCGGGTCATGGGCATGATGGGAGGGTACCTGGAGCTGATACAGGACTTTTTCTGGGGTCGGCTCTGTTGGTGGCCTCCCTGAGGGTGTGCGATCTTGGCGTGATCCTGGAAAGCAGATTGACAATAGAGGATCAGGTGTCTTCTGTTGTCAAAAGTGATTTTTACCACTTGAGGAACATTGCCAGGATCAAGCCCCTCATTCCACCTGAAGATCTGCCGACTCTACTGCATGCCATTGTGACCTCTACCCTTGACTACTGCAACTCCCTGATATCACCAGCAGCATTGGAAACTGTGTCTGCTGAAATGGATCATTGACCCCAACCCTCAACTTGTCAGATCAACAATGCCAGTTCACTGCTTGAGTAAGGTAACTGGTTAACACTGGAGCAGCATGTAAGTAAAAACCTTTTATTTGTTACTATCAGAAGAGAGCAACATGCTTCCTGCTAGACAATGCTGCCCACAATGACTGGCATCCATTTTAAAGAAGACCACGCTCTCTGCGAAAAGTACAATGGCAATTCATCTGCCCAGCTTTTCTCACAGAGTCATACTGGCACACAGCTTTCGCTATGGGAGCTATACTACTCCTCCAAGGCTCACCGGTGACACAAACTAATCAAACTGCCCACAGCTCAAACCAGGTATAAGAATGCTAATAAACAGTGCCACCATGACTAATGAAACCTCCCTTTCACGAGACGAGTGAGTCAGAACTTAGTGTCAGCAAAAGCACCAACATCTCTCCCGTACAGTTTGAAATTGACTTGAAATCCACTAAGCAGCTACTATACTGTCAGCCAGGATTTCTGACAAGATGGGTGATGGCTGATACACCTGAGGGGGAAGGACAACCTTACTAGTTGATGTTCCACATATGAGCGGCATCCATTTTATCACACATCATGTACTCTGAGCTGAACTTATGCTGACAGAGATTTATTTGTCCTTTATCTCAGAGACATGTGGATTTGTGATTTTTCTTGTATTTTTGAGCTTCTCTGTCAAGCACAGGACAGTGCCATATCATAAACTTCCCAAGCTATGTTCAGCTCAAACGAACTGCACCACCACATGCTGTCTGCAATATCTGGTCTGATGAACAACTGCAGCAAGCAGACCGCTTCTCTATGATCAACATAATTTCCAGTCCCACAGTGATAGAGATAATTGCATGAATATGTAATTCACGATAATGTATAGAAGTAAACTGATGTTAACTGTACATATGTTAGCCAAGTCAAGCAGTGACTCCTAAGTGACAGGCTGACACTTCTTCCAATTATAAACATCTCTGAACCCTTACAAGGGAAAACAGGTACATCCCTTTTGTTACAGTCATACAGTAATTAATCCCACTGAGAACTTAGAGGAGAAAGCTAAACACAGCATAACCTCCACCACATAACATACCCCCTCCAACTATCCTGACTAGTGGGCAATACACTTACATAGTTTGAATGGATGTAAATTAATGATAAAAGATACTTGATGCATAACATCATGTAGTTGTCTTCAGATGACACTATCACAACATAGTGGCTCAGAACAGCGCGATCAAAAACCACACAGTAAAAATGCCCCCATATTATTTTTTTGGATGCTCTGCTCCCCCACTCCCCCCATACTAAAAGATTCCAACTCTGGGCTGGAGCAGATCACACGGCAAGATGAAATATGTGGAGCCGTGGAATACTGTTTCCATGGTTCCTTGAAAAAAAGTCCTGGCAGTGACAAAATTAAGGAAGACCAAGATTAGAACCCTGGTCTCCACTGCCACCCTGCCAAGCTGCTCTATGACTCAGCCCTCCATGCCATGGAGAAAGCTCAGCCAGCCTCCTGGATCCTTCTTCCCTTTGTGCTACAAGCACCATGGACAGCGACCCGGGGAGTGCTTACTGCATAACGCTGCTACTCCCCGCTCGCTGTCTGTAGTAGCACTGTACAGACTAGCACTGGGTTGTGTGGCGCTGTTTTTGTAGTGGTATAATAGCTGGTTACCCCTTCAGACACATGCATCCAAAGAATTAATACAGGGTAACACCACCAGCTTTCCTTGTATCAGCCACAACCAACACTGCAAACCTGACAAGGGCCATTGTAAGGGGACCTGCAACCTGCAGACAACACTAAAAAAAGTCTCCTTCACCACCCTTTAATCCTAAATCCACTATCATCTAGGAGTCTGTCGGGTAATACAATTGTTAAAAGAGAGGAACGTCAGAGATGGCTGGCTAGCAGCCCTCTAATCTCAAAGTTCACAGGTTCTGTGTGGGCAATGGCATAAGAACCTCCCCCCATACTCTAACTAAGACAGCCTTCTAGCCTGCCTTGACAAGTGTGGAGCACCTTAAAAAACTGTTATATAGTTTGTTCTTTTGTTCTCTTTAGCTTGTTTATTACTTGTTCAACATATATTGCAATATATATGTAGTGTGTTAAGCTAATGCAGTTGCTACCTATTGTAACACATTTGATAGTGCAAATATTGCTGTGGGGGTTTGCTGGAGGGGGGGCTGGGGAGGCAAGAGGAAGATCACTGCTATAGCATAGAAATGGATTTTCTTGATAAAGAGCATGGCACCATTTGATGCCTTGTGGATAGTCACCTGGGGTACAAAAACATTGATTTGCAAATTTAAAAGACGCAAAATAGTACTCACATGAAAAGAAATGAAGTATGACATAGCACTTCTCCAGGGGACTCAACTCCTGACCTCAGAAGCAGATATATTTAAGTGCAGCTGTGTGGGCATGGTATATCACAACCACCTACATATCCAAGAAAAGATGAGTGACTGTCCTATGATGTAAGGGCTTACAGATGGGAATTCATGCACAACATAGCGATTCTGCGGGTAAAGTGCTAATAATACAAGGTACCAACCAAGGAACCCCAAATGTCCTGGGTGCTATCTATGCACCTAAGAGTCCTAATCACCAGTTCTTTACCCAATTCCTAACAGAACTCTCAGGATGATCAAAGAGGACAATCATAGGTGGGGACTTTAACCTTGCACTGAATCCAGTGCTGGATCGTACAGGCCGAGGCAACAAAAATGAAACACACCTGGACTAGCATGTCCTACAGGACTTCAACAGAGCTGGGCTACAGGATATATCGAGAACCATCCATCCCCAGTAAAAAGACTACACATACTTTTCTGCAGTACACGACTCATACGGTTGTATTGCTATCCTTTTTGTCTCCACAGAGCTGATTCAACACATATGGGGAGCAACCCAGGAGAGCATTATTGTATTGGACCGTGCTCCAGTCTCCCTATCTATAGCTTGGTGGTGCAATCTGGACCTAGAAATAAGTGGAGATTTAATAGAAACATAGATATAGGAACACAAAAATTGTTGGTAGATAAGGACCGCCTGGCTCATCTAGTCTGCCCGTAAACCCTTGTACTGGAGTACTGCTTCTGACCCACCTGTTGCTGTACCTAATGCCTAATACCTCCCTATTGCAAAATACTGATTTTGTGGATTGGTTGCAGGGCAAACTACTATCATATTTTCAAACTAACGAAAACACCAGACACTAGTTCAGCCCCACAAGGGGAGGCAACGAAAGTAGTAATACGTTGACTACTTATAGCTTATACTTCCAAGCTAAAGAGGAATGAAGACAGTCAGAGCAGGACAGCAGAGGTTGTCCTGAAATTACTAGAAAATCTAGCTGTGACTTCCCCAGAACAAAGAGAAGCCATAAAGCCACAGATCATAACAGTGCACCATAAAGTAGAAAATAGTTTACAGCACGGAATATGCTCTATTCTGCCTGAACCAATCTTATTGGGAGTTGGGAGAGCAACCCAGCAAATTACTGGCCTACTGTCTCCGAGCTAGAGAAGCTGAATGCTACATTTTGAAGACACATCCCCCAAGGCTCAGTAGTAACCTCACCAAAACAAATTAACAAAACATTCCAAAAGTACTATGCTAAACCATACTCCTCAGAAGTCAGTCCCACAGAAGCACAATTAGACACCTTTTACAGTATGAGGGACTCCAGTTACCACAAATCTCAGGACAGTACACAAATGAACTTATAACCCCCATTACCAGACAAGAGGTGGAGACAGCCATTCAATCCATGGCAAAGGACAAATCCCCTGGCCTAGATCGCTAATCTAGTGGTTTCCACATGACATTTTCATCCATTCTGACCCCCAAGACTAATATGCTTATTTAATGAGATCTGAGAGATAGGCAAGCTACCACCCTCATTTCAACAAGCCTTCATTACCCTGAACCCCAAGAAAGGCCCAGATAGCATCTTATGCTCTCAGTGTAGACAAATATCACTCATAAAAGTTGAGGCTAAGGTATTTGCTAAAGTGATAACACACAGAATGGAACCATTGATGGGACATCTTAGCCAGCCAGACAAGGAGGGCTTTGTTCCTGGCAGGCTGGCAGCAGACAACATGTGTAGAATACTGGATATTATCTGAAAGGCTAGCCATCAACCTCAACTCACAACCACCCTGTCACTGGATGCAGAGAAAGTCTTTTACAATGTGGAATGGACATTTTTCTTTGATGCCCTTAAGAGGTTTGGCTTTCCTGCACAATTAATAGCCCTCATGCAACTCCTTTCCAGGACCCCAACAGTATATGTCCTAAGCAACTCAATATAATATTATCAGCCTTCCCCTTAGCAAAAGGAACTCGACAAGGCTGCCCCTTCCCCCTTTGTATTTCTTCTGATAGTTGAAACACTATCAACCAAAATCTGTTCTCATCTGGTCTTCACAGGCATCCTTATAGGGCCTACAGAAAACAAACTGGCACTGTTTGTGGATGACATCATCCTTTCCATAGCCAACATACCAGTGACCTTACAAACTCTGGAAACAATTATTTCACAATACTTAGCCCTTTCATTGTACAAAGTCAATGGAAGCAAGTCCCAAGCCATGCCACTCACTTTCTCCTGTACCCAGGAATTATTTGCCACATACCCCTACCAATGGACCCTTAACAGTGTCACATGTTTAGGGATTCAGCTCCAGATCACCATTAAATCCACAGTTCAGAATAATATGGAAATGAGGGACTTCCGGTGGTGCTGTGGAGCTCTGAGCAGCACAGTGAATGAGCTCTCCCCAGATTTGCAAGTTTGCTGGCTGAATTGCCTTAAATAATAAAATTAATCTTTATGAAACAGACAGAATATGGAATCGGAATCCCTTACTGAGTGGGCTGACTGGTTTGTATGCTGTTAGAGATGTTTAATCACTTTGCCATTCTCGAGCCAGCTAATGGCCCAGAAGACAGAGATCACCCAGGGGAAATAGTACAGATGGCCTCTGGGGAAGAAACCAAATGATCCTGGCAGCAACAACAACATACAAATGCCAATAACAAAAACTCTAATGAACCTATCCTATAGGCAATCCAGGAGTTTAGGTCAGAAATGAAAGAAGCAATATTTGACCTCCACTCTGATTTGGGTGCTCTGCAGACCCATCTCGATGAAGCAGATGTACAAATTTCAGCCAACACCAACCACCTTGAGACCTTAGAGGCGGCTGTTCAAGAAGTTACATGGAACCAATTAACCATAGTCAAACAACAGGAAGATGCGGAGAATAGAGGTAGGAAAAAAAATTTACTAATATATGGGATTCCAGAGGATGAAGAGGGTCCTGATATGCAGGCCTTCTTGGACCACTTCTTTCGCACAACCCTGGATTTGGTACCAGCCTTTCCTATTGATACTGAGTGGGCCTACCAAGCCCTCAGACCCAAACCTCACCCTGATCTCATCCTCACTCAATTATAGCCCAGTTCTTGAATTTCTCAGTCAAAGATACTCTGCTCCAGAAGGCTTGGGCCCATAAATCTCTCATGTTTAATAACTAGCAGATCCTTTTTGAGATTGACTATGCTCCTACCACCCAGAGGTTCAGGAGGAAATATATCCCGTTGTTTCCATGTCTACACTCTAACAAATTGAAATTTAAAACTTCCTATCCTGCTAAACTGGTGGTGGCTTTTCCATCGGGTGCTTGAACATTTACATCGGTGGAGGAAGCAAGACAGGAGTTGCAGTCGAGAGTCCTGCTGAGTGAATGTGGCATCTAGCAGACATTAGGAAGGAACAGACCTCCTCAGAGAGATTTTGGACAGCTTACAGCGATGGAGAGCCTGACAACACACTCAGCCACTTCATCACTGGGGGAGATCCTAAAGGAGATTCAGCAGCTCAGTTGTAATGCTGGACTGAAAGGAAGGGATAACTGAAAGCCAGTGTAGGCAGTTGATGAGGTAATCTCTTGGGCTGCCATGTGGTGAGTGACTATGGGGGGGCTGCCACGGGGGAGCTTATGGGGGCCATTTTGGTTACGGTGCATGCCCCCAAGATAGATATACTTGGACTGAGATCCTCTGTCTTTTTTTCTCTTCAGTTTATTTTAAGGAAATATGCCGGAGGTTCGTAGTATAGAGTTGTTTCCCCTACTTTGGAGAGGGGACATTTAAATGACAGAGTAGTGGACCAGCCCTGAGGGGCAGGGCTAAGGGGACTACTGAGAGTCCAAGATACATATTAAACTTTGGGAGAGCTGAGTTAGGGGAGTAACCAATGAGGAAAGCTGATAAGATAGTTATATGGGGATATTAATATGTCAGACAGGAGCAGAAGAAACAATATATGAAAAGGGCGACTCAGCATGATACAAGGCATGTTTCACAAGGGGAGAGGACCCCCCTTTTATTAAGGGGTTAGCACCAAATGGTAGATAGATCTAGCTGATATACAGTTTTTTGAATGGAGAGCACATTATTAGGGGACTTTGGTCTCCTGGGAAATTACCTCTTCATCAGTGATGGGGAGGAAAGCCCCTGCTCTCCTGAGACCTGTATCTCAGGGTCCCAGGGGACCGTTTACCCCCCGTTGCAGTGAAATTTCAACAGCAAGGTCCCCCACAGTGACTACAGGACCTAGCCATGGTGGGAGACCCTCTGGAACCCGGCGCTGTGTGTCGGGGGGTCCTGCACCCCCTCAGTCAGCTCTGACTGGAGTTGAGAATCCTTCAGTGGAGGGGTCCGGGGGGCACAGCCCCCCATATGGGAGGTTCATGGGGTGAAGCCCCCCGAAGAAAACAAAGAATGCAGTACGAACCGGCAGGTGACTGCAGAATGCAGTCGACCTGCCGGTGTCGCTGACAGGGTGTTTGACAGAATTTCTGTCTGACTCCTGTCATGGATCCCCGGAGGAGCACACAGAGAAGGTTAAATGATTTCCTCTCTAAAGTGGAAGCCCAGTTAGTTATAAATAGTTTTGACTCCCTAGTTAATGAGAGTCTTAGTGGTGCTAGGGAGGGAGAGAAACTGGGTTGTGTTAAGCCCAGGATGGGTTTGCTTTATCTTATTTAGGTTGAGTTCTGGCTAAATTTAAACAATTAATTTTACCAGAAGAGGAGGAGGCGGGGAGGGAAGGGGAGGAGAACCCAGATTTGGGGTTCTTGACATCAGAGTTAATCCTGCAGTGATGGCCCCATCTGGGCTCATTGGGTTAATGTTCTTGTTTAATTTTTTGGTAAAAAACAAGAGACATGGAAGAATCATGCATATTGCACTATTTTTTGGCTCTAGTGACAAACAGCTCAGTGGTAAACCAGGGAATAAGAACTGCCTGTTTGACACCACTGTAGGGCTACAGTTCTCAGTGGACCCCCCCCCCTTCTTTCTTCCTTTTCTTTCATGGTTTTATAAATGGCAGTAAATCCAGTTAAGATGTTTTCAGTAAACATAAATGGACTACAGAGTCCAAGTAAACGATCACATGTGATGCAAAATCTGAAAAGGCAGGTGGCTGATATATATTTCCTTCAAGGAACACACTTGTCTGACCCCGAACACCAGAAGCTTAAATGGGGAAACCGCTACAAGGTTTTTGCCTCGTCCCACTCGAGTGGTTGGAGGAGGGGAGTGACAACCTTGATCCCTGCCTCTACTTACTTTGAGATCCAGGAAAAATTCATTGACTCTTAGGGTAGATACGTCATCCTTACGGGGACCCTTTATTCTCTAAAGGTTATGTTGGTAAATGTATATTTGCCTCCCCAGAACTCTCTCCCTGTAATTCGGTCTTTCGTAACTAAGATATTGGATGCTCTCCAGGGTATTTTAATTATGGGAGGTGATTTCAATATGGCATTATCTCCACAGGTTGATTCCTCCTCCCCAAGAGCTTACAGTGCCAGGCATTTTGTCTCCCAGGAATTACAGTTCCAAAGTGCCCTCCCAGGAAATGATTGCTTTTGCGGGGTGGGGGCTTCGCCCACCGCACCACCCAAACTAAATCTAACCTCCTCCAGGGTGGGCATGCCACTGAGGTAGAAACTGTGTAGCGCAAGGGCAACAAGAATGAGGGGCAATCTAAAATCAGGATTGCCCTTTCAACTGTTTCCCTACTTGCGGGCCATAGTTGCCTTGACCAACATGAGTCAGCAACTTGATGGACTATGGAGAAAATAAAGAAGGCAGCAAAGAGCATACTAGTAGTATAAGACTTTATGAATGCAAGGGTAGAAAGGTGTGGTGAGGGAAAAGGGAGGAAGGGCAGATATTTCAAGGTAAAGTATCCAGGTTGACTTGCTTCAGCTGAAGAAAATAGTTAAATCTTGGGTCATTCACTGATTATGTAAATCAGTTCTCCAACAATAAATTGATGATACCACATATGAAGTCCTCTTTTCACTGTTTTATTGTTTCACCTCACACATCAAGGTTGGCAACATTTCATGGCTATCACCACTTTGACAAGATGGCTATATTATTTTTCTGTTAAGAAATCAGAAAGAACACTTTTCAGCATCTTATATTTTCCATTCCTACATACCACCACAGCGCTACTTACAGCAGAAAATATGTTTCACACACCCTTAAAAATATTTCTGTCATGTACCTTATAGTGCTACCTCGTGAGATACCCCTTTACACCACCCAGCCCCATAGACATCACGGGCAGGATTCACAAAACACTTGCACTCGGCACATCTCGGATGCCCCATTGCCAATGAGGTGTGCAAAGCTCAAACTGTGGTATTCATAGATGATGTGCTGGGGGATGCTCCCAGCTCATCCTCTCTGTGAATACCACAGTTGTGCCCAGGCTGGGATGTGCCAACACAGCCCCCTGGTCAAGCAGGGAATCCAATGGCATAGTGCATCTCCAGTTGCGCTACTCCTGCAGTTGCCATTCAGAGCCATGAACATGCAAATGGGCTCATTAGGCATGCAAGGCACAATGGGGACATTTGCATGTCATTATCTTCCTTGCATGTGTGTGCAGGGATGCCCCAAGCATATGCCGGGGGCCCTGCAAGGGCTGTAGGCCATGCACAAATAGCCCAGGGAAGCAAGTTGCACCCCCACTGGCCTGGCCCAATCTCTGGCCATGTGGATGCCCACAAAAGAGCCCTGGTGGCTCAGTGGTTCCCCCCTCCCTACTCAAATCCCCATGTGTATGTTGCACACTGTGGCAGTATTGTAATCATAACAGAATCCCCTGTCCCTGCCCAAATCCCCGTTCGTATGCCGCACACTGCGGTGGTAATGAAATAATAACTAAACACTCCCTACCGCCCTGACCTGATCGCAACATCACCATTATCCCCTAAGTCAACCTGTTGGTCCAGTGGACCACCCACCCCCCACTCCTCAGGCACCCCTGCCACCCCTGCTCCCCCCATTCCAGCATTGTCCTAACATCACCAGGCAGCTCAGCCCACCCGCATGCCACCACAGCAACCTGCCGACAGAGATGTCTGTAAATGACAGCTGCTGTACACCTGGATGCCCATTGGTGGACCCTGCTGACCAATGGGCTTGCAGTGTGTGCTGTACCCTGTCATTCACAAAGTTGTGAATGGCAGGGTACAATATACACTGCAAGCCCATTGGTTGGCAGGGTCCACCAATGGGCTTCCAGGTGTACAGTAGCTGTTATTCATGGACAGCTGTGTCAACAGGTGGCTGTGATGGCATGTGGGTGGACTGAGCTACCCTCCAATGTTAGGATCATGCTGGGATGGGGGAGTGGGGTGAGGCAGGGAGCCTGAGTTGGTTGGGGTTCTGCTGGACCACTAGGTTGACTTTTGGGATGATGATGATGTTGCGATCAGGTTGGGGCGGTATGAGATGTTTAGTAATTATTTCATTACTGCCACAGTGTGCGGCTTATGAACAGGGATTCGAGTGGGGGGGGTTCTGTTATGATTACTGTACTGCCACAGTGCCGCAGATTTGGGCAGGAAGGGGGTTCATATATTTTATTTATTTATTTATTAAACTTGTTCCACCAGGATGGCACACTGAGCAAAAGATGCTCATCTCCCTGTGTAGCCAGGGGGTAAGGGTACAGTGGGAGATTACTCGCAGGTTATCAAGAGTTACATATACGAGGAAGACAGTGGAACATAGTTGAGCACATTTACAGCAATACAGTAGTCAGAATCAGATGAACAGTTTACAGAGAAAGATTCAGTTATGCAGTTGCAGGATAAAACTGTGTATTGGAATAGGGACAAGACAACAGTACAGTTCAACAACATCACTAGGCAGGCATAGATTATATTACAGAATGGGATAGTATTGGATGGATGAGGTGTGACACTGAGTGGAGAAAATGTGAGGATCAGGCAGTATCAAGGAGGGTTTACGACAGGGTAAAGCCCATGTACTAGAAGTGCTGAAGTTGGTATAGATAAGCCAGCTTCCATAGCGTAAGCTAGATGCCACTGATCAGGCAATCGGGGGAGGGATAAAGGGGACACCTTTGTGGCTTAAGTGCAGGAGCAATTTACCGAGAGGTAGTTTGCTAGTGCTGAAAAAAGGGAGTGGGTAGAGGAGGAGTGGCGAATTTGGGAAGGGAGTTCATTCCAGAGTTTGGGGAAGCGGTAGGAAAAGGCAGATTGCCCAATAGTGGTTTTCTGCCCACAGATTTGAAGCTTCCGGTCATCAAAGGATCTGAGGGCATGAGAAGGGGAAGGAGCTGGGGTAAAGTAAGGTGAGAGGCATGAGGCAGGGCGTCATGCCAGAATTCTTCTAAAATTTAGCATGATGCTGCAGGCAACAGATTTTTGAGGATGGGAATGCGGGGCATGGTAGAGGTTGCAGTGATGGGTGCGGAGGGTGGCATCGAGGGCAAAGCGACAGAAGGCATGGAAAAGTGTGTCCAGCCTGGATAAGGTAGATTTGGAAGTGGCACTGTACACTGTGTCACAGTAGTCAAAAGAGGGGAGGATCATCTTATGCACTAGTTCGAGCCTGGCCATGAGAGGGAGGCAGTTGTGGTTCCTGTAAAGGGCTCCGAGCTTGGAGCACAGTTTTTTTATGATGGCATCAATGTGTTCAGAGAAGGACAGGCGATGGTCAAGCCAAACCCCGAGGTAGTTGAAGGAAGTAACGTCCTCCAGTACCATCCCATTAAGGGTGTGGAAGGTAGGGAGGGAAGGAAGCCATATGATTTCTCTACTGCTGCAGTGAGCGGCATACAATTGGGGATTCGGTTGGGGGGGCACTGGACTGCCAGGGTAGGCAGGCTGGAATGCATGGTGCTGCTATCTGCAGTATGGCTGCCTGCCTGTGAGTGGACACCCACTTAAGTCTACTTGTAAATTTATCTTGAGGAGGTACATCTCCAGACTTGGGGATGCGCCTCCAATTTGGGTTGTGAATGGGGCTGTGATTGGGCACAACCCCAGCACAACCCCTCCAGAAGCAACGCATAACATTAAGGGTGGTGTGCGGTGCATCTGTGCTGCATCAGCGCATCAGCGATGTGCTGGTACATTAGTACCCTGCCAGAATCACACCAGTGCACAAGTTGGGGATGCACTGGTGCATCTCAGATGATGTGCTGGGCACATCTCTTTTGTGACTCTTGCCCCACTAGTTTTAATATATACATAGTATCATACATTCCTGATTGCACAATATATTTTTTGTCTTGTAATAATTTCATGGTTCAAACCTTCAATAAACAACACTGCTCTTACATTATTACAATCTAAAGTTCCACTTCATATAGAATCTTACCTTCAGTATTCCATATTGTATCTCTACAGGTTTTCCATTAGTTTACTTCAAGCATTACTCCAAGCCTAGTGTAAAATATCAATGAGGGAGTGTGCATTTGATTCTAAATATTTCCTGCAAGTGTGAAATACTTTATACTTTATGTACATGTTATCTTTACTGATGATTTTGTTTTCATAATTTATAATGTAATACACCTTACTTGGCTGGGCAGCCACATCCCTTCTCCATCTTCTATCTCTGTCTCTTCAAGTCTACAATTGACTCTTCTGTCTCCTATTATATACAGTACAAGTTCTCTGTTATAGTTTCAATTTAACTAAGCACTTTGAGAAATAGTTGTGCTGAAGTTTTAAACCTTGTCACTTACTCTGGTGCTTCAGGAGCTCACAGTGCTGGCCAACCATCTCCTTCAGTATGTAGGAGTGGCTAGGTCTGCAGATATGTGCAGTTAAATTCCACAGTGCAGAGGAAGATCATGACATTACTACAGTAGTGATGTCCGTGGCAGTACCATCTGCTACTACTGTTGCAGGAGCCACTAGAAGGATAACTGCTATAGTCCCTTCAGTGATGTGGGAAAAGGTTTTGGACTGTTTCTTCCCCACTCAGGCGTCACCAGGGAATACCAAGTTGGAGGGCTAATGCCCTTAGTTAAAATCCTACCAAAGCTAGGGGGGTCCGGGGGCATGCCCCCCACAGAAGATTTTGAAATTTTACTTTTAAATGGTGGCTTTTTCTGCATTTTAGTGGTGAAAAATATGTTTAGAGAAGCCTAGTTATCAGCCATCTATTTAATGGTACATGTGGAAAAATGTGGTTACTGGTCCACCGAGGACAGGTTACAGGAGGATCCTAGAGCAAATAAGAGACCAGAACAGCCATTATCCCAGCAGATCTGCTGGGAAGGTTACAGGAGGATACCAGAGCAAATAAGAGACCAGAACGCAACAGCCAGACACCATTATCCCTGCAGATCTGCTGGGAGGGTTGCAGGAGGACCCCAGAGCAAATAAGAGACCAGAACAGCCAGACACACCATTATCCCAGCAGATCTGCTGGGAAGGTTGTAGGAGGACCCAAGTGGGAGAAGAGGTCCACCAAATCTATGAGGCGGATGCCAGTCACAGAATCAGCTCAGATATAGAACCTGCCTCCCTCCGTCTAGTCCTCACTCACCCCCAAGTCCTACTCCTCAACTCAGATGCCGTTGGTAGTCAGCAGCAGCAGCAGGACAGGCAGGCTCAACTTAGACTCGGTAATCAGCAGCACTGAATTGGGTTTGCAATATTGCAAGGACTCCTTGCTCAATCTCATGTCTGATGACACACATGATAGGGACGGGGAGTCTTCAAACCCACTTCAGTGTTGCTGACTACCGAGTGTAAGTTGAGCCAGCCTGACCTGCCTTGCCCTAGTAGTCTACTCTGCAGTTGCAGTGCCTTCCTTGTTTGTTTGCCACTTTGCTGATGCCTAAGAATTTTAATTTTATGTATGTTCCAGATTAGATTAATCCACAGTTCTGCACAAAAAATAAATATTGTTGTCACGTCACCCCCCCAAGCCAGCCAAGCCACCAAGCAAAGCCACACCACACAGTTAGTACTACCTGCCTGAAGCTGCCAGCCACCATTCAGTGCCACTAAAATCCTTCCTGACCTGGCCCCGTTGGGGACCAGAGACTAGAGAGCACACCTAGAGTAGCTACTGCATCACAGACACAGATCGCAGCATGTTTCTGCACAGTTTGAAATCCGCATCATTTTCCGCTCCATCCCTCTTCCTTCCTAGCTGCTGCAGTGAGTACAGAATGGCCTGAGGTCAGAAATCATTGGGGATGCCGGGTACTACTACACAAATCAATCAAGTGGGTGGGTCAGGTCCTTGTCGCTGCCCAGCCTGCCAGTAAGTGCACAGCAGATAAGTTGCAGCTGGTCTGGTCGGTGAGATGGAGTTGAGTTGCAGGATGGGAGCAGGAGGAAGTCAGGCAGATGAGAGAGATGGATGGCTGGCTTCATTTTACCTCACTCTGAACTGCATGCAGAATCAGATTGGTGATCTGCATGCAGTTCAGACTGAAATAATCGAGAACGAACACTCCAGACAGAGGAGAACAATCCACAGGTCAGGAAGTGTGCTAGCACTCCAGCTCAGCTGCTGGGAGGGGTCAGGTGCTGGGGTTGATTGATCATGTAAAAATAATCCAGTCACAGACAGAAAGTGCCATGTACTCACTACTCAGGATATTGAAACTTAATATAGAATTCTGCTGCTGCCAGAAAATAAAATTTAACTTAAACCTCCTGAGTCCTCTTTACTTACTTAGGGCTCAGCTCGGTGTGTCGGCTCCTGCTGCTGCCTTGTGACTGTGCGTGTCACTCTGCTCCACTCACTACTCTGTCTGCTCAAGCTGTCTGTAATTTACTAATTTTCTCCAGACTGCAGTAGCAGTGAGTCACAAGTTGCAAAGAAGTCAAGTCAGACACAGTAAAACAAATAAAGAAAAATGTATATGGCTGCTGTTCATTTATATTTTTTACTGAAATGATTGGGGGCTGTAACTTAGATTGGGGAAGGGCTGTAACCTCCCCAAAATCAATGTGGTGATGCCACTGCCCTGCATGGGAAAGGAACCACATACTGAACAGGTTGGCCCCCCCTCCCTGTTCTAGTGTCCACTCTGAAGCTATCAAGCTTGGTAAAGCTTTTAAAATTTGTACCAGTGGTGCTACTTGTATGTGTGAACCTTCTTATATTGTATAGTCTCTCTCAATAAATTAAAACAGACACCAAAATCATGAATGGGAAACTAGGATTGGTCATTTAAAGTAGCTATGTACAGACCCCGCTACTGCGATTCATTTAAAAGCAGTTCAATAATGAAACTGGCAATACAGAAACCACGAGGGAAAAGAGAAATCATTTAACATAGAGACAAGTGTATAAATATGCAAATCATATTGTCCAAAGTTTCAAGTTCTGCATTGTCCATTTTCTAAAATTTCCAACAGTTTAAAGGCCATGATTAGTTCAGTAACATTTCTCCTATGAGCAATATATTTCTACTGACAATATCCACAGATATTTGTCAATGATTATTATATCCATAGACTTTTACTGCTTTACCAAACAAGCCAGGGCTGCAGCAGGAATTTGAGAAACTTACTAAAGTTATGAGCCAGCATTTGCAAAATGTAACGTAGGCTCAAACTTTGTTTTTTATATTTTCATACCAAATTTTAAACATATCTTTCTTATGACCCCACCTCATGAACAAGGGCAGAGAAAATGTTCAACTCCTGCCTGTAAGGTGATTTCATGCAGGGACCTCGAAATCACCTTTCAGGATGTGAAAACCCATTTTGGCCAGGATTTGAAAAATGACAGTTGTCATATTCATGAGGTGCTGTAAAGATATGACTCTGTTGTAGATTTGAGGTAAAAATATTGATAATTACCAAAGTTACGAGCCTGCATTCACCAGATTCAATGTAGGCTCATAAATTTGTTGTCTTTTTATTATTTTTACAGCAAATTTTCAACATAGCCTTTTAATGACCCCACCTCATGAACAAGGGCAGAGAAAATGTTTAACTCTTGCCCAAAAGGTGATATCAGGCAGGAACCACAAAAATCACCATTTGGGACAGATTTGTCTATTGACAGTGCCATTGTTCATGAGGTGGAGTCCCAAATAAGGCATGTTGAAAATCTGGGCCACAGAGATGAAAAAATGGCCAAGTTACACCACTAAGTTCAAACCTCCATTGAAATACATTGAACTGCATGCCTGTTTCTTCAGTTCATAGTCCGGTTTGGAAGAGTGAAGGTGTGTCTGCAGTCCAGAGAAGATGATGGCATTGGACCCCTGATGGGTAAGTTAGGGCTTTGAAGGGTGCAGGATGCTGGGTGCTGAGTGGGAGGAGGTTGGGTGGGGATGTAACAGCACAAAAGACTTCAATGGATGTTGTTTTGTTGCAGATAAAAAAGTCAGGAGTGAGATTCCAGATCTGGACACTGGGGAATTTGGCACCCTCAGTGTCACTGTTATGTTTTTGGGGGTGCTTAGAGGACGGCTAGGTGGGGAGAGAAAATATATATTAAAAAAACACATGGGATCACGATCACAACACTGGGGACTGGGCACTTCCAGTGTCACCTCTATGTTTCTGGGGGTATGTGGTGTGATGGGTGCTGAGAAGGAGGTCGGGTTGGGAGAGAGAGAAAATATATGTATAAAAAAGTTATGGGGAACATAATCACAACATTTAGGAACTAGGCACCCCAGTGTCATTGTTATGTTTTGGGAGGGGGGAGTGTTTGGGATGGTGGGTGCTGAGAGGGAGGGAGGGTCAGCTGGGGGGATATGCATAATTACAAAAACATAAAGTCAGCAGTCACAGCGAAACACAGTACACTCCGCTGTGTCCAAGATCACCATTGCTCTCCACTGAGCATTCGTGGCCACTAGCGCATGCACAGTAGAGAGCAGTGGCCATCTTGGACACGGTAGAGTGTGCCATGTTCTGCCTTTAAATAGTGCACTGCCTATGGAGACAGCGAGTGGAGTACTTCACAGATGTGGAGGTGATTGTGTGGCAACTCCAACATGTTGTTTGGTCAGAAGGAATGGGCAGTGCCCTTTTCTTCTAGCAAGAGGTCTGTAGAGTTACACCCACTGCAGCCCTAAAAAGTGACCAATATATTCCTCATTGAGTCCTACCTCAGGGTTAAATAGTGCCAATATTGAGAATCCAATATACCTCCCATCTTAAGAGTTAATAATCCCGTCCATTCATGTCCTTGTTTTTTTACATGTTCTAAGCCCCAGAATCTAAGGGTAGCCACATAATGTACAGCAGCTTCAAAATGCATTGCTACCACAGAATTGTTCTCTTTTCTGCAGATATCATTCTTGTGCTCACTGATCCTTATTCATAATTCTCTTTTAGTTTTCACAAAATAAATGTTATCACATGGGCACTGCAAAATATATGTATGTATATTTTTTTCTCCAATTGTTTAACCAGGTGAGACACATTAAACTGAAAGCTTGTTTACAGGTACAACCTGGGAGCACAGGGAAGTTAAGTGACTTGCTCAGGGTCACACAGTATGTAAGTAGGGGCTGTGGGATTCAAACCCAGGTTTCCAGATTTGCAGCTCAGAGCCTTAAACCACTGCTTTATACTGGGATATGAAGGGGAGATCCATGTGATACATGATTTATGTGCACTCATGCTGTTTGACTTTGGGTAACCTCATGAGTGGCATGAGCAATGAGTGAGCTGCCCAAGGTCACACAGCATATGAGTGTACACAAATCATGTATCACAGTCCCCCCCACATGTTCTATTTATGCACTAGAGAAGGACTGTGAGTGTGTTTTTTTTAGTTGTTTTTTTTGTAAATCTTATGTTATATTTATAAAAATGTGAGGGTTTATTTTGTGAAATGGTGTGTTTCCTTGACTTCGGTCCATCATTGCTATGGGCGTTACTATTAGTGTCACATAGTGTTGCTAATGGGAAAAGGTTTTATTTCATTGGTGAAGTTTAGCTTGTTTTCAAAACTGCTGAGGAAAAATGGTGGCGCCCTTAAGTGAGCATTTAATTTTTGGTAGTGTGAAGGCTTTGATGAAACATGGCTGAGTGAATAGTTTGTGCTATTCATATTTTCTTTTCTATTTAAATAAATTTAAAATTTTGCAGTGCAGTGAGTGGTTCAATATGCAATATTGAATTGATGTCAGTGCAAGCTAGGTGGTGGATGGGTGACATGAAAGTGGAGTTGCTTTGAAAAAAATTGTTTTGTTGTTTGTAATAGAGAGGCATATAGTAATGTTGTGGCACAGAGCTGTTCACTTTTTAAAAAATAACAATCAAGCATTTTAGATTGAGATAGTAATGGAGTCAGTGCTAATGAGAGGACAGAGAGTGTGAGCATGCAGAGGGACTGTGATGTGTACAGGTAGGAGCAGAGTCTGGAGCAGTATGTTCAACCAAGATATGGTAAAACAGCCTGTTAGACAAAAGGCAAACTGTGAGTTCTAGTAGGGAGAATGGAAAGAATTTCTATTTTAAATGACTACGTGGTGGATGTTGTGGCTGAGGGGTTGGCAGGCAAGCAACCTGAACAGTGGGAACTTGAAGGCAGGATAAACAGTGTAGGACAGCTTGGGGGCAGATGTGTGTACATAAATGGAGAGTGACATAGTAACTGTGTATATAAACGTAAGAATCCACCTAGATAAATGGATTTATCACTCTCCATTTATGCCCACCCTTAATGCATATACACACACACATTTATTTTACATTATTTATTTTTTATTTATTTATTCTAGGATTACAAGTACCTTTGAGCCAAGGCTCTTTTAGAAAGGTTCCAAGTCAGAAATAACAAACAACAAGGAAGCAACAGTGAAATAACAGTAAACAATTCATGTACAATAGTGCTATTGAAAGGGGTCAATTATAGGAAAAGTAAGGTGTAGAGGAGGAGGAGAAGTGTACGTAGCTAACAGAGGCAGCTATAGTAAGATGGTGAACACAGCTAGGATGCATGTGCCCACAAGGAATGGGTAGGGTCAGGTGCCTGGGGGTGGCAGAGAAACAGAGATGAGAGGAGAGGGGGAAGATGAAGATGCAGTCGGAGGCATTTGTCAAAAAATAAATAGGAAGGAGTGATAGAAGAGGAAAAGGGGTCTGGGAGAAGGGGGGGGGAATAACTGCTATAATGGGACAAGGAGGCTAATGAGTTGGTATGAAGACCTGAGATTTGAAGTGTCACCTCGGGAGCTGGGGGGAGGAGGACTGGGGGGCCTGGGGTTAAGCAGTATATAAGTTAGGATTAAAGCTGTGTAGGTCATCATCTAGGAGAGGCAGTCACAGGAGCTAGAGGCAATGAGATGGGCCCGGAGCCTGGTTTTGAACAGACCTAGTGTTGAGGCATAGGAGATGGTGTGGCTGAAACCATTCATCCATAGAGGAGCTCTATAGGTGAAGGAGCGTTGGCCCTGCATAGTTCGACAGTAAGTAACTTGTAGAATATTGGTTTTTGAGCTCCTGGTGTTCTGTCGGTTGGGATTTTGCTGTAACAAGGCAGTAACACTGGGGGGGTGTGTGAAGCCAAGGTTGATTTTCCAGCCATAGCACATATGAGATACTTTATACAGTTGGAGAGTTGGAGCCATCTGGATTGTTCATAAAGGCACAGGTGTGGGTGAGGCGGTGGGCACCAATTGTGAGTCGGCATGCTTTGTTAAGTGCAGTTGTTATACATCAGAGGGAGGACGTCATGGCAAGCCATAGATAATGAAGCCATAATCAATAATTGACACCACAGAGCTCTGGATGGCAATCTTCAGGGCCTCTGGGGTGAGGTGCTGCCTGTGCTTGTAGAGTAATCCAAGGCGTGTGCTGGCGGCTTTAGCCATGCTGTCAATGTGAGCCATATAGGAGATTGGGGTCAAACAGAGTCCCTAGGTATTTGAAAGAGTAAACTTGTTAGAGGACAGTCCCCGCTTGGTGGAGGTGGCAAGGGTGTTGTTTATAATGGTTATGTAAACTGCAGAACAGCAATGACTTGGTTTTCTTGTGATTGAGGACTAGTTTATGATTGAAGAACCATGTTTCAATGGCACTGAATCGAGTTGAGGCTGTGTTGTAGTGGTGAAAGGTCTTCTTGTGTAGAAAGACAACAGCATCATCTGCATACAGGATGATTTGTTCGAGCAAATTGTGGTAGGGAGTTTAAAAGAGGATGAAAAGGAGAGGGCCCAGTATGGACCCTGAGGTACTCCTGAGCATACAGGCAAGGTGTCTGAGACAGCACTAGGAATTTTACTCTTTGAGAGTGGTTGTCAAGGTAGCTTCTGAACCAGCAGGCTGAGTCTGGTGCGAGGTCAGCAAGGAGTAGTTGGTCATACAGCAGCCGATGATGGACCGTGTCAAATGCCTTTGAGAGATCGATGAAGACAGCCCCAGTAAGAAGTCATTTAACAAGGAACTATGCACTGCACCGTAAATTCAAGCAGGGCAGTGGTGGTGGTACTATGCCCTTTTCTCAAACCGTGCTGTTGTGTGCACAGACTATTATACTTGTCCAAATAATCAGTGAGCTGGTCTGCAACAATACACTCTAGGGCCTTGGATAGTGGTGGCAATATGGAGATCAGGCAGTAGTTAGAGTAGCAGATCTTATCCCTAGTTTTGTGGACCAGGGTCACAGTGGCAATTTTTAATATTTCAGGGAATGTACTGGTGTGGAGAGAGAGGTTAAGAATTTTAGTTAGGGGACTGAGGACCTCGTCAAGTGTAAGTAATAGCAGCTTAAGGTCCAGGATGTCACTGCTGATTCTGGAAGTGGAGATGGCTGAGGCAATGTGGCGGCAAGCTTCATTCATCTTAATCTCCCTGAAGTAAAAATGAGAGTGGTTTGACAGAGTGCAGTTTGTGTTAGAGGGGGTGTGACTGACTGTGAAGAAATCAGGTGGTAGAACAGTACTGAGGACAGTAAAAGCCGTGTTAAAGGTATTTGCAATAACCATGGGATCATGGGTAGTGGACCCTTCAGCAATTAACATGGTCAGAGGGGACTTTGATTGTTTCCCAGTAATGTCCTTGATATTGTCCCAGAAAGCATGACCATTTCTCCAGGTGTTGGTGAGGATGTTCTTATAATATGAGCTTTTCTTGAGATGAATGGATTTTGCGCAGGCATTACGGGCATGTTTGTATTTTTGGATGTCAGATTGTTTGCCTGTAGCTTCAGCCACTGCCCATAGGTGGTCCCTAGATTTCAGCTGTGAGAGTAGCTCTGCAGTTATCCAAGGGTTACACAGGGCTTTTGTTTTCCATTTTTTTGAAGGAGCGAAGAGGTCAGAGGCCTTATCGAAGGCAGTGATGAAGTAGCCGAGGGCTAGGTTAACATCTGTCGCCTTGTAGATGGGCAGCCAGTCTTGCAAGGATAGGTACTGTTTGAGATGGGTAAGCTGACCACGGGGGAGGGCTCTGCTGGTAATTATTATAGGAGTGGCTTTAGAAATTTATTAGACCATTCACATATAACCAGGGTGTGATCACTGAGAGAGTCTGGGAGAATGGAGGTACGAGATCCTGGTAGGGTGATTGGTGAGAACCCAGTTCAGCAGGGTACTGGTGCCAGTTTTGTAATTTATCTGAGCTGGTGTGGTGATCAGTTGTGAGGCTGGCAGCTGCAAGGGCATCCTTATGAGTGTAGATATCAGATGCAAGCTAGAGTATATTGAAATCACCAAGCAGAATGTGTTCAGAGCAAGGAGGCTGAGAGCTGACAAAGTTAAGAACTTCTTTGATGCCACGATCTTGATCTCGAGGTGGAATATTTACAGAGATGATGGTGAGGGCTTTATGATTGGAACCTAGAAGAATTTTAATATGTAGAAGCTGGACCAAGGAGACAGGAATGGGGGTTGGAACAAGGTGCCCCAGGAGATATCTTTAATGTAGATGGTACAGCCTCCTCCCATTTTAGAGACACGGTCCTGTCTGAAAACATTGTAGCCTTGTAAGGTAATTGCCAGATCAGGAACTTTTGGTGTCAGCCATGTTTCAACTACAGTAAGGTTGTCAGGATTATGTTGACTGATAAAGGCTTGGAGCACATCAAGCTTTGGTAACAGGTTGCAGATGTTAATGGTTGTGATGGTGAGGGCTCCTGCCTTTCTCAGAAGGCATGAACAACCCAGGCCAGGGTTCGGATGGACGTTCCCCGAGATCAGTAGGAGAAGTAGAGGAACTTCATTGAACAGAGGTGCAGGTCCAAAAGTGATAATTTGTGTTTCCTTTTAGCATATGGACAGTAGGTAGAATCCATATGACAGCCCCATTGATATGCAGTGTGGTACAGTAGGGATAGGCTGTCATTAAGACCAATCTTAGTGGTGTTAAGAAGCAGCCAGATATTTCCAAGTGGAGGCCCACGGGGAGGACTGGTCAAGAAGTGGAGTGTTCCCAAGGTACTGCTGGTATTGATTAAGTAGATAGTGGGTATGGTGTGGGGGTGGCAGAGGCCTGGGAGAGAGAACAAGGCAGGAAGGACAAGGAGGGAGAGAAGAGGAAGGAGCAGGTGGGGAGGGAACTCATAGCTGGTGTAGGGAGAAAGAAAAGAAAAAAAAGAAACAGGCAGGGAGAGGTAGTGAAAAGAGAAAATTTTGGCAAAATAGAATTTAGTAGGGAGGCAGTATAAGGAAGGTATATAGCAAGTAAAGCAACTGTGACTTTAAGAGGAGTAGACTTTTATATGAAAGAACAAGATCCTGTAGTAGCAGATCTGTATAACCCGCTAATTGAAAACTAGCCAACCCCCCCCAAAAAAACCCACAGAAAACAGTAATTTTAAGTATAAGGAGCAATTGTGGACTAACTTAACAGAAGGGTAGAAATGGCCAAGGGATAAGGAATTTAAAATGAATTTGCAGCAGAAAAGGTGGTCTTGTTGTCACTGAGTCTGGGAGGGGGCTGCAAGTCTATACAGAATTTGATGCTAAAAATATGTAACAGCTTTAAAATTATACTATATGAAATGCCAAATGTTTTAAAACCTTTAAGAAAACAAACAAATTAATCAGTAATTTAGCAGCATTGGCCTAAATATAGTAACCTCACTAAGATCAAGAACTTAACAACCTTTAAAAAAAAAAACACAGAAAACAGTCATTTTAAGTATAAGGAGCAATTGTGGCATCAGGAAGAATTAACCAGGGAAAAAGCCACTTAAAATGCAGCGACGGAGGGCAGTGTCCAATCAGGATGTGGCTGTGGAACGCACCAAAAACTGAACCTGATGGCTGAGTCTTGTCATACCTTTGCAGGGTAGAGGAGCTTTCTTCCAGGCAGAGCAGCTAAGCAGTGCAGGTGGAGACTTAGTTAGAGCCGACCAACTGGGCAAGGCTTTGGGAGGCAGCAGAGATTGTATTCATGCTGGAGGCAGCACCCAATTTGAGCCTAAAGAATGTATATATAACATGATCTGTGGTATGTGATTTGTGCTGTTTGATTTCAAATCTGACATTACTGTATGCATGCTCAAAACTCAATTTTTTCTCATTTGTGGCTCTGAAAGCATCTGCTACATGCATAACTGTCACTGTCAGTGGTGCCAGCAAC
The DNA here is from genome assembly GCA_016271365.2 of Neoceratodus forsteri. Classification (NCBI taxonomy): domain Eukaryota; kingdom Metazoa; phylum Chordata; order Ceratodontiformes; family Ceratodontidae; genus Neoceratodus; species Neoceratodus forsteri. Next base: position 36,631,382 of record JADMNL010000028.1, on the reverse strand, counting down.
AGTTGTCTTTGCTTCACTTGTGGTATACTGTAGGCTATGTGTACTAATTTATCCCTTATGGTTTGATTTTTCTTCCAGGTGAAAAGTTATAGCTCCCTAAATCTCAGATTGTTCCTAGTCGAACCTGTGTCACATGCCAGCTTCTGAACAGTATATTTCTACAGTAATAGTATGGCTCTCATGACTGTATGTTGTGGAAAATACTATCCTGTTACCAGTTTGTCTATCTTCTCCATACTGAGAAATTCCTCCCTAGTTATGGATGAGACTTCCTCTAAGGCTTTCCTCAATAAGTGTTCCTTGTAACCCCTTCTCTGAATCGGTCTGTCAATTCTTGCTGAATTTTTTCATAGTCTACAATCTCACTGTAGTTTCTTCTGGTTATGATTAGCTGGGCTTTTGGAATACTGCTCACTAGTTTGGAATGCTGCACACTAGTTTGGAATGCTGCACACTAGTTTGGAATACTGCTCACTAGTTTGGAATGCTGCACACTAGTTTGGCAGTATAGCCTAGAGGTTAGAGTGACAAGTTGTGAACGAGCTTGGTACATCCAGCAGAGAATACCTGGATTTGATTCTCACAACCCTCTGCTTGCATACTGTGTGAATCTGACAAGTTACTTAACAGCCCAGCACTCTAGGCCACCCTGAAAATAAGCACTTGTGCCTAGTGGGCCTTACCGATTACAAAGACTAACAACAACAAAGCAAAGTCATGGTAGCAGTTTGTGCTGTGCAGTGTGGTGCTCTGTTGGTCTCCTTTTAAAATAATACAGTCTCTACTCCTCCATAATCATTATATATTACTAGATCCAGAAAGCTTTCCTGCCTCTGTCCACTGTCACAGTAAATTCAAGATGCTTCATCCCACTATTCAGATGTCTGTGAAAATCACTTAATCTTTACCAGACATGATAGATTCAAAGTGGGAACTAGCCCAGGGAAGGGGGCAAACCATTTCAGTATGTGGTCCCTCCATGCAGGGGAAGTTGCAGTTCAGCACCTTTCCCCTAATGCCACTGGAGGGACTACAGCAACTAGCCTTCTAGTGGCTCATGAAGCAGTGGCAGTATGTGGTAATGATATCACAGTCCTCCTTCCACATTCAGTATTTAACCGCACATGCTCACAGACCCAGCCACTCCTATACAACTGAAGGAGATTGCTGGTCAGCACTGCAAGCTCCTGAGGTACCAGAGTAAATGGAAAGTTTTAAAATGTCAGCACAACTATTTTACAAAGCATGTAGTTAGGATTAAACTACAACAGAGAAGATGCATATAATAGGAGGCAGGAGCATTGATTTTTGATTCAAGGAAACTGAGATGAAAGATAAAGAAGGGGATGAGGCAACCCAGTTAAGTAAGGCGTTTCACCTTATAAAGTATGAAAACAAAGTCATCATTAAAGGCAACATATACAATTATGGAGTAAAACATTCATTAGCACTTGCAGGGAATAGTTAAGATCAAATGACTACTCACTAAGTGATAGGTTACACTGAGTTTGGAGCAATGCCTGAAGTGAACAAATGGCAAGTCTGTAGAGATACAGTACAGAATACTGAATTTATTTATTAAGATTTTGGTAACTGGGTGAACCCTCTGAGACCAGAGATCCCTTTTTCAGGGGCGACCATACTATATGAAGTGGAAATATATATATGTCATTAATATAAACTCAGTGATGTTTAATGAATTTTTGAACCATGGAATTATTATGAGATGGAAAATATATTGTGCTATCATGAAAGTATGATGTTATGTGTGCATTACAACAAGTAGAGTATATGGTTAGGGCTTATTGTTGATGGAAATCAGTGGCATTCTAAATCTTGTTGTAGGACAGTTCAAGGTCAAAAAGTTGTAGTATCGTTCTGACATCGCATTGATAGTACAGTAACTTTATCTTTGATCTGCCTTGTGATTGGCTCACTCCACCAAGCTCAACAGAAAAATTATCCGAACATGGAGACTGCTGCAGATTAGTGTCAAGTATTGGACACTGTTATTTTGACACAAGGAGCTATTATCGCTCTGTGTCACAAAAGTGAACTTTTTTATTTTATTTTAAAAATGAGCATTGCCGACGTCAGAGTGGGCAGGAGTGGGGAGAAGCTGAGCAAGAGGCAGCGGTAGAAGGGAGAAGCAGGAGCGAGTGGAAACTGGAGTGGAGAGAAACTGGAATGAGTGGCATGAGGTAAAACAAGCCAGTAACTAGCAACTGGAAAAACAATTGAAATGAGCCCTAACTATATACTATATAAAACAGTGGATGGTGACCATCCACAACTAAAGAATGTTTCCCTCTTGGGGTTGATGATATCAGCGATACCTCAAAGGCTTCACTCTGGGGTCTCTATGATGTCAATATTACCTGAGAAACACAGCCTTGTTGTGGAAGGTCACCCATCCACTATTCTCTATATGATGTCTATGGGCTCCATGATATAATGCAGCATCTCACGAGGTAGCAACACAAGGTGTTTATATCATTATTGTTTGGAGTACAGAGGGTAATAAGATTCTTTCCAGGTGCATCAGCCATTTGGTATATGGATAGGCAGGATGTTAGAGGAGAGAAGGTGGTGCTGGGATACAGGTGCATTTGGGTACCAACAATCTAGCAAACCAGTCTATTGAGATGATGATGCACAGCTTTCTAATACTGGGTAATAGATTGAATGCACACTCTGCTTCCTTAGCATGTTCTGAGGGTCAATCTATGTGGGGTAAAAGGGATGGGAAGGATTGAGTGAGGAAGGAGGAGACTGAGGAATTTAACAGGTGGATAAAGGAATTTTAATAAAAGGAGGGGTACCATTTTGTGTAAGATTGTAAACTTCTGGTTGATGTCCTTTATCTAAAAACAGGGGGAGGGGGCAATGTGATTGGGAAGACATTGTATATATATATATATATATATATAGATATAGATATAGATATAGATATAGATATAGATATATAGAGATATGACATGGCCTGACTGAAGAATCATATTTATCTTCATGAGAACCCAATGATATCATGATCTCATTGGCCTCGAGTGAAGATAAATATGATATCTTCAGTCAGACCATGTCATATTCTGTTTATACAATGTATGTTTTGGGCTGCACTCAACTAAAGCTCGAAATGTTCCCTTACTACAGTCCCCTACATTGAGGTGATGGCTGTTTAAACACACATCTGCTGTATGTCTAGCAACACAACAGATGCCATATGTTATTTTAAAAAATATATGTGGCTGACCCTGCTTCTTTAAATTGTAAAAAAAAACTTGTCTGTATTCTGGTTGACCGAGCCATGGCCACCCCCAATATAATTCTCCATACCGTCCCTGCCCCAAAACAGCAGATGAAAAAAAGTCTGATCTTGCCACTTAAGTTATTTAATAACAGATATCTGGTTGATCCTACCTGTATCTTTAAACAAATGACTGGGACATGTACTTATTTAAAAACATACATTATCTGGTTGATCCTGCAACTTTCTTTTTCCACCTCCAACTGTCATGTAAGCGTGACCGGCTATGCCTTGAATGTAGTGTGACTGAGCTCTAGGAAGATTCAGATGTGAGGCACTGTCAGATTGTTTTAATTATGGTGCTTTAGCTGTAAAACATAAAAAATATGCAATTTTCTTAATAGTGCTTATAGTTTGTCAAAAAAAGCTGCCGACAGTACTGAGAGATGAGCGAGTGAGTTGGCAGCTTCAGAACACTAGACGGAAGCGCGAGCATGTGTTGCTATGGTACTTGGCTATGTCTTGCTCTTCTCTCAGTATTGCCGGCAGCTTCTTTTGACAAAATATAGGCACTATTAAGAAAATGGCACATTTTTTATGTTTTACAGCAAAAGCACCATAATTAAAACTATCTGACAGTGCCTCACATCTGAATCTTCCTAGCGCTCGGTCATGCTACATTCAGGGCATAGCACTCAGTAACGCTACATGACAGTCGAGGTGGAAAAAAGAAAGTTGCAGGATCTACCAGATATGTTTTTAAAATCATAATTACGGTAAAGATACTAGCAGATGTGAGCAAGCATGGAGGGGGGAGTCTTCCTTCTAAAGAGAAAGCTGCGGGGGTGAGGGGGTCCTATTCTTAAAAAGAAAGCCACAGGATAGAAAGTGAAAAACTTTCAGTTTCACTGTGATGACGTATAGGAATGTAGAGATATCAATGATATCTTCACATGTGAAGATATCATTGATATCTCCATGACCTGGCTGAAATATTACATTTTATCCTGACATTTATCCCAAAACATACATTGTGTAAATATAAATATATATATATATATATATATATATATATATATATATATATATATATATATATATATATATATATATATAGGTATTTAAACTAATAAAAACCATAGAGGATGGAGAGAAAAGGAAACCTAGATAGGACTCCCAGAAATATGGACTAGGAGCAGTGGGGATAAAAGCAGCAAAGCAAGTTATGTAAGGGTAGACATGGGTCACAAAGACAGCAGGAGCAGAAAAACAAGAAAGTTAAGGATGGAGCAGCAAGGCAAAGAGAGAGGAGCTAACAAGAAGGGGGAAGGGAGAGGTACAAGATGGAAGGAGGTCTGTCTAAATGCCAGAAGCCTGGAGAACAAAATTAATAAGCATCAGGAAATGGCTGCAGATGGAGAATAAGGCTATGTAATCAGTACAGAAACATAGGCTACTAAGTATAATAACTGGAACTTGACAGTGCCAGAGTGTGCCAACTATAGAAGAGATGGAGCAGGGGAAATGGAGGCAGAGTAGCCCTCTATGTCAAGGAAGACATAGAGGTGATAGTTTAGTTTAGATTATTTGATCAACCACAAGGCATTACAATAAATCAATAAAATCACAAGAAGATAAACTATAAAAGTTAAAAATTCTCCCATGGGGAACAATACTGCAAACATGATCTCATTACAGTTAAATAGGTATAATGCATTTTCCACATATGAGTGGAAAAAAGAGTCAAGATGTAGGTACTTAGCTAGTCTAGAAATACAAGATGTAAAATGGACATGACAGCGTTCAGGTCTGGGTACCTAATCACCTCATCATGTAGTGGAACCACTAATCTCAAATTTTAAATAAAAAATAGTAGCCACAAGTGGGTAACATTCAGCTCTGCCCTATCGCAGACACAATCTGCGAGAGATCATAAAACAATAATGCCTTGTGGCTGATCAAATAAGGAACAGGAAAATCCTAGCCCCCCAAAAACAGTCAGGGTGGTAAGTGCAGTAAACACCAACATAGAGATGTCAAAAGGGAGAAGGGCAGGGGTAAATGGAGAAAGTGACAAAGGCAATAAGGACAGGGATGGGGCAAAAAGGAATAAGGCCATCAGGAAATGGAGGATAATGAGCACCAATGCCCATAGCCTGGGCAACAAGCTCCCTGAACTGGCAGCCTTGATGGAAGAGGGATACCTGGATATCGTAGCAGTCACAGAAATATGGTACACAGAGAACCATGACTAGGATGTTAACATACCAGGGTATGTAACCTACAGGAGAGACAGGCAGGGGAGAAGAGGGGGAGAAATAGCTCTCTATGTAAAGGAAGGGATAAAAACAACTGAAAAAAAGAGTAAACAGGGAGGAGAGGAGGCACTGTGGGTCACCTTGGAGACTGGAAGTGGCACCACAATCTGCACAGGGTTGTATACAGACCCCCAGGTCAGGGGAGGAATGGACAGGATATGATAGAAGGCATTCTTAGGATGGCAGAGAAAGGGGAGATACTGTTGATGGGAGACCTGAATATGCCAGATGTTAACTGGAGCACACTTGCTGCAGCCACATCCAAGAGCAGGGCCATTCTCGATGCCCTACAGGTGGCATGTCTCAGACAGCTAGTTTTGGAACCCACTCATGAGGGAGCAATCTTCGACCTCATACTCTCAAATGGGGACAGTGAGAAGATCTCAGATCTAGAAGTGGGTTGCCATCTGGGAACAAGTGACCATCAAACAGTGTGGTTCACGTTAAACTCAGCTACAAAGTTAAGCCATACAAAAAGTGAAGGTACTGGACTTCAGGATGGCTGACTTTGGCAAGATGGGAGAGTGCCTCAGAAAAGCACTAGCAAACAGGCTAGAAGGAGGGGTGGAGCAACAATGGGGAATCATCAAAACTGCCATCACAGAGGCAACAAGCCTTTGTGTGAAGCAAATAAAAAATCAAAATTAAAGAAAAAGCCACTATGTTTCTCAAAAGAGGTGGCGGGGAAAGTCAGGGAGAAAAAGATAGCATTCAGGAAGTATAAGGAAACACAGAAGGAGCAGGACAGAGAGCTGTACCAGTTAAGGCAGAAAGAAACAGTGAGGGAAGTCAGAATAGCAAAGGCCCAAACTAAGGAAAGGATAGCCAACTCAGTTAAGAAGGGGAATAAAACCTTTTATGGGTACATCAGGGAGCACAGAAAGACAAAGGGAAGGATAGTGAGGCTGAATATAATGAATTGTGGGTGGGCAGAGGGAGATAGTGAAAAAGCAGAGATACTGAACGAATATTTCTGCTCAGTATTCACAAAAGAGGAGGAGGAGGCACATAATCCAATTAACAGAAGCATTCTGGATAGGGGGGTCGATCCCAGTCCTTTCATAGAAGAAAGGGTTCTGAAAGAACTCCTAAAACTGAAGGTGGACAAAGCAATGGGGCCGGATGGAATTCACCCCAGAATTCTAAATGAATTAAGGGGAGAACTAGTGAAACCACTGACTACCCTTTTTAACAAATCATGGGAGGATGGTGTGGTACCCAAGGACTGGAGGAAGGTGGATGTGATTCCCCTTCACAAAAGTGGGACCAAGACAGAGGCAGGAAACTACAGACCTGTCAGTTTGACCTCTGTGGTAGGGAAAGTGAAGACATGACCATCACTTCTGAAGGAAAGAATTGTTGAGTACCTAGAGGCCAGTGGGGCTCAGGACCAAAGGCAGCATGGGTTCACAACGGGAAGGTCATGTCAGACGAATCCAATTGATTTCTTTGACTGGGTGACCGAAGTAGTAGACCAGGGAGGGGCTGTGGACATGGCCTACCTAGACATTAGCCAGGCATTTGACACAGTCCCACACAAAAGATTAATAGTCAAATTAACCAGCCTGGGAATGGATCCCAGGGTGGTAGCCTGAGTAAAACATTGGCTGGACAACAGGACACAGAAGGTAATTGTAAATGGAGTCCACTCTGAAGAAAGAGGGGTTACTAGTGGGGTACATCAGGGTTCAGTATTGGGTCCAGTCCTTTTTAATGTCTTTATAAGTGACATTGCAGAGGGACTGGAAGGAAAAGTATGCCTCTTTGCAGATGACACAAAGATCTGCAACAGGGTTGATACTCAAGGATGCATGGAAAGGATGAGAAGGGACTTGGCAAGGTTGGAGAAATGGTCAGAGGTATGACAGCTAGAATTCAATGCAAAGAAGTGCAAAATAATGTACCTGAGAAACAAAAACCCAGGGGAAGATTACACAAGGGGGGAGGAGGTAGTAACAAAAGCAAAAAGGAAAGGGACCTGGGGGTAATCACATCAGATGACCTTAAGGTTAGCAAGCAATGTGAGAAGGCAGTAGGCAGAGCTGGGGGTATACTGGGATGCATAGGGAAAGCCATCACCAGCAGAAAACAGGAAGTTGTTATCCATCAGTACAGACAGTTGGTGAGACCTCATCTGGAGTATTCCATCCAGTTCTGGAGACCCCATCTCTGCAAGGACATAGACAGGATAGAGGCAGTCCAGAGGAGGACAACTAGAATGGTGCAGGGTCTGCAAGAGAAGCCATACGAGGAGAGACTAAAAGAGCTTAATATGTATAACCTTGAGGAAAGGAGGGAGATTGGGGGACATGATAGAATTGTTTAAGTACCTCAGTGGAATCAACAAAGTCCAAGGGGTAGCATATTTCAGAAAAAGAGACATGCATGAACAAGGGACACAATTTAAAGATGGGGGTGGTTCATGACAGCAACGAAGGAAGTATTTTTTCACAGAGAGGGTAATGGATGCATGGAGCAGCCTTCCTGAGGAGGTTGTGGAGTCTAAAACTGTGGAGAATTCAAGAATACATGGGACAGACATAAGGCAATTCTTGTGGGGGTAGGAAGAAATAGGCTGTTGGTTAACTAGGATCTGCGGCTTATCCTGTAGGTAGGGAAATGGGCATACTAGGTGGGCCAAGCGGTCCTATCTGCTGTCAAAGTCTATGTTTCTATGTTTCTAAGACTGGCCCAAGGAAAGGACCAACCAAACAGCAATCAACACTAAAATATACCTCTGGAGTTAGTAGAATGATAGGCAGGACAGCAAAGGTAGATATGGTGTCAGTTTATTTGGTCCTGTGTATCTTCCTTTTCTTTATCTCGACTGTGGGTAACAGAAAATCTGCCAGTTTATTTAATAAATGTGTATTGTCTAAATTAAACAGAAGATTTATTAAATATCTGGGAAGAATAAAATAAGTGTCAATATATTACCCAAACAGTTTTTCTTGTTTTTGTGTACAGAGCATATTTGTACAAAATATATAAGATCTTCTTGTTTATTTAATCCATGCTCACTTAAAGTAGAGACACTGCCCTCTCATTTATTATATCCAGAGGCCAAAATGGTACTTTCAAAGATTTCAAACCTAGACCTAATTATAATTTCCCATAATTTTAGGTTCCCCATGATATCAAGATAAGGTTTTAGACAATGTTCCTTAGTATTATTGACCAACTGCTTACATACTTTAATCCTTTTCAGCAGAACCATATCCTGTTCTCTTGAATAATCCTGTAATTATTTTTGTTATATATTTTCCATAGGACATATACATTGTTATTCCTACGTTTCTATATTGTTGTAAAAAAGAAAGATCATATTTCATTAGAAGTGATAATAGCTGGTTTAACCATTTTTTCATTGCAGAACACTGTATCATTGTTTATTTCTTATTGAGACACAAAGACAGTGGAGAATTCTTACAATGTTATGAATATTTAACCAAACTTTTAGAATCACTGAATGTATAACATACTACAAATTTATTAGTTCCAGTTCAGCTCTGATTAGTGAGTTCAGGATGTCTTTAGGAAGTTTTGGGGTTTCTTTATAGAGATTTGTAGGTACTCTTCCTAGGATTCTATCCTCTGTGAATCCTAAAATTTCACATGCATAGGTTCATTGGCTATTTTTTGCATTTACTGTGGTTATTAATGGCATTATCATACAACCTCCATATATTTTATTAAAACATTTTAATGCCTGAGCTGATGTAATCATTTTAGTTCACTCATTAAGAATATGTATGTTCCATTTGGTATTAGAATAAAAAATATGACCAAGATAAGGAAATCTAGTGACAGTTTCAAGAGGCACACAGTTTAGATGAAAGAGTATATTTTGCAACCAATTAGATTTCTGAAGATCATAATTTAATTTTTTTTTTGTTATTCAGAACTAGCTTTAATCTTTTAGTTAAAGCATCAAGCTTATTCAATATTTCCTGAAGATCTCTTAGATAACGATATGAGAGCCAAGTCATCTGTGTAAGTGGGCATAAGAATATTTTATCAAAGATTTTTGGAGCGTGAACATCTAAAATTCACAATTTTTTCAAGAATCTTTTATGTAAAGATTAAAAGAATGGATGCCAGTGCACAACCTTGATGGAATCCATGGTAATCTTAATTAATTCTGTATATTCACCATAAAATTCACCATAATTTGTGTATCTCATCTTAATCTAGGTGTTTGAATACAGCCATCTTATTAGAACCATTTAATTCTGATCTACTCATAGTAACTTAAACATTTTTTTCTCCCAGAGTAAATATCTTAATATTGAATCAAAAGCAGCAGTAAAGTCTACATATGCAACATGTATTTTTTTGTTCCCTTATTTTAATCAATTTCTCAATAAAATTATTTAGAAAGAAATATTGGGTTATAGTACTTGTGTTTTTTTTTTCACCTAAAGCCAGCCTGTAAAGGTGATATGATATAATTTGAGTTAATAGTTCATAGGTCTTTCTAGTAAAAGTCTTGCTTAAATTTTGGCCAAATTATCGATAAGACTGATTGGACAGTAATTATGAGAATCTGATTTAAGACATTTTTCAGTAAATTGAGAGCACAAAGTTAACTTGCCAAGTATATGGGATGAAACCATACATGATTGCTTTATTGTAAAGTTTGCTAACACCCAGGACAATCACTAGATAATCAATTTATAAAACTCTGAAGGGATATCTTCAGGTCCAGGGCTTTTGTTGTTTTTAGTAGCCATCAAGGAGCCATCAGGAGTTATCCAAGAAAAGTGTTCAGTCATTTCCCTGATAAACAGAGGCTCTATTTTTACTTCACTAAAAAGAAAATGAAAATGATAGTGGGAAATCAAAACCAAAGATTAAATATTGATACCCAGTTGCCCTTAATAAATCTTTGTACCTGAAGCAACTAATTTTGAAAACAAGTTTTGTGATATTTCCTGTGATATCATCTAACATTTTTTCCCAAAGTTCTTTATAATGCAGCTCCTTAGTCTCACAACTCTATTGTATAATTTACTTCCATTGTTTAATTCATTTAACTTCTGTCTTGTAGGATATTTTTATCTTCTCTTATAAACTTAAGCAGTTCTTTCTTTTATATTTAAATTTTTTACTAAATCTGCCCTCATATTTCATTTTTCCTGGTTTGTTATTCCTTTTCTATGCATCTTTGATATGCTGATATGCTTTTAATAGTGGTTCCATGTGATAACAGTAATTTAAAATGATGACTAGAACCACGGTGAGTGAACATCGGCTAAAATGAAAATGGCAATCTACACTACAGTGCCTTGTAGTAACAACTACCGGCACTATATTTGTCATACAATAACAATGCAAATATTCATTTTATGCTGAGGGCTATACCTCCCTGCACCCCTCTTTGTGGGTGCATTGCCCCCCCACACCCCAAAAATTTAAAATAATCAACTCCAGGGAGTTTGATACAGGGGATAAGGGGCAAAAGTGGGAGAGGGCTACATTGCTACTCAGAAGTCTGTGGGGAGAACATGGGGAACCTACAGGCAGGGGAAACAATGTCAGGAAGGCAGGGAAATGGGCCAAAATAAGGGAAGACTTTATAATGCCATAAAATAAATAAAAACTATACCTAAAGCAAGTCCTGAACCCAGATCACCCAACCCAAAGGCAGTTACATTAACCACCACACCAGACAGCCAGCTCAGAAGAAGCCATGCAAACAAACCCACACATACTCTTCCATACTTTACCAATTTAATGATCTTTACTAAGGTCAGAAGGCCACCACTAGGTCACCCCTTTTTGAAGGTGTTATGGGAAGGTATTTGGAAATTTTGATAATCTATATCTGTATCCATGCAACTGTATTTAAATGGCATTACCTCCTGTTGAACCTATTGCTATGTTCTGGTGCAAGTATCTTGTCACATGCGATGGTTATATGTTATTATGTTGTTATTATTACTATGTAATTGATATGTATGTTCACTCAACATGTTATGTCTTAACCCTGTTGGCAATTGTTTTGCCCCAGGTCCAGCTTGTAAATGAGCTTGTCTCAATGATGTTCTGCCTGGCAAAATAAAGATTTTGACTGATTGATTGCTTGATAATCATTAACACAGCAGTCCCTTTGCTGCCATGCCAAATGCCATGTCTCCTGTAAACAATTTACATCAAGATTTCTCAAGAAAGTTACATAGTCACTATCAACAAGTTTACTAAGGTGGCTCACAACATTCCAAGTACATAGCTTAATATAACTACTGTCACTACTTGCAATGACTGGTGAGGAATCTGTGATTTTGTTTCTGAAACTATATTCCTACACTCATTATTCAACTTTGCGTTCTTAAAAAGTCATTCAGAATGTGACTCCAAAATCTCAAATCTATTTTTCATCAGCACATTAGAAACATAGAAACATAGAAATTTTGCTTTCTGAAAAGGACTCCTTGGACCATGTAGCCTGCCCAGTTCCCCCTCCCTGTCTGGCTTATCTTACTCTCTGTATTCGCTTGTCATTGTTCCTTCTATTTAACCACATGTGTTTGTCCCAAGCTCTCTTGAATTTGCTCACCAAATCTACCCTCACTGCCCATTCTGGCAGCTTATTCCAAGGGCCCACCACTCTCTCAGTGAAGAACTGCCCCCTCATGCTTCCTCTAATCCTGCCCCCTCTAGCTCCTTGTCTCCAGCATGTACAAGTTTAGTTCCTCAATTCATTCTTCATAAGACCTCCTGTGTAGTACTTGAACCATCTTGGTTGCCCTTCTCTGGATTCTCTCCACCCTGTCTCTGTCACCCTGTAAGTGTGGCTTCAGAACTGCACCCTATATTCCAGATGTGATCTGACCATCGTTTTGTATAGTGGCATAATCATCTCCCTCCTCCTACTTGTAATGCCCCTCCCTATGCATTCCAGCATTCTGCTTGCCCTCCACACACATTGTTGCATTGATTTCCAACCTTCAGGCTAGTCAAAATGATAATCCTCAGGTCCCTTTCTTGTTCCATTTCCTAAAGTTCTTCCCCTCACAGCCAGTATTTTGCCCTTGGGTTCTTACACCCTATGCTCATAATGTTGCACTTTTTTGCATTAAATTGCAGTTGCCACTTCCCTGACCGCTCCTCTAACCTGGACAGATCCTCCCTCATTCTGTTCTCCCCTCCTGGCATGTCCACCCTGCTACAGACTGTCATATCATCTGCAAATAAACACACCTTCCCATTCAGGCCCACTGAATGTCCCCAGTGTATATGTTAAACAGTATGGGACCCAGCACTAACTCCTGGGGAATCCCACTTGTCATCCCCCTTCCTTAGAGTGCACTCCATTAACCACCACCCTCTGAATTCTACATACCAACCAATTCTCCATGCAGTTAGTTTGTTTACTCCCTACGCCTAAGCTTACCAACTTGCTTATTAGTCTCCCGTGAGGGATGGTGTCGAAGGACTTTCTGAAGTGTAGATAGGCCACGTCCACTGCCCCACGCTGATCACATATTTCCAGTACCCCATCAAAGAATTCAATCAAGTTGGTCTGACGTGACCTTCCTCCCCTGAACCCATGCTGTGTGTTAACTGTGAGCCCCCTCCAGATATTCTACCAGCCTTTCCTTTATAAGTGCCTCCATCAGCTAACCAACCATAGAGGTAAGGCTGACCAGATGATAGTTGCCTGGCTCTTCCTTCCCTCCCTCCCCCTTTGTGCAATGGCACCACATCAGCCCTTTTTCAATCCCTTGGGACCCTCCCTTTGTCTAGGGACAGATTAAATAACTTTTTGAGTGGTGCTGCATATTCCTCTCTTAACTCCTTGAGCACCCTGGAGGGGGGGAATTGCATCAGGCCCATTGCCTTGTCCGTCTGCAATTTTCCAAGTTCCTCTAATATCCTACCCTCTGAAAAGGGGCTTGTGTCCATCTCCCTATCCTCTCTTCTCCTGCCTCTGAGCTCTGGCCCCTTACCTTCTTCCTCAACCATGAAGACTGAGGTAAAGTATTCATTCAGCAGATTTGCCTTATCCTCATCCCTCTCCATCAGAGCTCCCCCTTCTCCTCTGAGTCTCATAATCCCCTGCCTGCTTTTCCTTCTCTCACCTGTGTATTGGAAACATTTCTTGTTCCCCCGCTTGGCCTCCCTCACTATTTTCTCCTCCGTGTCCACCTTAGACCTCCTAATTATTCTCCTAGTGTCTTTTAGCTTTTCCCTGTATGCTTCCTTTTCCGCCATCCCCTGTGAAGATTTGTAGGTCATGAATGCTTTACTTTTTCTCTGACTGCTCTCCCACCTCTTTGGTAAACCAAAGTGGTTTCCTACCTCATTTGTGCTTGCTCACCCTTCTGATGCATTATTCTGTTGCTAGCAGAATCCCCCTTTATTGCCCCCCCATATCTATTCAACGCCCTATAGGTTCACCTTCCCTCTAGCTCCTTTTGAGAATTTCTTTCATTTTCCTAAAATCCACTTTCCTAAAGTCCATTATCCTAGTGGTGGTCCTGTTTATTTCCAACCCCACCCAAAGACAAAACCTGACCATTTTGTGGTCACTATCCCCCTGACTTTTCCTGAACTCAATGTCCCTAATATTGTCCCCATTTGTCAACACCAGGTCCAGTATGGCCTCTCCCTTAATTGGTTCCTTGACCAGCTGTTGAAGAAGTGCCTCCTGTACAGACTCCGAAAGTTCCCTACACCTTCTGATGTTGTTATTGGAATCCCCCAGTCCACACTGGGGAGATTTAGATTCCCTACCACCAGAATTTCTCATTACCGGCCATTCTTTCCTAAAGTCTATTATCCTTCTTGTGGTCTTGTTTATTTCCCACCCCATCCAAAGGGCCATTTTGTGGTCACTATCCCCTTGACTTTCCATGACCTCAACGTCCCCAATACTGTCCCCATTTGTCATCACCAGGTCCAGTATGGACTTTCCCCTAATTGGTTACTTGTCCAGCTGTTGAAGAAGTGTCTCCTGCATTGACTCCAACAGATCCCTACTCCTTTCTGATGTTGCTGTTGGAATCCTCCAGTCCACATCGGGCGATTTAGATCCCTACTACCAGAATTTCTCCTTACCAGCCATCCTTTGTATTTCACTAGCCTTTTCCTATCCACCTCCTCCCCCTGACTTGGTGGTCTGTATACCACCCCTACCCTTACTGCCTCCTCTGTCCTCTTAGTTGACATGTTCCAGAGGATCTCTGCTGAGCCCTGTCCTTTATTACTCACTGTTACTCTTATCCCGTCCCTTATGTATAGGGCCAACCCATCCCCTTTTTTGTCTCTCCTGCCCCTTCTATAGAGACTATACTCCAGTATTTCCACATCCTAACTGTGGTTTGTACACCAGTTTATTAGTTTTACTGTCCGGTTGGTCCCTGCTATACAAATTCCCATTGGTGATCTTTATTTTTGTTCCCCCATGACACTTGAATCCATTATAAAAATTTCTAGAGGCTTGAGTTTGTCCACATTTAGTACTATTTTGACTGCTATTTTGTAGTTATGATTACCTTAAAGGACATTTTTAACATTTCAATATTGGCTAAGGGCTTTATAACCCATTACTTGGTGGCTGCGATAGTCATTCTGTGCATACAGTTTCATTTTTCTCAGCCAATGAAGGAAGGAAAAGATCATACATGTCACTGAACCAACAGCCACCCAATTTCTTCCCTACCTTGTCCATGGGCTTACACCTGTGCACAGATGTTTTATGATATCTAACTAGGGACTGTGTGGGGACATACATCATTGTAGTATATGGAGGACATTTTAAAAACATATTTGTATATGTTTTAAGCAAATATTTATATAAATAAAAGCCACTACTCAACTGATACGGGTTCTGTCAGTTTAATGGTGGCTTTCATTTATGTAAAACATTGCTTAAACATAAAAAATATGTTTTTAAAATGCCCCTGTACAATACAACAGGGTACATCTTCATGATCTCCCTGGTTTGATGTCATAAAATGTTTGAGCACAGAGGTTGGGGTGGTGAACAGGGAAGTGAAAGGGATTTGGTGGCCAATGGTTCAGCAACATGCACAGTGTCATCCCTTCCACAATTGACTGAGAAGAAAATGAAAATTTATTCAGAGAGGCCACTATGCACGATAGCCACTCCACACCCATTGTGCCCCCACACCAAATTCATCAAACAGGGCACACAGTACCTAGGCACCCGATCCCCCAGCTGCATGGACAGTAAGGTGCTGGGGGGTGGGAGACATGTGTGTCCACACTACACACCATGCACTAAGGCATGCAATGTGACACACAGAGGGGCACAGAGGTGAAATGGATACACCAGTGGGGACCCTGCCATAACTGCCATAAGTAGTCATACCCACACACTCACAGGGTCCCCCCAGCACAGCAACTGTATCTGGGCACCAGCACCTCAACACATAGAGCCACCCATTCCTGCTGCATGGAGCCCCCCCTGCAATTGCATGCCCTATCCCAGAGCAGGTGGTGGGAGCAGTGTCCATTGTACAATGTCACTGGCTGACCCATGGCTGCAGCACCACCTGCCAGATCCTGTGGTGGTGTGGTCATTGTAGTGGGGGGAGTGTCATGGTTGTGGGTGGCACACTGCTGGGCACAGGGCACCACTATATATGTGGGCAGCAGGCAGGCATCAGGGATCCAGGCTGGGTGCTGTTCTGTGCTGGGGTGTGAAGCAGAAGTGCTCCCGTCAGTGGGAGATGCCTCTGGGGCAGGCATGGGGGGCTGTACTTCTGCCACTGGCCACTGTGGGTGCTTCTTTGTCTCTGTTCCTTGCTCCCAATGCTTGACCCTAGTAGTGCACCATCCTGCATGGAGGATCCATTCAGGGCCCAAGGCAGGCCTTTGGATTGGCTGCCCACCTTGTACCACGACCTTACCCCTGTTTGCCCTGTGTGAATCTGCATGCAGGGGGTGGGGCCATGAATAGGTGGCCAGCAGCTGTGAATGCCACCTGTGTGCACCTGTCCACAGGTGTGGAGCTCTGTGGGCAGGATACACACCTATGGTGCACAATTCCCATCCCTATGTACATAGGGGCCAAAATGACTATTTCAGCCACCAGGTAATTGGCTATAAAGCCCATAAGCAAATCCTAGAAATTCACTTTAATTTGATCACCTTTGCTCCCTTCCCCTGACTCTTCTTTTTTTTTTTGAAATTTAAGTTTATTCAGTTTATATATAAGAAAAACAAAAGAAAAAAAAAAGGAAGACAAGGTACAGATATAGGTAGTGGAGGGTTGTCAGATCATAGAGTATACAAGTCCAGGATAAAGCACATGTAACTGTATGCAATCGCAATGACATTAGCAGGAACAATAAACACAGAAAACAAAAACACAAAATATAACTCCCAAAACCCCCTCCCAAGCCCACCCCCATCGCCTCTGGAGAGTTTCATAGCTGAAGGAGATGTCGGGTTAATAAGGAGGAGAGCTGTGGTTGAGCCAGATAATGCTGCATGTATTAATGCAGCAGCAGCTGCCTAAGGTACTATCAGTGTCTGGGTTACCCTAGGTAGAGCGCATTTAATTTACCCCATTTCCGATTAAAAGACTCGAGATTGTGTCTAGAGCTGGCTATAAGTTTCTCGGTATTGAAACAGAGGGACATCTCCTTAAGCCATTCCTGATAGGTAATAATATCTTGATCCATCCAATGCCTGAGGACCAGTTTTTTAATAACTATTGAGATGAGAGCCATATATATCTATGCTCTTTCACCGAAATGCTCGAGTAGACACCAAGATACAAATTTCTAAGGTAAATAGGTCTTTGAGCCCTAAAAGTGGGTCTAAGCTGTCTCTAACATTACTCCATAAAGGTGCCACTTTATCACATTCCCAAAGGATATGCAGCAAATTCCTTCGAGGATCCACATCTCGAGCAAATACTGACTTAAGCTTACAAATTGGACCAGCTTAACTGGAGTATAGTAGAGATTATTTAAAATATAGTATTGGGTCAATCTATGGTTGTCTTGGGATAGGTAACGATACACATCTCTCCAAATTGAATCCCATGCAAGAGGGGAGCTCAGATTAGAGAGTGACCAGATATTGGAACCCTCCAGGGAGTTAGGAAAAAGGTCATCAAGCAATTTATTGTATATGTTAGAAATATCTCCACGCATACTGGCCGCCTCCTGAATTTTCACAAGGAATGGCCTTATTTTAGAGGGGAAGTGATCCGGCCCAAAGATTTTGAGGATGAGGTGTCTCAATTGATAGACTTTGAAAATATGCTTCTGGGGAATGTTAAGGGACGCTAAGATTTCATCCGACTTAAGGAGTGTGCCTTGCTCATACAGAGATTCCACCGGTAAGTTATGCAACTGCGGGAGCCATTCAGAAATTAAGCAGCTACCTCCTATTTTGATATTAGGATTTAACACAAGAGGTTGTGCTAAATCCTTGGTCAGGGATATATTTCCCCTAACTCTTCTATTAGTCCTGCTGGGTAATTCTTCCCGCTCTCTGTTTCATGGTGCCCTCTGTACTTACATGTGTTTTTTTTCCTTACAGTGATGTTTCCCTATTGAATTTCTTGTACTCTCTGGGTATATTCATTCTATGCATTGTGTTTATCATGTACCCCACTGTTTTCTGTGCTGTCCCCTGTTATAATATGCTGGTTTTGTCTGTAACTCTCCCAGGTCATGTCTGAAAATAGAAAATGTTGTTGTTTAGTGCACTTACCCAGTCAACAAAAACTAAATAAATAAATAAATTTCCAGGTACTGGACTATAAAGCCAATATGCAAATCTTAGAAATTCACTTTATTTGATCACTTTGTTCCCCTCTACCCTGCAATCTCTGAACATTAGCAATGTGTTCCTTTGACAAATTCAACCCCACAAAAATTCCAAACAAGTTGTACACAAGGGGCCAGATTTATTAATACCTTAGATTGCTGCAAGCCCTGTTCAATCAATCAATCAATCTTTATTTAACCAGGTGAGCATCATTGAGAAGAACTCATTTACAAGATGAGCCTGGGCATTCATATATATGGTTACAAGACAGCAATATATACAGTGTTACAACGAATGGGAGCACAAACAATGCAGTAATGCAAACATAAATGATAGGTACAAGGCAGAAATATATACAGTGTTACAGCAAATTGGAGTTCATACCATGTAGTAATACAAGCGTAAATAATGAGAGAGTGCACATATTTTAGAAGAAAGTAGAATATATATTATGATACAAGAACCTATGTACATTAGCTGGGATAGGAACCTATGCAGCAAGATTGGGAAAGGAGGGGAGGAGTATAAGGAGGACAGGGTCAAAGTCAGAGGGAGGTAGCAACCAGGAAAGAAAGAGGAGGTAAGAGTAATACATTTGGAAGGCATTATGCCAATGATATAATATGGGATTGTGGCAATCTAATGGGATTTCTATCCTGTGCAGCAATTGCATAAGGTAGACCAACTTTTGTGGTCTAACATCTGGCAATCCTGAGAGGCTATTTTACAGAGCTTGCACCAAATATCTAGCATAGACTGCTGTAATTTTGAAAACTGTCACAACTGCACCCAAGATTGTAAAATTGGGCACAGTTGCAAGAGACAGGCTTGGTGCAAAACTAGAACCAAAGTGTCATGGTGCAGGGCTGGATGTGAGGCCTGCACCACATTTAAAAATCCTGCCCCAAGTCTCTTAAAGCATACTTTGTTTCAAATCCCATTTTCCAATTCAACATGTGATAACAGATGTTTTCTTTTGCCAGTGAACAGGAATTTTCCTAGATCTGGAAATAAAACTGTATCTGTAATCAGCTCTATTTTAGTCAACCTATGGTTATTAACATTCCTGCTTTAAAATAAGCATACCTGGATAATCTGTATTTAAGTCCAATTTTTTTAAAGCATCTGCATTTCTCAAAATGCAGTGTGCCACACTTGAGTAGGCAAATGGAATCATTAAATTGTCTCTCCTAATAATGCCATCATAGCATACAACATTAACAATATCCTCATATAAAATGTCTAGACCTAATACATTTGTACAGATCAAATACACCACATTTTTTAAAACTTCTGAATTTTCTCCATCTACTGCACGTACCCTCCATGAGTCTAATAAAAGCTTCAGTCCCATGTAGTGACTCCATATCTAGGGTTAAAGCATTCTTCTGGTAGTTCTATTTTATAGTATATCGATCTAAATCTTGTGGCAAAGATGGAAGCTGACCAATTACTGGTTTAGCCACTTGTGGATTGTGAGTTTTCATAGAATAAACTTTTTCCTGGGGGATAATTCAGGGATGCTGTAAGTATTTAGTGGCCTCTAATGTGGGGGAAAAACTATAGAAATCTGTACTTCAGCAGATTCTGTTTCAGGCTTTTTTCCTTTTTTCAGAAGATTCTCCCTTATGTTTTTTTTCTTCTTACATTCTCATTTCTTTTTTATCTTGGTTGTTTTGTGTTATTGTGAAAATATAACTGAAGGGAAATCAGATCTCAACCCATTTCAAGCCCCATCTTCTGGGGATTTGAACATTCTAAAGGGAACAGTGTGCACTTTTTCTTTTTTCCTGTTGTTTCCTCTTATATCCCAAAAGTTATTCTAAACAAGCTGGCCTGGATATTCAAACTGCGCTCAAAACTGGCGCAACAGCAGGAGCAAGTGCAAACCAGTTGCGCAAATGCACAACAGGTGCGATATTCAAACATGGAGCAGAGCAAATTGCACAAGCAACCAACGTCTCAATATCGCACATACTGCGCCATCGCGCAACCAGGAAGGAGAAGCTGAGCCAAAATGTTGCGCCAAGGCTAAACCAGGAAGCTCAGCTGAGCAGTCCAGAGCTGCCATAGCACAAGCACAGCCCCCCAGAGCAATGGAACTGCACATCCAGGAGGCAGGCTGGGGCCCACCGCCAGCCATGCCACACATGGGCACAGGAACACTGCAGAACCCACACCACACCTGCACACCCAAGAACAGCATCACTGGGGGTGGGATGGAAGATGCACGTGCCCATGGGGACAAGCCAACAAAGCATAGCAGAACCATGACACCCCAGCACAACCACTGGCAGGTGGAGAGTGCCACACACAGGGGGTTGACAACCACAGTGCACATCAGCCCCCCCGTACGCACAGCACACCCTGCACCGTGACCCCAAGACACCGCTCATGTGCAGTGACTGGCACTGCAGGAAACACCATGCATCCCCCCTGCTACACGTCAACCCCATGCTGCAGAGAAGCATACCAGCCAGACCCACCCTGTGCACCCAGCAGTGGGTGGCAGCAGACGGCAAGACCAACAGAAAGTCAATGCCATGCCGGTGATACCTCCCCATGGACACACACACACACACACACACACATATACCCAGGACCATACCAGCCCAGATGGCATGTACACCCCTGCAACGGAGCACCCATAGCCAGTTGCAAATCAGAGACCAACACAGCAGTCGTATCAAAATAGAAATGTATATTTAAAAGATTAACATATAAACAGGTGAAACTATGTACAAGTGGGGGGGGACGGGTAAAAGGCAGGGGTGTTCAAGGGGGAGGGAATAAAAACCTGGAGAGGGAAGGCAGGGTGATAGGGATGGGAGAAGTGGGAAGGGAATGTGGCCTATGGCTCAGCTGGCTGCCGGTCTTCCCCCTGCTGGTGTCCCGCCCTGTGCTTCCGCCTCCTGGAACCATGGCTGTGTGGCCTGCAGTATCTCCTGGTTCTCCACTGAAATCTGGGTGAGGTGCGAATATCCCTGGAAATCCTCCTGAGTACCTCGGAGGCCCTAGGAAAATGGGAACACAGTCAATGGCTGAGACTGACCACAACCCTGAACACCACCCAACCTGCAAGCCATATAGCCCAATGTCCTGCACCTGTGATGGCATGCACCCACCCACAGTGAACATGCATATGGCCATCACAAACAGGCAGCACCAGCTATGCACACCACTGCACACACACACTGCCCATGCCCATCACAGCACAAACAAGGCTGCAAGTGATGTGGCAACGTGGTGTGATGCCAGTTACACAGCTATGTGCCCAGTGCATGCCTGGACCACCAGTGACGATACACAGACGTGCTGTGATACTGCACAGTGATGCATGTCACCTATGTCGCGCCTGCATACATAAATACATAGACAGTGTCGCAGATAAGGGCCTATAGGCACCCAGTCTGCCCATTTGACCTTGTAAGTTCACTCTGTTTTCCCTATAAGTCTGTTGCACCTTACCCTGACCTCCAGAATTCCTGTATGGCTATCCCATGCATTCTTAAATCCCGTGACCAAGTCAGCCCCACCACTTCCTCTGGCAGGGTGTTCCACTTGTCCACCACCGGTCTGTGAAGAAATTCATTCTCATGTTTCCTCCAGATCGTCCCCCTCAACATCATCCCATGCTCTCTAGTCCTGGAACATCTTTTACGCTGAAAATAGTGTTGTCATGCACTCTGTTCCCCCTGTAAGATACTTGTATGTCCCCATCATATCCCCCTCTCCCTCCCTCCTCCAGGAGTACTGTTCAGTTCCTTCAACCTGTCTTCATCGGACTTGTGCTGCAATCCATGCACCATCCGTGTTGCCCTCCTCTGAACCCTCTCTACCCAGTCCATGTCCATACGTAGGTATGGTCTCCTGAACTGTACACTGTACTCCAGTGGGGGCCTCACTAGTGTCTTGTATAGTGGAATTATGACCTCCCCTTTGGTTGTGTTGTGCATGGCTGGTGGTCTAGCCCCAGCATGCAATAGCATCCATGAAGTAATGATACTCACACTGCTCCAGCAGCTGGGTCTGCCACTGCTGCTGCCACTGCTGCTGCTGCCGCTGTGGTTGGGGCACAACACCCCCTGGCACCGGGGCCCTGGCACGGCCCACCTCACCCTCGCCCGGCGTCCTCAAAATCCGCCCTGTGGGAGACATATGTTGAGACAAACATCAGTGTGACTCAAAAGCAGAGTGCCCCCAGCCCCAGTGAGAGTGCCTGCCCACACAGCCATAACCATCCATTGCACAGCTGCACACACTGACACAGCCAACCGTGTCCGAGCCGGCACCTATGCACAGCCACCCAAGCACACACACACACCCCTACAGAGAATATAGCTGCATAGATGGTACACTCACCTGGCCTAGGGACTACGCCCCACCTGGCATGTGACCGCAGCCACGCCAAAAGTTCCGGCTCCCTCCGGTGGAGGTCACTGTACCGGTGCCGGCACTGCTCTTCTGACTGGCCCCAGCCAGTGACCTCCACCAGGTCAGTGGCCACTTGCTGCCACACATGTGTCCTAGGCATGGTGAGGGGGGCCTCACCATACAGTGCCTCACAGTGGGGCTCCACCAGGGCCACCAGGTTGGCCACCTCAGCTGGCTCCAGGACACTGCCCTTCTCCAGTGCCATGGCACCAACTTTACAGCAGGCAATATGGACGCCTGCCGCAGAACCCCCGCGAGTTGTTGCGCAAGACCACCACAGGCTCCAATCTCGCTGTTCGAGCAGCGCCGTCACTGTACATGGTGCTGTCACCGGACAGCGCAATAGGGACGTACACATGGCATGCGAACAGTGCCAGGGGTCAGAGGCCATACACAAGGTCACGGCAATGACGCAAAGCTACGCACAGTGCCACCGGACGTATAGGCATCCTGCGTGACTGCAGAGATACGCACCAGCCACAGTGGACTATTGCGCAGTAGTGCCACAGCGCCATATAGTGCCCAGTGCTGTAGCGCCACTGGCACAATGGTGGCCATGGCCTGAATCACCTATCGCGCTCAGCAGGTCTGCAGCATGATAGACACATGTGTAAGCTGTCTGGGCATGCGCAATGCAGTGTGGCACGCAGCCACAAACCTGCGCCATTGGCTCAGCCGGACCTTCCGTATTGCGCAAAGTGCAAATACGCGATATTCAGCCGACATATGCAAATCATCTGATCAGCCATTCAAAGGTGCAGTGGCGCGATTAGCATGTCATTAAAGTTGAGCCACACCTCATTTGCATGTGTTGCGCTATAAAAATGCGACAGTGGGTTGTGCTGGCCAGATTTGGTTACTGCAGGTGAGAGGTGAGTTACATGCTGTGTGATGCTCAGGACAATGCTCATGGGCGGAGGATGATAAAGGCTGAGGGGGCTGAGCATGAAAAGGGCACTTAGAAAGGGACAAAGGGCACCTTTTCTATCAGTATCTGCCATGCGGAGAGGAAACGGGGGCTTCCGCACCCCCGGGCCGGCAGCTATGCTCATGGGGTAATGCTGTCGACTGCACAGTGACAGGTGTCCACTTCCACCCATACAGATAACCATGACTGACCAGAGCCAAGCTGAGGGTGTGGACGGCGGATGTAGGAGGAGGCCGAACTTCACCACGGCAGAGACAGAGGCCCTCTTCCAGGCCTACCTGGAGGATGAGCCACTATTGAGTGGACGGAGGGGCACCCCTCAGGAGCGTGCAGCTGCATGGGAGGGGGTAGCTCGGGCTGTCAACCTGCATGGAAGCCACCAGCGCTCCGTGCAGGAATGCAGGAAGAAGATGGGGACTGACCGCAGGAGACTGAAGGACAAGGTGGCAGCCTTCAGGGCGACGCGATGCTGGCACTGGTGGGGCCCACCAGTGGTGTTGCAGCTGACCCCTACAGAGGAGACACTGGTCGCGCCATGCAGCGAGAAGTGCCATTGCGGGCGTGCCTGGCGGAGGATTCCAGACAGGTGGAAGCCCATCACTGCACGGTATGACATGGTGGTGTTGTTGGGGGGGGCTGTTGTTCACATGCACTCACATGTACTCTCTTTCTGTTACAGATCCTGTTCATCTGCATGAGACGGTGGTGGTGGTGGGTTCAGACAGTGAGGCAGACCTGCTGGACATGGAGGAGGGACCATCCACCTCCGCCACCAGCCTGCAGGCACTGCAGCAGCATGCAGGCTGGGCCGACAACTCCAGTGTCAGTGATACGAGTGCAGGGGGTGCACAGCCTGTGTCACAGCAGTCTGGCATGCAGGTATGCCAGCATGCTGTGCCCTAGGCAGTGGCACGCACCTGCACCATTGATGATAGCAGGCCTGCAATGGGCAGTGATAGGTGTGTGTCCCATGACGGACACATGGCAGGTCAGCACGTGCCCCTGGGCCTCCTGGTTCACACCTGTGTACCAGCATGCTGGCACAGTCCCAGGCTGTGCCTGTCAGCACCGGTGGGCAGCACCAGTGGCTGTGCAGGTGTCTGGAACTGTTGTCAGCATGGAGGTGGAACAGGTGGACCTGGGGGCTCAGCAGTTGAGGGGCAGCAGCAGTCACACCAGGTCTGGGGTACAGTGTCAAGCAGTGGCACATGTCCACCGCCCTTTGATCTGCCCATACCTGGTCCTGGCGAACAGCGCCCACCCTCAAGGGGTGCTGTGCAGCAGGACCGTCCACACCCTGGGGGTCACAATGCCATTGGGGCACAGTACCCATTGGACGCGCACACCCGCCTGCTGCAGGAGTCGGTACAGCTGCAGGGGCAGGTTGCAAGGTCCGTGGAGGCACTGTCTGTGTCCGTGGAGCGGCATAGCAGGGAGTGTGCTCGGGACTGAGCCGAGCTGGTCCTTATGCGGACGGATGTGACCACTGCCATTGACAGGCTGACCCAGGCAGTGGTCTCTGTCGCGGATGCATTGGCCACACTGTCAGGTGCCCCTGTACCACACACCCCACACAGTGCACTCTCCACTCCCCGTTCCCGGCGTCGTGCGACACCAGGCCTGTCGACGCCGGGTTCTGCTGTGGGCATCCCGAGCACCCCTGGTGCAAGTTTGTTTGGCAGGATGCAGACCCCTGTGTGGGCAAGGTCGCGTTCGCGCAGTGGGACCCCTGGTGGTGCACCAGCGCCACCCGATGTGGCCCCTGCTCAGCCTGCCAGTGCTGCTGGGCCACGGCGGGGCCACCCACGCATCCGTGGTGGCCGTGGGACAGTGCTACCTGACTGAGCTGTCTCCCAGTGCAGGCCCTGTATGGTGCTGCCCTGTGTGCAATGTGTGTCATGGTGGGCAGTGCACTGCTGGGTGCTCTGCTCACCAAGCTGACACACGGACCACCTGCACATTCTCCCAACTGCTGTCCACAGGTGCGTGTGCATGATGATGCCTGCATTGCACTGTACACCAAGGTGCAAGGGTGCCCAGGTCCTGACACACGTACGTGGACAGTCCAGGTGGTGGGGGTGGTAGGTGGTGCTGTGTGTGGAAATGTCATTTCCGCAGTGCTGCTGCTGCCCATGTATGCTGCCTGGTGTGTGTGTGTCTCCATGTGTGCTCACCCCTCTGCTGGTGTGTTGGTATGCCTGGAACCTTCACTCCCCTGACCTTCATGCAGTGTGTGTTCCCTGTGTGCCTGTGGTTTCGCATGGACAGTGTTGCCTGCACATGTCCCCTGCTTTACCTGTGCTGGGCGAGGTGCTCTTTTCTGCAATGGTGTCCCGTGCAGCTGGGCCTGCTGGGTCAGTCGGGGGTCCCTCCATCCTAGGGGGCTGCTCATCACCCACATCACCAGCGCCACTGGCGTCCCCATCGCTGCCCCTCTTGGACCTGTCACGGCTATCCCATGGTCTTTGGCCATGTTGTGCAGGATGCAACAGGCCAGGAATATCCCACAGCCTTTTGGGGGCTGTGCTGTAGGCTCCGCTGGAGGTGTCCAGGCATCGGAAGCGTGCCTTGAGCATCCCAAACACCCGCTCTATGATGTTACGTGTTGCGGCATGTGCCTCATTGAAACATAGCTGCGCTGGGGTCATGGGGCGCTGGTACGGTGTGAGCAGCCAGGGACGGAGTGGGTATCCGCAGTCACCTGTGTGGAGATAGTGGAGATCAGTGTCATGTCAGGTCCATATTGCCCATATCCTTGTGTGCCACTACCATGGCACCTGTGTCATTCCTAACCTTGCCCAGGGTTTGCATTCCATACATGTACTCACCCACTAGATGACCCGTGGGGATGTTCCACTCTCGAATCGATGGCACAGTGCAGACTGGTGCCATATGAAGGCATCATGTGCTCCACCAGGGTGTGGCACAGACATTGATAATGCGCCCAGTGGCATCACACACCACCTGGCAGTTGACACTGGAAAAGCCCTTCGGTTCTGATAAGCCTGGCCGTCGGGGCCAGGTGGCGTGAGAATGGCCACATGGGTGCAGTCTATGGCCCCTAGCACGCCAGGCATATGTGCTACCCTGTGGAACTCCTGCATGGTTGCTGTACGCTCTGCCGCGGTGCTGGGGAAATGGATGTACTCCGCAGCATGAGGCAGCAGTGCGCTGAGGAATTGGGTGAGGATGCGTGACGTGGCAGACTGTGTAATGCCTGTGGTGTCCCCTGTCAGCCTCTGGAAGGTGCCCGTGGCAAGCAGGCACATGCAGGCTGTCACCTTGGTCTCCACGGACAGAGCATGACTCCGTCGTGAGGGTGCCTGCATCACATCACTGCACAGCTCGCAGAGCCATCTCAGTATTGCCCTGTTCAGGCAGTACCGGGCCACAATCTCGACGTCTGTGTACAGCTCGAAGCTGATGCGGGCACGACACCGCCCTGTCGGGGCATACCGCCGGGCCCTCCACGGCCACGCCCCCGCCGCATGGTGTCTCACTTCTCATTACAGCTTCCATGGGAAGCTGACACTGTCCATCTCCTGGCTTCTGCCCCCGCCGCTGTTCCTGTGTTACCCTGCTGCCTCCACTGCTGCTTCCACTGCACCGGCACCCCCACTGGCCTCTGTCATCCTGGACCCACTGTCCCTCTCTGCCCTTCCAGCTCATCTCTCTCTCTCTCTCTGTCTCTCTCCCCAGTTTGCTGGCCTGCTGGGGTTCTTGCACCACTTCCTTAAGCCTTTTTATTTTGGCTCAAATCCGGTACTGCGCAACTTCCGGCTGAGCCACTCTTGCGCATTGCGCAAGTGTTCGGATATCGCATTGCGCACTTTATGCATGGACCCGCCCCCTTCGGTTGCGCATGCCTTCATTTCCATTGCGCTATTGCTCAGCATGTTTTCGGTGGCGCAACTGGCCCCTTCTGAATATCGCAGAATGGCGCATTTTTGGAGTTGCGCACGCGCAACCCTGTTGCGCATGGCACAAACCTTTTGAATATCTGGGCCGCTGTATTTATAGCCATATTTTATCTGGGATGTGATCTTAGTTTTAATTATCACCAGTTGCTCCTGAAATACTTCATTAGTGGTATGGTTATCTTTTAGTACCTCATCCAAATTATCATCTGAAATTGGGGAAAAGTGACAGGTCTTCTAGGTCTCTGCTCCTTCCATTTTCTCCCATATTTGTCTTTACTTCAATCTCCTTAATTCCTGCTATAGTCTTCTGCAGATTATGAATAACTACTGTAATTTTTTGTCGCAGGCAATGCCAATTATGTTCTATTCTCTTTTCCATCATGGAGGTTGGCAGTTGTTGAAAACTAGCCTCCAAATCAATAAGATACCCCAGACAAACCCTCTGTTTTCCTTAATTATCCACCTAGATTGTTTAATGTCTGTATTGTTAGTATTAGAGGTCAAATCAATGTTATGATTTTTATAGTAGAGAATTCAAAGTCAATCACAGGGAATTTCTAGAGTTTATCCAGTTAGGTGGTGAGTGATTTAATAACCTTTTTGCATTTTTTGTCATTATTTGGCTTATTTTCTACTAAGAGATAGAAATCAGAATAGTATCATAAGTGACCTTGTTTGTTTTGATATGGGTCTTTCTTAAGTGTTTTTTGTAAGTGACTATGCATTAAACGATTTTTTTTCCTTATAAGCCTTGGTTTTCTTTCTTATCTTATTAGACTTTTGTTTAATTATTTCCATTTCAATTAAAGAATCAGCAAATCAGGCAATTGTTTTCCTATTTCTTCTCTTAACTTTGTCATCTTTATTTAACCATTCAATAGGAGAAAGAGAGAGAGAGAGTAATAGACATCTTATTGCTTCTAGCTTTCATAGCATTATTAGTAAGGAAATTTTAGTGACAGTAGAAATATTCTGTTCTAATTAGAATATTAAGAGGTATGATAAACCAGAAGTTACCAAAGTTGCATACATTACCAATAAAGTGTACACACTTAAGAGCAATTGCTGAGAGGAAAATAAAAAGAGACTATAAAATAAGTATTAATTATAAAAATATTACCTCTCATTAAACCAGTCCTATTTCTTGAAAATAGAGAGGAATATTAATTCTTCTCTGGCTTAGCTTGCTTATCTTGAATTTGGATATTCAGTCTCCATATATGAATTTCTTGGAGAGGAATGACAGTCTTAATGCTTTTGAACATAACTTTCAGCCTTGTAATTCACTTGTAGGCAACTGCCCCAAAGAAATCATGGAAGAACAGTAAACACACCTTTCCTGCATATAGACAATTAGTATAAATTATAACATTCAGATTCTGAGCCTTAAAAGCAAAATGAAAACAAGTGAAGATAAAATTCAAGCATGAAATATTATTTCACCATGAAAATATAGGTTCTGATTAGTCCTATAATAACTAGAGCATTTAACCACAAATGTGCACCATTCAGTAGGAGCCACACTAGATATTTTATAAAAAATCTGGAGTAATAGCAAAACTAAAATCACTTCAAAATAGTAGAGCCAAACTCTAATAACTATTTAAAAAATAAAATTTGTAGAGGAAATTATATGTAAGGACAGTTTTTCTCATTAACATACTTCATTTAAAAAAAATAAAAAGTATTGCTTTTGAAGTTTCAGTAATAAAATACCCTCAGCTGAGAGGCAGGAGGCTATTATCTAAAGCAAGGAGTGAAAACCAAAGAAATAGAGACCACATCAGGGTTAGAACAGAATCAGCATAGCATGTTCTGGTAAGAGGTCTGCATGCAGTGGCTCTTTATGTCGTAAACCTGATGCTTCCAGTTCCAAATGAGCAGAGAATCAATAGGCAAGCCCAGAGTTTAAAGAGGGACTCACACCAAAAGTACTACATTGCAGAATTAGAATAAGCATACCTCAAATAAATCTCATGCCAAACATTAGATTTCGACATTACTTCATTTTAACGTTATGAGCTATTTTGTAACCCTGATTTCACTGCCTATTCGAAAAAGCCAGTTTCAGTGAAGAGTCACTGATGATGCCATCTCTTGAACTCACACTCTAGTCCTCCCTATCAGTAACATTAGAGGACCTGCTTCTCCAAAGTTTAGTAAACTGTAACTATAATAATCCTTTAAAAAATGACATAGGGTTGGCTGCAGTGCTTGCATTTCCAGAATGTTCAGATGCATGGCATTGTACTTTAAAACATGTCAGCAGGTGGTTTTGGAATGCAGCACTGAACCAAGGCCTAGAATGTCAAGGTAGTGCACAATTTTAAAATGTTGGTGGGGAGAACACGCAATCTCAGAATGTGACAGAGATGTGCCATCTCAAAAAGTGGTGGGACAATTAGTCTCAGAATGTGACAGGGACACACATCGAGGAATTTGGTGAGGACTGGCAATTTTGGAATATAGTGGAGATGCATGTTATTGGAATGTGACAGGACACACCATTTATTCTGAAATGGCTTCCCCTGTTACATTCCAGAACTGTGTGCACCCATCATATTTCAAAATTGTGCATCACATCTCTACCACATTCCAACATTATGCATCCCAGCCACATTCTGAAAATATGCATCCCTGCTACATTCTGAAATTGTACATCACTTTCCTATTCCCAAATTGCACATCCCTGCTACAATCTGAAATGTAGCATCCCCACAAAATTCCATAATTGCACATCCCCACCAAGTTGTGTTTCAAAGCCACATTCCAAAATTGTCACTGCCACATTCCCAAATTGTGTCACACGCCACATTCTGAACTTATCGTCACCACTACATTCCAAAATTGAGCATTACCTCCATGTTCTGAAAGTATGTATCACCACCACATTCCGAAAATATGCATCACTGCCACATTCTGAAAATATGTGTCACCACTATATTCTGAAACTGTGCATTACTGCCACATTCCAAAACTGTGCATCACCACCACATTCTGAATCTGTGTGTCACCACACCACCACCACATTCTGAAACTGTGTGTCACTGCCACCTTCCAAAACTGAGTATCACCGTTGCATTCCTAAATTGTGTGTCATTGCTGCATTCTGAAATTGTGCACCACTGCTGCATTCCAAAATTGTGCATTGTGGTCACATTCTGAACCTGTGTGTCACCACCACATTCCAAAATTATGTGTCACCTCCACATTTAAAAATTGTGTGTCACCACCATATTCTGAAATTGTGCATCATCGCCACATTCCAAAACTGTGCAAACTGCCACATTCTGAAACTGTGTGTCCTGCCACATTCCAAAACTGTGCATCACCACCACATTTTGATACTGTACATCACAGTCACATTCGAAACTGTGTCACCACCACATTTCAAAATTGTGTGTCACTGCCACATTCTGAAATTGTGAATCATCACCACATTCCAAAACTGTGCATCACTGCCACATTCCAAAACTGAGCTTCACTTCTGCATTCCTAAATTTTGTGTCACTGCTGCATTCAGAAATTGTGCATCACTGCCACATTCCAAAATTGTGCATCACTGCCACATTCTGAACCTGTGTGTCACCACCGATTCCAAAATTATGTGTCACCACCACATAACAAAATGGTATGTGACTACCACATTTCAAAATTAGTGTCACCACCACATCCTGAAATTGTGCATTATCACATCATTCCAAAACTGTGCACCACCACTACATTACAAAACTGTTCATCACTGCCAAATTTCAAAACTGAGCATCACTCTGCATTCCTAAATTGTGTGTCACTGCTGCATTCTGAAATTGTGCATCACTGCTGCATCCCAAAACTGTGCATCATTGCCACATTCTGAATCTGTGTGTCACCACACCACCACCACATTCTGAAACTGTGTGTCACTGCCACATTCCAAAACTGAGTATCACTGTTGCATTCCTAAATTGTGTGTCATTGCTGCATTCTGAAATTGTGCACCACTGCTGCATTCCAAAATTGTGCATTGTGGTCGCATTCTGAACCTGTGTGTCACCACCACATTCCAAAATTATGTGTCACCTCCATATTTAAAAATTGCGTGTCACCACCACATTCTGGAAATTGTGCATCATCGCCACATTCCAAAACTGTGCAAAACTGCCACATTCCGAAACTGTGTGTCCCTGTCACATTCCGAAACTGTACATCACTGCTGCATTCCAACATTGTGCATTACCGCTGCATTCTGAAACTGTGCATCACCGATGCATTCGAAACCTGTAAGTCACCACCTTATTCTGAACCTGTACCTCACTGCTACATTCTGAACCTGTGCATCACCTCTACATTCTAAAATTGTGCGTTACCACTGCATTCCAAAATTGCTCATCACCACTGCATTCTGAAATTGTGTGTCACCACCACATTTCAAAATTGTGCATCACTGCCACCTTCTGAAATTGTGCATCACCACCACATTCCAAAATTGTGCCTCACTGCCGCATTCTGAAATTGTATGTCTTTTGCCACATTCTGAAATTATGTGTTCCAGCTACTTTCTGAGACTGTGTTAATGCTGCATTCCACAGTTGCAACCTGGTGACATGTTGAAATTTCATACCTGAAGTATTTTAAAAATTGCACACAACTTTGTCATTCTAAAAGCCATGTTTGCCACTGTATTCCATCCCTCCTCTCCCATCACATTTTTAAGTACTGTATCTTGAATCTACACATTATGGAAGTGCATATGCTGACACCCCATGTCAGTTTTCCTTTTTCTGATGTTTACTACACCTGTAGTTTTAAGTAACATAGGATAAATAAGTCATATATGGTAGCTCCCAGGAGGACTAGATTGTGAGTTCAGGAGATGACATTAGCAGCAGCTCTCACTGAAACTGGCTTATCTGAACAGGCAGTGAATTAAGGGTTCAAAATGACTTGTAACTTTTAACTGAAGTAACTTACAGATCTGATTTTGGCATGGCTGCTTGAGGATATGCTGATCCACATTCTGAAGTTATTAATGCCAAACATTTTGGCCTCAGTCCCTCTTTATAAATACTCTCTGCACATTTCTCAGGAAATGTAGGTTACACAAGAAAATGTGTACTGAGATTGGCTGAGCTTAGCACATGTTTGGCCAAGGTGAGCACCAAAGATTGAAGGTGCAATGGGCTAAATGCAGCACCAAAAAACAGTATCAGGCTTAGGGGCGATGATTTTCTGATCATTCTGAACAAAATTATCTCAATTTACATTTTACATACACTGTTGATCCTAAAATGATAACTTTCTGGACCTTAGACTTCATACTACCCATGCTATGTACCATTGAATATTTCTGTAAACCCACTGCTTGCAATACTATTTTACAATCAGACAGTTGCCACCCTCTACATCTAATAAAATGTATTCCCAAGGGACAATACCTCAGAATATGTAGAAACTGTTCCACCATTGCTGATTTTAACCACCATTCCCAAGACTTGACTAACCAATTTCTTGACAGAAAATATTATCCTACTTTACTACAGTCTGCTTATGAACATGCTCTAGCACAGAACCATACTGATCTATTTATTTATTTTATTTAGTTTTTGTTGACTGGGTAAGTGCACTAGACAAATCCTGCCTAATTTTAGGCATGACCCAGGGGAGGGGGATACAGATGAATGCCAACTGACCTTGAACCAGATTAAGCTGTTGGTGGTATTTTTAGTGAATGAGGGGAAATTCCCCTACTCATCTGTAGGGGGACCCTTTGCTGCAGATATGGAGTAGCCATTTGATGCTGGAAAGGACATGGAGGAGGTTGTGGTGTCTGATGCTGTGGAGCTCCAACAGGGGTTGGAGGAAGAAAATGAGGCTGTGAAACTTGTTTCAAATGCCAGCGATCCCGAGATCAGCGAGGAAGACATGGAGTTTACAAATGCATTACCTGTGAGAGTGGGCTCATCGGATCCTCTTCGGGAAGTTTTGAAGTGTTGCTCTTCCATGATTGGTGATGGGGGATCTGCTGGGGAAACTAGGCTACTGGGAGAGAGCACTGATGTCACATTACGTCAGGAAGTGGCGACTGTGTCGCAAGTGTTGTGGACACAATTCGACATCAAACATGGAACCACGGGAGGAGGTTTTGACTGGTACATGGAGGATTCTTTAGGAAACACAGGTTGGACACAGCGCGAGGATGGTAGTTGGGTTCCTGATGCAGACTGGAATGAGGCGGCAAACAGTATTTTGGCAAAAACAATCAGGCCTGCTACGAGGGATGAGAACAGCAATCTGGAGGTGCACAAGGTACATAGATACATACATAGACAGTGTCGGCAGATAAGGGCCTATGGCCCACCCAGTCTGCCCATTTAAGTTTGTAAGTTCAGTTTATGTTTTCCAGGAAGTCTGTTGCCCCTTACCCCTGACCTCCAGAATTCCTTTATGTCTATCCTATGCATTCTTAAATCCTGTGATTGTTTCCAGCCCCACCACTTCCTCTGCAGGGTGTTCCACTTGTCCACCACCTGTTCTGTGAAGAAATTCTTCCTCACGTTTCCTCTGAATTGTCCTCCTCCAACTTCATCCCATGCCCTCTAGTCCTGGAACATCTTTTCACTTAAAAATAGTGCATTCCTGCACCCTGTTCCTCCCTGTAAGATACTTGTATGTCTCATCATATCCCTCTCTCCTCCTCTCCTCCAGGAGTACATGTTCAGTGCCTTCAACCTGTCCTCATAGGACTTGTGATGCAATCCATGCACCATCTTTGTTGCCCTCCTCTGAATCTTCTCTACCCTGTCTATGTCCCTTACGTAGGTAAGGTCTCCAGAACTGCACAGTGTACTCCAGGTGCAGCCTCACTCAGTGTCTTGTATAGTGAATTATGACTCCCTTTTCCTGCTGGTGATGCCCTGCCTATGCATCCCAGCATCCTATTTGCTTACCTGCTGCCTTGTCACACTGTTTCCTGCCTTGAGGTCATCAGAGATGATAACTCCAAGATCTCTTTCCTGCTTGGTGCATGCTATATCCTCACCCCCAACTGATATATTGTGCCAGGGTTTTTGTGCCCCATATGCATTATCTTGCACTTCCTTGCATTGAATTTCAACTGCCAAACCCCTGACCATTCTTCAAGTTTCTGCAGGTCCCTTCTCATTCTGTCTACACCCTCTGGTGTGTCTACTGTGTTACAGAGCTTTGTGTCATCAGTGAACAGTGAAATTCTGCCTTCTAGGTCCTGCGCAATGTCACTGATGAAGATATTGAATAGTACCAGTCCCAGCACTGATCCCTGTGGTACCCCACTGGTCACTCTTCCCTCTGTGGAGTGACAGCCATTTACCACCACCCTCTGTGTCCTGCTGCCCAGCCAGTTACCTACCCACCGCACTACTGTCCTGCCCACACCCATATTCCCCAGTTTGTGCAATAGTCTTCTATGTGGCACAGTGTCAAAGGCCTTGCTGAAGTCCAGATAGGCCATGTCCACTGCCCTCCCCTGATCCACCTCCCTAGTCACCCAGTCAAAAAATTCAATGAGGTTGGTCTGACATGACCTTCCCCTGGTGAAACCATGCTGCCCTGGTGAAACCATACTGTCGGTTTTAGGCAATCCAGCTCATAGTGTTGCTCCTGTGCACCATAACTCTTTCAAACAAACAGTGACCAGTGTTACGAACTCTTGTACTACCTTGCAAAATGAAAAAATTGGTGTAACTGAGAGGGAATTTGTAAAGGACACTGTGGGTGATACTACTGAAAAGCAAAGGAACATTAAAATTTCAGAGAATATTGGGGATGTCATATCTCAGCGGGAGAGCCTGCAGGGAAGAAAAATCTCAGTCAAGTGAATCTGTTGGACAGGGACAAAGGGGGAGTGGAACTAAACACTCCATTTCGTGTTGAGGATGTAGATAAAATAAATGCTAATGCAAGTGGGACTGAAGGTCTGCTGAGACTAAAATAGATGGGGAGGAGGCCTAATTTGGCTGACCTTTCTAAGAATAATCTAGAACAAACCCCAGGAGGAATGCAGTTTGTCTTAGATATAGTGGTGGGTTATCTGAACACCCAGATAGATAATATGTGGCAAGACATCTCCTTAAGGCTTCAATACAGTTTTTCCAGTTGATATCTATGCTTTATTCATGTATCTGGAGAGAATACTTTCAATATTAGCTTTAGAGCCAATGCTGGTTAGATAAATTTTGGAGTAAATATGAAACTTTAAAGAAATCTCTGCTATGGCGCCTTTTTGCCACAACTCTATAAAACCGTCAGTTAGGATGATTACAATCATGTTTAGAAACGGGGTTTTGTTGAAATATCAGCTGTCTGACCCGAACACCAGAAGCTTAAATGGGAAACGCTACAAGGGTTTTGCCTCGTCCACTCGAGTGGTTGGAGGAGGGGAGTGACAACCTTGATCCCTGCCTCTACTTACTTTGAGATCCAGGAAAAATTCATTGACTCTTAGGGTAGATACGTCATCCTTACGGGGACCCTTTATTCTCTAAAGGTTATGTTGGTAAATGTATATTTGCCTCCCCAGAACTCTCTCCCTGTAATTCGGTCTTTCGTAACTAAGATATTGGATGCTCTCCAGGGTATTTTAATTATGGGAGGTGATTTCAATATGGCATTATCTCCACAGGTTGATTCCTCCTCCCCAAGAGCTTACAGTGCCAGGCATTTTGTCTCCCAGGAATTACAGTTCCAAAGTGCCCTCCCAGGAAATGATTGCTTTTGCGGGGTGGGGGCTTCGCCCACCGCACCACCCAAACTAAATCTAACCTCCTCCAGGGTGGGCATGCCACTGAGGGGGTAGAAACTGTGTGGGCGCAAAGGGCAACAAGAATGAGGGGCAATCTAAAATCAGGATTGCCCTTTCAACTGTTTCCCTACTTGCGGCGCCATAGTTGCCTTGACCAACATGAGTCAGCAACTTGATGGACTATGGAGAAAATAAAGAAGGCAGCAAAGAGCATACTAGTAGTATAAGACTTTATGAATGCAAGGGTAGAGAAGGTGATGGGTGAGGGGAAAAAGGGAGGGAAGGGCAGATATTTCAAGGGTAAAGTATCCAGGTTGACTTGCTTCAGCTGAAGAAAAAATAGTTAAATCTTGGGTCATTCACTGATTATGTAAATCAGTTCTCCAACAATAAATTGATGAATGCCACATATGAAGTCCTCTTTTCACTGTTTTATTGTTTCACCTCACACATCAAGGTTGGCAACATTTCATGGCTATCACCACTTTGACAAGATGGCTATATTATTTTTCTGTTAAGAAATCAGAAAGAACACTTTTCAGCATCTTATATTTTCCATTCCTACATACCACCACAGCGCTACTTACAGCAGAAAATATGTTTCACACACCCTTAAAAATATTTCTGTCATGTACCTTATAGTGCTACCTCGTGAGATACCCCTTTACACCACCCAGCCCCATAGACATCACGGGCAGGATTCACAAAACACTTGCACTCGGCACATCTCGGATGCCCCATTGCCAATGAGGTGTGCAAAGCTCAAACTGTGGTATTCATAGATGATGTGCTGGGGATGCTCAGCTCATCCTCTCTGTGAATACCACAGTTGTGCCCAGGCTGGGATGTGCCAACACAGCCCCCTGGTCAAGCAGGGAATCCAATGGCATAGTGCATCTCCAGTTGCGCTACTCCTGCAGTTGCCATTCAGAGCCATGAACATGCAAATGGGCTCATTAGGCATGCAAGGCACAATGGGGACATTTGCATGTCATTATGGCCCCATTTGCATGTGTATTGCAGGGATGCCCCCGGAAGCATATGCCGGGGGCCCTGCAAGGGCTGTAGGCCATGCACAAATAGCCCAGGGAAGCAAGTTGCACCCCCACTGGCCTGGCCCAATCTCTGGCCATGTGGATGCCCACAAAAGAGCCCTGGTGGCTCAGTGGTTCCCCCCTCCCTACTCAAATCCCCATGTGTATGTTGCACACTGTGGCAGTATTGTAATCATAACAGAACTCCCTGTCCTTACCCAAATCCTCGTTGTCGCGGACATCATGGTGGTAATGAATAATAACTAAACATTCCCCTATCGCTTCGACCTGATCGCAACATCACTATTATCCCCTAAGTCAACCTGTTGGTCCAGTGGACCACCCACCCCCCACTCACTCAGGCACCCCTGCCCCACCCTGCCCCCATTCCAGCATTGTCCTAACATCAGCAGGCAGCTCAGCCCACCCGCATGCCACCACAGCAACCTGCCGACAGAGATGTCTGTAAATGACAGCTGCTGACACCTGGATGCCCATTGGTGGACCCTGCTGACCAATGGGCTTGCAGTGTGTGCTGTACCCTGTCATTCACAAAGTTGTGAATGGCAGGGTACAATATACACTGCAAGCCCATTGGTTGGCAGGGTCCACCAATGGGCTTCCAGGTGTACAGTAGCTGTTATTCATGGACAGCTGTGTCAACAGGTGGCTGTGATGGCATGTGGGTGGACTGAGCTACCCTCCAATGTTAGGATCATGCTGGGATGGGGGAGTGGGGTGAGGCAGGGAGCCTGAGTTGGTTGGGGTTCTGCTGGACCACTAGGTTGACTTTTGGGATGATGATGATGTTGCGATCAGGTTGAGGCGGTATGAGATGTTTAGTAATTATTTCATTACTGCCACAGTGTGCGGCTTATGAACAGGGATTCGAGTGGGGGGGGTTCTGTTATGATTACTGTACTGCCACAGTGCCGCAGATTTGGGCAGGAAGGGGGTTCATATATTTTATTTATTTATTTATTAAACTTGTTCCACCAGGATGGCACACTGAGCAAAAGATGCTCATCTCCCTGTGTAGCCAGGGGGTAAGGGTACAGTGGGAGATTACTCGCAGGTTATCAAGAGTTACATATACGAGGAAGACAGTGGAACATAGTTGAGCACATTTACAGCAATACAGTAGTCAGAATCAGATGAACAGTTTACAGAGAAAGATTCAGTTATGCAGTTGCAGGATAAAACTGTGTATTGGAATAGGGACAAGACAACAGTACAGTTCAACAACATCACTAGGCAGGCATAGATTATATTACAGAATGGGATAGTATTGGATGGATGAGGTGTGACACTGAGTGGAGAAAATGTGAGGATCAGGCAGTATCAAGGAGGGTTTACGACAGGGTAAAGCCCATGTACTAGAAGTGCTGAAGTTGGTATAGATAAGCCAGCTTCCATAGCGTAAGCTAGATGCCACTGATCAGGCAATCGGGGAGGATAAAGGGACACCTTTGTGGCTTAAGTGCAGGAGCAATTTACCGAGAGGTAGTTTGCTAGTGCTGAAAGGAGTGGGTAGAGAGGTGGCGAATTTGGGGAAGGAGTTCATTCCAGAGTTTGGGGAAGCGGTAGGAAAAGGCAGATTGCCCAATAGTGGTTTTCTGCCCACAGATTTGAAGCTTCCGGTCATCAAAGGATCTGAGGGCATGAGAAGGGGAAGGAGCTGGGGTAAGTAAGGTAGAGAGGCATGAGGGCAGGGCGTCATGCCAGAATTTGGCTACAAATTTAGCGCAGTGCTGCAGGCAACAGTTTTTGAGGGATGGGAATGCGAGGGCATGGTAGAGGTTGCAGTGATGGGTGCGGAGGGTGGCATCGAGGGCAAAGCGACAGAAGGCATGGAAAAGTGTGTCCAGCCTGGATAAGGTAGATTTGGAAGTGGCACTGTACACTGTGTCACAGTAGTCAAAAGAGGGGAGGATCATCTTATGCACTAGTTCGAGCCTGGCCATGAGAGGAGGCAGTTGTGGTTCCTGTAAAGGGCTCCGAGCTTGGGCACAGTTTTTATGATGGCATCAATGTGTTCAGAGAAGGACAGGCGATGGTCAAGCCAAACCCGAGTAGTTGAAGGAATGCGTCCTCCAGTACCATCCCATTAAGGGTGTGGAAGGTAGGGAGGAAGGAAGCCATATGATTTCTCTACTGCTGCAGTGAGCGGCATACAATTGGGGATTCGGTGGGGGCACTGGACTGCCAGGGTAGGCAGGCTGGAATGCATGGTGCTGCTATCTGCAGTATGGCTGCCTGCCTGTGAGTGGACACCCACTTAAGTCTACTTGTAAATTTATCTTGAGGAGGTACATCTCAGACTTGGGATGCGCCTCCAATTGGGTGTGAATGGGGCTGTGATTGGGCCAACCCCAGCACAACCCCTCCAAGCAACATAACATTAAGGGTGGTGTGCGGTGCATCTGTGCTGCATCAGCGCATCAGCGATGTGCTGGTACATTAATACCCTGCCAGAATCACACCAGTGCACAAGTTGGGGATGCACTGGTGCATCTCAGATGATGTGCTGGGCACATCTCTTTTGTGACTCTTGCCCACTAGTTTTAATATATACATAGTATCATACATTCCTGATTGCACAATATATTTTTGTCTTGTAATAATTTCATGGTTCAAACCTTCAATAAACAACACTGCTCTTACATTATTACAATCTAAAGTTCCACTTCATATAGAATCTTACCTTCAGTATTCCATATTGTATCTCTACAGGTTTTCCATTAGTTTACTTCAAGCATTACTCCAAGCCTAGTGTAAAATATCAATGAGGGAGTGTGCATTTGATTCTAAATATTTCCTGCAAGTGTGAAATACTTTATACTTTATGTACATGTTATCTTTACTGATGATTTTGTTTTCATAATTTATAATGTAATACACCTTACTTGGCAGGCAGCCACATCCCTTCTCATCTTCTATCTCTGTCTCTTCAAGTCTACAATTGACTCTTCTGTCTCCTATTATATACAGTACAAGTTCTCTGTTATAGTTTC
Organism: Neoceratodus forsteri; assembly: GCA_016271365.2. Lineage (NCBI taxonomy): Eukaryota > Metazoa > Chordata > Ceratodontiformes > Ceratodontidae > Neoceratodus > Neoceratodus forsteri. Next base: position 36,590,970 of record JADMNL010000028.1, on the reverse strand, counting down.
AATTTAACTAAGCACTTTGAGAAATAGTTGTGCTGAAGTTTTAAACCTTGTCACTTACTCTGGTGCTTCAGGAGCTCACAGTGCTGGCCAACCATCTCCTTCAGTATGTAGGAGTGGCTAGGTCTGCAGATATGTGCAGTTAAATTCCACAGTGCAGAGGAAGATCATGACATTACTACAGTAGTGATGTCCGTGGCAGTACCATCTGCTACTACTGTTGCAGGAGCCACTAGAAGGATAACTGCTATAGTCCCTTCAGTGATGTGGGAAAAGGTTTTGGACTGTTTCTTCCCCCGCATCAGGGGCGTCACCAGGAATACCAAGTTGGAGGGGGCTAATGCCCCTTAGTTAAAATCCTACCAAAGCTAGGGGGGTCCGGGGGCATGCCCCCCACAGAAGATTTTGAAATTTTACTTTTAAATGGTGGCTTTTTCTGCATTTTAGTGGTGAAAAATATGTTTAGAGAAGCCTAGTTATCAGCCATCTATTTAATGGTACATGTGGAAAAATGTGGTTACTGGTCCACCGAGGACAGGTTACAGGAGGATCCTAGAGCAAATAAGAGACCAGAACAGCCATTATCCCAGCAGATCTGCTGGGAAGGTTACAGGAGGATACCAGAGCAAATAAGAGACCAGAACGCAACAGCCAGACACCATTATCCCTGCAGATCTGCTGGGAGGGTTGCAGGAGGACCCCAGAGCAAATAAGAGACCAGAACAGCCAGACACACCATTATCCCAGCAGATCTGCTGGGAAGGTTGTAGGAGGACCCAAGTGGGAGAAGAGGTCCACCAAATCTATGAGGCGGATGCCAGTCACAGAATCAGCTCAGATATAGAACCTGCCTCCCTCCGTCTAGTCCTCACTCTCACCCCCCCAAGTCCTACTCCTCAACTCAGATGCCGTTGGTAGTCAGCAGCAGCAGCAGGACAGGCAGGCTCAACTTAGACTCGGTAATCAGCAGCACTGAATTGGGTTTGCAATATTGCAAGGACTCCTTGCTCAATCTCATGTCTGATGACACACATGATAGGGACGGGGGAGTCTTCAAACCCACTTCAGTGTTGCTGACTACCGAGTGTAAGTTGAGCCAGCCTGACCTGCCTTGCCCTAGTAGTCTACTCTGCAGTTGCAGTGCCTTCCTTGTTTGTTTGCCACTTTGCTGATGCCTAAGAATTTTAATTTTATGTATGTTCCAGATTAGATTAATCCACAGTTCTGCACAAAAAATAAATATTGTTGTCACGTCACCCCCCCAAGCCAGCCAAGCCACCAAGCAAAGCCACACCACACAGTTAGTACTACCTGCCTGAAGCTGCCAGCCACCATTCAGTGCCACTAAAATCCTTCCTGACCTGGCCCGTTGGGACCAGAGACTAGAAACACACCTAGAGTAGCTACTGCATCACAGACACAGATCGCAGCATGTTTCTGCACAGTTTGAAATCCGCATCATTTTCCGCTCCATCCCTCTTCCTTCCTAGCTGCTGCAGTGAGTACAGAATGGCCTGAGGTCAGAAATCATTGGGGATGCCGGGTACTACTACACAAATCAATCAAGTGGGTGGGTCAGGTCCTTGTCGCTGCCCAGCCTGCCAGTAAGGGTGCACAGCAGATAAGTTGCAGCTGGTCTGGTCGGTGAGATGGAGTTCGGAGTTGCAGGATGGGAGCCGGGAGGAAGTCAGGCAGATGAGAGAGATGGATGGCTATGGCTTCATTTTTTACCTCACTCTGAACTGCATGCAGAATCAGATTGGTGATCTGCATGCAGTTCAGACTGAGGAAAATCGGGGCAGACACTCCAGACAGAGGAGAACAATCCACAGGTCAGGAAGTGTGCTAGCACTCCAGCTCAGCTGCTGGGAGGGGTCAGGTGCTGGGGTTGATTGATCATGTAAAAATAATCCAGTCACAGACAGAAAGTGCCATGTACTCACTACTCAGGATATTGAAACTTAATATAGAATTCTGCTGCTGCCAGAAAATAAATTTAACTTAAACCTCCTGGAGTCCTCTTTACTTACTTAGGGCTCAGCTCGGTGTCGGTTCCTGCTGCTGCCTTGTGACTGTGCGTGTCACTCTGCTCCACTCACTACTCTGTCTGCTCAAGCTGTCTGTAATTTACTAATTTTCTCCAGACTGCAGTAGCAGTGAGTCACAAGTTGCAAAGAAGTCAAGTCAGACACAGTAAAACAAATAAAGAAAAATGTATATGGCTGCTGTTCATTTATATTTTTTACTGAAATGATTGGGGGCTGTAACTTAGATTGGGGGAGGGCTGTAACCTCCCCAAAATCAATGTGGTGATGCCACTGCCCTGCATGGGAAAGGAACCACATACTGAACAGGTTGGCCCCCCCTTCCTGTTCTAGTGTCCACTCTGAAGCTATCAAGCTTGGTAAAGCTTTTAAAATTTGTACCAGTGGTGCTACTTGTATGTGTGAACCTTCTTATATTGTATAGTCTCTCTCAATAAATTAAAACAGACACCAAAATCATGAATGGGAAACTAGGATTGGTCATTTAAAGTAGCTATGTACAGACCCGCTACTCGATTCATTTAAAAACAGTTCAATAATGAAACTGGCAATACAGAAACCACGAGGAAAAGAGAAATCATTTAACATAGAGACAAGTGTATAAATATGCAAATCATATTGTCCAAAGTTTCAAGTTCTGCATTGTCCATTTTCTAAAATTTCCAACAGTTTAAAGGCCATGATTAGTTCAGTAACATTTCTCCTATGAGCAATATATTTCTACTGACAATATCCACAGATATTTGTCAATGATTGTTATATCCATAGACTTTTACTGCTTTACCAAACAAGCCAGGGCTGCAGCCGAGGAATTTGAGGAAACTTACTAAAGTTATGAGCCAGCATTTGCAAAATGTAACGTAGGCTCAAACTTTGTTTTTTTTTTTTTATATTTTCATACCAAATTTTAAACATATCTTTCTTATGACCCCACCTCATGAACAAGGCAGAGAAAATGTTCAACTCCTGCCTGTAAGGTGATTTCATGCAGGGACCTCGAAATCACCTTTCAGGATGTGAAAACCCATTTTGGCCAGGATTTGAAAATGACAGTTGTCATATTCATGAGGTGCTGTAAAGATATGACTTGTTGTAGATTTGAGGTAAAAATATTGATAATTACTAAAGTTACGAGCCTGCATTCACCAGATTCAATGTAGGCTCATAAATTTGTTGTCTTTTTATTATTTTTACAGCAAATTTTCAACATAGCCTTTTAATGACCCCACCTCATGAACAAGGGCAGAGAAAATGTTTAACTCTTGCCCAAAAGGTGATATCAGGCAGGAACCACAAAAATCACCATTTGGGACAGATTTGTCTATTGACAGTGCCATTGTTCATGAGGTGGGGTCCCAAATAAGGCATGTTGAAAATCTGGGCCACAGAGATGAAAAAATGGCCAAGTTACACCACTAAGTTCAAACCTCCATTGAAATACATTGAACTGCATGCCTGTTTCTTCAGTTCATAGTCCGGTTTGGAAGAGTGAAGGTGTGTCTGCAGTCCAGAGAAGATGATGGCATTGGACCCCTGATGGGTAAGTTAGGGCTTTGAAGGGTGCAGGATGCTGGGTGCTGAGTGGAGGAGGGTTGGGTGGGGGATGTAACAGCACAAAAGACTTCAATGGATGTTGTTTTGTTGCAGATAAAAAAGTCAGGAGTGAGTTCCAGATCTGGACACTGGGGAATTTGGCACCCTCAGTGTCACTGTTATGTTTTTGGGGGTGCTTAGAGGACGGTTGGTGGGGAGAGAAAATATATATTAAAAAAACACATGGGATCACGATCACAACACTGGGGACTGGGCACTCCAGTGTCACCTCTATGTTTCTGGGGGTATGTGGTGTGATGGGTGCTGAGAGGAGGGTCGGGTTGGGGAGAGAGAAAAATATATGTATAAAAAAAGTTATAGGAACATAATCACAACATTTAGGAACTAGGCACCCCCAGTGTCATTGTTATGTTTTTGGGAGGGGGGAGTGTTTGGGATGGTGGGTGCTGAGAGGGAGGGAGGGTCAGCTGGGGGGATATGCATAATTACAAAAACATAAAGTCAGCAGTCACAGCGAAACACAGTACACTCTGCTGTGTCCAAGATCACCATTGCTCTCCACTGAGCATTCGTGGCCACTAGCGCATGCACAGTAGAGAGCAGTGGCCATCTTGGACACGGAGTGTGCCATGTTCTGCCTTTAAATAGTGCACTGCCTATGGAGACAGCGAGTGGAGTACTTCACAGATGTGGGTGATTGTGTGGCAACTCCAACATGTTGTTTGGTCAGAAGGAATGGGCAGTGCCCTTTTCTTCTAACAAGAGATCTGTAGAGTTACACCCACTGCAGCCTAAAAAGTGACCAATATATTCCTCATTGAGTCCTACCTCAGGGTTAAATAGTGCCAATATTGAGAATCAATATACCTCCCATCTTAAGAGTTAATAATCGTCCATTCATGTCCTTGTTTTTACATGTTCTAAGCCCCAGAATCTAAGGTAGCCACATAATGTACAGCAGCTTCAAAATGCATTGCTACCACAGAATTGTTCTCTTTTCTGCAGATATCATTCTTGTGCTCACTGATCCTTATTCATAATTCTCTTTTAGTTTTCACAAAATAAATGTTATCACATGGGCACTGCAAAATATATGTATGTATATTTTTTTCTCCAATTGTTTAACCAGGTGAGACACATTAAACTGAAAGCTTGTTTACAGGTACAACCTGGGAGCACAGGGAAGTTAAGTGACTTGCTCAGGGTCACACAGTATGTAAGTAGGGGCTGTGGGATTCAAACCCAGGTTTCCAGATTTGCAGCTCAGAGCCTTAAACCACTGCTTTATACTGGGATATGAAGGGGAGATCCATGTGATACATGATTTATGTGCACTCATGCTGTTTGACTTTGGGTAACCTCATGAGTGGCATGAGCAATGAGTGAGCTGCCCAAGGTCACACAGCATATGAGTGTACACAAATCATGTATCACAGTCCCCCCCACATGTTCTATTTATGCACTAGAGAAGGACTGTGAGTGTGTTTTTTTTAGTTGTTTTTTTTGTAAATCTTATGTTATATTTATAAAAATGTGAGGGTTTATTTTGTGAAATGGTGTGTTTCCTTGACTTCGGTCCATCATTGCTATGGGCGTTACTATTAGTGTCACATAGTGTTGCTAATGGGAAAAGGTTTTATTTCATTGGTGAAGTTTAGCTTGTTTTCAAAACTGCTGAGGAAAAATGGTGGCGCCCTTAAGTGAGCATTTAATTTTTGGTAGTGTGAAGGCTTTGATGAAACATGGCTGAGTGAATAGTTTGTGCTATTCATATTTTCTTTTCTATTTAAATAAATTTAAAATTTTGCAGTGCAGTGAGTGGTTCAATATGCAATATTGAATTGATGTCAGTGCAAGCTAGGTGGTGGATGGGTGACATGAAAGTGGATTGCTTTGAAAAAAATTGTTTTGTTGTTTGTAATAGAGAGGCATATAGTAATGTTGTGGCACAGAGCTGTTCACTTTTTAAAAAATAACAATCAAGCATTTTAGATTGAGATAGTAATGGAGTCAGTGCTAATGAGAGGACAGAGGTGTGAGCATGCAGAGGGACTGTGATGTGTACAGGTAGGAGCAGAGTCTGGAGCAGTATGTTCAACAAGATATGGTAAAACAGCCTGTTAGACAAAAGGCAAACTGTGAGTTCTAGTAGGGAGAATGGAAGAATTTCTATTTTAAATGACTACGTGGTGGATGTTGTGGCTGAGGGGTTGGCAGGCAAGCAACCTGAACAGTGGGAACTTGAAGGCAGGATAAACAGTGTAGGACAGCTTGGGGGCAGATGTGTGTACATAAATGGAGAGTGACATAGTAACTGTGTATATAAACGTAAGAATCCACCTAGATAAATGGATTTATCACTCTCCATTTATGCCCACCCTTAATGCATATACACACACACATTTATTTTACATTATTTATTTTTTATTTATTTATTCTAGGATTACAAGTACCTTTGAGCCAAGGCTCTTTTAGAAAGGTTCCAAGTCAGAAATAACAAACAACAAGGAAGCAACAGTGAAATAACAGTAAACAATTCATGTACAATAGTGCTATTGAAAGGGGTCAATTATAGGAAAAGTAAGGTGTAGAGGAGGAGGAGAAGTGTACGTAGCTAACAGAGGCAGCTATAGTAAGATGGTGAACACAGCTAGGATGCATGTGCCCACAAGGAATGGGTAGGGTCAGGTGCCTGGGGGTGGCAGAGAAACAGAGATGAGAGGAGAGGGGGAAGATGAAGATGCAGTCGGAGGCATTTGTCAAAAAATAAATAGGAAGGAGTGATAGAAGAGGAAAAGGGTCTGGGAGAAGGGAATAACTGCTATAATGGGACAAGGAGGCTAATGAGTTGGTATGAAGACCTGAGATTTGAAGTGTCACCTCGGGAGCTGGGGGAGGAGGACTGGGGGCCTGGGGTTAAGCAGTATATAAGTTAGGATTAAAGCTGTGTAGGTCATCATCTAGGAGAGGCAGTCACAGGAGCTAGAGCAATGAGATGGGCCGAGCCTGGTTTGAACAGACCTAGTGTTGAGGCATAGGAGATGGTGTGGCTGAAACCATTCATCCATAGAGGAGCTCTATAGGTGAAGGAGCGTTGGCCCTGCATAGTTCGACAGTAAGTAACTTGTAGAATATTGGTTTTTGAGCTCCTGGTGTTCTGTCGGTTGGCATTTTGCTGTAACAAGGCAGTAACACTGGGGGGGTGTGTGCGGCCAAGGTTGATTTTTCCAGCTATAGCACATATGAGATACTTTATACAGTTGGAGAGTTGGAGCCATCTGGATTGTTCATAAAGGGCACAGGTGTGGGTGAGGCGGTGGGCACCAATTGTGAGTCGGCATGCTTTGTTAAGTGCAGTTGTTATACATCAGAGGGAGGACGTCATGGCAAGCCATAGATAATGAAGCCATAATCAATAATTGACACCACAGAGCTCTGGATGGCAATCTTCAGGGCCTCTGGGGTGAGGTGCTGCCTGTGCTTGTAGAGTAATCCAAGGCGTGTGCTGGCCGCTTTAGCCATGCTGTCAATGTGAGCCATATAGGAGAGATTGGGGTCAAGCAGAGTCCCTAGGTATTTGAAAGAGTAAACTTGTTAGAGGACAGTCCCCTGCTTGGTGGAGGTGGCAAGGGAGTGTTGTTTATAATGGTTATGTAAACTGCAGAACAGCAATGACTTGGTTTTCTTGTGATTGAGGACTAGTTTATGATTGAAGAACCATGTTTCAATGGCACTGAATCCGAGTTGGAGGCTGTGTTGTAGTGGTGAAAGGTCTTCTTGTGTAGAAAAGACAACAGCATCATCTGCATACAGGATGATTTGTTCCGAGCAGAATTGTGGTAGGGAGTTTAAAAAGAGGATGAAAAGGAGAGGGCCCAGTATGGACCCCTGAGGTACTCCTGAGCATACAGGCAAGGTGTCTGAGACAGCACTGGAAATTTTTACTCTTTGAGAGTGGTTGTCAAGGTAGCTTCTGAACCAGCAGGCTGAGTCTGGTGCGAGGTCAGCAAGGAGTAGTTGGTCATACAGCAGCCGATGATGGACCGTGTCAAATGCCTTTGAGAGATCGATGAAGACAGCCCCAGTAAGAAGTCATTTAACAAGGGAACTATGCACTGCACCGGTAAATTCAAGCAGGGCAGTGGTGGTGGTACTATGCCCTTTTCTCAAACCGTGCTGTTGTGTGCACAGACTATTATACTTGTCCAAATAATCAGTGAGCTGGTCTGCAACAATACACTCTAGGGCCTTGGATAGTGGTGGCAATATGGAGATCAGGCAGTAGTTAGAGTAGCAGATCTTATCCCTAGTTTTGTGGACCAGGGTCACAGTGGCAATTTTTAATATTTCAGGGGAATGTACTGGTGTGGAGAGAGGTTAAGAATTTTAGTTAGGGGACTGAGGACCTCGTCAAGTGTAAGTAATAGCAGCTTAAGGTCCAGGATGTCACTGCTGATTCTGGAAGTGGAGATGGCTGAGGCAATGTGGCGGCAAGCTTCATTCATCTTAATCTCCCTGAAGTAAAAATGAGAGTGGTTTGACAGAGTGCAGTTTGTGTTAGAGGGGGTGTGACTGACTGTGAAGAAATCAGGTGGTAGAACAGTACTGAGGACAGTAAAAGCCGTGTTAAAGGTATTTGCAATAACCATGGGATCATGGGTAGTGGACCCTTCAGCAATTAACATGGTCAGAGGGACTTTGATTGTTTCCAGTAATGTCCTTGATATTGTCCCAGAAAGCATGACCATTTCTCCAGGTGTTGGTGAGGATGTTCTTATAATATGAGCTTTTCTTGAGATGAATGGATTTTTGCAGGCATTACGGGCATGTTTGTATTTTTGGATGTCAGATTGTTTGCCTGTAGCTTCAGCCACTGCCCACAGGTGGTCCCTAGATTTCAGCTGGGAAAGGAGCTCTGCAGTTAGCCAAGGATTACACAGGGCTTTTGTTTTCCATTTTTTGAAGGAGCGAAGAGGTCACAGGCCTTATTGAGGCAGTGATGAAGTAGCCGAGGGCTAGGTTAACATCTGTCGCCTTGTAGATGGGCAGCCAGTCTTGCAAGGATAGGTACTGTTTGAGATGGGTAAGCTGACCACGGGGGAGGGCTCTGCTGGTAATTATTATAGGGAGTGGCTTTAGAAATTTATTAGACCATTCACATATAACCAGGGTGTGATCACTGAGAGAGTCTGGGAGAATGGAGGTACGAGAGATCCTGGTAGGGTGATTGGTGAGAACCCAGTTCAGCAGGGTACTGGTGCCAGTTTTGTAATTTATCTGAGCTGGTGTGGTGATCAGTTGTGAGGCTGGCAGCTGCAAGGGCATCCTTATGAGTGTAGATATCAGATGCAAGCTAGAGTATATTGAAATCACCAAGCAGAATGTGTTCAGAGCAAGGAGGCTGAGAGCTGACAAAGTTAAGAACTTCTTTGATGCCACGATCTTGATCTCGAGGTGGAATATTTACAGAGATGATGGTGAGGGCTTTATGATTGGAACCTAGAAGAATTTAATATGTAGAAGCTGGACCAAGGAGACAGGAATGGGGGTTGGAACAAGGTGCCCCAGGAGATATCTTTAATGTAGATGGTACAGCCTCCTCCCATTTTAGAGACACGGTCCTGTCTGAAAACATTGTAGCCTTGTAAGGTAATTGCCAGATCAGGAACTTTTGGTGTCAGCCATGTTTCAACTACAGTAAGGTTGTCAGGATTATGTTGACTGATAAAGGCTTGGAGCACATCAAGCTTTGGTAACAGGTTGCAGATGTTAATGGTTGTGATGGTGAGGGCTCCTGCCTTTCTCAGAAGGCATGAACAACCCAGGCCAGGGTTCGGATGGACGTTCCCCGAGATCAGTAGGAGAAGTAGAGGAACTTCATTGAACAGAGGTGCAGGTCCAAAAGTGATAATTTGTGTTTCCTTTTAGCATATGGACAGTAGGTAGAATCCATATGACAGCCCCATTGATATGCAGTGTGGTACAGTAGGGATAGGCTGTCATTAAGACCAATCTTAGTGGTGTTAAGACAGCCAGATATTTCCAAGTGGAGGCCCAGGGAGGACGGTCAAAAGTGGAGTGTTCCCAAGGTACTGCTGGTATTGATTAAGTAGATAGTGGGTATGGTGTGGGGGTGGCAGAGGCCTGGGAGAGAAACAAGGCAGGAAGGACAAGGAGGAGAGAGAGAGGAAGGAGCAGGTGGGAGGGAACTCATAGCTGGTGTGGGAGAAAGAAAAGAAAAAAAAGAAACAGGCAGGGAGAGGTAGTGAAAAGAGAAAATTTTGGCAAAATAGAATTTAGTAGGGAGGCAGTATAAGGAAGGTATATAGCAAGTAAAGCAACTGTGACTTTAAGAGGGTAGACTTTTTTATATGAAAGAACAAGATCCCTGTAGTGGCAGATCTGTATAACCCGCTAATTGAAAACTAGCCAACCCCCCCCAAAAAAACCCACAGAAAACAGTAATTTTAAGTATAAGGAGCAATTGTGGACTAACTTAACAGAAGGGTAGAAATGGCCAAGGGATAAGGAATTTAAAATGAATTTGCAGCAGAAAAGGTGGTCTTGTTGTCACTGAGTCTGGGAGGGGGCTGCAAGTCTATACAGAATTTGATGCTAAAAATATGTAACAGCTTTAAAATTATACTATATGAAATGCCAAATGTTTTAAAACCTTTAAGAAAACAAACAAATTAATCAGTAATTTAGCAGCATTGGCCTAAATATAGTAACCTCACTAAGATCAGGAACTTAACAACCTTTAAAAAAAAAAAACACAGAAAACAGTCATTTTAAGTATAAGGAGCAATTGTGGCATCAGGAAGAATTAACCAGGGAAAAAGCCACTTAAAATGCAGCGACGGAGGGCAGTGTCCAATCAGGATGTGGCTGTGGAACGCACCAAAAACTGAACCTGATGGCTGAGTCTTGTCATACCTTTGCAGGGTAGAGGAGCTTTCTTCCAGGCAGAGCAGCTAAGCAGTGCAGGTGGAGACTTAGTTAGAGCCGACCAACTGGGCAAGGCTTTGGGAGGCAGCAGAGATTGTATTCATGCTGGAGGCAGCACCCAATTTGGGCCTAAAGAAATGTATATATAACATGATCTGTGGTATGTGATTTGTGCTGTTTGATTTCAAATCTGACATTACTGTATGCATGCTCAAAACTCAATTTTTTTTCTCATTTTGTGGCTCTGAAAGCATCTGCTACATGCATAACTGTCACTGTCCAGTGGTGCCAGCAACAGTTGTCTTTGCTTCACTTGTGGTATACTGTGGGCTATGTGTACTAATTTATCCCTTATGGTTTGATTTTTCTTCCAGGTGAAAAGTTATAGCTCCCTAAATCTCAGATTGTTCCTAGTCCGAACCTGTGTCACATGCCAGCTTCTGAACAGTATATTTCTACAGTAATAGTATGGCTCTCATGACTGTATGTTGTGGAAAATACTATCCTGTTACCCAGTTTGTCTATCTTCTCCATACTGAGAAATTCCTCCCTAGTTATGGATGAGACTTCCTCTAAGGCTTTCCTCAATAAGTGTTCCTTGTAACCCTTCTCTGAATCGGTCTGTCAATTCTTGCTGAATTTTTCATAGTCTACAATCTCACTGTAGTTTCTTCTGGTTATGATTAGCTGGGCTTTTGGAATACTGCTCACTAGTTTGGAATGCTGCACACTAGTTTGGAATGCTGCACACTAGTTTGGAATACTGCTCACTAGTTTGGAATGCTGCACACTAGTTTGGCAGTATAGCCTAGAGGTTAGAGTGACAAGTTGTGAACGAGCTTGGTACATCCAGCAGAGAATACCTGGATTTGATTCTCACAACCCTCTGCTTGCATACTGTGTGAATCTGAACAAGTTACTTAACAGCCCAGCACTCCTAGGCCACCCCTGAAAATAAGCACTTGTGCCTAGTGGGCCTTACCCGATTACCAAAGACTAACAACAACAAAGCAAAGTCATGGTAGCAGTTTGTGCTGTGCAGTGTGGTGCTCCTGTTGGTCTCCTTTTAAAATAATACAGTCTCTACTCCTCCATAATCATTATATATTACTAGATCCAGAAAGCTTTCCTGCCTCTGTCCACTGTCACAGTAAATTCAAGATGCTTCATCCCACTATTCAGATGTCTGTGAAAATCACTTAATCTTTACCAGACATGATAGATTCAAAGTGGAACTAGCCCAGGAAGGGCAAACCATTTCAGTATGTGGTCCCTCCATGCAGGGAAGTTGCAGTTCAGCACCTTTCCCTAATGCCACTGGAGGGACTACAGCAACCAACCTTCTAGTGGCTCATGAAGCAGTGGCAGTATGTGGTAATGATATCACAGTCCTCCTTCCACATTCAGTATTTAACCGCACATGCTCACAGACCCAGCCACTCCTATACAACTGAAGGAGATTGCTGGTCAGCACTGCAAGCTCCTGAGGTACCAGAGTAAATGGAAAGTTTTAAAATGTCAGCACAACTATTTTACAAAGCATGTAGTTAGGATTAAACTACAACAGAAGATGCATATAATAGGAGGCAGGAGCATTGATTTTGATTCAAGAAACTGAGATGAAAGATAAAGAAAGGGATGAGGCAACCCAGTTAAGTAAGGCGTTTCACCTTATAAAGTATGAAAACAAAGTCATCATTAAAGGCAACATATACAATTATGGAGTAAAACATTCATTAGCACTTGCAGGGAATAGTTAAGATCAAATGACTACTCACTAAGTGATAGGTTACACTGAGTTTGAGCAATGCCTGAAGTGAACAAATGGCAAGTCTGTAGAGATACAGTACAGAATACTGAATTTATTTATTAAGATTTTGGTAACTGGGTGAACCCTCTGAGACCAGAGATCCCTTTTTCAGGGGCGACCATACTATATGAAGTGGAAATATATATATGTCATTAATATAAACTCAGTGATGTTTAATGAATTTTTGAACCATGGAATTATTATGAGATGGAAAATATATTGTGCTATCATGAAAGTATGATGTTATGTGTGCATTACAACAAGTAGAGTATATGGTTAGGGCTTATTGTTGATGGAAATCAGTGGCATTCTAAATCTTGTTGTAGGACAGTTCAAAGGTCAAAAAAGTTGTAGTATCGTTCTGACATCGCATTGATAGTACAGTAACTTTTATCTTTGATCTGCCTTGTGATTGGCTCACTCCACCAAGCTCAACAGAAAAAATTATCCGAACATGGAGACTGCAGATTAGTGAGCGTCAAGTCGTGGACACTGCTTATTTTGACACAAGGAGCTATTATCGCTCTGTGTCACAAAAGTGAACTTTTTTATTTTATTTTAAAAATGAGCATTGCCGACGTCAGAGTGGGCAGGAGTGGGGAGAAGCTGAGCAAGAGGCAGCGGTAGAAGGGAGAAGCAGGAGCGAGTGGAAACTGGAGTGGAGAGAAACTGGAATGAGTGGCATGAGGTAAAACAAGCCAGTAACTAGCAACTGGAAAAACAATTGAAATGAGCCCTAACTATATACTATATAAAACAGTGGATGGTGACCATCCACAACTAAGGATGTGTTTCCCTCTTGGGAGTTGATGATATCAGCGATACCTCTTGAGCTTCACTCTCAAGGTCTCTATGATGTCATCAACCCCCTTGAGGGAAACACAGCCTTGTTGTGGAAGGTCACCCATCCACTATTCTATATGATGTCTATGGGGCTCCATGATATAATGCAGCATCTCACGAGGTAGCAACACAAGGTGTTTATATCATTATTGTTTGGAGTACAGAGGGGTAATAAGATTCTTTCCAGGTGCATCAGCCATTTGGTATATGGATAGGCAGGATGTTAGAGGAGAGAAGGTGGTGCTGGGGATACAGGTGCATTTGGGTACCAACAATCTAGCAAACCAGTCTATTGAGATGATGATGCACAGCTTTCTAATACTGGGTAATAGATTGAATGCACACTCTGCTTCCTTAGCATGTTCTGAGGGTCAATCTATGTGGGGTAAAAGGGATGGGAAGGATTGAGTGAGGAAGGAGGAGACTGAGGAATTTAACAGGTGGATAAAGGAATTTTAATAAAAGGAGGGGTACCATTTTGTGTAAGATTGTAAACTTCTGGTTGATGTCCTTTATCTAAAAACAGGGGGAGGGGGCAATGTGATTGGGAAGACATTGTATATATATATATATATATAGATATAGATATAGATATAGATATAGATATAGATATAGATATATAGGATATGACATGGCCTGATCTGAAGATATCATATTTATCTTCATGAGAACCCAATGATATCATGATCTCATTGGCCTCGAGTGAAGATAAATATGATATCTTCAGTCAGACCATGTCATATTCTGTTTATACAATGTATGTTTGGGCTGCACTCAACTAAAGCTCGAAATGTTCCTTACTACAGTCCCCTACATTGAGGTGATGGCTGTTTAAACACACATCTGCTGTATGTTCTAGCAACACAACAGATGCCATATGTTATTTTAAAAATATATGTGGCTGACCCTGCTTCTTTAAATTGTAAAAAAACTTGTCTGTATTCTGGTTGACCGAGCCATGGCCACCCCCAATATAATTCTCCATACCGTCCCTGCCCCAAAACAGCAGATGAAAAAAAGTCTGATCTTGCCACTTAAGTTATTTAATAACAGATATCTGGTTGATCCTACCTGTATCTTTAAACAAATGACTGGGACATGTACTTATTTAAAAAACATACATTATCTGGTTGATCCTGCAACTTTCTTTTTTCCACCTCCAACTGTCATGTAGCGTGACCGAGCGCTATGCCTTGAATGTAGTGTGACTGAGCTCTAGGAAGATTCAGATGTGAGGCACTGTCAGATTGTTTTAATTATGGTGCTTTTGCTGTAAAACATAAAAAATATGCAATTTTCTTAATAGTGCTTATAGTTTGTCAAAAGAAGCTGCCGACAGTACTGAGAGATGAGCGAGTGAGTTGGCAGCTTCAGAACACTAGACGGAAGCGCGAGCATGTGTTGCTATGGTACTTGGCTATGTCTTGCTCTTCTCTCAGTATTGCCGGCAGCTTCTTTTGACAAAATATAGGCACTATTAAGAAAATGGCACATTTTTCTATGTTTTACAGCAAAAGCACCATAATTAAAACTATCTGACAGTGCCTCACATCTGAATCTTCCTAGCGCTCGGTCATGCTACATTCAGGGCATAGCACTCAGTAACGCTACATGACAGTCGAGGTGGAAAAAAGAAAGTTGCAGGATCTACCAGATATGTTTTTAAAATCATAATTACGTAAAGATACTAGCAGATGTGAGCAAGCATGGAGGGGAGTCTTCCTTCTAAAGAGAAAGCTCGAGGGGTGAGGGGTCCTATTCTTAAAAAGAAAGCCACAGGATAGAAGTGAAAAACTTTCAGTTTCACTGTGATGACGTATAGAATGTGAGATATCAATGATATCTTCACATGTGAAGATATCATTGATATCTCCATGACCTAGTGAAATATTACATTTTATCCTGACATTTATCCCAAAACATACATTGTGTAAATATAAATATATATATATATATATATATATATATATATATATATATATATATATATATATATATATATATTTATATAGGTATTTAAACTAATAAGGAAACCATAGAGGATGGAGAGAAAAAGGGAAACCTAGATAGGACTCCCCAGAAATATGGACTAGGAGCAGTGGGGATAAAAGCAGCAAAGCAAGTTATGTAAGGGTAGACATGGGTCACAAAGACAGCAGGGAGCAGAAAAACAAGAAAGTTAAGGATGGAGCAGCAAGGCAAAGAGAGAGGAGCTAACAAGAAGGGGGAAGGGAGAGGTACAAGATGGAAGGAGGTCTGTCTAAATGCCAGAAGCCTGGAGAACAAATTAATAAGCATCAGGAAATGGCTGCAGATGGAGAATAAGGCTATGTAATCAGGCAGAAACATAGGCTACTAAGTATAATAACTGGAACTTGACAGTGCCAGAGTGTGCCAACTATGAAGAGAGATGGAGCAGGAAATGGAGGCAGAGTAGCCTCTATGTCAAGGAAGACATAGAGGTGATAGTTTAGTTTAGATTATTTGATCAACCACAAGGCATTACAATAAATCAATAAAATCACAAGAAGATAAACTATAAAAGTTAAAAATTCTCCCATGGGGAACAATACTGCAAACATGATCTCATTACAGTTAAATAGGTATAATGCATTTTCCACATATGAGTGGAAAAAAGAGTCAAGATGTAGAGTACTTAGCTAGTCTAGAAATACAAGATGTAAAATGGACATGACAGCGTTCAGGTCTGGGTACCTAATCACCTCATCATGTAGTGGAACCACTAATCTCAAATTTTAAATAAAAAATAGTAGCCACAAGTGGGTAACATTCAGCTCTGCCCTATCGCAGACACAATCTGCGAGAGATCATAAAACAATAATGCCTTGTGGCTGATCAAATAAGGAACAGGAAAATCCTAGCCCCCCAAAAACAGTCAGGGTGGTAAGTGCAGTAAACACCAACATAGAGATGTCAAAAGGGAGAAGGGCAGGGGTAAATGGAGAAAGTGACAAAGGCAATAAGGACAGGGATGGGGCAAAAAGGAATAAGGCCATCAGGAAATGGAGGATAATGAGCACCAATGCCCATAGCCTGGGCAACAAGCTCCCTGAACTGGCAGCCTTGATGGAAGAGGGATACCTGGATATCGTAGCAGTCACAGAAATATGGTACACAGAGAACCATGACTAGGATGTTAACATACCAGGGTATGTAACCTACAGGAGAGACAGGCAGGGGAGAAGAGGGGGAGAAATAGCTCTCTATGTAAAGGAAGGATAAAACAACTGAAAAAAGAGTAAACAGGGAGGAGAGGAGGCACTGTGGGTCACCTTGGAGACTGGAAGTGGCACCACAATCTGCACAGGGTTGTATACAGACCCCAGGTCAGGGGAGGAATGGACAAGGATATGATAGAAGGCATTCTTAGGATGGCAGAGAAAGGGAGATACTGTTGTGGGAGACCTGAATATGCCAGATGTTAACTGGAGCACACTTGCTGCAGCCACATCAGAAACAGGGCCATTCGATGCCCTACAGGTGGCATGTCTCAGACAGCTAGTTTTGGAACCCACTCACGGGGGAGCAATCTTCGACCTCATACTCTCAAATGGGACAGTGAGAAGATCTCAGATCTAGAAGTGGGTTGCCATCTGGGAACAAGTGACCATCAAACAGTGTGGTTCACGTTAAACTCAGCTACAAAGTTAAGCCATACAAAAGTGAAGGTACTGGACTTCAGGATGGCTGACTTTGCAAGATGGGAGAGTGCCTCAGAAAAGCACTAGCAAACAGGCTAGAAGGAGGGTGGAGCAACAATGGGAATCATCAAACTGCCATCACAGAGGCAACAAGCCTGTGTGAAGCAAATAAAAATCAAAATTAAAGAAAAAGCCACTATGTTTCTCAAAGAGGTGGCGGGAAAGTCAGGGAGAAAAGATAGCATTCAGGAAGTATAAGGAAACACAGAAGGAGCAGGACAGAGAGCTGTACCAGTTAAGGCAGAAAGAAACAGTGAGGGAAGCCAGAATAGCAAAGGCCCAAACTAAGGAAAGGATAGCCAACCCAGTTAAGAAGGGAATAAAACCTTTTATGGGTACATCAGAGCTACAGAAAGACAAAGGAAGGATAGTGAGGCTGAATATAATGAATTGTGGGTGGGCAGAGGGAGATAGTGAAAAAGCAGAGATACTGAACGAATATTTCTGCTCAGTATTCACAAAAGAGGAGGAGGAGGCACATAATCCAATTAACAGAAGCATTCTGGATAGGGGGGTCGATCCCAGTCCTTTCATAGAAGAAAGGGTTCTGAAAGAACTCCTAAAACTGAAGGTGGACAAAGCAATGGGGCCGGATGGAATTCACCCCAGAATTCTAAATGAATTAAGGGGAGAACTAGTGAAACCACTGACTACCCTTTTTAACAAATCATGGGAGGATGGTGTGGTACCCAAGGACTGGAGGAAGGTGGATGTGATTCCCCTTCACAAAAGTGGGACCAAGACAGAGGCAGGAAACTACAGACCTGTCAGTTTGACCTCTGTGGTAGGGAAAGTGAAGACATGACCATCACTTCTGAAGGAAAGAATTGTTGAGTACCTAGAGGCCAGTGGGGCTAAGGACCAAAGGCAGCATGGGTTCAGAACGGAAGGTCATGTCAGACAGATCCAATTGATTTCTTTGACTGGGTGACCGAGTAGTAGACCAGGGAGGGGCTGTGGACATGGCCTACTCTAGACATTAGCCAGGCATTTGACACAGTCCCACACAAAAGATTAATAGTCAAATTAACCAGCCTGGGAATGGATCCCAGGGTGGTAGCCTGAAAACATTGGCTGGACAACAGGACACAGAAGGTAATTGTAAATGGAGTCCACTCTGAAGAAAGAGGGGTTACTAAGTGGGGTACATCAGGGTTCAATATTGGGTCCAGTCCTTTTAATGTCTTTATAAGTGACATTGCAGAGGGACTGGAAGGAAAAGTATGCTCTTTGCAGATGACACAAAGATCTGCAACAGGGTTGATACTCAAGGATGCATGGAAAGGATGAGAAGGGACTTGCAAGGTTGGAGAAATGGTCAGAGGTATGACAGCTAGAATTCAATGCAAGAAGTGCAAAATAATGTACCTGAGAAACAAAAACCCAGGGGAAGATTACACAAGGGGGGAGGAGGTAGTAACAAAAGCAAAAAGGAAAGGGACCTGGGGGTAATCACATCAGATGACCTTAAGGTTAGCAAGCAATGTGAGAAGGCAGTAGGCAGAGCTGGGGGTATACTGGGATGCATAGGGAAAGCCATCACCAGCAGAAAACAGGAAGTTGTTATCCATCAGTACAGACAGTTGGTGAGACCTCATCTGGAGTATTCCATCCAGTTCTGGAGACCCCATCTCTGCAAGGACATAGACAGGATAGAGGCAGTCCAGAGGAGGACAACTAGAATGGTGCAGGGTCTGCAAGAGAAGCCATACGAGGAGAGACTAAAAGAGCTTAATATGTATAACCTTGAGGAAAGGAGGGAGATTGGGGGACATGATAGAATTGTTTAAGTACCTCAGTGGAATCAACAAAGTCCAAGGGGTAGCATATTTCAGAAAAAGAGACATGCATGAACAAGGGGACACAATTTAAAGATGGGGGGTGGTTCATGGGCAACGTAAGGAAGTATTTTTTCACAGAGAGGGTAATGGATGCATGGAGCAGCCTTCCTGAGGAGGTTGTGGAGTCTAAAACTGTGGGAGAATTCAAGAATACATGGGACAGACATAAGGCAATTCTTGTGGGGGGGTAGGAAGAAATAGGCTGTTGGTTAACTAGGATCTGCGGCTTATCCTGTAGGTAGGGAAATGGGCATACTAGGTGGGCCAAGCGGTCCTTATCTGCTGTCAAAGTCTATGTTTCTATGTTTCTAAGACTGGCCCAAGGAAAGGACCAACCAAACAGCAATCAACACTAAAATATACCTCTGGAGTTAGTAGAATGATAGGCAGGACAGCAAAGGTAGATATGGTGTCAGTTTATTTGGTCCTGTGTATCTTCCTTTTCTTTATCTCGACTGTGGGTAACAGAAAATCTGCCAGTTTATTTAATAAATGTGTATTGTCTAAATTAAACAGAAGATTTATTAAATATCTGGGAAGAATAAAATAAGTGTCAATATATTACCCAAACAGTTTTTCTTGTTTTTGTATAGCAAGCATATTTGTACAAAATATATAAGATCTTCTTGTTTATTTAATCCATGCTCACTTAAAAGTAGAGACACTGCCCTCTCATTTATTATATCCAGAGGCCAAATGGTACTTTCAAAGATTTCAAACCTAGACCTAATTATAATTTCCCATAATTTTAGGTTCCCCATGATATCAAGATAAGGTTTTAGACAATGTTCCTTAGTATTATTGACCAACTGCTTACATACTTTAATCCTTTTCAGCAGAACCATATCCTGTTCTCTTTGAATAATCCTGTAATTATTTTTGTTATATATTTTCCATAGGACATATACATTGTTATTCCTACGTTTCTATATTGTTGTAAAAAAGAAAGATCATATTTCATTAGAAGTGATAATAGCTGGTTTAACCATTTTTTCATTGCAGAACACTGTATCATTGTTTATTTCTTATTGAGACACAAAGACAGTGGAGAATTCTTACAATGTGTATGAATATTTAACCAAACTTTTAGAATCACTGAATGTATAACATACTACAAATTTATTAGTTCCAGTTCAGCTCTGATTAGTGAGTTCAGGATGTCTTTAGGAAGTTTTGGGGTTTCTTTATAGAGATTTGTAGGTACTCTTCCTAGGATTCTATCCTCTGTGAATCCTAAAATTTCACATGCATAGGTTCATTGGCTATTTTTTGCATTTACTGTGGTTATTAATGGCATTATCATACAACCTCCATATATTTTATTAAAACATTTTAATGCCTGAGCTGATGTAATCATTTTAGTTCACTCATTAAGAATATGTATGTTCCATTTGGTATTAGAATAAAAATATGACCAAGATAAGGAAATCTAGTGACAGTTTCAAGAGGCACACAGTTTAGATGAAAGAGTATATTTTGCAACCAATTAGATTTCTGAAGATCATAATTTAATTTTTTTGTTATTCAGAACTAGCTTTAATCTTTAGTTAAAGCATCAAGCTTCAATATTTCCTGAAGATCTCTTAGATAACGATATGAGAGCCAAGTCATCTGTGTAAGTGGGCATAAGAATATTTTATCAAAGATTTTTGGAGCGTGAACATCTAAAATTCACAATTTTTTCAAGAATCTTTTATGTAAAGATTAAAAAGAATGGATGCCAGTGCACAACCTTGATGGAATCCGCAGGTAATCTTAATTAATTCTGTATATTCACCATAAAATTCACCATAATTTGTGTATCTCATCTTAATCTAGGTGTTTGAATACAGCCATCTTATTAGAACCATTTAATTCTGATCTACTCATAGTAACTTAAACATTTTTTTCTCCCAGAGTAAATATCTTAATATTGAATCAAAAGCAGCAGTAAAGTCTACATATGCAACATGTATTTTTTGTTCCCTTATTTTAATCAATTTCTCAATAAAATTATTTAGAAAGAAATATTGGTTATAGTACTTGTGTTTTTTTTCACTAAAGCCAGCCTGTAAAGGTGATATGATATAATTTGAGTTAATAGTTCATAGGTCTTTCTAGTAAAAGTCTTGCTTAAATTTTGGCCAAATTATCGATAAGACTGATTGGACAGTAATTATGAGAATCTGATTTAAGACATTTTTCAGTAAATTGAGAGCACAAAGTTAACCTGCAAGTATATGGGATGAAACCATACATGATTGCTTTATTGTAAAGTTGCTAACACCAGGACAATCACTAGATAATCAATTTATAAAACTCTGAAGGATATCTTCAGGTCCAGGGCTTTTGTTGTTTTTAGTAGCCATCAAGGAGCCATCAGGAGTTATCAAGAAAAGTGTTCAGTCATTTCCTGATAAACAGAGGCTCTATTTTTACTTCACTAAAAAGAAAATGAAAATGATAGTGGGAAATCAAAACCAAAGATTAAATATTGATACCCAGTTGCCCTTAATAAATCTTTGTACCTGAAGCAACTAATTTTGAAAACAAGTTTTGTGATATTTCCTGTGATATCATCTAACATTTTTTCCCAAAGTTCTTTATAATGCAGCTCCCTTAGTCTCACAACTCTATTGTATAATTTACTTCCATTGTTTAATTCATTTAACTTCTGTCTTGTAGGATATTTTTATCTTCTCTTATAAACTTAGCCAGTTCTTTCTTTTTATATTTAAATTTTTTTACTAAATCTGCCCTCATATTTCATTTTTCCTGGTTTGTTATTCCTTTTCTATGCATCTTTGATATGCTGATATGCTTTTAATAGTGGTTCCATGTGATAACAGTGAATTTAAAATGATGACTAGAACCACGGCGAGTGAACATCGGCTAAAATGAAAATGGCAATCTACACTACAGTGCCTTGTAGTAACAACTACCGGCACTATATTTGTCATACAATAACAATGCAAATATTCATTTTATGCTGAGGGCTATACCTCCCTGCACCCCTCTTTGTGGGTGCATTGCCCCCCCACACCCCAAAAATTTAAAATAATCAACTCCAGGGAGTTTGATACAGGGGATAAGGGGCAAAAGTGGGAGAGGGCTACATTGCTACTCAGAAGTCTGTGGGGGAGAACATGGGGGGAACCTACAGGCAGGGGAAACAATGTCAGGAAGGCAGGGAAATGGGCCAAAATAAGGGAAGACTTTATAATGCCATAAAATAAATAAAAACTATACCTAAAGCAAGTCCTGAACCCAGATCACCCAACCCAAAGGCAGTTACATTAACCACCACACCAGACAGCCAGCTCAGAAGAAGCCATGCAAACAAACCCACACATACTCTTCCATACTTTACCAATTTAATGATCTTTACTAAGGTCAGAAGGCCACCACTAGGTCACCTTTTTGAAGGTGTTATGGAAGGTATTTGAAATTTTGATAATCTATATCTGTATCCATGCAACTGTATTTAAATGGCATTACCTCCTGTTGAACCTATTGCTATGTTCTGGTGCAAGTATCTTGTCACATGCGATGGTTATATGTTATTATGTTGTTATTATTACTATGTAATTGATATGTATGTTCACTCAACATGTTATGTCTTAACCCTGTTGGCAATTGTTTTGCCCCAGGTCCAGCTTGTAAATGAGCTTGTCTCAATGATGTTCTGCCTGGCAAAATAAAGATTTTGACTGATTGATTGCTTGATAATCATTAACACAGCAGTCCCTTTGCTGCCATGCCAAATGCCATGTCTCCTGTAAACAATTTACATCAAGATTTCTCAAGAAAGTTACATAGTCACTATCAACAAGTTTACTAAGGTGGCTCACAACATTCCAAGTACATAGCTTAATATAACTACTGTCACTACTTGCAATGACTGGTGAGGAATCTGTGATTTTGTTTCTGAAACTATATTCCTACACTCATTATTCAACTTTATGTTCTAAAAAGTCATTCAGAATGTGACTCCAAAATCTCAAATCTATTTTCATCAGCACATTAGAAACATAGAAACATAGAAATTTTGCTTTCTGAAAAGGACTCCTTGGACCATGTAGCCTGCCCAGTTCCCCTCCCTGTCTGGCTTATCTTACTCTCTGTATTCGCTTTCATTGTTCCTTCTATTTAACCATGTGTTTGTCCCAAGCTCTCTTGAATTTGCTCACCAAATCTACCCTCACTGCCCATTCTGGCAGCTTATTCCAAGGGCCCACCACTCCTCAGTGAAGAACTGCCCTCATGCTTCCTCTAATCCTGCCCTCTAGCTCCTTGTCTCCAGCATGTACAAGTTTAGTTCCTCAATTCATTCTTCATAAGACCTCCTGTGTAGTACTTGAACCATCTTGGTTGCCCTTCTCTGGATTCTCTCCACCCTGTCTCTGTCACCCTGTAAGTGTGGCTTCAGAACTGCACCTATATTCCAGATGTGATCTGACCATCGTTTTGTATAGTGGCATAATCATCTCCTCCTCCTACTTGTAATGCCCCTCCCTATGCATTCCAGCATTCTGCTTGCCTCCACACACATTGTTGCATTGATTTCCAACCTTCAGGCTAGTCAAAATGATAATCCTCAGGTCCCTTTCTTGTTCCATTTCTAAAGTTCTTCCCCTCACAGCCAGTATTTTGCCCTTGGGTTTCCCACCCTATGCTCATAATGTTGCACTTTTTGCATTAAATTGCAGTGCCACTTCCCCTGACCGCTCCTCTAACCTGGACAGATCCTCCCTCATTCTGTTCTCCCCTCCTGGCATGTCCACCCTGCTACAGACTGTCATATCATCTGCAAATAAACACACCTTCCCATTCAGGCCCACTGAATGTCCCCAGTGTATATGTTAAACAGTATGGGACCCAGCACTAACTCCTGGGGAATCCCACTTGTCATCCCCCTTCCTTAGAGTGCACTCCATTAACCACCACCCTCTGAATTCTACATACCAACCAATTCTCCATGCAGTTAGTTTGTTTTACTCCCTAAGCTTACAACTTGCTTATTAGTCTCCCGTGAGGATAGTGTGTCAAGGACTTTCTGAAGTGTAGATAGGCCACGTCCACTGCCCCACGCTGATCACATATTTCCAGTACCCCATCAAAGAATTCAATCAAGTTGGTCTGACGTGACCTTCCTCCCCTGAACCCATGCTGTGTGTTATCTGTGAGCCCCCTCCAGATATTCTACCAGCCTTTCCTTTATAAGTGCCTCCATCAGCTAACCAACCATAGAGGTAAGGCTGACCAGATGATAGTTGCCTGGCTCTTCCTTCCTCCCTCCCCCTTTGTGCAAAGGCACCACATCAGCCCTTTTCAATCCTTGGGACCTCCCTTTGTCTAGGGACAGATTAAATAACCTTTTGAGTGGTGCTGCATATTCCTCTCTTAACTCCTTGAGCACCCTGGAGGGGGGGAATTGCATCAGGCCCATTGCCTTGTCCGTCTGCAATTTTCCAAGTTCCTCTAATATCCTACCCTCTGAAAAGGGGCTTGTGTCCATCTCCCTATCCTCTCTTCTCCTGCCTCTGAGCTCTGGCCCCTTACCTTCTTCCTCAACCATGAAGACTGAGGTAAAGTATTCATTCAGCAGATTTGCCTTATCCTCATCCCTCTCCATCAGAGCTCCCCCTTCTCCTCTGAGTCTCATAATCCCTGCCTGCTTTTCCTTCTCTCACCTGTGTATTGGAAACATTTCTTGTTCCCCCGCTTGGCCTCCCTCACTATTTTCTCCTCCGTGTCCACCTTAGACCTCCTAATTATTCTCCTAGTGTCTTTTAGCTTTTCCCTGTATGCTTCCTTTTCCGCCATCCCCTGTGAAGATTTGTAGGTCATGAATGCTTTACTTTTTCTCTGACTGCTCTCCCACCTCTTTGGTAAACCAAAGTGGTTTCCTGCCTCATTTGTGCTTGCTCACCCTTCTGATGCATTATTCTGTTGCTAGCAGAATCCCCCCCTTTATTGCCCCCCCATATCTATTCAACGCCCTATAGGTTCACCTTCCCTCTAGCTCCTTTTGAGAATTTCTTTCATTTTCCTAAAATCCACTTTCCTAAAGTCCATTATCCTAGTGGTGGTCCTGTTTATTTCAACCCCACCCAAAGACAAAACCTGACCATTTTGTGGTCACTATCCTGACTTTTCCTGAACTCAATGTCCCTAATATTGTCCCCATTTGTCAACACCAGGTCCAGTATGGCCTCTCCATTAATTGGTTCCTTGACCAGCTGTTGAAGAAGTGCCTCCTGTACAGACTCCCGAAGTTCCCTACACCTTCTGATGTTGTTATTGGAATCCCAGTCCACACTGGGAGATTTGATTCCCTACCACCAGAATTTCTCATTACCGGCCATTCTTTCCTAAAGTCTATTATCCTTCTTGTGGTCTTGTTTATTTCCCACCCCATCCAAAGGGCCATTTTGTGGTCACTATCCCCTTGACTTTCCATGACCTCAACGTCCCCAATACTGTCCCCATTTGTCATCACCAGGTCCAGTATGGACTTTCCCCTAATTGGTTACTTGTCCAGCTGTTGAAGAAGTGTCTCCTGCATTGACTCCAACAGATCCCTACTCCTTTCTGATGTTGCTGTTGGAATCCTCCAGTCCACATCGGGGCGATTTAGATCCCTACTACCAGAATTTCTCCCTTACCAGCCATCCTTTGTATTTCACTAGCCTTTTCCCTATCCACCTCCTCCCCCTGACTTGGTGGTCTGTATACCACCCCTACCCTTACTGCCTCCTCTGTCCTCTTAGTTGACATGTTCCAGAGGATCTCTGCTGAGCCCTGTCCTTTATTACTCACTGTTACTCTTATCCCGTCCCTTATGTATAGGGCCAACCCATCCCTTTTTGTCTCCTGCCCCTTCTATAGAGACTATACTCCAGTATTTCCACATCCTAACTGTGGTTTGTACACCAGTTTATTAGTTTTACTGTCCGGTTGGTCCCTGCTATACAAATTCCCATTGGTGATCTTTATTTTTGTTCCCCCATGACACTTGAATCCATTATAAAAATTTCTAGAGGCTTGAGTTTGTCCACATTTAGTACTATTTTTGACTGCTATTTTGTAGTTATGATTACCTTAAAGGACATTTTTAACATTTCAATATTGGCTAAGGGCTTTATAACCCATTACTTGGTGGCTGCGATAGTCATTCTGTGCATACAGTTTCATTTTTTTCTCAGCCAATGAAGGAAGGGAAAAGATCATACATGTCACTGAACCAACAGCCACCCAATTTCTTCTCCTACCTTGTCCACCAGGCTTACACCTGTGCACAGATGTTTTATGATATCTAACTAGGGACTGTGTGGGGACATACATCATTGTAGTATATGGAGGACATTTTAAAAACATATTTGTATATGTTTTAAGCAAATATTTATATAAATAAAAGCCACTACTCAACTGATACGGGTTCTGTCAGTTTAATGGTGGCTTTCATTTATGTAAAACATTGCTAAACATAAAAATATGTTTTTAAAATGCCCTTGTACAATACAACAGGGTACATCTTCATGATCTCCCTGGTTTGATGTCATAAAATGTTTGAGCACAGAGGTTGGGGTGGTGAACAGGGAAGTGAAAGGGATTTGGTGGCCAATGGTTCAGCAACATGCACAGTGTCATCCCTTCCACAATTGACTGAGAAGAAAATGAAAATTTATTCAGAGAGGCCACTATGCACGATAGCCACTCCACACCCATTGTGCCCCCACACCAAATTCATCAAACAGGGCACACAGTACCTAGGCACCCGATCCCCCAGCTGCATGGACAGTAAGGTGCTGGGGGGTGGGAGACATGTGTGTCCACACTACACACCATGCACTAAGGCATGCAATGTGACACACAGAGGGGCACAGAGGTGAAATGGATACACCAGTGGGGACCCTGCCATAACTGCCATAAGTAGTCATACCCACACACTCACAGGGTCCCCCCAGCACAGCAACTGTATCTGGGCACCAGCACCTCAACACATAGAGCCACCCATTCCTGCTGCATGGAGCCCCCCCTGCAATTGCATGCCCTATCCCAGAGCAGGTGGTGGGAGCAGTGTCCATTGTACAATGTCACTGGCTGACCCATGGCTGCAGCACCACCTGCCAGATCCTGTGGTGGTGTGGTCATTGTAGTGGGGGGAGTGTCATGGTTGTGGGTGGCACACTGCTGGGCACAGGGCACCACTATATATGTGGGCAGCAGGCAGGCATCAGGGATCCAGGCTGGGTGCTGTTCTGTGCTGGGGTGTGAAGCAGAAGTGCTCCGTCAGTGGGAGATGCCTCTGGGGCAGGCATGGGGGCTGTATACTTCTGCCACTGGCCACTGTGGGTGCTTCTTTGTCTCTGTTCCTTGCTCCCAATGCTTGACCCTAGTAGTGCACCATCCTGCATGGAGGATCCATTCAGGGCCCAAGGCAGGCCTTTGGATTGGCTGCCCACCTTGTACCACGACTTACCCCTGTTTGCCCTGTGTGAATCTGCATGCAGGGGTGGGGCCATGAATAGGTGGCCAGCAGCTGTGAATGCCACCTGTGACACCTGTCCACAGGTGTGGAGCTCTGTGGGCAGGATACACACCTATGGTGCACAATTCCCATCCCTATGTACATAGGGGCCAAAATGACTATTTCAGCCACCAGGTAATTGGCTATAAAGCCCATAAGCAACTTAGAAATTCACTTAATTTGATCACCTTGCTCCTCTCGACTCTTCTTTTTTTTTTGAAATTTAAGTTTATTCAGTTTATATATAAGAAAAACAAAAGAAAAAAAAAGGAAGACAAGGTACAGATATAGGTAGTGGAGGGTTGTCAGATCATAGAGTATACAAGTCCAGGATAAAGCACATGTAACTGTATGCAATCGCAATGACATTAGCAGGAACAATAAACACAGAAAAACAAAAACACAAAATATAACCCCAAAACCCTCCCTCAAGCCCACCCCCATCGCCTCTGAGAGTTTCATAGCTGAAGGAGATGTCGGGTTAATAAGGAGGAGAGCTGTGGTTGAGCCAGATAATGCTGCATGTATTAATGCAGCGCAGCTGCCTAAGGTACTATCAGTGTCTGGGTTACCCTAGGTAGAGCGCATTTAATTTACCCCATTTCCGATTAAAAGACTCGAGATTGTGTCTAGAGCTGGCTATAAGTTTCTCGGTATTGAAACAGAGGGACATCTCCTTAAGCCATTCCTGATAGGTAATAATATCTTGATCCATCCAATGCCTGAGGACCAGTTTTTTAATAACTATTGAGATGAGAGCCATATGATATCTATGCTCTTTCACCGAAATGCTCGAGTAGACACCCAAGATACAAATTTCTAAGGTAAATAGGTCTTTGAGCCCTAAAAGTGGGTCTAAGCTGTCTCTAACATTACTCCATAAAGGTGCCACTTTATCACATTCCCAAAGGATATGCAGCAAATTCCCTTCGGAGGATCCACATCTCGAGCAAATACTCGACTTAAGCTTGCCAAATTGGACCAGCTTAACTGGAGTATAGTAGAGATTATTTAAAATATAGTATTGGGTCAATCTATGGTTGTCTTGGGATAGGTAACGATCACATCTCTCAAATTGAATCCCATGCAAGAGGGGAGCTCAGATTAGAGAGTGACCAGATATTGGAACCCTCCAGGGAGTTAGGAAAAAGGTCATCAAGCAATTTATTGTATATGTTAGAAATATCTCCACGCATACTGGCCGCCTCCTGAATTTTCACAAGGAATGGCCTTATTTTAGAGGGGAAGTGATCCGGCCCAAAGATTTTGAGGATGAGGTGTCTCAATTGATAGACTTTGAAAATATGCTTCTGGGGAATGTTAAGGGACGCTAAGATTTCATCCGACTTAAGGAGTGTGCCTTGCTCATACAGAGATTCCACCGGTAAGTTATGCAACTGCGGGAGCCATTCAGAAATTAAGCAGCTACCTCCTATTTTGATATTAGGATTTAACACAAGAGGTTGTGCTAAATCCTTGGTCAGGGATATATTTCCCCTAACTCTTCTATTAGTCCTGCTGGGTAATTCTTCCCGCTCTCTGTTTCATGGTGCCCTCTGTACTTACATGTGTTTTTTCCTTACAGTGATGTTTCCTATTGAATTTCTTGTACTCTCTGGGTATATTCATTCTATGCATTGTGTTTATCATGTACCCCACTGTTTTCTGTGCTGGTCCCCTGTTATAATATGCTGGTTTTGTCTGTAACTCTCCAGGTCATGTCTGAAAATAGAAAATGTTGTTGTTAGTGCACTTACCCAGTCAACAAAAACTAAATAAATAAATAAATTTCCAGGTACTGGACTATAAAGCCAATATGCAAATCTTAGAAATTCACTTTATTTGATCACTTTGTTCCCTCTACCCTGCAATCTCTGAACATTAGCAATGTGTTCCTTTGACAAATTCAACCCACAAAATTCCAAACAAGTTGTACACCAGGGCCAGATTTATTAATACACTTAGATTGCTGCAAGCCTGTTCAATCAATCAATCAATCTTTATTTAACCAGGTGAGCATCATTGAGAAGAACTCATTTACAAGATGAGCCTGGGCATTCATATTCATATATATGGTTACAAGACAGCAATATATACAGTGTTACAACGAATGGGAGCACAAACAATGCAGTAATGCAAACATAAATGATAGGTACAAGGCAGAAATATATACAGTGTTACAGCAAATTGGAGTTCATACCATGTAGTAATACAAGCGTAAATAATGAGAGAGTGCACATATTTTAGAAGAAAGTAGAATATATATTATGATACAAGAACCTATGTACATTAGCTGGGATAGGAACCTATGCAGCAAGATTGGGAAAGGAGGGGGAGGAGTATAAGGAGGACAGGGTCAAAGTCAGAGGGCAGGTAGCAACCAGGGAAAGAAAGAGGGAGGTAAGAGTAATACATTTGGAAGGGCATTATGCCAATGATATGGCATATGGGGATTGTGGCAATCTAATGGGATTTCTATCCTGTGCAGCAATTGCCGCAAGGTAGACCAACTTTTTGTGGTCTAACTTGTGGCAATCCTGGGGGGCTATTTTACAGAGCTTGCACCAAATATCTAGCATAGACTGCTGTAATTTGTGAAAACTGTCACAACTGCACCCAAGATTGTAAAATTGGGCACAGTTGCAAGAGACAGGCTTGGTGCAAAACTAGAACCAAAGTGTCATGGTGCAGGGCTGGATGTGAGGCCTGCACCACATTTTAAAAATCCTGCCCCAAGTCTCTTAAAGCATACTTTGTTTCAAATCCCATTTTCCAATTCAACATGTGATAACAGATGTTTTTCTTTGCCAGTGAACAGGAATTTTCCTAGATCTGGAAATAAAACTGTATCTGTAATCAGCTCTATTTTAGTCAACCTATGGTTATTAACATTCCTGCTTTAAAATAAGCATACCTGGATAATCTGTATTTAAGTCCAATTTTTTTAAAGCATCTGCATTTCTCAAAATGCAGTGTGCCACCCTTGAGTAGGCAAATGGAATCATTAAATTGTCTCTCCTAATAATGCCATCATAGCATGCAACATTAACAATATCCTCATATAAAATGTCTAGACCTAATACATTTGTACAGATCAAATACACCACATTTTTAAAACTTCTGAATTTTCTCCATCTACTGCACGATCTCCATGAGTCTAATAAAAGCTTCAGTCCCATGTAGTGACTCCATATCTAGGGTTAAAGCATTCTTCTGGTAGTTCTATTTTATAGTATATCGATCTAAATCTTGTGGCAAAGATGGAAGCTGACCAATTACTGGTTTAGCCACTTGTGGATTGTGAGTTTTCATAGAATAAACTTTTTCCTGGGGGATAATTCAGGGATGCTGTAAGTATTTAGTGGCCTCTAATGTGGGGGAAAAACTATAGAAATCTGTACTTCAGCAGATTCTGTTTCAGGCTTTTTTTCTTTTTTCAGAAGATTCTCCCTTATGTTTTTTTTCTTCTTACATTCTCATTTCTTTTTTATCTTGGTTGTTTTGTGTTATTGTGAAAATATAACTGAAGGGAAATCAGATCTCAACCCATTTCAAGCCCCATCTTCTGGGGATTTGAACATTCTAAAGGGAACAGTGTGCACTTTTTCCTTTTTCCTGTTGTTTCCTCTTATATCCCAAAAGTTATTCTAAACAAGCTGGCCTGGATATTCAAACTGCGCTCAAAACTGGCGCAACAGCAGGAGCAAAGTGCAAACCAGTTGCGCAAATGCACAACAGGTGCGATATTCAAACATGGAGCAGAGCAAATTGCACAAGCAACCAACGTCTCCAATATAAGCACATACTGCGCCATCAGCAACCAGG
Source organism: Neoceratodus forsteri (assembly GCA_016271365.2). Classification (NCBI taxonomy): domain Eukaryota; kingdom Metazoa; phylum Chordata; order Ceratodontiformes; family Ceratodontidae; genus Neoceratodus; species Neoceratodus forsteri. The sequence continues at coordinate 36,559,873 of JADMNL010000028.1, read as the reverse complement.
AAGGAGAAGCTGAGCCAAAATGTTGCGCTATGGCGCAACCAGGGAAGCTCAGCTGAGCAGTCCAGAGCTGCCATAGCACAAGCACAGCCCCCCCAGAGCAATGGAACTGCACATCCAGGGAGGCAGGCTGGGGCCCACCGCCAGCCATGCCACACATGGGCACAGGAACACACTGCAGAACCCACACCACACCTGCACACCCCAAGAACAGCATCACTGGGGGGTGGGATGGAAGATGCACGTGCCCATGGGGACAAGCCAACAAAGCATAGCAGAACCATGACACCCCAGCACAACCACACTGGCAGGTGGAGAGTGCCACACAGGGGTTGACAACCAGTGCACATCAGCCCCAGACGCACAGCACACCCTGCACCGTGACCCCAAGACACTGTCATGTGCAGTGACTGGCACTGCAGGAAACACCATGCATCCCCCTGCTACACGTCAACCCCATGCTGCAGAGAAGCATACCAGCCAGACCCACCCTGTGCACCCAGCAGTGGGTGGCAGCAGACGGCAAGACCAACAGAAAGTCAATGCCATGCCGGTGATACCTCCCCATGGACACACACACACACACACACACGCACATATACCCAGGACCATACCAGCCCAGATGGCATGTACACCCCTGCAACGGAGCACCCATAGCCAGTTGCAAATCAGAGACCAACACAGCAGTCGTATCAAAATAGAAATGTATATTTAAAAGATTAACATATAAACAGGTGAAACTATGTACAAGTGGGGGGGGACGGGTAAAAGGCAGGGGTGTTCAAGGGGGAGGGAATAAAAACCTGGAGAGGGAAGGCAGGGTGATAGGGATGGGAGAAGTGGGAAGGGAATGTGGCCTATGGCTCAGCTGGCTGCCAGTCTTCCCCCTGCTGGTGTCCCGTCCTGTGCTTCCGCCTCCTGGAACCATGGCGCTGTGTGGCCTGCAGTATCTCCTGGTTCTCCACTGAAATCTGGGTGAGGTGCCGAATATCCCTCGAAATCCTCCTGAGTACCTCGAGGCCTAGGAAAATGGGAACACAGTCAATGGCTGAGACTGACCACAACCCTGAACACCACCCAACCTGCAAGCCATATAGCCCAATGTCCTGCACCTGTGATGGCATGCACCCACCCACAGTGAACATGCATATGGCCATCACAAACAGGCAGCACCAGCTATGCACACCACTGCACACACACACTGCCCATGCCCATCACAGCACAAACAAGGCTGCAAGTGATGTGGCAACGTGGGTGTGATGCCAGTTACACAGCTATGTGCCCAGTGCATGCCTGACCACCAGTGACGCTACACAGACGCGTGCTGTGATACTGCACAGTGATGCATGTCACCTAGTCGCGCCTGCATACATAAATACATAGACAGTGTCGGCAGATAAGGGCCTATGGGCCACCCAGTCTGCCCATTTGACCTTGTAAGTTCACTCTGTTTTCCTATAAGTCTGTTGCACCTTACCCTGACCTCAGAATTCTGTATGGCTATCCCATGCATTCTTAAATCCCGTGACCAAGTCAGCCCCCACCACTTCCTCTGGCAGGGTGTTCCACTTGTCCACCACCCGGTCTGTGAAGAAATTCATTCTCATGTTTCCTCCGAATCGTCCCCCCTCCAACATCATCCCATGCTCTCTAGTCCTGGAACATCTTTTACGCTGAAAATAGTGTTGTCATGCACTCTGTTCCCCCTGTAAGATACTTGTATGTCCCCATCATATCCCCTCTCCCTCCTCCTCCAGGGAGTGCATGTTCAGTTCCTTCAACCTGTCTTCATCGGACTTGTGCTGCAATCCATGCACCATCCGTGTTGCCCTCCTCTGAACCCTCTCTACCCAGTCCATGTCCATACGTAGGTATGGTCTCCTGAACTGTACACTGTACTCCAGTGTGGGGCCTCACTAGTGTCTTGTATAGTGGAATTATGACCTCCCCTTTGGTTGTGTTGTGCATGGCTGGTGGTCTAGCCCCCAGCATGCAATAGCATCCATGAAGTAATGATACTCACACTGCTCCAGCAGCTGGGTCTGCCACTGCTGCTGCCACCTGCTGCTGCTGCTGCTGTGGTTGGGGCACAACACCCCCTGGCACCGGGGCCCTGGCACGGCCCACCTCACCCTCGCCCGGCGTCCTCAAAATCCGCCCTGTGGGAGACATATGTTGAGACAAACATCAGTGTGACTCAAAAGCAGAGTGCCCCCTGCCCCAGTGAGAGTGCCTGCCCACACAGCCATAACTATCCATTGCACAGCTGCACACACTGACACAGCCAACCGTGTCCGAGCCGGCACCTATGCACAGCCACCCAAGCACACACACACACCCCTACAGAGAATATAGCTGCATAGATGGTACACTCACCTGGCCTAGGGACTACGCCCCACCTGGCATGTGACCGCAGCCACGTCAAAAGTTCCGGCTCCCTCCGGTGGAGGTCACTGTACCGGTGCCGGCACTGCTCTTCTGACTGGCCCCAGCCAGTGACCTCCACCAGGTCAGTGGCCACTTGCTGCCACACATGTGTCCTAGGCATGGTGAGGGGGGCCTCACCATACAGTGCCTCACAGTGGGGCTCACCAGGGCCACCGGTTGGCCACCTCAGCTGGCTCCAGGACACTGCCCTTCTCCATGCCATGGCACCAACTTTACAGCAGGCAATATGGCCGCCTGCGCGCTGACCCCACGTAGAGTTGTTGCGCAATAGACCACCACAGGCTCCAATCTCGCTGTTCGAGCAGCGCCGTCACTGTACATGGTGCTGTCACCGGACAGCGCAATAGGGACGTACACATGGCATGCGAACAGTGCCAGGGGTCAGAGGCCATACACAAGGTCACGGCAATGACGCAAAGCTACGCACAGTGCCACCGGACGTATAGGCATCCTGCGTGACTGCAGAGATACGCACCAGCCACAGTGGACTATTGCGCAGTAGTGCCACAGCGCCATATAGTGCCCAGTGCTGTAGCGCCACTGGCACAATGGTGGCCATGGCCTGAATCACCTATCGCGCTCAGCAGGTCTGCAGCATGATAGACACATGTGTAAGCTGTCTGGGCATGCGCAATGCAGTGTGGCACGCAGCCACAAACCTGCGCCATTGGCTCAGCCGGACCTTCCGTATTGCGCAAAGTGCAAATACGCGATATTCAGCCGACATATGCAAATCATCTGATCAGCCATTCAAAGGTGCAGTGGCGCGATTAGCATGTCATTAAAGTTGAGCCACACCTCATTTGCAGTGTTGCGCTATAAAAATGCGACAGTGGGTTGTGCTGGCCAGATTTGGTTACTGCAGGTGAGAGGTGAGTTACATGCTGTGTGATGCTCAGGACAATGCTCATGGGCGGAGGATGATAAAGGCTGAGGGGGCTGAGCATGAAAGAGGCACTAGAAAGGGACAAAGGCACCTTTTATCAGTATCTGCCATGGGGAGAGGAACGGGGGCTTCGCACCTCCGGGCCGGCAGCTATGCTCATGGGGTAATGCTGTCGACTGCACAGTGACAGGTGTCCACTTCCACCCATACAGATAACCATGACTGACCAGAGCCAAGCTGAGGGGTGGACGGGGATGTAGGAGGAGGCCGAACTTCACCGCAAAGACAGAGGCCTCTTCCAGGCCTACCTGGAGGATGAGCCACTATTGAGTGGACGGAGGCACCCCTCAGAGCGTGCAGGCTGCATGGGAGGTAGCTCGGGCTGTCAACCTGCATGGAAGCCACCAGCGCTCCGTGCAGGAATGCAGGAAGAAGATGGGGACTGACCGCGGGAGACTGAAGGACAAGGTGGCAGCCTTCAGGGCGACGCGATGCTGGCACTGGTGGGGCCCACCAGTGGTGTTGCAGCTGACCCCTACAGAGGAGACACTGGTCGCGCCATGCAGCCGGAGGTGCCATTGCGGGCGTATCTGGCGAGGATTCCAGACAGGTGGAAGCCCATCACTGCACGGTATGACATGGTGGTGTTGTTGGGGGGCTGTTGTCTACATGCACTCACATGTACTCTCTTTCTGTTACAGATCCTGTTCATCTGCATGAGACGGTGGTGGTGGTGGGTTCAGACAGTGAGGCAGACCTGCTGGACATGGAGGAGGGACCATCCACCTCCGCCACTAGCCTGCAGGCACTGAAGCAGCATGCAGGCTGGGCCGACAACTCCAGTGTCAGTGATACGAGTGCAGGGGGTGCACAGCCTGTGTCACAGCAGTCTGGCATGCAGGTATGCCAGCATGCTGTGCCTATGGCAGTGGCACGCACCTGCACCATTGATGATAGCAGGCCTGCAATGGGCAGTGATAGGTGTGTGTCCCATGACGGACACATGGCAGGTCAGCACGTGCCCCTGGGCCTTCCTGGTTCACACCTGTGTACCAGCATGCTGGCACAGTCCCAGGCTGTGCCTGTCAGCACCGGTGGGGCAGCACCAGTGGCTGTGCAGGTGTCTGGAACTGTTGTCAGCATGGAGGTGGAACAGGTGGACCTGGGGGCTCAGCAGTTGGAGGGGCGGCAGCAGCAGTCACACACCAGGTCTGGGGGTACAGTGTCAAGCAGTGGCACATGTCCACCGCCCTTTGATCTGCCCATACCTGGTCCTGGCGAACAGCGCCCACCCTCAAGGGGTGCTGTGCAGCAGGACCGTCCACACCCTGGGGGTCACAATGCCATTGGGGCACAGTACCCATTGGACGCGCACACCCGCCTGCTGCAGGAGTCGGTACAGCTGCAGGGGCAGGTTGCAAGGTCCGTGGAGGCACTGTCTGTGTCCGTGGAGCGGCATAGCAGGGAGTGTGCTCGGGACTGAGCCGAGCTGGTCCTTATGCGGACGGATGTGACCACTGCCATTGACAGGCTGACCCAGGCAGTGGTCTCTGTCGCGGATGCATTGGCCACACTGTCAGGTGCCCCTGTACCACACACCCCACACAGTGCACTCTCCACTCCCCGTTCGCGGTCGTGCGACACCAGGCCTGTCGACGCCGGGTTCTGCTGTGGGCATCCCGAGCACCCCTGGTGCAAGTTTGTTTGGCAGGATGCAGACCCCTGTGGGCAAGGTCGCGTTCGCGCAGTGGGACCCCTGGTGGTGCACCAGCGCCACCCTATGTGGCCCCTGCTCAGCCTGCCAGTGCTGCTGGGCCACGGCGGGGCCACCCACGCATCCGTGGTGGCCGTGGGACAGTGCTACCTGACTGAGCTGTCTCCCAGTGCAGGCCCTGTCTGGTGCTGCCCTGTGTGCAATGTGTGTCATGGTGGGCAGTGCACTGCTGGGTGCTCTGCTCACCAAGCTGACACACGGACCACCTGCACACTCTCCCAACTGCTGTCCACAGGTGCGTGTGCATGATGATGCCTGCATTGCACTGTACACCAAGGTGCAGGGTGCCCAGGTCCTGACACCACGACGGGACAGTCCAGGTGGTGGGGTGGTAGGTGGTGTGTGTTGAAATGTCATTTCCAGTGCTGCTGCTGCCCATGTATGCTGCCTGGTGTGTGTGTGTCTCCATATGTGTGCTCACCCTCTCTGCTGGTGTGTTGGTATGCCTGGAACCTTCACCTCCCCTGACCTTCATGCACGTGTGTTCCCTGTGTGCCTGTGGTTTGCATGGACAGTGTTGCCTGCACATGTCCCCTGCTTTACCTGTGTTGGGCGAGGTGCTCTTCTGCAATGGTGTCCCGTGCAGCTGGGCTTGCTGGGTCAGTCGGGGGTCCCTCCACCTAGGGGGCTGCTCATCACCCACATCACCAGCGCCACTGGCGCCCCATCGCTGTCCCCTCTTGGACCTGTCACGGCTATCCCATGGTCTTTGGCCATGTTGTGCAGGATGCAACAGGCCAGGAATATCCCACAGGCCTTTTGGGGGCTGTGCTGTGAGGCTCCGCTGGAGGTGTCCAGGCATTGGGCGTGCCTTGAGCATCCCTAAACACCGCTCTATGATGTTCGTGTTGCGGCATGTGCCTCATTGAAACATAGCTGCGCTTGGGGTCATGGGGGGCGCTGGTACGGTGTGAGCAGCCAGGGACGGAGGTATCCGCAGTCACCTGTGTGGAGATAGTGGAGATCAGTGTCATGTCAGGTCCATATTGCCCATATCCTTGTGTGCCACTACCATGGCACCTGTGTCATTCCTAACCTTGCCCAGGGTTTGCATTCCATATGTGACTCACCCACTAGATGACCCGTGGGGATGTTCCCACTCGAATCGATGGCACAGTGCAGACTGGTGCCATATGAAGGCATCATGTGCTCCACCAGGGTGTGTGGCACAGACATTGATAATGCGCCCAGTGGCATCACACACCACCTGGCAGTTGACACTGGAAAAGCCCTTCGGTTCTGATAAGCCTGGCCGCCGGGGCCAGGTGGGCGCATAATGGCCACATGGGTGCAGTCTATGGCCCCTAGCCCAGGCATATGTGCTACCCTGTGGAACTCCTGCATGGTTGCTGTACGCTCTGCCGCGGTGCTGGGGAAATGGATGTACTCCGCAGCATGAGGCAGCAGTGCGCTGAGGAATTGGGTGAGGATGCGTGACGTGGCAGACTGTGTAATGCCTGTGGTGTCCCCTGTCAGCCTCTGGAAGGTGCCCGTGGCAAGCAGGCACATGCAGGCTGTCACCTTGGTCTCCACGGACAGAGCATGACTCCGTCGTGAGGGTGCCTGCATCACATCACTGCACAGCTCGCAGAGCCATCTCAGTATTGCCCTGTTCAGGCAGTACCGGGCCACAATCTCGACGTCTGTGTACAGCTCGAAGCTGATGCGGGCACGATACCGCCTGTCGGGGGCATACCGCCGATGGGCCCCTCCACGGCCACGCCTCCCCGCATGGTGTCTCACTCCTCATTACAGCTTCCATGTGGAAGCTGACACTGTCCATCTCCTTGCTTCTGCCCCCGCTGCTGTTCCTGTGTTACCCCTGCTGCCTCCACTGCTGCTTCCACTGCACCGGGCACCCCCCACTGGCCTCTCTGTCATCCTGGACCCACTGTCCCTCTCTGCCCTTCCAGCTCATGTCCCTCTCTCTCTCTCTCTGTCTCTCTCCCCCAGTTTGCGGCCTGCTAGGGTTCTTGCACCACTTCCTTAAGCCTTTTTATTTTGGCTCAAATCCGGTACTGCGCAACTTCCGGCTGAGCCACTCTTGCGCATTGCGCAAGTGTTCGGATATCGCATTGCGCACTTTATGCATGGACCGCCTCTTCGGTTGCGCATGCCTTCTATTCCATTGCGCTATTGCTCACATGTTTTCGGTGGCGCAACTGGCCCTTCTGAATATCGCAGAATGGCCGATTTTTGAGTTGGCGACGCCAAGCAACTGCTGCGCATGGCACAAACCTTTTGAATATCTGGGCCGCTGTATTTATAGCCATATTTTATCTGGGATGTGATCTTAGTTTTAATTATCACCAGTTGCTCCTGAAATACTTCATTAGTGGTATGGTTATCTTTTAGTACCTCATCCAAATTATCATCTGAAATTGGGGAAAAGTGACAGGTCTTCTAGGTCTCTGCTCCTTCCATTTTCTCCCATATTTGTCTTTACTTCAATCTCCTTAATTCCTGCTATAGTCTTCTGCAGATTATGAATAACTACTGTAATTTTTTGTCGCAGGCAATGCCAATTATGTTCTATTCTCTTTTCCATCATGGAGGTTGGCAGTTGTTGAAAACTAGCCTCCAAATCAATAAGATACCCCAGACAAACCCTCTGTTTTCCTTAATTATCCACCTAGATTGTTTAATGTCTGTATTGTTAGTATTAGAGGTCAAATCAATGTTATGATTTTTTATAGTAGAGAATTCAAAGTCAATCACAGGGAATTTCTCTAAGGAGTTTATCCAGTTAGGTGGTGAGTGATTTAATAACCTTTTTTGCATTTTTTTGTCATTATTTGGCTTATTTTCTACTAAGAGATAGAAATCAGAATAGTATCATAAGTGACCTTGTTTGTTTTGATATGGGTCTTTCTTAAGTGTTTTTTTGTAAGTGACTATGCATTAAACGATTTTTTTTTTCCTTATAAGCCTTGGTTTTCTTTCTTATCTTATTAGACTTTTGTTTAATTATTTCCATTTCAATTAAAGAATCAGCAAATCAGGCAATTGTTTTTCCTATTTCTTCTCTTAACTTTGTCATCTTTATTTAACCATTCAATAGGAGAAAGAGAGAGAGAGAGAGTAATAGACATCTTATTGCTTCTAGCTTTCATAGCATTATTAGTAAGGAAATTTTAGTGACAGTAGAAATATTCTGTTCTAATTAGAATATTAAGAGGTATGATAAACCAGAAGTTACCAAAGTTGCATACATTACCAATAAAGTGTACACACTTAAGAGCAATTGCTGAGAGGAAAATAAAAAGAGACTATAAAATAAGTATTAATTATAAAAATATTACCTCTCATTAAACCAGTCCTATTTCTTGAAAATAGAGAGGAATATTAATTCTTCTCTGGCTTAGCTTGGCTTATCTTGAATTTGGATATTCAGTCTCCATATATGAATTTCTTGGAGAGGAATGACAGTCTTAATGCTTTTGAACATAACTTTCAGCCTTGTAATTCACTTGTAGGCAACTGCCCCAAAGAAATCATGGGAAGAACAGTAAACACACCTTTCCTGCATATAGACAATTAGTATAAATTATAACATTCAGATTCTGAGCCTTAAAAGCAAAATGAAAACAAGTGAAGATAAAAATTCAAGCATGAAATATTATTTCACCATGAAAATATAGGTTCTGATTAGTCCTATAATAACTAGAGCATTTAACCACAAATGTACGCACCATTCAGTAGGAGCCACACTAGATATTTTTATAAAAAATCTGGAGTAATAGCAAAACTAAAATCACTTCAAAATAGTAGAGCCAAACTCTAATAACTATTTAAAAAATAAAATTTGTAGAGGAAATTATATGTAAGGACAGTTTTTCTCATTAACATACTTCATTTAAAAAAAATTAAAAGTATTGCTTTTGAAGTTTCAGTAATAAAATACCCTCAGCTGAGAGGCAGGAGGCTATTATCTAAAGCAAGGAGTGAAAACCAAAGAAATAGAGACCACATCAGGGTTAGAACAGAATCAGCATAGCATGTTCTGTAAGAGGTCTGTATGCAGTGGCTCTTTATGTCGTAAACCTGATGCTTCCAGTTCCAAATGAGCAGAGAATCAATAGGCAAGCCCAGAGTTTAAAGAGGGACTCACACCAAAAGTACTACATTGCAGAATTAGAATAAGCATACCTCAAATAAATCTCATGCCAAACATTAGATTTCTACATTACTTCATTTTAACGTTATGAGCTATTTTGTAACCCTGATTTCACTGCCTATTCGAAAAAGCCAGTTTCAGTGAAGAGTCACTGATGATGCCATCTCTGAACTCACACTCTAGTCCTCCCTATCAGTAACATTAGAGGACCTGCTTCTCCAAAGTTTAGTAAACTGTAACTATAATAATCCTTTAAAAATGACATAGGGTTGGCTGCAGTGCTTGCATTTCCAGAATGTTCAGATGCATGGCATTGTACTTTAAAACATGTCAGCAGGTGGTTTTGGAATGCAGCACTGAACCAAGGCCTAGAATGTCAGGTAGTGCACAATTTTAAAATGTTGGTGGGAGAACACGCAATCTCAGAATGTGACAGAGATGTGCCATCTCAAAAGTGGTGGGACAATTAGTCTCAGAATGTGACAGGGACACATCGAGGAATTTGGTGAGGACTGGCAATTTTGGAATATAGTGGAGATGCATGTTATTGGAATGTGACAGGACACACCATTTATTCTGAAATGGCTTCCCCTGTTACATTCCAGAACTGTGTGCACCCATCATATTTCAAAATTGTGCATCACATCTCTACCACATTCCAACATTATGCATCCCAGCCACATTCTGAAAATATGCATCCCTGCTACATTCTGAAATTGTACATCACTTTCCTATTCCCAAATTGCACATCCCTGCTACAATCTGAAATGGCACATCCCCACAAAATTCCATAATTGCACATCCCCACCAAGTTGTGTTTCAAAGCCACATTCCAAAATTGTCACTGCCACATTCCCAAATTGTGTGTCACGCCACATTCTGAACTTATGCGTCACCACTACATTCCAAAATTGAGCATTACCTCCATGTTCTGAAAGTATGTATCACCACCACATTCCGAAAATATGCATCACTGCCACATTCTGAAAATATGTGTCACCACTATATTCTGAAACTGTGCATTACTGCCACATTCCAAAACTGTGCATCACCACCACATTCTGAATCTGTGTGTCACCACACCACCACCACATTCTGAAACTGTGTGTCACTGCCACCTTCCAAAACTGAGTATCACCGTTGCATTCCTAAATTGTGTGTCATTGCTGCATTCTGAAATTGTGCACCACTGCTGCATTCCAAAATTGTGCATTGTGGTCACATTCTGAACCTGTGTGTCACCACCACATTCCAAAATTATGTGTCACCTCCACATTTAAAAATTGTGTGTCACCACCACATTCTGAAATTGTGCATCATCGCCACATTCCAAAACTGTGCAAAACTGCCACATTCTGAAACTGTGTGTCCCTGCCACATTCCAAAACTGTGCATCACCACCACATTTTGATACTGTACATCACAGTCACATTCCGAAACTGTGTCACCACCACATTTCAAAATTGTGTGTCACTGCCACATTCTGAAATTGTGAATCATCACCACATTCCAAAACTGTGCATCACTGCCACATTCCAAAACTGAGCTTCACTTCTGCATTCCTAAATTTTGTGTCACTGCTGCATTCAGAAATTGTGCATCACTGCCACATTCCAAAATTGTGCATCACTGCCACATTCTGAACCTGTGTGTCACCACCGCATTCCAAAATTATGTGTCACCACCACATAACAAAATGGTATGTGACTACCACATTTCAAAATTGTGCGTCACCACCACATCCTGAAATTGTGCATTATCACCACATTCCAAAACTGTGCACCACCACTACATTACAAAACTGTTCATCACTGCCAAATTTCAAAACTGAGCATCACTTCTGCATTCCTAAATTGTGTGTCACTGCTGCATTCTGAAATTGTGCATCACTGCTGCATCCCAAAACTGTGCATCATTGCCACATTCTGAATCTGTGTGTCACCACACCACCACCACATTCTGAAACTGTGTGTCACTGCCACATTCCAAAACTGAGTATCACTGTTGCATTCCTAAATTGTGTGTCATTGCTGCATTCTGAAATTGTGCACCACTGCTGCATTCAAAATTGTGCATTGTGTTAGCATTCTGAACCTGTGTGTCCACCACATTCAAAATTATGTGTCACCTCCATTTAAAAATTGCGTGTCACCACCACATTCTGAAATTGTGCATCATCGCCACATTCCAAAACTGTGCAAAACTGCCACATTCCGAAACTGTGTGTCCCTGTCACATTCCGAAACTGTACATCACTGCTGCATTCCAACATTGTGCATTACCGCTGCATTCTGAAACTGTGCATCACCGATGCATTCGAAACCTGTAAGTCACCACCTTATTCTGAACCTGTACCTCACTGCTACATTCTGAACCTGTGCATCACCTCTACATTCTAAAATTGTGCGTTACCACTGCATTCCAAAATTGCTCATCACCACTGCATTCTGAAATTGTGTGTCACCACCACATTTCAAAATTGTGCATCACTGCCACCTTCTGAAATTGTGCATCACCACCACATTCCAAAATTGTGCCTCACTGCCGCATTCTGAAATTGTATGTCTTTTGCCACATTCTGAAATTATGTGTTCCAGCTACTTTCTGAGACTGTGTTAATGCTGCATTCCACAGTTGCAACCTGGTGACATGTTGAAATTTCATACCTGAAGTATTTTAAAAATTGCACACAACTTTGTCATTCTAAAAGCCATGTTTGCCACTGTATTCCATCCCTCCTCTCCCATCACATTTTTAAGTACTGTATCTTGAATCTACACATTATGGAAGTGCATATGCTGACACCCCATGTCAGTTTTCCTTTTTCTGATGTTTACTACACCTGTAGTTTTAAGTAACATAGGATAAATAAGTCATATATGGTAGCTCCCAGGGAGGACTAGATTGTGAGTTCAGGAGATGACATTAGCAGCAGCTCTTCACTGAAACTGGCTTATCTGAACAGGCAGTGAATTAAGGGTTCCAAAATGACTTGTAACTTTTAACTGAAGTAACTTACAGATCTGATTTTTGGCATGGCTGCTTGAGGATATGCTGATCCACATTCTGAAGTTATTAATGCCAAACATTTTGGCCTCAGTCCCTCTTTATAAATACTCTCTGCACATTTTCTCAGAAATGTAGGTTACACAAGAAAATGTGTACTGAGATTGGCTGAGCTTAGCCACATGTTTGGCCAAGGTGAGCACCAAAGATTGGAAGGTGCAATGGGCTAAATGCAGCACCCAAAAAACAGTATCAGGCTTAGGGCGATGATTTTCTGATCATTCTGAACAAAATTATCTCAATTTACATTTTACATACACTGTTGATCCTAAAATGATAACTTTTCTGGACCTTAGACTTCATGCTACTACCCATGGCAATATTGCCATTGAATATTTCTGTAAACCCACTGCTTGCAATACTATTTTACAATCAGACAGTTGCCACCCTCTACATCTAATAAAATGTATTCCCAAGGGACAATACCTCAGAATATGTAGAAACTGTTCCACCATTGCTGATTTTAACCACCATTCCCAAGACTTGACTAACCAATTTCTTGACAGAAAATATTATCCTACTTTACTACAGTCTGCTTATGAACATGCTCTAGCACAGAACCATACTGATCTATTTATTTATTTTATTTAGTTTTTGTTGACTGGGTAAGTGCACTAGACAAATCCTGCCTAATTTTAGGCATGACCCAGGGGAGGGGGATACAGATGAATGCCAACTGACCTTGAACCAGATTAAGCTGTTGGTGGTATTTTTAGTGAATGAGGGAAATTCCCTACTATCTGTAGGGGACCCTTTGCTGCGATATGGAGTAGCCATTTGATGCTGGAAAGGACATGGAGGAGGTTGTGGTGTCTGATGTTGTGGAGCTCCAACAGGGTTGGAGGAAGAAAATGAGGCTGTGAAACTTGTTTCAAATGCCAGCGATCCAGATCAGCGAGGAAGACATGGAGTTTACAAATGCATTACCTGTGAGAGTGGGCTCATCGGATCCTCTTCGGAAGTTTTGAAGGTTGCCTTCCCATGATTGGTGATGGGGATCTGCTGGGGAAACTAGGCTACTGGGAGAGAGCACTGATGTCACATTACGTCAGGAAGTGGCGACTGTGTCGCAAGTGTTGTGGACACAATTCGACATCAAACATGGAACCACGGGAGGAGGTTTTGACTGGTACATGGAGGATTCTTAGAAAACACAGGTTGGACACAGCGAGGATGGTAGTTGGGTTCCTGATGCAGACTGGAATGAGGCGGCAAACAGTATTTTGGCAAAAACAATCAGGCCTGCTACGAGGGATGAGAACAGCAATCTGGAGGTGCACAAGGTACATAGATACATACATAGACAGTGTCGGCAGATAAGGGCCTATGGCCCACCCAGTCTGCCCATTTAAGTTTGTAAGTTCAGTTTATGTTTTCCAGGAAGTCTGTTGCCCCTTACCCCTGACCTCCAGAATTCCTTTATGTCTATCCCATGCATTCTTAAATCCCGTGATTGTTTCAGCCCCCACCACTTCCTCTGGCAGGGTGTTCCACTTGTCCACCACCTGTTCTGTGAAGAAATTCTTCCTCACGTTTCCTCTGAATTGTCCTCCTCCAACTTCATCCCATGCCCTCTAGTCCTGGAACATCTTTTCACTTAAAAATAGTGCATTCCTGCACCCTGTTCCTCCCTGTAAGATACTTGTATGTCTCTATCATATCCCTCTCTCCTCCTCTCCTCCAGGGAGTACATGTTCAGTGCCTTCAACCTGTCCTCATAGGACTTGTGATGCAATCCATGCACCATCTTTGTTGCCCTCCTCTGAATCTTCTCTACCCTGTCTATGTCCCTTACGTAGGTAAGGTCTCCAGAACTGCACAGTGTACTCCAGGTGCAGCCTCACTAGTGTCTTGTATAGTGGAATTATGACCTCCCTTTCCTGCTGGTGATGCCCTGCCTATGCATCCCAGCATCCTATTTGCTTTACCTGCTGCCTTGTCACACTGTTTCCCTGCCTTGAGGTCATCAGAGATGATAACTCCAAGATCTCTTTCCTGCTTGGTGCATGCTATATCCTCACCCCCCAACTGATATATTGTGCCAGGGTTTTTGTGCCCCATATGCATTATCTTGCACTTCCTTGCATTGAATTTCAACTGCCAAACCCCTGACCATTCTTCAAGTTTCTGCAGGTCCCTTCTCATTCTGTCTACACCCTCTGGTGTGTCTACTGTGTTACAGAGCTTTGTGTCATCAGTGAACAGTGAAATTCTGCCTTCTAGGTCCTGCGCAATGTCACTGATGAAGATATTGAATAGTACCGGTCCCAGCACTGATCCCTGTGGTACCCCACTGGTCACTCTTCCCTCTGTGGAGTGACAGCCATTTACCACCACCCTCTGTGTCCTGCTGCCCAGCCAGTTACCTACCCACCGCACTACTGTCCTGCCCACACCCATATTCCCCAGTTTGTGCAATAGTCTTCTATGTGGCACAGTGTCAAAGGCCTTGTTGAAGTCCAGATAGGCCATGTCCACTGCCCCCCTGATCCACCTCCCTAGTCACCCAGTCAAAAATTCAATGAGGTTGGTCTGACATGACCTTCCTGGTGAAACCATGCTGCCCTGGTGAAACCATACTGTCGGTTTTAGGCAATCCAGCTCATAGTGTTGCTCCTGGCACCATAACTCTTTCAAACAAACAGTGACCAGTGTTACGAACTCTTGTACTACCTTGCAAAATGAAAAATTGGTGTAACTGAGAGGGAATTTGTAGAGGACACTGTGGGTGATACTACTGAAAAGCAAAGGAACATTAAAATTTCAGAGAATATTGGGGATGTCATATCTCAGCGGGAGAGCCTGCAGGGAAGAAAAATCTCAGTCAAGTGAATCTGTTGGACAGGGACAAAGGGGGAGTGGAACTAAACACTCCATTTCGTGTTGAGGATGTAGATAAAATAAATGCTAATGCAAGTGGGACTGAAGGGTCTGCTGAGACTAAAAATAGATGGGGAGGAGGCCTAATTTGGCTGACCTTTCTAAGAATAATCTAGAACAAACCCCCAGGAGGAATGCAGTTTGTCTTAGATATAGTGGTGGGTTATCTGAACACCCAGATAGATAATATGTGGCAAGACATCTCCTTAAGGCTTCAATACAGTTTTTTCCAGTTGATATCTATGCTTTTATTCATGTATCTGGAGAGAATACTTTCAATATTAGCTTTAGAGCCAATGCTGGGTTAGATAAATTTTGGAGTAAATATGAAACTTTAAAGAAATCTCTGCTATGGCCGCCTTTTTTGCCATACCTCTAACAAAACCGTCAGTTAGGATGATTACAATCATGTTTAGAAATGAGGGTGTTAATGTTAGTGATATTTATCACTGGTTGCAAAACAGGTGTGATGCTCTAGACCCCCCAAAGCCATTATAGATGATGAGGGCCTGTGGACAGTGGGGTGGAAGTTTAAGGTTAAGCTTTTTCAAGTTAATTCTAAAATTACTCATCTGCCAACTAGTTTCTTTTTATGGAAAGACAGAGGGGGTTGCTTTCATGGGGGGCAGTCAAGGGCTTGTTATAAATGTGGGGCAAGGACCCATTTGAGTAGTATGTGTGACATGCTGAAATGCTCCTTATGTAGTGGGCATGGCTACCCGAGTGTATCTTGTGAAAATGTCTTTCAATGTAATCTTTGTGATGAAAAGGGACACGCATACCACCAGTGTCTCTGGGCTGAAAGGAAAAAAGCACAAGAGTGGGACCAGGAACACCTAGTTCAATTGGCCCAGGACAAGAACAGAAGGTCAGGGCCTAGTCCACCCCAAGATGATAGTGATCATGAACCAGAGACTCAGAATGGACAGCAGGAACAAGTGAGATCTAGAGAACAAGAGCAGGAGCAATCCAGTGGCAGTAAATCTGATCAAGTGGGTCTAAAGGATGTGGAAGTGGTGCGAGTATGTCAGGATACCCTTAGTAAAAAGAGTTTAGAGAAAACAAAGCATTGTCAGAATGGGCAGAAAGAATCAATGCCCCCCCCACAGAAGTGCAACAAGGAGGGTGACTAGAGCCAATGATAAGCACAGTCAGGGTGGGTTTGTCTTGGTGACTCAAGATCCCTTTTTACCTCTTCAAGGGGAAGGGGGGAATCAGAGCTTGAATCTGATACTTCACTACGGTCAGGACTGACCTTGGAAATGAAGGAAGATGACAAAAGACCCCTAAATAAGGTAAAAAAAAAATAAAGGAAAGAAACAGAAGGACAGAGAGACTCAAGATGATGTAGGTTAGTGTTGAAAAAAAAGTGGATGGCCACCCTCAATATTGCCTCTTTTAATGTTTGTAGTATTAGAAAATACAAAAGAAGATTAATGATACTGACCTATCATCACCAAATACATGCTGAGGTGTTCTTTTTGCAAGAAACACATTTGTCTACGTTGCTTGAGATTGAACAACTAAAAAGAAGTTGGGTTTGAGGCCTTCCTTTTTGACCTTTGGGGAAGAAGCGTCTGATGGGCTGGGGATTCTTCTAAAAAATACACATTTTTCTATTAATATGGTAATAGACATTTGTCCTGGGAGAGTATTAGTGCTAGATTGCAGGTACAGGGATTTGACTTTAGATTTATTAATACATATGCACCCCAAACAAAAACATTTAGAATTGAACTTTTTAATTTAATTCGGCCACACCTGTATACTAGGAAACATGTTGAGTGTGTGTGGGGGGTGTTAATTGTAGTCTAGATGTTTCCGGATCGGAGGGAAAAAAAGTTTATTGTGATTCTCATGCTCTTAAACAAATTGTTAAAGATGCTTTCTTAATAGATGCATTTAGAACACTATGGAAGGATTCTGGTACCACATACTATAGGAACATACATTCCACCAGGATAGATTATTTATTTGTGTCTAAATATTGTGTTCCAGCTCATGTAGTTTTAAGGTCCACAGAATTTTCAGATCATTTTATGTTATTAGGGGAGTTCAATTTGGGTACAGCACCTCCAAAATTTATTCTGTTAATGAACAGATGGAAATTGAATATGGCAGCATTATTACAAGCAGAGGTAATAAACAAAATGGAACTATTACTGGAAGCAAGATTATCTGTGCAGTGTTTGTATGATGACATTTGACAATTGTGAGTTGATACAAAAACCGATATTAGGCAGCTTTTTCTAAACCTCAGGTGGGACAAATCAAATTCAGATTATAAGACATATCTTAGTTACAGAAACCAATTTTATAAACTACTATCTTTTCCGGATAGGGAACGAGTGAAGTATAAACAGCAAATACAGTAAATAGAAAAATGGATGCATGAGTATCAGTATGATAGAGCGAAATCTTTAAATGCTAAGATGAGGTATGGGACACTGAAATCCTCTGCTTTGGATCCTTTCATGGCTTGTAAACAAAGGCTAGACAAAACCATGATGGTAGGGCTCTATAATGTAGATGGTACTATTGAAAACAGAAATATGAATATGTTACAAATCATTCATAAACATCTGACTAGGGAATTAGCTGACAGTGGGATGGGGGGAGCATGCAGCTTTGCTCTCAGCCCCAGTACCTGGTCTCCTCGAAGAAGACATGGAAACCTTACAAGCTTCTACTTCAAGAGAGGAAATCCTGAACACACTTAAAACCTTAAAATCTAGAACAGCCCCAGGGATAGATGGATTACCTAAAGATTTGCATAAAAAATTTTCCACAGAACTTAGCTTTACTTTAAAACAAGTCTTTGATTACATTCTACAACAGGAGGGGGCATCATTGCCAGATTTTGGTACGGCAATAATTAGATACATACATGAAAAAGGGGATAAGTTATCACCAGAGAACTGGAGACCTATCAGTCTTCTAAATTGTGATTATAAGATTCTTGCTAAAATCTTAAGTAGTAGGTTACAAAGGGTGGCCAGTAGTTTAATTGATGAGGCTCAGACTTGTTCTATTCTAAATAGGAATATTCAACATAACCTCTTTTTTTAAGAGAAATTTTTGAGATGAAATGACAGAAAAGCACAGCAGGATATCTTATGGCTCTAGATCAGGCAAAGGCTTTTGATAAGGTGGAGCATCAATACTTATGGCAGGTCTTAAAGAGATGCAGAATTCCTTCAACAGTAATCCCCTGGGTGAAAATTCTATATAATGAAGCACACTGCATTCCATCATTGAATGGGCTTTTGGGGGACCCAATTCCCTTTAAGAAGAGTATGAGGCAGGGATGCCCATTAAGCACTCTCCTTTACACATTTGCCTTAGATCCTATTATTCGGGAGATAAAATGGGACAAGCAAATTATAGGGTTATCCCAGTCCAGAGTGAGTCAGACAGTTAAAGTCACTGCTTATGCAGATGATGTAGAGGTTCTGGTGCATGACACAGAATCAGGTATTAGAGCCTTATGAATATTTAGCAAATTTACACACATTTTGGGATCCACCATAAATAAAGAAAAGAGTGTGGTCATCCCCCTGCAGCAAGAGGCAGTTCAAGGACAGAGTTTAGAGGGAATCAAATCAATGAGGAACCACAGAAAATTTTGGGAATTTGGTTTTGCATGCAGGATGCTGCTTTATTTAATTGGGAAAAACAAATGGGGGGTTGTGAGTCGAAAGTCCGAGTTTGGAAACATGGGAAGTTAGGGAAGAAGAAGAGAGTCTTAATAATAAAAAAGTTTTCATTACCCATTTTTATTTATTTCAGTGCAGTTGGTAGTCCCCCAGCACAAATGGAAGTCAGGCTCTTAAGTAATTTTTCTCAAATGCTTTGAAGTAGATGGTTAAATCTGGTGAAGAGGGACATAACTTATAGACCGGTTTATCAGGGGGCTTAGACATGGTGAATCCTGTGTGCTTTTTTCACACGATTTTTTAGAAAGAATTTCCAAAATATATAGAATGAATGAGATCTTGATATGGCAAAAATGGGTTAAGGGAGCAGTCCAAATATTTATGAATAAATGGTATTTGATACCCCTGAATATTTTATAGCAATGGGGTGTTCCAGAGTATGCTATAGATTCTTTTAAAAAATGATGGCAGTGGAAATTGGAGAAAAGTATTTTTCTGAGCTTGGAACAAAAACAATTGTATCAGAAAATGGTAGGAACTCACAGTCTAGTACCTTTAATTTTCCCAGAATCCAGACCATCTCAGACTTATGTATTAAAAATTCTGACAGATAGAAGAATCCTGCAGTTTATGTGGGGAATTAATCGGCTCTGTTCTCATGGGAAGTTGGGGGTGAAGGGGAACTCAAAATATAAAGCGATACCTGAGAGATACTGCCAACGGAGCTCATATATCACATTGGAAGAAACTTTGCAGCATTTCCTTTTAGATTGCCCAGCAACAAAGAGCTTTTGGCTGGAGATTGGCCTGAAGTGGAACTAGCCCTTTTTGCAGAGATTAAGTTATCAAACTTTAGTTTTGGGAGATTTTTCAGGTATATGGAGGATGTTTCATACTAGTACTGTTAGGGTGATTTTTGCTGTCATTAAATATTGCTTATGGCAGAGCAGGTGTCAGCTGGTACTGCAATAGATTAAACTTCCTCTGTGGGTTCTAATAACACAAATTGAATCTGCTTTAACACAGGTTAAAGCAAATGATGAAAAGCAGTACACAAGGGAGAAAAACAGCTGATTATGGAGGAATGTGGGTTTTGTAACCTGAAGAGATAAGTTGAATGAAGCTGGGTCAATGTGGAGAACACTATCAGGGGAACAGGGGGAGGAAGGAGAAAGCTTTGAGGATTATTTTTTTTGTTTTCTTTCTATGATTTTATTGTATTGAATTTTAGATTATATTTGGGGTTGTCCTGGTATGATGCTATTGGTTGCCAGGGGGATCATTGTGTAACACATGTTTTTTGGATTCTTATTTTTTCCTGTTTTTTCTTTTTCCTTCATTTTTCTTTAATCTTTGTTACTTATGTTGGTCACTAAATATATTGTGATGTAATTTTTTTTGTTCCAAATAAAAATTCCCTTACTCTTTTTGATAAGTGCCATGGGATCTTTAACATCCACCTGAACTACCACCAATCCAGGCAGATGGGACCTTGGCTTAACGTCTCATCCAAAAGACAGCACCTCAGAAGTGCAGCACCCCTCTCATGCAGCACTACAGTGTCAGTATTAGGATATTAACCCAAGTGCCAGATGAATTAACTAAACCCACAGCCCTCTGATCTCCTGGCCTCAGAGGCAAGTGTGCTACCTACTGAACCACTGACACTGCCTAGAAATAGAGATTCTGATGAGTCTACTGTCACTAATTTTGTCATGAAGTTTAATTCAATCTCCACAAAAAATTGCAGGAATTTAGTATGCTCTAGATGCAGATTCTGATCTAAAAGGACAGATCAGTGACCTTCTTAGAGTGGTCTATAGAAAGGGAAAGAGCATCAAAGACAGAGTTGTGAAAAGTCACTTCTCATCCTATTGCACACTTTCTAGATCACTGTTACCAGTGACATTTAATGGATCACATAAATGCAGGGCATGTAATATTTGTAAATAAATTAAACAGGGAAAACAGTTGACAAGCCCCACAAATGGCATACAGTTTAAAGTCCAACATTTTATAACTTGCAGAACTACTTTTATGATTTTCACACTATGGTATGGCTGTCCATCCCTATATATAGGAATGAGAACATGCATGCTTAAAGAATGAATCCAGGAACATGTCCATTCCATTTTAAACCAATGCTGTGATACCCCTGTAGGTAGCCACTGGTTCTTATGCCACAAGCAAAATATGGATGCATTCCAATTTATGACAATAGATCATGTTAAAATGCATTGGGGGGGGAA
Source organism: Neoceratodus forsteri (assembly GCA_016271365.2). NCBI lineage: Eukaryota > Metazoa > Chordata > Ceratodontiformes > Ceratodontidae > Neoceratodus > Neoceratodus forsteri. Next base: position 36,538,800 of record JADMNL010000028.1, on the reverse strand, counting down.
CAGATGCAAAATTATGCATCAAAGAGAAAGTAGACTGATTTTTCCATTGGGAGCCCTTTACCCCCTCAGTCTTAATGATGCATAGGATATCATACCCTTTCTGTCAAACTTTACTAGAAGAAAAAGGATACGTTTCTCCCAAAATGTCAGTTTTTTGCATTTTGTGTAATTTTTACTTTTTGACCTTTTGATGTCCCACTAATGGCTGTTATGTAAACATACCCTTTAATAAGGGAGTTTTCTCCTGTTCATCTATTATTTGCTTTTCTCTTTTAGAGCTACTTCATGATGTAATTGATTCATATATCTCTTTGACCTTTTTGATTTTCGATTTTATTTTATTTTATTTTGTAAATATTTTTTTCCTTTTTATTATAGTGAATCTTTTTTTTTGTTACCATACTTTTGGGTTCATTTTGATCTTCCCTTTAGCAATATACTACAATCATGTTGTAACTTTTGTTTATGTTATCCCTTCTATGTAGATTTTTTTTATTTAATTTGTTATTTAAAGACAGGTAAAATATGGCAATTTAATACAGTGGTTTTACAAGTACAGTTGCATACATAGGATTGATCTACACATCTACATATCTACACATTTGATAAATAGTATTGCTATTTTTTGCTCATACTGTTAAAATATGTGTGTTAGACATTTCCACATTTCCAAGACTATAACTTTAAAGCAATCATTAGAAGTAAGTTACATTTTAGTGAAATCTTACTCCAGTTCTCCTTCTAAAATTCTCCATATTGTTTTTTGTACCTACACTTCATGGTATAAATGTTGGGTCAATTTGGAATATGTACCATATTCATCATTTACCATCTAGTTTGAAATTTTGTGGTTCTATTAATAAGTTCTGAAGTTATTCTATCAATTTGGTAAATAGAAGTGACTATTTGTCTCCAATCACTAGTTGTAGGTGGCGTGGTTGTCATCCACCTCCTGGTGATAGCCTTTTTGGTGGCTAATAATATGATAGGGAGTATTGTTTTATACCAAGATGGAGCATGGGGAGGCATTATCATAAGTAAAACCATTTCATCAGTTAACTCAATAGTTTCACCCAATCATTCTTTTAATTCTATCTGTATGGAACACCAGAAGGGAGTCAGCTTGGGGCATGACCACAATAGATGTCCAAGATCAGCTTCCCGGCATCTACAATCTCTCCAGCACATCCCATATTGTGCTGGGAGATATTTTGTAAGGACTATAGGAGCCCTAAAATATCTGTTCCTGCACTTCCAGGAGAATTCATGTCAGAGGGTTATGTATGTAAGTTTGATTGCTTTCGAGGATAGTGAAGGTGGTATCTCACATTTTATCATTTCTTATTTTGTATAAAAGGCCAATGAGTCAGAGAGGTTGAGCTCCCCCCAAGTTGGTTAATAACCAATTGTAGGAAGCGGGGCTGTGGATTGGGGAGCACTGATGTCTCTCCTAAAATTGCTATCAGATGTGCCCTTACCTTTTGGTATTTGTTTTGGTCATGAGAAGGGAGATTGTAATTTTGTTGTAAGGATTATTCCCCTTGAGTTCATAAACTGATAGATATAATTTAATCCCAGTTGACAGCATTGCTTGTAGGCGAGGTCTACTTGATTAGGCTGAAAAGAGTCATCTGCTGAGAGCAATCTCATATATATATATATATATATATATATATATATATATATATATATATATATAAACTGGGGTGGTTTTGTAATCCATACCAGACTATTAATGTTTGGGATGATATAAATGTGAAATGTTTAAGTGGTGGAAAGGTTTTATTCATGGAGAATAAAATGGGACCACATCATGTAGGTCATTAATTGTGGCGTCTGTATGTTTCCATGGTGCCTGATGTACTGGGGACATCATTAGAAAAATCACGGAGATGAATGCTGTTTTCATATAAAACTCCAGGTTAGGCAGGTTAACCCCCCCCCCCGTGCCAATGGCAGTTGTAAAATTGAAAAGCTTACGTGTGGCCTGTGGCCTGCCCATATAAAATTTGTGATCATTTTGTGCCATTACAGGTGGTAAAATCTGGTCAGAATACAGAGGAGTGTTTGGTAGAGATACATGAGCCTCAGGAATATGTTTATTTGAATAATTTCAATTCTTTGAAAGAACGTAAATATTAATTTGTCCCATCTATTAAGATCATCCTGGATAGTTTGTGTAAGGGGTTCATAGTTATTTAGTTCCAGGTGGATTAGATGTTTTGGTATGTGTATACCTAAGTATTTTATTTTCAGTTTGGACCATTTCAGTGGGAATGTTTCTTTCAGGGTGGCTGATGGAACTAAATTTAAAGGCAGAATCTCTGTTTTGGCTAAATTTAGTCTAATGCCAGCTAATGCCTTAAACTGTTCCATTGGATTGAACATTGCTGGAATAGAGTCCTCGGGGACAACACAGTTAACAAAACATCTTCAACAAATAAGACAATCTTGTATTCTGTCTGTCCCAACGGTATTCCCTGAATTCTCCCATGTCCTCGTACAGCCACTGGCATTGGTTCCATATATAGAGCAAAGGGGAAGGAGAGTGGGCAACCCTGTCTCATCCTGCTTCTTAGTGGTATCAGTGTCGACTGGCTGCCATTTCCTGTAATGTAAGCACTTGGGCTAGAATAAATGGTTTTTAGCTAGAGTAAAAATTTGTCTGGGAAATTAAAGGTCAACAGGGTGTCCCATAAAAAAATCCCAGGACACCCTGTCGAATGCTTTTTCTGCATCCAAACTGAGGAAGACCACTGGAATTTTCCTAGTTTGTACAAATTCCATGAGGAGAAGTGTACGATGGATATTATCCATTGTATTGTGCATTGTAATGAATCCTGCCCGGTCCGGGTGTATAATTTTTCACTAAAAAAATACCACCAACAGCTTAATCTGGTTCAAGGTCAGTTCACATTCATCTGTATCCCCCTTCCCCGGGTCATGCCTGAAAATAGGCAGGATTTGTCTAGTGCACTTACCCGGTCAACAAAAACTAAATAAATAAATAAATAATTGTTTGCAGTATTCCTCCCAATCTAGTGGCCCATATTGCCATGTATACCTTGTAATCTGTGTTTAAAATTGATATCAGGCGATACAATGTGGGATCTGTTTCATCTTTACTGGGTTTGGGAATTGGGGTTAAAATGGTATATTGCCATGGGGGGCCCACACTCTGCCACCTCACAGAAGGTTGGAAGCATTGTGGGTAACATCAACCTACACATTTTGTGTACCACTCAGCATTATAACCATCAGGGCCAGGGCATTTTTGGGTTTTGGCAGCTCAGATGTGGAAGAGGATCTCTTCTTTGGTGATTCGTCATTCTAATACTTGTCTTTGAGTCTCTGAGAGGCAAGGGAGGTGCAGGTCATCTAAAAATGTCCTCCTCTCCTCTTCATTTGTTGTTCAGTCTAGAGTATATAGAGTTTGATAGTATTTAGGGGAAAAATAGATCGGCACTCCTCCTCATGATGGATCACGAGGCAGGTATCCTGATCCTTATGTTTTAGTATCGTGGAGGCTTTTTTCTGTGCATGGAATTTCTGGGCCAAGATTCTGGTACCCACTGGGCCTCCCTCAAATCTAGCCTGTTTTAAATACAATAAGGTTTTCTGTACCTTCCAGTTCAGCAATTTTTGTAAGGCACTTTTTATTTCTCTAGTCTTGAGCTGTAGTTCTCGATCTCCCTCTCTGTAAAGCATTTAATGTAGACTTTAAAGCAGACCAATTTTGATCTTTGGACTTCAAATTCTTTCACTCATCATCTAAGAAACTATGGATACATCTAATAATAGTAAAAGTAATATATACCATATTTAATGAGCTAACTCTTGGATTGTAACTATTGATTTTCCAGCCTGCTTTTCGATCATTTAATGTCTTTTTAAACTAATATCCATTTTCATACTGTATATATATATATATATATATATATATATATATATACATGTTTTTCATAATATGTACTTCATAAAGGTTGTTACCTCTTTAAGAATGTACTTTAACCCTTTGAGTGCTGAGTATATTTGAACATATACAGAGTCTGGATGTACAGTATATATACACCTGCAGTTTCTTAAGGGGTAAAATGGGATGTGGGGATCCCTCTAGCCACTCCTCCTAAGGAAGACCCTGCAGGGGTTCGAAGCACTGGGGCTTTGTTTGTACTGTTCTTATTGTCCGTTGGCAAATTAAAACACATAGGCCCGGATATTCAAACTGCGCCATTCTGAGGAGCAAGCCCTTGCGCTGCTCAAAATAGTTGCGCTGGGGTGTGGCCGGGCGATATTCAAAGGAGTTGCGCTATTGAGCAACTCCTTTGAATATCACCCCCCAGCCACAGCCACTGTGCATGGTGCAGTGGAACTTGCGCCACCGCAAGTTGTCAGAGTTGAGCATTAAACTTGCGGTGGCATAAGTACCATTGCGCCATGCGCAAATTTCCGATATTCAAAAGGTGACATGCAAATGGGGCCATAATTCATGCAAGGTGCCATTTGCATGCCATTAGCATGTAGGTGCGCCGATCCCCGAGGACTTGTGCTAGCCACCTGCCAGGCAGCAGCACGTCGAGGACAGCACCCTGCAACCAATCGCCCGGGCAGTATGTATGAATACACTCCCCCCACAATCTCCAATGCCGATCGTGGGCAGTATGTATGAATACTCCCCAAACAGCTCCGATGCCCGATCGTGGGCAGAACATGAAACAACCCCAGTGCCCGATCGGGCAGAATGTAAAAGCCGCCCTCCCCAACCCGAATATCTCCCTGGTGGTCCAGTGGACCGTAATGCCCAATCGCGGGCAGAATGTCAAGTTATAATTTCTAAATATCTCTCTGGTGTCTAGTGTCCTCTACCACCCCCCCCACCTACTCCATGAAGCCCACCTCTCGCAGCCGGGCGGGAGGTAGCATCCCACTCGCCGTTACTCTGTGTCGTCATTGATTGATTCGAACCGGGTAGGGTTGCATATTGGTGTAGGAAGATGTAGCCTATACCGGTGCAGATGACAGTCCAGATTTGATCACAAATTGGACTGTCATGGGGTATGGGGCTGCATGCCCATTGGCTCTAGCTCTGCACCACGGGCGGCAGCCCTACCGACAGTCAGTCGGCGGGTGGCGGGTGGCAGGCGGTGGATGCTGCGCCCGCGCTGCCGGGGAGCGGGTGGAGGGGCTCATGGGTGGGTGGGGTGGGGGACACTAGACACCAGGGAGATGTTTGGGGTTGTAACTTGACATTCTGCTCGCGATCGGGCATCGGGAGGTGTTTGGACGGGAAGTGTATTCATACATACTGCCCGTGATCGGGCATCGGGAGATTGTGGGGGGGGGAGTGTATTCATACATACTGCCCGTGATCGGGCATCGGGAGATTGTGGGGAGTGTATTCATACATACTGCCCGTGATCGGGCATTGTGAGCTGTTTGGGGTGGAGGTGTCTTGATACATACTGCCCGTGATCGGGCATCGGGAGATGTTTGGGGGGTGTCTGGATACATACTGCCCACAATCGGGCTGGTGGGGGGGGCACAGGGACTGAGTTAGGGGCCAGCCACAGGTGGCAGCTGCTGTGTTGCGCCCTGCAATACAGCAGCTTACCTGTGGGTGGCCCTCAACTTGATCCTTTTTTTTTGGCTCAAAGTTGTGCAGGCGCAGGTTGGGGGTTGCGCGTGCACAACTCTGCACAACCTGACTGAATATCGGGTTGCTCAGTTTATGCATGGATCCTCCCCCTCCTGTTGAGCATGCATTCATTTGAATTGCGCTGTTGCTCAACCTGTTTTCAGTAGCGTAACTGCCTCCTGTTGAATATCGCAGAATGGCGCAATGTAGGACTTGCACATGCGCAACCCTGTTGCGCATGGCGCAACCCTTTTGAATATCTGGGCCATAGTATTTACTTGTGCATCCTTGTTTTCTTTGCACACCTTCATTGATCTTTCTGTTGAGTAAGGTGTTGGGCTGGATAAATTCTTTTCATAAATGAATATGCAAATTTATTTATAACAGGGCACTATCCCTTTTCTGTTATTCTTTTCTATTTCATAAAAAATGTATCTTACATTTCTTTATAACTATTTACACTGATTGCTCACAGTACCATACTCTTATTGTTTAGTTTCCTGTGTTCCCTTCACACTTTATTTGCCCACGAGGTGTAGAGTTTGCTAATTAGAATATCAATGTGCAATGGTATAAGGCTCTGTTGATTTAACTTCTTAATCTGAAAACTGGCTCTGGCAAATGAAGCAGTACACTCATTCAGCCAAAAAGCTAATTCAAAATGAGTGGGATGTAACACCATGCTAAAAGTAAAAGGTAAAAGGGTGTCTGATAACTTTCAAAAGGTAAAAATATATACAGTATAGTCCAACCAGTCCAAGTCAGCATTCTCCATGCTGTGATTATTATGTTTGCTGTGCTATGGCCCAGGGAGACACTAAACATGAGTCTCATAAAACCAGCACCCAGTCTGTGAGGGGGAAATAGAAGGACAATTCTTCACTGGCCCACAGTCAGGCACTGTTGTCTCCTCTCATCCTTGCACTACTTTGCCTGGCAACTCTTTTTTGCAACTCCTATGACTCACATCCATTGTGCAGGTTGCTCTTCTTCCTACTTGGAATATCCCCTCACTGCAGGTTCTCATTCCAGCTACTGTATGGGGTTTGGCTTCCAGATTCCAACTTCCACCTCTAGCCTTTGTCTTCAAGCAACAACCTCTCCTCTCCACAGGCAAGTGGAGGTACCAATTTTTGCTAAGCCTTTTCAAACAGCAGAGTTCTCTTCTTGTCTGCCCATGCACTGCAGTTGCCAATTAGGACCTAACCACAGAGGTGGTAGAAGATGGGACAATCAGGGGAGGAAATGGGAGACAGAATCCATTTTGGTAGCATTGGGAAGGAAGTCACCTATAGACCACTGAGACAGTGGTTTGAGGTAGATAGGGAGTTAAAGGAAGAAACTGAGAATGGGGTTACAAAAGGGAGGTAGTGATGGTGGTGGGGATCTCAATTTACCAGACATACCATAGATTGAGACACTCTAGTAGGTAGGTAGGAGAACCAGATGTCAGACCCTGCTAGATACTTTGCAGGACTGCCTGTTGATGCAACTGATTAAGGATCCCATAAGATAGACTGCTATTCTTGACATTGTGCTCAACAACTAGGAAATGGTAGGTTGAGTGCAGACTGAGGAACCGCCTGGGTCCAGTGACCATATTACCATTCAATTTGAACTAGCCATGGTTAGCAGTATCCCCTTGCCATATGCTGTGATTCTGGATTTCAGACATGCAGATATTGACCAGATGAGGGACTTAGTAAAGGGTAAGTTGGTTGGAGGGAACAAATTGAGAGGAGTAGAGCAGAGGTGAGGGGAAATGAAAGGATCCTTTCTTGAAGCAACTAAATCAGGATTGAGAATGGTTACCAAGGGTAACAGCACAAGATACCAATCTGGTTCTCTAGGAAGATCAGGGAAGTAGCGAGGACCAAACAAGGGCATTGATTAACTATAAGACAGGGGATGAAGAATGGAGCGAACAAGAAGGCAGTCAGGGGTGCAAAAGCAGACACATTGTTGAGTATTGATGAGGGGATCAAGGGATGTGATATAAAGTTCAGCAGGTGCAACAAGGATTAAAAGAAGATGAGAGGGAAATTGCTAGGCTGATAAAGGAGGACATAATAATAGAGGAGGAGAATGAGCAGAAGGCAGCCATCCTTAGTGACTACTTCTCCTTATTATTTGCAGTGCAGGATATCAGGCCTCTGCCTGAAAGTGTCATAAATGCTGCTGCAAGTGGATAACATAAATCAAGCAGGTGGTAATTACTGGAGAAAGAGCTAGAAAAGGTGTGCAGCCCTGAAAGCAGATAAGGTTCCAGGGCCAGATGTGATGCTCCTGAAGATGCTCAGGGAATTGTCATCAACATTGATTGAACCTCCTAATGGGGCCAAATCAATAGCTTGCTGATTCTGAGATATTAGAGAATATTGGACATGTGGCCACTCCGCAAGGGATGAGACAGGGAAAAACTGGGAAATTACAGGCTCATCAGTCTTACCTTTATTTGAGGTAAACTGATGGAGACACTAGGCAAAGAGGGCCTGGAGTAGCTGGAAAAATAGACTCCAGAAAAGTAAGCAGCATGGGTTTGTGGCAGGTTGTTCTTGTCAGACAAACCTGACAGTGTTCCTTCACTGGGTAAGAAATGTGATGAATAAAGGACAAGTAGTAGATTTACTCTAGTTTGACTTCAGCAAGTTATTTGTCTCAGTGCCTGACAGAAGGCTGTTGAATAGTGCTTGATGGAATGAAGAATTCTGCTGGTGAAATTAGCACAGAATGACCATTCTGCCAATGGAATTTTTGTCGAGATTTCACCGATTCTCCTGCGGAGTTCCACCTGCTGTGATCTGCAAAATAATATTCTGTGGAACAGCATTTTTTCTGTGGAAAATCATTCTGCAACCCATCTCCATGGGAAATGTTGAGATCTGCAAAATAATATTATGTGGAACAGAATTTGTTCCATGGAAAATCATTCTGCAACCATTTCCAGAGAAAATATTGAGATCCACAGAATACAATTCCATGGAAATGTTGTGGAAAAACTAATTCTGCATTTTTCTGCTGCAAAATTCTGCCATTCTGTTTCTGTAAAAACATTCATCAGAATTTCATTAGCATTTTGAAAATTCTGCAAAATGTTGTTGTGTCAGAATTTGAAAATTCTGCACAGTACTGTTGAAGATGTTAAAAAAACCTGGTAGCAGTGAAGGACCTAGTGTGGGAGGGTGGTGGTAGACGGCATGAGTTGGGGGATGCAAATGTGCTGTTGTTCATTCCAGAAATGCATGTAAAAACAGAAGACAGAAATATCAAATGTTGCCCCAAGGCTATGGAATGCCATTCTGTTTGAACTTTGTCTGTGTCTGACAATCCATGTCTTTCATAGCAGGATCAAAATGACATACATAATGCATTTACCAGCCAGCTCTTTCCCCAAGTAGTCCTGTCCATCTAGTACCCTGGTGTAACATAAGTCTTCTGTCATCACTGTGAAGTACTCTGTATGCATTTGTTTCTTACATGACATAATTGTAATTTTCTCTTTTCATTACTGATAACTCATATTTAAAACACTGTCATGTATGTATTTAATGCGACTGTCCTTTATTACATTGCAATGCTGTTGTAATCTCCCAGATCATGCCCAAAAGCAAGCAATTGATTGCCTACTGCACCTACTGTACCTGGTAAACACAAACTAACTAAATTTTCAAACCACCATGCATATACAGTACTTCCCATGATGCTTTGCAAATAGAGAAGCACATTAAATTTGATATTTCTTTGAGACCTGGCTTTGCTGTTAATGCATTCTCAGGGTAAATTTTTGCTTCAGGGCTTATGGATTGAAGTTCTTTATTGTTAAATTATTTGCCAGTTTCATCTTCACCATAACTCAACTCATTGATGAGCTCACAAGACAGGTTTCTTCCCCTCCCCTTCCCTCCCTGAGGTATTATGAGATATGAGACCATATCTAATTGCAGTGGTGGATGACTCACTATCAATTTGCTTTGATGGTGCTGTAGGTAATCTTTTAATTTGCTGAAGCTTGGTATCTTACTTTTTCTTTCACATGGCTTTATAAATGTATAATTTTCCTTCCATTCTAGTAGTACAATTACTGACAGAACAATTTGGATATTTACTGTCTAAAAAAAGTCATACCTCTTATTATTCAGGACAACTATCAAAATGTGATCTATACTAGATGAATAGTTTTCCTTCACCCAATTGAAAGATCTTCTGATACAAGAATCCACAGATATTATAGAAGTGTGATGGTCTTTGGGCTTGGGGTATTTAACTGATGTTTTTACTGTACAGAAAGAGCTTGAAAAGAATGCAAGGCACTTTGGTAAGCCTAACTGCTGCTCAAAGTTTTACTTTTTTTAAAATGTTAGCGTGGATAATTCAGTAATTTTTGCCAAAGACAAAGAATTTTAGAAACCCAGAGAACTGCTGTGAGTGTGATCTTGTCTATATATGTGTGTGTGTGTGCGCGTGTGTGTGTGTGTGTGTGTGTGTGTGTGTGTGTGTGAGGGCAACATGTCATTTTAACTGCAGGAGTTAGAGAACAGTGCAGGATAGCATGGCGGTATGGCTTTTACCGTGCAGGTAGTTTGAGATGTATTTATTTATTAGCTCACTAAGCTGATTTATTGTTTTTCTGTGCTATAGATTGCTTGCATGGAATATTCAGTGCTTTTTGCTACAGACAAAGTGGTAGAAATGGAAATATATATTATGTGTATGTCTGCCTGTGGAGGGGCTTAAATAGGAAATCCTTTTTAAAATATTTGCTGGTATTAGGCTGCTCTGACTGTGCAGCCATGAAAACCATTTTTTTAAAGTTCATGGTTCCTGTTAAGCTAGGAAATGTATGAAATCTGTGTTTCAACCCATTTTGTAAAAGAATGCTCACTGTGGCAGGTGTTGTTTCAGTAGTATAATTCAAAGGTTATGCATGCAGTTGTATGGATGAGAGCTACTAGCCAGACCTCCCTTTCTGAGCTGTTTAAGCCAGTTGGCTTCAGTCTAACTCAGAAGCATTGTTTCTTTGCTGCAACTTCAAGCTTTCTGTTTGGCTTGTGCCTCTGCCATCTTTTTAGGTCAGTATTCTGGTTTCTTCTTTCCTAGCTGCAGTTTGTGCTTCTCTAAGTCAACTACTCCTACTGAAATCCTGTTCTCATGCACCTCTTGTGTTTCTCTCTGTTGTAATTCTTGTGTTCTTTTAGTTTTCACAGTGTCCTTCCCTTGTCTTTCTTTGTTTTGGCTTCTGCTATTTCAAGCTTCCCATACTGCTGTTTCTTCCAGACCATTTGCAATCTCCCAATTCATTTGAAATCCTTAATTGTTTTTACTTGGCCTCCAAGAAAGACTGCCACTCCCATTTATGTTCTGGTAGTTTAGTTAGTTTACTTCGTCTAGCAGCAAATTGCTCTTAGTTTTCAGTTCTCATAAACTTCTGTATTTCCCATGCATTTTCATTTGCTGGTTTCTACTTCCTCAGCCTACTTGTCCTGCAAGTCATCAGCAACTAACTCCTTCTGGAATTGGTTTGCATAAGTTCACCATTCAGTCCAGACACATATCATTCAGACTAAAACCATTTGCTAAGAGAATTAGCAGAAGACCTGGCTGATCCTCTGGCACAATTAGTCAACAGCTCACTACAGATGGAGTGGTTCCTATGGATTGGAGGCTGACCGACATGTTTACCCTCCATAAAGGGGAGGATAAAGAACAGGCAGAGAACTGCAGGCCAGTCAGTTTTTCTTTTATTGTAGGGAAACTGATGGAATCTCTATTTAAGCAGGATCTCGTTGACTACCTCAAGAAAAACAATGTCCAGGATAGTAAACAGCATGGATTCGTGTGGGGAGGTCCTGCCAGACCAATGTATTTGTCTCCTTTAACTGGATAATGAGGGAGCTGGATAGGGGCCATGCAGAGGATTTACTATACTTTGACTTTAGCAAGGCTTTTGACTCAGTGCTTCATAAACACTTGCTGAAGAAGATGAAAGAGCCGGAGGTAGCAAAGGATATTGTCAGATGGATGCAGAACTGTCTCAAGGGTAGACAGCAGTGGTTGTTGTCAACACAGTCAAATCTGCAGAGAGGGAAGTCACAAGTTGGGTGCCACAGGGATCAGTACTAGGTCTGGTCCTTTATAATATGTTCATTAGCAATATTGACAAAGGAATCCAGAGTAAGATTAGCCTCTTCTCTGATGACACTAAGATCTTTGGAAGGGTGGATAGTGTTGAGGGGATGAAGGAATTACAAATTGACCTTCAAAAGGAAGAGAGATGGTCTTATGTGTGGCATCTGAAATTTAGTGCCAAGAAGTGCAAGGTAATGAACATGGGGAACAAAAAAGCAAGGCAGAGTACTGGCTAAATGGGGTTAAACTTATCAAAGCTACAGAAGACTATGACCGGGGAGTCATCATGAGTTACACCTTAAAGCAGTCAAGCCAGTGCAACAAAGTCTACAGCAAGGCCAACAGGATGCTGGAGTGTATTGGGAAGGGTATAGGTAGTAGAAGGAAGGAGGTAATACTTCCCTTTTATAGATCCTCGGTGTCCAGCTCTGGAGTCCTCACTTCAGGAAAGATAAGGATAGGCTCAAGGTGGTACAGTGTAGAGTGACAAGGATGATTAAGGGTCTACAGGGGGAATCCTATGAGAAATATTTGAGGGCATTAAACATGTACTTGCTGGAGACCAGAAGTGAGCAGGTAGATATAATTTTTTATTTGACCAGGAGAGACACACTAAGATGATGCTTGTTTACAGGTGCAACCTAGAAGCACAAGGAAGTTAAGTGACTTGCTCAGGGTCACACAGTATGCAAGTGGGGGCTGTTTGATTCAAACCAAGGTCTCCAGGTTTGTAGCTCAGAGCCTTAAACCACTGCTCTACACTGCCTCCTAATAATAATAATAAACATATTACATATAATAGAGATCTTCAGATTTCTGAACCAGATTAATAAAGTTGACTGTGTGGGGCTATTTAGCAGGAGCACCAGCTCAGAGACATGAGGGCATGCTGGAAATTGAAAGGGTGGAACTTCAGGAGGGACATGAGAAAATATTATTTTACTGAAAGGGTGGTGGAGTCATGGAACAGCCTGCCTGCCAAAGTGGTGAGTGCCAAAATCACAGAAGGCTCAAACATGGGTGGGACAGAATAATGGGAAAAATAGCAAGCTCTACACCAAGTGAGGGGAGGGGAAGGGGGAACTCTGGGTGAGGGACAAGTCCATGGATAGACACTAGGTCTAGGGGTAGAATAGTCAACCACAGACAGACTAGATGGACCTTTGGTCTTTATCTGCCATCTTTGTCTATGTTTCTAAGTTGCGATGTTCATGTCTTAGTTGTCATTTGATGTCTCAATCAGTCATTCAGCCTTGCCTACATTTTGTTTCTACCTTGGGCTCATGGCTGTCAGGCTTTGCCACCAGTCTTCCACTTCTCCTGCTCTCAGATGCATGCCAGCTACAATCTCTGCATAGCTTCCATGGCTGCCTGCTCTCTATGATGATGGCCTTGCTTTGCTCCCTTGTAGTCTACATCTTGAGCATGGGTCCCTTGACTCAGGCTGTTTCTTTCTTTTTTATGCAGTTTGGGTGAGAATGTCCTATACTCTGAGGGAAGTTCTGACTATGCAGATCAACTTAGCAGCATCTCTTGATATAGCATTTAAGACATCAGCTGTCAGAGGGTGGGGCCTCTAAGTTCACAGTGCTCCTTTAGCTGGGAAGACCACGTCAGCAGCATATTCAAATGCTATCCCCCTACAATCACCTAAGGTTCACCTGGTCTCCACCTACTTCCCTGCCTCTGCCCCTCATGGGAGAAGATCATATAATTATGCAAGTCTTGGTCCCTCAAGGGCCCACCTCTTATGCCTTATCCCTCAAGGGTTAAGCGTCCTTTCTAGGCCTTCCCTCGGTGGAGACCAGGTGAGTGCCTTTCAGAGGTAATTACTCTCCTCCTCCCATCTTGCAGGTGGACCTCCTTCCCAGGGAACCTCCTTGGGCTGCAGAGCTCAGTTTGTGGCACTCCCATTGCAGTTCCATTACAGGAATAAAGTGAGAGCCTTTCCTCTAAATTTTCCTCTTCAGTTGGGTCTCTAAACTGCAGTAACTGAGTTGTCACCAATTTTGTCCATAGGAGACAAAGACTTAGGATCGCAGAAGTTTCCTCCTCATATGGAGTTTTTCCTTTCCTCAATGTTGAAGGTCATACATGTTCAGTAGTCTCTGCATGAGGTGGTCCACACTGTAGTATGTCTATTTGTATAGCATTTACACTAGAAGGTTTCTGCTGCAAGTTGGGGTTGGATGGCTACCCTCTTTCCATCCTGCCATTCCCTCTCTCAATACGGAAGTCATGCCTCTGCTATCACTTACCAATAGCTATCAGTCATTGCTCAAGTCAGTCTCTGTCTGTTATCAGGCATAACTAGTTGTTGCCAATCTTTCTTCACTCAGGTTCTGTTTTCACCACCTGCTACATGGTACTTCTGGGCTCCTTCTGAAGATATCTTTACCTTAAAGGAATTATGTTCCTGTGACACATCTAGGCCTAGAGCCCTCCCCAAGAGTGATTCTTTGGCTTCTCAATACGCCAGCAAGGTGTAGTTTCCCATGGGACAGATAGTGCGATTGGCCAAAGTATCAATGGATGACAGTCAACAACACATTCATTCAAATACCTTCAGAATATCAATAATATTGCACAAGCGTAACTCCTTACTAAGTTGCACACACCTATTGAATTCAATGGCTATGCCTGCAGTACAATGAGTGTGAGTTGTCAGCCACAAATCCTTTCCAGAGATATTTAAGCCAGCTTCCTTGATCCTCACTCAGAAGCATGGTTTCTTTACCAAGCCATCCTCCCTTCCTCCTTCAAAGGTGTGCCACCCACCTTGGAGCTCCTTCCTAAAGTAACTTTAGCCAAAAGCAATTATGTTCATCCATATATGACGGACAACAAAAGGGTGGTATTTCCCCATGGGACAGAGAATACTAATGTCCAAAGTTTCCCACTATGACAGACAACAACATATTCATTCAAATACCTTCAGGCTATCAACAATGTTGTACAAGCATAACTCCTCATGAAGTTGTGTATGTTGATTGAACAGGGCTGCTTCAACTCCCCCATGGTCGGATGGCACCCAGCCAGCCACTGACCAAGACCAGGATGCCTGCCTGCAGCTCCTTGGAAGCTGCCTGCCCTTGAACAGGGCTGCTTCAGCTCCCTCACGATCAGATGGCACCCAGCCAGCTGCTGACTGGGACCAGGATGCTCGCCTGCAGCTCCTTGGAAGGGAAGCTGCCTGCCCTTGAACAGGGCTACTTCAGCTCCCTCACAGTCAGACGGCACCTAGCCAGCCTAGCTGATTGGCCAGGACTTTTTCCCCTGCTTTTGCCTCTTGGTGCTTTTTACAAATAGATTTAGCTGCAACTAAGCAAAATTCACATGTCTCATAGAAGGATTTCAACTGTATTATCTGGATTGTAATTTTTTTTTATTTTAGTTGTTTAACCAGGGGTAACACACTAAGCTGAAAGCTTTTATACAGGTGTGACCTGGGAGCACAGGGAAGTTAAGAGACTTTGCTCAGGGTCACACAGAATGCAAGTGGAAGCTGTGGGATTCAAACCCAGGTCCCGTCTGCTGGATGTCACCAGATTTGCAGCTCAGAGCCTTAAACCACTGCACTATACTGCTTCCCAATTTCTACTACTGTTTTAAAGTGCTTACAGCTCTTCTGTTGTTTCCTTGCTCCTGTACCCCCAACCCCCAATCCAAGCACTCTGCCTTGGTGCTGAAAAGTCTCACTCTCCTTTGTCTTGCTAAATTGCTCAATCTAAACCTCTCCTCCATCTACGCTATTTAAACCTTGCTATTTTTCTTCTCTCCAGCTGCCTGCCCTTGAACAGGGCTGCTTCAGCTCTCCCACAGTCAGACGGCACCTGGCCAGCCGCCGACTGAGACCAAGACACCCGCCTGCAGCTCCTTGGAAGATACTGTGACAGCACAACCAATCAGAGCACGGGTGCTTCCAGCAAACCCGTTCCGATTGGCCAGGACTTTTTCCCCTGCTTTTGCTGCCTGGTGCTTTTTACAAATAGATTTAGCTGCAACTAAGCAAAATTCAAGTGTCTAATAGAAGGATTTTAGGCCCTCCTACCCACCCCCACCCTTCCACTGATTGAATACACCTATTGCCCACCCACATTCCGTCTCGCTTCATCATTGGTTAGTAAGCTTAGCAGCACTCACTCCCTCATTGGCTAATAAGCCTAGTAGCACTGCTCACTCCCTCACTGGCGACCTAAAACCCTCATTCCCTCTGCTCCCCTATTGGTTCCTAGTCCTTACAGGTCCCTATAATTTCCCAGCCCCTCATCCCAGTCCTCCACCTTCTGCACTAAGTAACTACAGCACCTACTATTCCTGCTAAGTAACCACAGCAGTCGGGCCCTCCAAGCACCTGATCTAGGCCATGATCCTTCTACCAGGCCACCTGACCCTGCTCTTCCCTATTCTCTTCTCCCTCTCTCCCTCCCTTCCTTTCCAACATGCCACCCTCCTCTCCCATGCCCACTCCCAAATCCTGCCAAACCTCGTTGAGCTCTCCCACCCCTCGATTGCAGTGTCCACCTCCCCTTTCACCCAAGCATGGATACCCTCTGCCACACATCCCAGCCCATTTCTTTTCAACCCATCACTCCCCTGGGTCATTTTTCAACTTATTCCCCTATGCCAAGCTCATACATGTCATCAATCTAAGAAATGACTACTCACAGTCAGTCATATACAGCTATTTGCTCACTACCTAACTCTTACTCTCCTGCTCCTTGCAGCAGGTGACATCCACCCTAACCCCGGCCCCAATACTACTGCCCCATGCCCCTCTCCAACATTGGCCTCTTCTTCACCTCACTCTGGGGACCTTCTCCCATGTGATCTGCACCTCCTGCACCTAAATATAAGAAGCCTTGTCCACAAGCTTGACTCCCTTCAGGTTCTTGCCAACCACTGCACTCCACATATCCTCATCCTGTATAAAACCTGGCTCAACAAAAATATCAACGACTCCCCTGTCGCTGTCCCAGGCTACGCTATGGCCCACCAGGGTAGAGCCTCTAAA
This sequence comes from Neoceratodus forsteri, assembly GCA_016271365.2. Taxonomy (NCBI): domain Eukaryota; kingdom Metazoa; phylum Chordata; order Ceratodontiformes; family Ceratodontidae; genus Neoceratodus; species Neoceratodus forsteri. The sequence goes on along the minus strand of JADMNL010000028.1, from coordinate 36,522,025 downwards.
GGCGATGGAATAGCCATCTATGTAAACTCAGATTTGCACTATTCAGTGGTCCTGACCAAGTGCAAACCAAAAGTCCTTGAAGTAATACTAATTCAGCTTGTCCTTCCCTTCTCACTACCAATCTACATTGCTGGCATATACTGCTGACCTGGTACATCAGCTTCTGCAGTCCCCGACCTCCTCAAGCAAATATCCTGCCTAACCATGACAGGAGAATGCTACATTATGGGTGATCTTAACCACAATTGGCTAGCTCCTGCCTGCAACAAAACCAGGACTGAAATTTCTACCTTAAACCACTCACAAATCATTTCTGAGCCCACCCGGCTTAACCTAAAATCTGGTAACACTTGCTCATCGACTGGGTAGCTACCACACACTCTCACCAGGTCAAACAAGCCGGTATTCTTCCTGACTCCCTAAGTGACCACCACGTAACCTTCTTCGTGCGTAAAATCCACTGCTCAAAATCCCTCATTAAATTGGTAGTCCAACGCTCCTATAAATCCCTCAATCTAGCCTCTGTATTAGATGACCTTGCACTAGCAAACTGGGACCCTGCCCCTCCTACGATCTCCATTGATGATGCCTTCCTACACTTTAAAAACACATTCCTCAGCATCTGGAACACACACACCCCACTGTGTCACACAAGAGTTTGAGGAAACCACCTATCTTAGATCATCCAAGAACTGACTGCATGTCAAAATGCATGGGACAAAGTCTGGAAAATGCATAAATCCTCACACCTCCCACAACACCTCTCCACATACCGTATGCTCCGTAACAAGTGCACCAGTGCCACTCGTCTTGCAAAAGCAGAGTACTTCAGCAGCTCCCTCCAGTCAAACCTAAATAAACCCTCACAATTCTGGAAGGTCGTTCACTCCCTTTTCACCCCACCGGCTACCAATCCCACTCCAGTGCTAAATGTTAATAACTCTCTCCGATCAGAGCCCACAGCAGTCATCACTGAGTTCAATGTGTACTTCTTCACTTGTGCTGTCACCCTCCTCTCTTTCCTGCCCAACACTGCACCTCTCACACCACCTACAGGCATAAAGACCCAGGCTAAGCCTCGCTCCTTTTTCTTCAGAAACATCTCTGCAACTGAGGCCCTAGATGCATTACTTTCTCTCAACCCTTCAAAAGGAAAATCCCTGGATGGATTAGACACCAAACTTCTATACCTCTCCACCCCTGCTATAGCAACTCCACTTGCCAAACTTCTAAACCAATCCTTTGCTGCTGATGCCATACCCCATGCGTGGAAGCATACCATTGTCATCCCTCTGCCAAAGGGAGGTGCCCCTTCCTCCCCCTCTAACTACCACCCTATTTCCCTCCTCCGAGCCCTAGCAAAACTACAAGAGCACCTTGTGCTCACCCAACTTACCTCCTTCCTCACTGACTCCAAATTCTTCATGCCATTCCAATCTGGCTTCAAGAAGGGACACTCCACCACCTCCTCCTCCCTGATAATACTTACAGATACTATCCTGACAGGCATGGACAGTGGACTGATCACATCAACTGTTTTTGTCGACCTTGCGAAAGCCTTCGACACCGTCTCCCAACCCATATTGCTCTTGAGTCTTGCTGAATCAGGCCTCTCTGTCACAGCCACAAACTGGTTCAGATCATACCTCTCTGATAGAATTCAGTCTGTTACAGTCTCAAATGCGATCTCCACCCCCCTTCCCTTAACTACTGGTGTCCCACAGGGGTCAGTTCTTGGTCCCATTCTGTTTTTTATATTTCTAAATGACCTGCCACTCATCTGCTCTACTTCCACAATCCACATGTATGCAGAGGATACTGTACTCTACTACTCGGGCTCCACCCCGATGTGGTACAATCAAACCTCCAAGCTGACTTCAACAAGGTACAGCAATGGATTAGCTCGCACCAGCTCTCTCTAAATGCAAAAAAAAACTGTCACTATGACCATCCGCACATGACAATGCCTGGCAAGACTCCCCTCCTTTTCCTACTTCTCCACCCTGGATGGCCAAAAACTTGAAGATGTCTCCTCATTCCATTACTTAGGGGTCTGGCTCAACAGCCATCTCTCCTTCTCCGACCACATCGATGCTATCTCAAAAAAACTATGCCCCAAGCTCAGTGCACTATATAGGAACTGCAGCAGCCTCCCTCCCCGAGTCCTACGTGAACTGGTCCTGAAGATGATATTCCCCTCCATCGACTACTGCAACATTGTATACAGTGCAGCCCCTAAGTCCACCCTATCTAAACTGGACACACTTTATAATGCCTTCTGCTGCTTTGCTCTCAATGTCTCTCCCCTCACCCACCACTGCAACCTCTACTGAGCCATGGCACTACCATCCCTCAAAAACTGCCGCATTTCTCACTGTGATAAATTTGTCTCCAACCCATCGCTTGGGTCCATTCCCTCATACCTTGCCACCATGCTTACAGATGCCCCACCCCCCCATCATCTTATATCCAGTGACTCCTGCCAAGTTTCAGTCCCTAGGCAGAAGACCTCTGCCGGTCAAGCTGCCTTCTCACACCAGCTACCCAAACTCTGGAATGCCCTCCCACCACAAATTCAGCATTCCTTCTCTTCCTACTCTCTGTCTTCCAACCTAGCAAACTTCCTTAAGTACACATTGATCCTGTTCCTGAACCTGCCATGCCCCACTATCTCCTCCCCAATGCCTGACCTGTGGCCTTAGCCTTGCTACAGAAACTGGCATATAACCCCAACCTTGCACTTATAACCTGGGCCTATTTTGCCTTATCTGCTGTGTATAACTGTATTACTGTGATATATGTCCTCTGTTGTTTACAGCTGTTACTACTGTGCTAATTTACCTTGTCTGCTGCTTCTTGTCAAAAAAATTGTTATTTGATAGTATAATATCCTAAGCATTCAATGTGCGCTGCGTGTGTAGTCATGCAATTGTGTATCCTTATGCTGCTTTTTATTTGCTTCTGTTAACTGTTCACTTGATAACCTGTGTGTTATCGTATCCTTGTGTACCCCCCCAGGTCACACCGGGAGATGAGCATCTTGTTGCTCAGTGTGCCTTTCCTGGTGAAACAATTGCAATTAATTTATAAATAAAATAAATAAATTATTTGTTCGTGGAGGTTGGAAGACACTTCCTGGAATTTTTATCTTGTTATTAAGTGTATTTTGTAAAAACCTTATTATAGAAGGCAGATTTTAAGCATTTTAAATATTTCTGGATTTTTGTTTCCAAAACAGATTTTTCCCATTATATTCTGTTGCAGAGATATTCCCTGGTCCTAGGAATTGCCCTTTTTCAGGCTGGTGCCCCCATGTTCCAGCTGAGTCCAGCCCTGGTCATTGTCCTCCTAGAGCTTTAACTCAATGACAGGGTCTCTGTAAGGGCTTTCCATTTCTAAAATTGGCCCACTCTGAGAACAGGATTCAGTGGTGGTTTGTACTAGGACCTGACAGCCTCCAGGAGCCCAGCCATCATGTAAATGGCATATTGGTTTTTAGTCCCTCATGTTCCTTCCTCCTCCACTGGTATGGGTGGGGCTTCTGTGGCCTGAGCTACATTGAGCAACATTTTGCAGAGGTAGCAAGCTCTATTGTCCCAGCACAGGGATCACTGCACTACCAGTTGCCCAATACCTTCCCTCCTGACAGCAGTGCACTGCCCAGCCACAGTTGCTGCAGTCTAGCCTGCTTTGGAATGCAGCATATCAAGCTCAGTCCCATGCTTTGGTTGTCTGAATGGAACAATCAAAATTCATACACCCAAGCCCCCGTAATCTTGACTAATTTCTTTAACATCAAGGATAATTTGAACCTACTCATTACTAAGACTTTGCATTTATTTAGTCAGTCATTCTCTGGTGCATAAAAGTATTTGTATGATTTGGCAACTTTGCATCTGAAATACAACAGTAGTATTTCACATTCTGTGCAAGTTTTAAACTGTATGTAGAGTATGTTATTTTAAATGAGTCTTTGTCAGCCTTAGTCACATTTTAATATATATAGTATGTGTTTACTAGTTAAGTTGCTTTGACTACTAAATAAAGACAGTAGTAAACTGTGATCAGTTTTGAATTGCATTTCAGTGATAAACTAGTTACACTATATGAGGCACCATATTTTGTAAATACTCTATTTATGCAAGCCATAGCTATAGGTTATTGCATGAGAAAAGGAATTAAGTCCCACTGAAACTGCCTTGTTTACTGCAGTAACTCTACTGTAGTTACACTGCAGTTTTACATCGCATTCTGGCTGGCTCCATGTATCTTGCATTACTGTTTAATTATGTTATATTATATTTCTTTCATGTCTGTGTACACTCACAAGACATGTCTAAAAAAAAGGAAATGTTTTCTTAGTCCTCTTTGTTTTAGTCACAACAATAAATAAAATCTGATTCAGATATAAAGTATGAGTCTTATGGCTTACTACTGTTCCTGCATGAGGGAACTGTATTATCACACAGCATAGAGGACATTATCACTAATATGCTTCACGATAGAGGATGTTATAACTAATATGTTTCATGTGTAAAATATAATAATTTAATATGCTGAAAATTGTGTAGATTAATATTCTGGCAAAAACATGAATTATTATTAACATTAAAATAATTTAAACATGATTATAAATTGTTGCTTGTGTGAATCTGGAATGTACAGTAAGATAAGGTTCTTATATTGCTCTTGCAATGACTGTAATTGTGTTGTTGTCATGTATTGTGTGAACAATAACTGCAGACATTTTGTACCAAAATAAAGAGTGCATTTTTGGCCCCTGGTTGGAGCAGAGTGTCCAATGTAAAATTTGAGTCAAATATCTCTTTTGTTATTTTGTAGTTTTGTAGCATATTAAATAACACTATTTTGGTCTATTCATTCTCTCTTGGTCCAAACAATAATCTTATTAAATAAAAACATAAATGCAAGTATATTTTATTCTTCATAACTGGTTTTGTAAAACACTGCTTGAATTTTGTATTTTCCCATCTTTCTTCTTTTCATATGGTACCATCCTTGTCCTACTTTTTCTGTACTGGTATAAAAAATTCATTCCTATCTAAATCATCAAGTCCCTTCAATATTTTAAAAAAATTCTTTCATATCTTTTTGCAACTCCTGTTGTTATGTGAGAACATTTCTCTTCCTCTCTCCCTTTCCCCAGGCTTCATTATAGATTAATATGTATTGGATGTGCTGTTTTCATTCCGAACAGACCTAGGGGACAGTGAGAAACTAAAACAATCTAGGGTCTTAAACAAAACATATTCTGTATGACTTCTTCATATGTTGTTTTCAGTCTCCTGCTGCTGCTTACAGCCTTGCATATAATGTGTTTGCACACAGCCCAATAATTTCCATACACATCTTACACTTTTTAAAAAAATGAATATTTAATAAGAAGAATATAAAAAACAATATCATATCAAATGACTTCACAGACCACTTCATGTCAAAAGGTGAGGGACTGCCTGTGGACTGCAGTAAGGTTTTCAGTAATAGTTCTAAAAGCAGAACCAATTTTTGACTGCAACTTTTCTCTTCCACATATCATCCAGGCTTCTTCCTTTCATACCCCTTATTATGACCTCTGAAACTTGCCACCCCATCCCTGACATAAGCAGTACCATCATGGCTTGTACACAATGGATGGGTCAGTAGTGAAGTGGCACCAGTTATCTGGCTGTAGTGGAGTGGGTTCTGGCTGTTCCTCCTAGGTCCAGTGCCCTGCTGAAACCTGCTGATTGTTTTACACTTTGTTACCTCACCCTGCTGTTAGAATACTGGTATACTCTAGGAGCCTTTAGTACAGTATATGCACATGGAAAGACCTGCTTAAGAGAACATACCTATTAACCACCCCTATATGTAGCTGTGTCATATTCCAAGACACAATTTGTGACTCTTGTAATTAGTATTGGCATGTGGGTTTTTTATCCTTTTCTGTATACAGTGAACAAATTAGTGTAACTCTTCTGCTTAGAAAGCAGGTCTTTTTTAGTTTTATCAACAGCCAATTTCTCAAACTCATCCTTCACTGTAAACCCTTTGTAATTTACAAAGAGGCCAGCCACACTGACTAAAGGTGCCCTTTGCTCAAACACAGTTCCAAACACAATGCAAAGGAGCAGGCACTCTGGCTAGGTGAGTAGCAATAAATCCATACATAGATGGCAAAATGTTGAGTCACTTTTGTTTGCTGTTACCTGCCTAAGTGCTCATTACAACACTTTAGCACTCATTTGTGAAATAAAATGAACTAAGCAGCATCTAATATGTTGTCCATTGAGTTATTTGCAGATGAACCAGCCAGAATGCCTGCTCCCTTTCTTTGTCTCTAAACCTGTAGTAAACAGTAAAAGACTTTGAGTTCCAAAAAAAAGATTAAAAAAATATTGGACTTATTGAAAAGTTCTTGTCTTGACTCAAACCCCAAAACAACAGTGGGGGTTATCTAACCTTAGCTTAAAGTAACAAAAACAATAATAAGCGAAAGCATCATTGTGACCTCTTGTAGGCTTGCATTATGGCTGCAGCCATCACCATCAACAAGTCTAGGTCAAGCATCATTAATAGCTGAGTATGACAGTAGGCCCACATAGGCCTCAGTCACATGGTTCAGGACTCAGTTGGAAAACTAACAATCAGTGACTCACTTAAAAAATAAAAACACTGTAAAAATTATTTTATGCCAATGAATCCATACATACTGTCAAGAGTGATGCAAACTGGTAAATAGCATGTAGATGGGTTAAGGTTTCATATGGGGAAGACAGAGCAAATGGTATTATGCAGTAATCTTGGTTGCTACCAAGCCATGCTCTCTAAAGGAGGCTTAGTTCATCAGAACTGTTACTCTGGTTCCAAGTAGTCATAACCTTGGATTTCCATGTCTGAAAGTGTTGTCCACAAGTGATGGGATTAAATGAATAATGGGCGGTAAATCCTAGATTAAAATTCATAAATTGCCATCGTGAGTAAATTATGACTTTCTCCCTATAAAGTAAGAATGCTTGGATTCCCTGGAATCTGCTTCATCTGCATCAAGTCAGAACTTTTGGCAATTCCAATTCCAAGTTTAATTCTGTTCTGCTTCCTATTCAGGCAAGGGTGGTGGAATCAAAGTCAGATTCTCGTGCCATCTCTAAATATCAACAGGTATTCTCAAATCTCCCCTCAATGAGGATGAAGGTAAATTAATCAGACACTGCTTGAATGCTCATCTCCTATCCCATCACAGTCCCTGGTGGTGTCCAATGACCTCCTACATTGATGATAGGCCATTGGTGATAATGTCAGTCCAGCAATACACTGTCTAAAAACTATTTCCTCACTTTGGCACTGTACCAGTCGCCTGCTGTTCCTTCTTTAAGCCTCCTCTACTGACGATCATCTTCAGTGCCCCACTCCAACTCTGGTCAGCCTTTTTGCCACCTCCCCCAATGCCTTTTCCTTGTCACAGCCTCACACATCACTAGTACAGTAGCCTTACCCTGCCCTCACTGCCCTCACAAATGAACAGAAGCCCCTATCATCAAGTGCCTGTGGTCTTCCAACATCTGGGCCACCCATAACTGAGTAACACTGTTTGACCTGTTTACCCCCAAATGGCCTAACAGCACTAACACTAGGGTCTTCTTCAGCCTCTCCCACTCCTACTGTGAGAGTAGAACAGTGTTGCACCCAAGGTACTCTACTGGTACATCAGCTGGTAAAGATATCAGATTTACAACTTATGACTTGTAAAATACTATAACTATTTACTTAACTATAAAAAGGGAGTAAAAGCAGTTATTTGCAATATTTTACCCATACTAGAATGCCACCCTGAAAAAAATTGAACAGTTGAATGTATGAATGCACGGTTACAAAACTCGTGTACAAGAGAGGGCATGACATTTCTACACACCTGGGAAGCCTTCTATGGGAAACACAAATTATATGCAAAAGATAGCCTTCATTTAAATCAAGAATGAGCAACAGCTCTGGAGAAAATAATTAATGACAGCCTACTGAAAAATAATTTAAACTAGTAATGCTGGGGGAAGGGGACATTCTATTAGAAACATTAAGACAGAGTCACCGAAAGAGAATGAAAACAAAGGCAAAATCTCATTACATTTCCTGTTACATGTGTAATGCCAGAAGCTTAAATAATAAACAAGCATTTGTCAATGCTGAATGTTGTTGCGCTGGCATTGGCATTGGCAGTGCCAGAGCTAGAGATGCATAATAGGAATGGCAGTGAAGTATTGAAGTGACAGCAACCCTACCCCCACCCTGTAGAGCATGAGAGGCATTGGGGTGTGCCTTTGGGTCATCAACTATAACGCCCATGCCATTGTACCTCACCTTACCCTGTAGACACTGACAAGTGTCGTAGTGTGCTTTGGAGTCATTGGGCATTATACATACCCCATTCCATAAGGAAATATGTAGATGAGGGTGCAGTATAGGAGCATGGGGTGAACTTTGTAGCCAAACAGTGCAAGGCACACCACAATGCCTGCCAGTGGCTGCAGGGTGGGAGCAGGAGGTGGAATGGCATTAGCATTACATCCGATGATCCCAAGTCACCCCCTGATGTCTATCAGTCTGTACTGGGTGGAGTGCTATGGTTGGAAACCCTAACACCGTAGGCATGTGGTGGTAGTTTCACTCCACATTTTCAACATGGGCTTCTTGTCAGGCCACCTCATGAAAAGCAACACAATCACTTTTTTAGCTGAAAGGTGGCTTTGCACAACAGCTGTGGCATTTGGTGACAGAGGGATGAAAACACTTTTTTGGGCAGGGTGTGGATAATGACAATTGTATGGTACATGAGGAATCATAAAAACATTGCAACGTTGAAAATCTGGAGTGACAATATGAAATATTGGTGAAGCAATGAGCATGCATGCAAACTGTGCAACACATGTTCGTAACCCAATTATTTTTTGCTGTTTGGTAGCCACATTTGTAACATAGGCATTTTGGAACCTCCCCTTGTGAACAGTGGTGCTACGATTTTGTTAATCTGTTCCAAAAGTCGATTTCTCACAGCGACCCTGCCATTGTGTGCCACAGGTGAGGAAACACATTTTGGGCAGGATGTGAAAAATGACAGCTGTACTGTTCATAAGGAGGTGGGCAGAAATGGCAGTGTTGAAAATCTGGCATGGAAATATTGCAAATTTGCAAAGTTACAAGAGTGCGTGGAAACTGCGTAACGCACGCATGCAACACAGTCATTTTATGGACTCTTGGCATCAAATTTTCAATGTAGGCATTTTAGGACCTCTGCTCATGTACAGTGTCACTGTCATTTCCTCAAATTGTCTCAAAATGTGATTTTGCACAGTGACTGCGTGATTCAGTGCCAGATGTGTGAAAACACATTTTGGGCAGGATGTGTAAAATGACAGCTATACTGTTCATCAGGAGGTGTGGAAAAATGCCAGTTTTGAAAATCTGGAGTGAAAATATTACAAATTCATGATGTTATGAGCGTGCGTAGAAACAGTGCAACACACACTCGTAAAACAGCCATTTTTGAGACTTTGGTCACCAAATTTACAACATAGGCTTTTTGAGAGCCCCCCTCATGAACAGTGGCACTGTCATGTCATTACTTGGTCCCAAAAGGTGATTCCATGCAGTGACCACAAAATCACCTTTCAAGACTGAATAATGCCATGACAGTGCTGGAAATCATGAGGAGGGGTCCCAAAAATCCTATGTTGAAAATTTCATGTCAAAATTCCAAAAAATGCCTGAGATATGTATCACAGTTGGAAAAAACATATTGATTCCATTATACAGCTTACTAGCATTTCCTCAGTTCGTGGTTGCCTTTGAAGAGTGCAGATGTGTTCCCGGTCCACCAAAGATCGTAGCACCAGACTTCAGAGGTAAGTATGGGGTGGGTGAGTGTGGGGAGGCAGAGTGCACAGTGGGTTGTGGGAGGGGGGCAGGGAGACCACCGAGGGAACGTTTCCTTTTTTCACAGGGAACAAAAAAAATAGTGTGACCATTTTTGTTTTCACAGGGGCACGCTGGGGTGGGCTCCCAGCATGCCAATGGAGTCTTTTTATTGGGGGGGCAGCTGTAGCCAACAGGGGACTGGGCACCCCTGTCAGCACACAACAAAAGGGGCAGTTACTTCATCCCGACGGGCATTGGGCACCATCATCGACACACAAGGAAAGCGGGGGGCAAGAGTTGAGGGAGATTGGGCACTCCCCCTGGCATATAACAAATGGGGGGTTCTTTATGCCAATGGGGAGTGGGCTCCCCCATCGGCACATACATTGGGGGCAGGGTAAGCCAACAGGGGGATTGGGCACCCCCGAAGTCATCAGTTTGGCAGGCAGTGTGTCGCCATGTTTCCATTGCTGTGTGTGATGAGCTTTGCTCACATTGCAGTGGACCTTTCCTTAGATGTGCTCACCACATTATGTATGTATGGTGTGGCTCCAGCATGCAGGCTGATCGGGGAATGAAGGACGCTCCTACTGATGCGTACCCTACATTCGCCCAACAGTGACCGTGCCTCCAAATCTGCACTACCACAAGATGTTGGCTGCGCAATCACGCCAATATAAAAAGGTGACTTAGAGATGGTACTGAGTATACATCATGGCATAGACATTCTGTGTATCACTGAAACATTGGGGGTCTAAATAGGATACCTTGGGTAATGAAATTAGGGGGTACCAATTATTTAGGTTGGACAGAGAAGGAAAGAAAGGGAGATTCATCATATATGTACCAGAAAATATCCGCATATCAGATATTTCTAATAAACTTAAATGGACAAGTGATATAACTGAAACTGTCTGGATTAAAGTAAACCACAATAATTATAAAAGCAAAATAATAGGATTATGCCATAGATCACCAGATGCTAGCAACAAAATCAATGAGACCATAAATCAGGAATTAGAAAAAGCATACAACCTGGGGAATGTCATATTATTGGGGGATCTTAATCATGGAGATATTAATTGGGACACCAAGCAACCACATAATCAAAGCAGTGAAGAATTTCTAAAAATAGTATACCAACTAAACCCAAGTTAGTATATATAAATATGGTTTTATATATATATATATATATATATATATATATATATATATATATATATATATATATATATATATATATATATATATATAACATATACATACATACACTCCAACCAGAGGAATCAACCTACTGATATACGCTTATGTTCCCAGAATGTCACTATCACAGATTGTCAGATCAGAATCCCACTTTGCAACAAATGACCATAATATTGTCAACTTTAAAATCAAAGAAGTATCTGTTATACCTAAAGAACACAGGGAAATTTATTTATTTCATATAGCTGATACAAAGGGCATTCATGAGGACTTAAGTAGCATACACTGGGAGCAAACATTAAGAGATAAAACAGTAGAAGTCATGTGATCAAAAATTATGGAAATGATTGACAAAATTTGCAACACTCACATTAGGAAAATAAAAAAAAAAATACAGTAACATAAGAGTCAAACCCAAACGGGTACCCAAGATATAAAATGACTGATAAACTAAAAACAAAGCTGCATAATATTTCTGCAAAAGAGAAAACTGACAAAGCTTGGAATAATTATAAAAGATATTAAAACAATGTAAAGGAAAAATCAAGGCATTCAAAAATAAATTTGAATTAAGAATGGCAACCAGCACAGCTAAAAATAGAAAGGACCTCTATATTAATATGAATTCCATAAAACGCTCCAACACCAGATTAAGCTCATTACCAGTTAATAACAATGTTATAGAAGGCCCTACTCAGATCGCTGCAGTATTTAATGATTATTTCTGTTTGTTTTTTACCAGCTCTATCCCATACACTGTAAATAGTCCCAAAAGTAATCTTGCAACTATAGAAATATCAGAGGAAGATATAATCAAAAGAATAAAAAACTTGAAAAACAAAATTCTGTAGCACCAGGTGACATATCTTCAAGAATACTAAAATTATTAACCCCCAAAATTTGGAAAACCTACTTATTAAGCCCTGTATAATAAGATGGATACAAAGTTAGTTAAATAACAGAACTCAAAAAGTATAAATAAACGGGTATTATTCTAAACATCGAAGCATAACCAATGGGGCACTGTAGCGATTTGTTTTGAGTCCAATCCTATTCCAGATCTTCATTTCTGACATGTGTAGTCAAGTGAATAACTGGTCCAGCAACTATGCAGATGACACTAACTTAGCAGAAATAGTAAGTACACTAGAAAAAAGGAAGGAAATCCAGCAAGATCTAGATAAAATACATACATGGGCTACCAAATGGGGAATGATTTTTAATTTGGAAAACATGTTGTATAATACGATTTGGCAATAATCATTCCAAACACCCTTATAAAATGGTTAACAAAGTCTTAAAAGAGGTACAACATGAAAGGGATGTGGGGGTAATTATAAATAATAAATTAACACCTACTGATCACTGCAACAGGCTAGTTTACAAAGCCAACCACATGCTATGGACTATCAAAAAAAACTTCATAGTAGAAGGGCAGATGTGGTTATGCTATTTTACAGGCATATGTGAGACCTATTTTGGATTATGGGAGCCCAGTTTGGAGTCCATACTATGAGGGGAAATTGACAAAATTGAGAGGATACAACATCGAACTACCAAACTTGTAAACAGCATAAAAAATCTAAGGCCCTATTGCCCCTAGCTCCTCTGGCACTTCCTCCTCTACTACCTCCCCCCACTCTCTTCTCTCAGTCATCCCAAAGGGCTTAAAGATCCTTGATATAAACACCCACAGCTTGTTGCAAAAAATAGACCAGCTTCAGACCATGGTGTGCACTCTAAACCCAGACATTCTAATCACCTCAAACACCTGGCTAAACAGCACTATCCCTGACCACTCAGTCTCCATTCCTGGCTATCACTGGTAAGGCAAGACCGTGCTGGCAGGGGTGGTGATGTTGCCATTTATGTCTGAGCCTCCATTCAATATTCCATCATCTATTCATCCTCCAAGCCTAAGACCCATGATGCGCTAGCTATCCATGTGATCCTCCCCTTCACTCTCCCAATCTTCATAGCTGGCATATACTGCCACCCAAACGCCCATCCAGTTGTCGCGCTAGACCTCCTAACCTCCATCACTTAACATAGAAACATAGACTTTGATGGCAGATAAGGACCACTTGGCCCACCCAGTCTCCCCATTTCCCTGCCTACTGGATAAGCTGCAGATTCTAGTTAACCAACAGCCTACTTCCTGCCACCCCCCCACTACAATTGTCCTGTGTCTGTCCCATGCATGTTTGAATTCCCCCACTGTTTTAGCCCCAACAACCTCCCCAGGAAGGCAGTTCCATGCATCCACCACTCTCTCCATGAAAAAAGATTTCCTCACATTACCCCTGAGCCGTCCCCCCTCTATCTTTAAATTGTGTCCCCTTGTTCTTACACATCTCTTTTTCTGAAAGATGCTACCCTCCTGGACTTTGTTGATTCCCTTGAGGTACTTGAATGTTTCTATCATGTCCCCCGTCCCTCCTTTCATCAAGGGTATACATATTAAGCTCTCTCAGTCTCTCTTCATATGATTTCTGATGCAGACCCTGCACCATTTTAGTTGCCCTCCTCTGGACTCCTTCGATCCTGTCTATGTCCTTGCATAGATGAGGTCTCCAAACTGCACACAGTACTCGAGATGGGGTCTCACTAACTGTCTGTACAGAGGGATCACCACTTCCCTTTTTCTACTTGTGATGCCCCTTCCTATGCATCCCAGTATCCTCCTGGCTCTCCTCACTGACTTCTCACATTGCTTACCCACCTTTAGGTCATCTGATATGACTACCCCCAAGTCCTGTTCCATTTTTGTTGTTGTTAGTGCCTCCCCTGCTATTGTGTACTCTTCTCCTGGGTTTTTGTTTCCCAGGTATATTACTTTGCACTTCTTTGCATTGACTCTAAGCTGCCATATGTCTGACCATTCCTCAAACCTTGCCAAGTTCCTTCTCATCCTTTCTACCCCTCCTTGTGTATCAACTCTATTACAGATCTTTGTATAATCTGCAAAGAGGCATACCTTTCCCTTCAGACCCTCTGCAATGTCACCTATAAAGATGTTAAAGAGGACTGGACCCAGTACTCAGCCCTGAGGTACTCCACTAGTGACCCCCCTTTCTTCAGAATGTGTTCCACTCACTATTACCTTCTGTGTCCTGTTGTGCAGCCAGTTTGCAACCCAGACTACTGCCCTGGGACCCACTCCCAAGCTTGCTAACTTGATTATTAATCTTTTGTGCTGGACTGTGTCAAATGCCTTGATAAAGTCTAGGTAGGCCATATCCACAGTCCCTCCCTGGTCTATTACTTTGGTCACCCAGACAAAGAAATCTATTAGATTCATCTGACATTAACTTCCTGTTGTAAATCCATGCTGCTTTGGGTCCTGTGCCCCACTGGCCTCTAGGTACTCAACAATTCTTTCTTTCAGAAGTGATTCCATCATTTTCCCTACCACTGAGGTCAAACTTACAGGTCTGTAGTTTCCTGCTTCTGCCTTGCTCCCACTTTTGTGAAGGGGAATCACATCTGCCCTCCTCCAGTCCTCAGGTACCACCCCATCCTCCCATGATTTGTTAAAAAGTGTGGTCAGTGGTGTCACTAGGTCCTCCCTTAGTTCTTTTAGGATTCTGGGGTGAATCCATCAGGCCCCATTGCTTTGTCCACCTTGAGTTTTAGGAGTTCTTTCAGGACTCTTTCTTCTGTAAATGGACTGGTGTCAACCCCCTACCCAGAGTGCTTCTATTGTCTGGTTTAGGTAACTCCTCCTCATCTTCTTTTGTGAATACTGAGCAAAGTATTCATTCAGTATCTCTGCCTTTTCACTGTCTCCCTCTGCCCACCTCCCCTCTCCCTTATTAATCTTCACTAATTCCTCCCTTAACCTTTCTATGCTCCCTAATGTACCTATAAAAGGTTGTATCCCCTTCTTAACTGACTTGGCTATTTTTCCCTCAGTTTGGGCTTTAGCTATTCTGACTGCCTTCCCCACTTCTTTCTGCCTTAATTGATACAGTTCCCTGTCGTGCTCCTTCTGTGATGCCTTATACTTTTTGAATGCAGCCTTTTTCTCCTTAACCTTCCCTGCCACCTCTTTTGAGAACCATAGTGTTTTTACTCCACTTTGTTTTCTTTATCTGTTTCACACAAAGGCTTGTTGCCTCTATGATGGCAGTTTTGATTTTTCTCCATTGTTCTTCCACCCCTCCTTTTTGGCCATTTGCCAGTGTATTCCTCAGGTATTCACCCATTTTGCCAAAGTCAGCCCTTCTAAAGTCCAGTATGCTTGTTTTTGTATGGCTTGTCTCCGTGGTTGTGCTTACTGTGAAGCACACTGTGCAGTGGTCACTTGTTCCCAGATGTCTACTGACTTCTAAATTTGTGATCCTCTCTCCATTTGAGAGTACCAGGTCTAGTATTGCTTCCTCCCGAGTGGGTTCTAACACTAGCTTCCCTTGCTCACTCTGGGGAACTATTCATCCTAGGTGACTTCAATATAAATTGGTTGTCACCTAAAACTACTAAAATTAAAAATGAAATTGGAGCCCTAAACCTCTCCCAACTGATCTCCGAACCCACCCACCCAAACCACAAGACACAACAACACTCCCTACTCATCTGGGCCCTTATCTCCCAACCCCACCACATCATCACCTCTGGCATCCTTCCCAATGCTGTCAGTGACCATAACCCAATATACATAGTTAGGAAAGTCCACAGAACTAAATCACCACACAAAACCATACAACTACGCTCTTTCAAGTCTCTTGACCTTGAACCTCTCCTAAGTAACCTTGCCACTTCTGACTGGTCTCCCTAACATCCTTCCCCTCAGTTGATAAGGCCCTTGCCTACTTCAAAGAAATCTTTCTTGCAAACTGGAATGCCTTTGCCCCACTCAAACAAACCAGAGTCTGAGGTAACCATTTACCTTGGATGACTCCTGAACTTCTGGCCACCTCAGGGCTAGAGATTGAGCCTGGAAGTGTCATAAAGCTACCCAGCATCCTGCAGACCTTGCTAAATACCGCATGCTCCAAAATGTTTGCACCAGGGCTACAAGGTTATCCAAGTCTGAATATTTCAAATCTGCCTTCATCACCAACATAAATGCCTCTTCAAAGTTCTGGAAGGTGGTCCATGCCCTGTTTACCACCCATCTTGCCCACCACCCCTAGCACTCAAAGTAAATAGCTCACTAGTGTCTGACCCACCAGCTGTAGCTGTGGAATTTAACTCCTACTATACCTCCTGTGCCACTGAACTACTGAAATCCCTCCCCTCCTACCCATCCTACCCTCTACCAGTGTGCCCCAGTCATCGCCCTCCCACCTCCCCTTCTCTTTCATTACTGTAACCCCAAATGATGCCCTGTGTACCCTCCTCACCTTCAACCCCTCTAAAGATGCTTCCCCTGATGGTCTTGACCCAAAACTCCTCTCCCTCTCTGCTTCAGCCATTGCCTACCCCCTCTCAATAATCTTAAATCTCTCATTCTCTACTGCCTCAGTCCCCTCTTCATAGAAACATGTAGTGGTCCTCCCTCTACCCAAAGGGGGTGACCCCTCATCCCTCGGCAACTACTGCCCCATTTCTCTCCTCCCTACCCTTGCCAAGCTTCAAGAACACATTGCCCTCTCTCAACTCACCTCTTTTCTATCTGACACCTCCTTTTTCACCCCTTTCCAGTCCAGTTTCAGTAAAAAAAACACTCAACCACCACCTCTCTCCTATGGCTCACAGACTTCATCCTAACCAAGATGGACAATGGCCAAATTACCTGTGCCATTTATGTTGACCTGGCCAAGGCCTTTGACACTGTCTCTCACTCCCATCTCCTCGACTCACTCCCAGCTGCTGGCCTATCTTCCTCCACCACAAACTGGCTTAAGGCTTACCTTATTGGCAGACCCCAGTCAGTTAAGATCTTGGATGCCACTTACCTTCCCCTTCCAATTAGCACTGGAGTCCACCAGGGATCTGTATTAGGGCCCCTCCTATTCTTCATCTTCTTAAATTATTAATCTCCCTCTGTTTGCTACCCATCCTCTGCTATACATATGTATGCCGATGATGCAGTTCTGTATGCATTTGGCTCCTGTCCTGATGAAGTTACAACCAGCTTACAGCAAGACTTTGACAAGGTTCAGTTCTGGTTTGCTAACCATCAACTTTTCCTCAATGCTAAGAAGACAGTCTCCATGACCTTTGGCACAAAGTGGAGACTGTCAAGGCTTCTCTCCATACCCATTTTTCATACTCTTGATGGGACTTTACTTGAGGACACATCCTCCTTCAGGTACTTTGGTGTTTGGTTGGACCAACACCTAAACGTCTCTGGATATATTGATGCCATCCAGAAAAAAAACCTGCACCCCAAGCTTGGTGCCCTGTTCAGGAACCATAGTTGCATCCCTCCTACTGCTAGGTGTGAACTTGTCCAGAAGATGATACTGCCCATTTTTTACTACTGTGACATAGTCTATGGTGCTGCACCTAAGTACTCCCTGGCCACACTGGACACCCTCTTCAATTCCTTCTGCTGCTTTGCCCCCTCACACCCACCACTGTGATCTTTACCGTGCCCTATACTTCCCTTATCTTGCAAATAGGTGGCTCTCCCACTATGTTAAATTCTCTTCCAAGCACTGGTTGGGTGAGCTCCCTTCCTACCTCACCTCCTCCTTTATAACACCCCCCACCCTTGCATTCCCTAAGATCAACTGACTTTCACACCCTGGTAGTCCCCCACAGATCCACCCAAATTGGCCAATCCAGATACTCTCACTGCCTCCCAAAAATCTGGAATTCCCTCCCCCCTCAGATCCGGCACTCATCCTCTGCCTATTCCAGCAGCTCTGCCCTCAATAATTACCTTGCTCCTAGTTGCTCCTCCCATGTCCCTCCCTAACTTCCTCTTCTAAGCCCTGGACAAACCCTACCCTCTACCATCATCTTCATTTTACCCTGTGCACACCCTCCCAAATTCCAAGCTCTCCTCCTCATTCCTGAAATTGATCCCCCTTACTGGCCTCCCTTGATCTCTTACAGAATATAAGGGGCCCAAAATGATCTCCATGGGCCCCTCCCCTACCCCCAAAGGGGCTTGTATCTCTCATCTAGTCCCTTCCCCCACCATCTTGAAAGGGTCTCTCTGGAACACTTCCTTATCCCCTTCTTTTTGATCAGTGAGTGTAGGTTCCTCACATCCTGAAATGGTCTCCAGGGTCACAACCCTTCCCCTCCCAAAACCCTTCACCACTGCCTCTCTTTTCCTCCTTTTCTTTCACATAAGCACTTGTTACTTATTAACACAGCACTTATTATTGTCCACTGTTTTTACCTATCATGTGCAATACTGTTTGTAACATCTACTTTATAACTGTATGTTAATGGTGAACTTATAACTTGAATATTTAATGTTTCATTCCTAATTTACCACTTCCCCCCAGGTCACACCGGGAGATGAGCAACTTGTCGCTTAGTGTGCCTTCCTGGTGAAACATATCAATAAATAAATAAGTTAACCTGACCACTTAGCTGAACTTAAGTTGATGTCCCTTGAATTTCATAGGAAGTGAGGTGATTTAATGTTGTTACAATATAGTGAAAGATAAATACCTAATAAATAAACTCAACTTGGAATTTCAAAAGAATCATTTGTGCACTCAGGGACACCCTCTACAACTTAAACCAAGTATGTTTTATTTAAACAAAAGGTAGGACTACTATACACACAATATAGTTGATGCATGGAATAGGTTACCTGTACACATAATCATTAATAAGGATAAGAACAAATTCAAACCCAGACTGGACAAATACATACTGGATATACATGAAATTTCATATTATGAGTAATCAGATGGAGCTTATACATTATGGGTAAACCACCTTCTTCACTCCAAAACATTTAGTAAGAACTTTAATATAACTTGCAAACTATTGTTGTGTAAATCAAATATACAGAGGACTGCTTAAAAATGCAAAATGAGGACCATATGCAAAGAAGTAACTCATCTGGGACCGTGCTTGTTATGGCTCCTGCTTTGCAATGATCCACAGAACTATATCAGTTTCAGTGGCTCAGTAGGTAGGACATCCACCTCTGGGACTTGAAGACATTATGATCATGGGTTCTAGCCCCACTCAAGGCCCTCATGATAATCCCCATAACTGACACTGCAGTGCAGTATGATGGGCATGATGCACTGGTGAGGTGCCATTCTTTGAATGAAATGTTGAACCATGTTCTGTTTTCAGGTCACTGTCTAGGTGGAAGTAAAAGGTCACATGGCACCTATCGAAGAAGAGTAAGGGAATTTTTATTTGACTAAAAATAAAATATACGGGCAAAAAAGGAAAAAATGAAAATATTTACAGCAAATTCTTTAAAGCTTACCATGGCAGAAATACCCTGACACATTTTCCATTCAGACATGTTCCATTACCCTTCTATACCTTATACATCAGCAAAAACACAAACAAAAAATAACAAATATGAAGACCTGAAAAGGAATTCCAAGTTCTTCCACCGAGTTAATACAGATACTTGAGTAATAACCTTACTCGCCTGCAAATATATTAGACAACTTCTTTGTGATGGCCTGGAATGCAGTAGTCAGAATCAAATTCATTTGTTAAAATATCAATTCTTACCATGTCTGCCATAAATCAGACTTAATACAGGGAAATATTAATCATACAATATTAGTATAATAACATTTTTGGGTTTGCAGTTCACCCAGTATCACAACTACATACGTTACGTTGGAACCTGCTGGATCCTTCCACATATGTGAAACTAAGTGCCAGAAGGATTTAGCAAAAGGGCAATTAACATAAATGTTTCATTGTCTTTAAGACAGTAGCACATTCCTCTCTGGCACAGTATCTTTCCATTGCACTCATAGGCTTAGAGTTGTCCAGAGCCCATATTCTGGGGGGGGGGAGTTCTTTAATCTCCCAGATATCTTTCAACCTTCCTGAAGTTTGTTGGAGGAATACCTTTATATAACACATTCATATGAAAACCACATTCCAGAATCATGCCATAAATCCTGCCTCTGGAATCACCATCAACCTGGGAAAGTTTCAGTTTCCAAGTACTGAGTTTCTCTATTACTGGGAGCATGTAGCTCAGGACCAAACAGTAGAGGAGTTTCTCCAGTGTCATGGCTAACATTCCCGCTGTCAATAAATCATGCCACCCCCTCCACACCAGGACACACCTGAAAACAAACCATCTTTGGTTAGTGTGCTTTTCTTGGTCAAAAATTAAATACACAAAGCAAGCAACAGGTCTGGGGCAACACTCAATTACTTAGCTGATTTGTGTATGCCCCTTATGGCAACCATATGCAAAACAAGCATCAGTTCTAGACTATACTAATGGTGCATAAGCTTTGCTTAATAAGCAAACCAAACTTGAAGTTCTGGACCATGCCTGACAGGTCGTGTGCTTTACATAAAGCAAGCTAGTATAGGTATCGATGTCAAAAAGACAGAAAGTTCATTAATAAATCTCTGGTAGTGAGCAAGACAGGATGTATTATTGAAGTGAAGAAAAAAGGAAATGCAATTGTTTTTTTTTTAACCTTAACTATGCCTCCTTCACCCCTGTTAACTTAACCAAATTAAATGGCAAAACGGAGCCAATGTATAACATACGCTGTATATTTTAACATCATAAATAACATGACAAAAGGAATACAGTTACTTCCCATGATGAACCCTGCATTTTTATAGTATTTTGTAAGACATGAGGCTGCAGGATACAGACCTTAGGAAATACAGTGAATACAGCCAAGTAGCAACACAGTGTGACAAATTTCTTCATGACGCATGCCACTGAAATAGACTTCTGTCTAGCAATAACTCTGATTCAGAATTTTGCAGAATTGTGTTACTTCCTGGTGGGCTCCACTGTACTGTACTGTATGTGTGATGGTGCAACTGTCAGCTCTGAAGCAGTCATACATTCATTGAGCTTGTGACAGATCTGTAACAGGATTTGTAAATGACCCTATAGGCAGGGATTAAATTGGGCAGGAGCCCACAGGAACTCAATTCCACCCCCTCTGTCATATTTCTCTGTTGACTACTACAGGAGAGTTCCACCACCTCAAAAGGAGAGTTCCACCACCTCAAAATGACAGTTCCACCACTTAGAAATCTAAATATAAGTTCCCCCTCCTAAAATGCATACTTTAACCTCTGCCTGCAGGCCACTTTCAAAGTTGCTGCATCATCACACATATTACACTGAACTAATAGTCCAAGACAGTGGACTATGCACAAAACAGTTAACAAAATCCATAGAAAAACAGGAGAAACAGACAAGTGCAGGTTCTGTAGTACAGAATTTGAAACAATTGCACATCTCTTGGCTGGATGCGAAGTACTCATGGCAGAAGGCCTGTATACTGAAAGACACAACAACGTCAGAAGATTGATCCACTGGAAACTGTGCAGACACTATAACACAGAGGCAGCAGAGAGATAATAGAAGCATGAACCACAAAGAATCACAGAGAATGAAGAAGTAATGATCACATGGGATCACCCATTACCAACAGCCAAGAAAGTGGAAGTGGGAAAACCCGATATTGTAATACTAAAAAAGAGAACAAAGGTAGCATTGCTGATTGAAATAGCCACCCTAGTAACTACAATGTCCTGCATACAAAGAGACATAAAATCATGAAATACCAGGATATGCAATCAGAAACCAAACTGATATGGAATAAGGACACACAAATTGTTCCAGTAATACTTGGAGCAATGGGGCTAATCAAAAAGAACTTTCAGGCACATTTAAATATGCTACCGATACTTGTGACACCTTAAGAACTTCAAAAGGAAGCTATCTTAGGGACACTGTGTGTGGTAAGAAGAGCACTCTCAGCAAACATCAAAGACTAATACAATACTAATTTCTTGAGTTTTGAATATGCCCTGGCTAATGAATGGAGTCCATTCTTGTCACGGTATCAGAAATCCCTAAACATTTGGAGACATTAGCCTGGGAGAGACCAATAGAATATTTCACAAATTGCCCTGCAGGTCACTGATGAAGCAGCTGTGCCATTGTATACACTGCCTCAGGCCTGTAGAAGGATCACAAAGATTGCTAGCTAGTTGACATTAGGGTTTAACAACCTTACTTTTGTTCTTTAGCAATGAACCCTAAGTTGTACATAAATGCTACTTATTAGCAACAAATTGTAGCGGCACTACAGTTAGGGCTAAAAAGTTATGTCTACATTGTGCTAAATCCTAACAATTGCACTGTAATATTGAAGTAACCCTTTGATTAAAAAAGGTGAAATTTGGCATGCACCTGTTTGGGTCAAGGATCAGTACATCTTGAATTTTAGTAATCGTCAGTTCATCAGTTTAAAGGTTCTAGAAGGTTGAAAACATAAACACAAATATAATTTTTAGGACTCAGGAATTGTAGGTTTTGAGAATGGCCATACTGGTAGAGGTCAGCAAAGTGAGATAAACTGTCTCTACAGAGAAATTCAAAAATTTTCAGAAATTCACAACATGAATTTCTACTTTGTGTTAAAGGAGAACTTTAAAAATTATGATCATGTGAACTTCTTCTGCAAATTATGGTTATAAAGTGATGTTTGCAAGGATCCATGGGATAGGAGATTCCTCATGTTGTGCCACATTTCTGACAGTGATATATCATGCCAGGAAGATGAGTACTGACTCCTTCTACAGCAAGCAAGACATTGTCATCTGTCAATTTCTGCCAGCTCATGTTGATGTGCTCAACTTTGCCATGTAATGCTGTTCAGAGCTTGTTGTTCTCTAGCACTATATGTGGTGGACACTAAACATGTCCTCACCTGTGCATAATCATGCAAAATAGTCCTCCAACTGACTCTGCTGCCTCATTCTGCAATTTGCAACTGTCATGCATGTGGGAAATACCTGAAATGAGAGACATAGTAGAAGACAACAGTTAACATGATTCCCGACCTACAGCTATTGTCCTAAATTTTTACAAAAAAAATAAATAAATAAATGAAAAAAAATACTTACATTCCCATACTACACAATGGTCTAAAATTAAATAACCATGGGCAATCCCCATGCAACAGCAGCACTGAATCAGCATGATAAATTCCCACAAAGAGAGAAACAGTAAACAAAGATGCTTAGAAATAAAATGGTTCCAAATACCCTCTCACACCCACAGAACCTCCAAAAAGAAAAAGAAAATACTTAACACGCTGGTATGTCAGTACAGCCATCTGCTGCATCAGCTATCATCATCAGCAGCAAAGCATTTTGGGCTTGTTGGAGCACTTCTCATTTCTGAGCATCAGGAGAATTTTCCAAGACAAGACAAGGATTTTTGGTTTCTAGGGCACTTTTCTCATGTGCACG
Organism: Neoceratodus forsteri; assembly: GCA_016271365.2. NCBI lineage: Eukaryota > Metazoa > Chordata > Ceratodontiformes > Ceratodontidae > Neoceratodus > Neoceratodus forsteri. The sequence continues at coordinate 36,498,550 of JADMNL010000028.1, read as the reverse complement.
TTCTCAACCGCAGTGGCAGCAACTAGCAGCAGCAAAACATTTTGAACTTGTGGGAACACTTCTTATTTAGTTCATAGGCCATTACTACCCCCTTCCCCATAAGGAATTTTCAACACATTACTTTCTTAGAAGCTTGCACTGTAATAGTCAAGAATTTACTTGTTTGCCATTCAGCAATGGTAGCTTCTGTTTGCTACAGGCTAACATATGTAAGCACTGTATATCAAAAAAGAAAAAAACAGCAAAGATGGGGTAAAGGTAGTTTTTGTTGATTTAAGTCTATATATGTAAGTCAAACAATGATAAAATGGGTATCGATAAAAAGGTTACATACTCATCTACGACGTTATTATAATTTGAAAAGATTCAGCTCAATCGTAACATCAGTAATGATGTCATACTGATGTGTACATGAGTATTTTGCAATGTCATTGAAACTGTGGAAATTGGTGGTATCAGAATATAGAGTTATAACAATACTTATTGTACAAGTTCATGATTAAATGACTCACTGTAACAGTAATATCGTTGCCATTATAATTTAGTTGTCATCTTCATCCCCACTGTTTTCATCCTCAGCATCAAAGATCTCATCTGCCAGGCTGGCAGAAAGAACGTCATTGTCATCATCCTTATCTGATCGATTCAGGGTCTCCTTCTGGGACAAAATGTCCATCAGTTTCTGTAGTATAATGTCACCATCAAACCAGTCATACTCCAGGATTCCTGTCTCATCAAGTTTCTACCCATGTGATTCAGGACTTGAGATGTTAGGGTGCGACACATGGGCATTTTTCCAGTCAAGGGCTTGGTAATTCACTCTCAGTACATGCATTCTCAATGTTGATCTACATGGAGGCAGTAGACTCAGATAAATGCCATCATTTATTTGACAATAGACCTGTGTGAAATTTCTGCCTTGCAATGTTATAGCACAGTTTGCTGATATCAGTATATGATAGCTGCCTGTACAAGCAGCAGACAAATCTTTCAAGGTCAGCATGGATGGCATCTGATGCACATTCTGTGTCACCAAGTGCTTGAAAAGTTGCCATATACTCCTTTTGTTTTCACGGGATGTTGTAGGGTTTCATTTTCCCTTTCCTAACAAGTGCACTTGTGCTGTTACATCCTGAAAATGCACACAATGCAATCAGTGCACTACACATCTCAGCACTATGACTCTGGATTAGACTTTTGATGTTCAAAAGCTGATGTTTATTTGCCACTCCTGTGTCAAAATAGATGTTCTTCTGTATTTGATTGCCATAGTACAGCAGCAGCAGAAATACATCTGTATCTGATGATCTGATGATGATGTCAGTTAGGATGATGACACTGCTGCATGAAAGTAGTGAAGCAATATTTACTTATCCACTTCTTCCTGAGATGAAGAAAGCTCTGGTACAGGACAGCTCTGTGTTGTCATTCTGTCAAGGCTTGTCAAAGAGATACAGCTTTCCTCACGGACAAAAAAGATTTGACAACCCAGTAGTCTTGCTGCATATGTTTTCTTTTGCCACTCATTGAGAAGAAGTTTAATCAAATTTGTCTTGTTGTCATTGGTTGTGAGAAAGGATGTCCAATCTCTTGGCACCTTTGTTGCTGGACCTTTCACCAAGTAAAAATCTGATAATCCTTATCTTCTGTGTTCAGCTGACTTTATGGAATTTTATTTGTAGATATATGTTACAAAGTCCAACCTTTGTACCATTGATATTGCACTGAAGACTTTTTCAGCTAGCTCTCCAAATGTCTGAAGTAGATGGGTCATCGACTGGAGAAGTGCATTGCCATCACAGATGTAAACTTTGTCTTCATCCCAATCAATTGTACTGAGTGCTGTCTCATCTTCAAGTTTGTGAAGAAGGGTGTATTTCTCTGTCTTCACTGGTAGTTCATCTTAAGTTGCTAATGGCCATGGCAGTGGACTCAATGGATATGAGACAGCCTTCTCCATGCTAAGGTTGTTCTCTTCCGAAAGCATTAGCAGTTGTGCAAAGAGGTTTGTTTGTGCAGTCACCCAATCAATATTCTTTTGTGAGGATTTAAGTTTTTTTGACTGCTGAAGGGAAACAAATGTCTTTAGTGACTGCTTTTTTAAGGACGCATGAAAGGGAACTGTTTTTTCAACAAACCTTATCTCCACAAATTGTTGAAAGACTTCTTTTCCCCATTTTTCAGCACTGAGCAAGTAATTTTTAACATCTCCTTGGGCTCGTGCACCTGATGAGAGACAGAATAGTGCCTCTTTGACTTCTATCTCAAAAGGATTGATGACGTTTCTGAATGCATTGATCAGCTTCTGTACATCCCTCTCACTGTGTGCCATCTCTGCAGGACTAGCATCTTTGTGAAAGGACTCATCTATACCATTCCAGCAGTTTCAAGTGTGGCAGTCACATAGCTTGCTTGGACATGCCTTGTACACACCACCGATAATAGGCTGGATAATTCCTGCTGAATCTAACAATGCCTCCACTGGACTTGACATGTCAATTGATTGTCTGTTCAATGGTCAGCTCAACAGCATTTCTTGATGATGGCACATTGGAGCGACACATACTGAACCCATCATTCTGCAGCAAGACATCAGCTCCAGGATGAGTATGCTCTAGGTTTAGGAGTGTCAAAAAATAGACTGATAGGTACCTTGCATAGTTTTGGTGACACGGGCTAAAAAGCAGAGGGTAAAGCTGCTCAACACATGCTAGGTGCAGGTCAAGGTTGTTCTCCTTGGTAGCATGCAGAAACCTAAGCACCAACCAGATTCTGTCCATGTACTGAATCCAAAACTGTGCTATCTTCAATTTTATGACCCGGCATGTAATTGAACACTCCTCACTGTGTTGCTTTTCTTCCTGTAAACAGGCTGCTAGCACACACTTTGTCTCAGTATAGCTGAGAAACTGAAACCAAGTCACACACTTTCTGTTCTGGGAAATTACCATGTGACCTGCAGAAGCTCCCCAATGAGGCAAAGCCTCTTTTGGCTAAACTTCACATTTCCAGCACAAAGGTGAAGTTTTAAGGCGAAGTTGCAAGATGAAGTCAACTTGGCGAATTTCCCTTTAGATAGGAAAACTTCACAAAATTATCTATAGAGGCAAATTTCACAAATTCACCTTAACTTTGCCTGCGGATTTGTAATGTCTCTACTTACTGGTCACTCACGAAGTACTTTTCTTTCAAAAACTGCAGACTAAATACAAAGTAGCTTCAAAAAAGAGATGTCATCAGATGCTGAAGACAACTACAACCAGCAACTGTTCTCTTAAAAATTCAGTCTAAAAATTACTTTTTCTAACTCATAATTCACACTGACATTCTATAGAATGGAAAGGCATTTACACCATTTACATAGTGCAGTGAAGCCCACTTAATCACATAGCAAACCCTGGTTAAAGGAATACATTTTGCATTCCCCCATTTCCTTTCCTGTCTTTGCCATTATCCTGGATTCCCCCCTTTTCCCTCACAAAAAGACAAAGACCATTGTATGTTGTTTAGCTCAGATTGTCAATTAATTTATTATATATCATAATTTCATTTTCCATTTCATCATCATTTATTATTTTATCTTTCACAATTGTATTTTATTGCATCCATATAGCAATCTCTGGTCATCCCTCTTTCTTCCTCTTCTCCCTTCCCCAGGTGAAAACCTAGGTGCCTTCTTCTTCTCTTTTCCTGTTAGATAACGGTGAGAACCGAGACCGCTTTTCTCCTTCAGCTTCTTCTTCTTTTCATCCTATTCCATTTTCTTTCCCCCCTCCCCCCCTTTCCCCCCCATCTCTGCCATCCACCTTTGGCAGTCCATTAACCATCCTACCAGACAACTCTGTCATCCCCTCTGAAAGTCCATGCATACAGTCTCTTTTGACTGTCTTCCCCTCATGCTCTATAGTTTAAGGGTGGGTGAGAGGGATCAAAACTTCAGCAAAAGTGGCCAAACTACCCCTGTGCGGCCTATTATGTACCTCCTTTAGCCCCTCCCATTCCTGTTTCCTGCCTATTGTTCTGTCTCCCTGTCCCTCCCTCCCTTCCCCTCCCCTCTGAGCACACCATCTTCACGTAAGGGAAGGGTGCACAGCACAACTTGATCTGCCCCTTAAAGGGCAAACTCCATTGTCCCAGATTACCCCCTTTTCCCTCACAAAAAGACAGAGACCATTGTATGTTGTTGTGCTCAGATTGTCAATTAATTTATTATATATCATAATTTCATTTTCCATCTCATCATTTATTATTTTATCTTTCACAATTGTATTTTATTGCAGCCATATATCAATCTCTGATCATCCCTCTTTCTTCCTCTTCTCGCTCCCCTAAGTGAAAACCTGGGTGCATTCTTCTTCTCTTTTCCTGTTCGGTAACGGTGAGAACTGAGACTGCTTTTTCTCCTTCAGCTTCTTCTTCTATTCATCCTATTCTTTTTTCTTCCTTCCCCTTCTCCCCTTTTTCCCCATTAGCCAGTCTCCAGCTTGCGTTGAATGACTGGCTTTCCCCTCAATTTAGGGTATTGCTCCCCCACCTCTTAGGGGACCTCCTCCCTTTTCCGTCTCTTTTTTTTTATTCTGTTTTCTGCATGTCTCCTTCATGCTTCTGTAAAACCCCTTGTTTCTGTATTAAACATATCTATGGCTAGATCTGACAGGTGCACACCATCTGACCTGTAAAAATCCTCTACCCACTCTTCCACACCTCGCAGTATTATGTGACCCCCATTTTCCTTACCAGTGTTCCTACCCTTCTATTCATCTTTCCCCTGGCCCTATCTACAGCTCTATGACTGTGTTCATGTCTCCATACCCTTCTTGGGATAATATCCGACCAGGCAAGGCATATCCCTGGCCACCACTGCTGTATTTTCTCTAAGTCCCTTTTTACCTGCATGTATGTGTCCACCCATGGCTTTTCCCCAGTGTCGTTACCCCCTAGATGTACAATAATTAGGTCTGGAATGGGTCACCACACTTTCATCTTTTTTAGGGTAGGAAGCACTTGTGCCCATCTCATCCCATGGATGCCACACCAAACCAACCTACATTTTCTCACATCCCAGTACAGATGTTTTCCCCCGGCCTTTTTCTCAGCTCCCTTTTCCACCCAATTAAAGTAGGAGTGACCACAGATCCATACTTCTGTGATCCTCCCTCTTTCTATAGGATCTAAGCACAATAAATATCTTATATATGTTCTTAGCTCCTTTTCCGTATCCCAGGTCTATGCCCCCTCCTTCCAATGTGGTTCTGTATCTGCAAAACAAAACAGAGGTGATACGTTAGTCTCCATACTGCAGTGCTCCTATGTATCTCTTGTAACTAGCAAACCGCCAGCACCTCTTCGCCAACATATTAGTCACCATCTCATCTGCTGCTGCCCACTGTGAAGCAGCCCCTATTCATAGGGAGTGAGATGAGTAATTGCCTGGATCCTCCCCCAGGAATTGCATGCCTTTTTTGAGCATGGTCATGAGTTAATAACTTGTGACCTTTTTTCTGTCTCCATGCACAAATAATCTTCCTGACCTACCCCCACACTCTGCAGTGTAAGACCACAAAGCCTTTACTGGGCACACTGTGTATTCTACCTGAGCCTTCAGGGTTACCGTACAACCCTGTCCCCCTTAATCCGTCTTTGACTTCTTGATCATGATTTATATCTATTTCATCCCCCAGCTTAAATCTTCCCATTCCAACCCCTCTTCTTTGTCCTTACTACCATGGCCCACAGCCTCACTCACTTGCATGGCCCCGCGAACATTACCAGATAAATCATGTGAAAAAGCTGGGCCTCTTCTTTAGATCTGCAGATTGCCGGTAATACCCCTTTTAGTTTCGCAAACCACTGCTCCCTATTGGTCTTCTACTATCCGTAGCTCTCTATTTTAACCTACCCCATCCCTGCATCATTCTTCTGATCAACATTGACTTCGTCAGGTCCTTCCAACACTTCAGGCTGCAAACTAAACTAATCCCTGATAAATAGACCCCCATCATGGTGTGGGCCGTTCCTCTCTGCCATTGCTCTACTGTGAACTTCCCCAACTGTTCCTCTGTAAGTGGCCTACTTACCTCCATGTGGTGTGTTGCCCTGAATGTTTAAAACATCCACCAGGCCCCCCCATAGGCCCTCAGAGTCTGTGGTGCCCATGAGCTGTGAAACAACAGTTCAGCTCCCTCTTGCCAATGTCCCAGATGCTCGTTGGTATGAGAGTTTTTCACTCCTCTGCTGCAGGTGCCAGCCTCTGGAAATGATCAAGCTGCAGATGGGAAAGGCTGTCAGCCAGGATACTGTGTACCCCTTCTATATGTTTGGCCCTGAATGACATGTTCAGTTTCAAGGCCTTTAACACCAGCTGTCTCAAGACCCCCATGACCATTTCTGACCTGGCTCCTCTATTGTTTAAAACATCTACCACTGCCTTGTTGTCACACCAAAATGTCACCTTCTGATTCCGGAGCTCTTCCCCCCACACCAGGGTGCAGGCCAAAATGGACATGATCTCCAACAGTGTGATGTATTTTACTTTCCCATCCCTCACCAAGTCTGCAGGCCATGGTTCTGCGAACCATCTGGCCCTCAAATAGACCCCCATACCTAAGCCCCCTGCTGCATCTGTGTAGAGATCGAGGTCTGTGTTATAAACCCAGTCCTCCTTCCAAAAGGAACTCCTCCCACACCCTGAAATCTTCCTTAACTCCTTTTGTCATGTCTTCCCAGTGGTGTGGTCTGGTTACTCCCACTGTGGCCCTTGCTAGTCTTTTGGTGAAAGCCCTCTCTGGTCCAAGTGCCCTGCACAAAAAGTTTAGGTGTCCCAGGACCTGTTGTACCTGTTTTAATTGCACTCTTCTTCTACTTGTATATACTTGAATCAGCTCCTTCAGCTTCAATACTTTTTTGTCTGGCAAGCTAAAGACCTCACCCAGGGCATCTACTTCAATACTGAGGAATTCTAAGACCTTACTGGGGCCTTCTGTTTTTTCCGGTGCCAATGGAATCCCTAATTCTCTGCATAAATCTTGGAAACTGGCCAACATTCTTTCTGTCTCTCTCCTCCCGCTGCCTATTAAAAGGAAATCATCCAGATAGTGAGTGACCATCTTGTACCCAGTTTTTTCTTGAAATATCCACTGTAAGCAGGTGCTGAATGCTTCAAATGTAGCACATGCTATGGAACATTCCATGGGCATTGCTTTATCAAAATAGTACTGTCCCCCAATTTTAAATCCCAACAGGTCCCAATCTTCCCTCCTAACCGGAAGCAATCTGAAAGCAGAGTTTATGTCCATTTTTGTCATCCAAGCATCAGAAGTTGCTTGGATGATCTGGACGCTTCTTCTAATGTGGCATAAATCACTTTACTATGGTCCTCGCTTATAAAATCATTCACCGAGTCCCCTTCCGGAAATGACAGGTGGTGAATCACCCTGTATTCTCCCTACTGTTTTTTGGGAATCAAACCCAATGGAGAAATTCTCATATTCTGCAATGGAGAGGTATCGTATGGCCCTTCTACTCTACCAGCTGCTTTTTTCTTCTCTATTTTCTGTCTTAAGATTTCTTCCCTCCCTTTAACTGAGCACAGGTTGTTCGCTTCTCTCGCTTGCCTTGGGCCTTCACACTGTAATGAAAAACCTGTCCAAAAACCTGTCTTGAGTGTCTCTGCCACCTGTTTATCTAGGTATACTTTTAACCAGTCCTCCCACATGTCTATCTTGATGGGCATTCTTGCTTCTTGAAATTGATCCCCTGCCCTCTTCCTTTCCCTTCTGCCATACTCCCCCACCCCGCCATTTTCTTGGCGCAGATGGTCTGTAAGTCTGACTCCTTCTACCTGCATGTAATCTGCCTCTCCCCCCTCTGTTCCATGCCTGCCCTCTATACCCTTGCCCTTCTCAAAAAAACTGCTGATTTGCTCCTTGCTCCCCTGACTTTGTGCCCATGTCATTCTGCATCTGCCCACCGGGTGTGTTCCCGCACATTTGAAGCATGCTTGCCAAAAGCGGCATTGTTGCCAGGAACAAATGGCCATATTGTAACCCAAACAACACCTCTGGAGCATTGCACCCCTCCTCCCCATCTCTCCTTTCGGCGTGGACTGATCGGTTACATAGACAGTCCACAAATTTAATTGCTTCATGTCCCATCTTACATCCCCGTACATCACCATCCTTTGTTGGAAGAATTCATCTTAGTATATCCACCCCACCCCTCCCTTTGCCTTCGCCCGCCTTATTATCAGGGAGTACGTGATGAGTGGGATGCCCAAATCTGGCTTCCTCTCCAGTACTATCGCTGAATACGTGGCAAAAACTACAAACCATCCATCCCAAGTCTTTCCTTTAGTAAATTTGTCCTCCTCTTTCTTACCCAACAAAACTACTGCTGCTGCCATTTCGCTCTTTCCTATATTCTCTGTTTCATCATATTTTGCCGCCACCTCCTGGCTTACTAATGCAAAAATATCCAAGTACTCCCCCTCCATATTTTTTCTTTAGTGGCCAGTGGTATGTGTCCCTCTATTCTCATTCTTGGGGTGCCTATCTCTCTTGTTCCTTTCCCTACATTCTCCCTCCTTTTCTCATCTTCCTTTAACCTAATCTCTTTATCTGACCTAACCTCTTTATCTGACCTAATCTCTGCCTGTGCTGATGCCATCTGACCCAACCCCCCCTGTCCCAAGTGCCGAAATAATTTGGCTTATATGTTCTTTGATGCTTTCTCCTGCCAAACTGGGAACATTACCTGTGGCCTTGCCAGCTCCTTGTGGCCTGCTGTCCTCGTGATGCCACGGCATGTCCTCCTGCGGTTGAACGGCTGGTTGTAATAATAATAATGGCTGTGGAGGAACCATTGTGCTCAGGGGATCCAGTCTGGGTTCCTCCAGTGGAACTCCCGCCTGGTCTAGGGGAGGTACTGATGGGACAGGGTCATCGGGCTGCAGAGGTACTGGGCTAGCCACTCTGGGAGGTACTATCAGTGGTGGCTGCACCCTGGTTGGGCTGTGCGGCCTCCCATCTGGCCATTTCCCTCCACCCCCTTTTACCTTCCCTGCTTTTTGCTTCTCCCTGGATCTCCCCGGTTCCCCCCCACCATCTGCCACATTCTGTTGGCTTTCTCTGCCAGCTTCACAATGGCCCTGTAGGTATCTTCTTTTGAAGACCTGTTCTTATTTGGTGCCATGAACCTTTGTTTGCCTGCGAAAAGCTGTGGAGACAACTGACAAAAAGTTTGTATTAAATCACTATTGTACTAGTCCTTCATATAGCCAGGCCCACTTTACTTCACTTGCTCCTGTCGCTGTGTATGGGGGGATCCAGGTACACTCCAGGCCACCTATGGGTCTTAGGCCTCTCTCATGGCCTGTTGTCCCATGATGGTGGCAGCTGCCATTCTTCCACCATGTACCTGCACCTTCTATGACAATTTTGTCCCAATTGCTCTCCCCTCTTGGAGGGATTTAGGTTTTTTTTTTTGAAACCCCTCCCAGTCACTGTCCCTTGGTCACCTAGGCCTCTTGCTTCCTCCTCAGAGCCACTGTCACTCTTCTATGGCCACTCTGGGCCTCACCCACCCCTTGACCTGTGCCCCTTAGCTCCTGGGCTCACTCCATCCATTCTGCCCCCCCAAAAGGGGCTCAATCCCCTGCAGCCATCCCCTTAACGCTGGACCCCTCCTACATCATTCTGGGCCTATTAGCCCACCCTCACTCTTTGCAAGATCCCCTTTCATCTATGCCCCTTTTGCCGCATGGTCCTCCGAGCATGTGACATCCCGCCATGTGGCTGAGACAGTCACACTAGGCCTCCAGCTTTTTCTTGTTGCTCACCTCATGGCATCCACAGGCCCCCCCATCCTTAGCATAGCACACCCTTTTCAGCATTCGTTGGCTTACTGTCCCCATTCCCAAACTAAAATATGGTTGTTGCAGCCTACCTCTTTTGGCGTGTGATGTCATGCCCCGTGGCCATCCATCGGCTCATGCAAGGCCCAAATGCCTTACTGTAAAACCCACTTTTTAGTTTTTTAGCTGGGCTACTGTCCCACTCTTCACACTGAAATTCGATTGATTTTCATGACCTACCCACCTTGGCGTCTGACGCCATGCCTCGCGGCTGGCAGTCAGCCCCATGCTAGGCTTTTGAATAAGCCCTTCTCCCTGGTCCCCCACTCTTGTTTCCAGGCAACCTGCATTCTATCCACTAAATTAGTAGGCCATTGAGCTTCCCTTCTTATTCATACGCCCTTCGTCATTTTCCCTTATTTTTTTTAAAGATCCTGCCAGGCAAGCACTCACTCTGTACCTTGTGCTTCACCCTTTAGGTTACTGGGCCCCCCCACCTGAGCATGCTTCTCCACTGTTTAATTTTTAGGCTCCCCACCAACAAACACCATCGCATGCTGTTCCCCACCTTAGCAGGCTTGTGCCACCAAAATTCACTCAGCTGTAACTGCTCATTCTTCTCCCCCAAAACCATGCTGTACCATTGTTTGTGATTCACTGGGTTGCTGCTGGCCAAAAAACCCCACTGCATGCTGCTGTGGCCTTACCATCATATGCAACAAACACCTCAGCTGTCCCAGGGCTAGGCCCGCCATGACCAGCTACCATCTGCAGCGCTTCAAATCTGCTATAACTCATTATCCCTGCCACTTGGTCAATGTGCCAAAGTCTTCTCAAAGGGTGCCTCCTGTCTGTCTTAAAACAACATTATTCTTATTTCTTTTTTTGTAACACAACTGCTTATATTGCCTCAATACACCTCTAAAGTGTTTCTTCACATATATGTAAAACCATATATATATTATGATATATATATATATTTTTTTAAATGACATAGCTTTCTCTTACCTTGTTATCCTGGTGCAAACCTCTGCTCTCACAATCAATAATGCCAATCCGACGTGCTGTAGTTCAGAAAGATCAAAACTTCAGCAAAAGTGGCTGAATCACCACTGTGCTGCCCATTATGTACCTCCTTTAGCCCTTCCCCTTCCTGTTGCCTGCCTACTGTTCTGTCTCCCTGTCCCTCTCCTTCCCTCCCCCCCTCTGAGCACACCATCTTCAGGTAAAGGGAAAGGGTGCACTAGGACAACTTGGTCTGCCCCTTAAAGGGCAAACTCCATTAAAAGTGACTCGGTTAAAGACATGCAAAAATGCATAATTTCTAAGTGCTCACAACAACCTCACAAAACCAAATTACCTAGCTGCTTTCAGTAGATGAGAGTACAATATAGCGCTAAGTGCTCCAAGTGATTATTAAGGAGCTGTTAATTGCAAAAGTACAGAGGTAGCATGGTATTCCAGGATTTCCCAAAAGGAAGTTGTCAAACAAAAAACACAATGAAATCACACTGCAACAATACACACTTCAGTAAGAAAATGCTTGCCCAGCAAATGTCAATTTCACTCACTACCCCATCCCCCTTAAAATTGTTTTCAAAATCAGTATCAGATCCACACTACCAAAGAGATTAGACCTTGTGACTATGGTTGTTAGGACGTTGCCATAGAGTCCTTGTAAACATGTGACTAAGCTGCTAGGCTGCTATGGTTTTGTCAGCAGGGGGAAGTCAGCGAATTTCGGAATGTGGGAAAAAATTTGCCATATTCTTGAGCTGATGGAGACACAGTGGAGAAACACACTTTGGTAAGTGAAGGAAACCATTGAGTGGTGTAAAGATCAGCAGGCAGGAGAAAAGTCACATTAAAAAGCAGCCATAGTTTAGAAGTGATGAGAAAACAATGGAGAAACATGCTGTAGACCCTTGTATAGTTTTTAGGGGCCACCACAAGATGTTGGAACACCAAGATCTCATAACCGCATAGCTCGCTTAAATGCATACTTTTTACAAGTCCCAATGCTATGCATTTAAGCAGGTTTGACTGTACTGCTAATCTTCCTAGTATCAAGAAGTACCTTCTGTACAGCTATTAAAGTTTTTAAATATATTTAAAAAGTACTAAAGCAGTTTCACTACTACCCAAATACCATAGGCTCGATTTTAGAAAGCACTGTTAGATTGGTGCACACTGTGCTGAACCGCCACCTGTGTCCTGTACCCTTCCCAGTCATGCTATATTAGTCTGGTATTGGGGTGGAAGAGAGAAAGAAATAGAGAGTGAGAAAGAGGAACTGATGTTTTTCTGTATTGTGTTGTTCTTTCTAGTTTGCTTAAACTTTTTTTGTTCTATTTTTAGGTATTTGCACTTTTTGACTTGCCTCAACAGTGGAAGCTCTTTTTTAACAAGTATCCAGAAAACATTGTTACTCTGAGATATGCATAGATGTCCCCAGTGGCTAGTTTTGCTTGTTAATGGTGCAAATATGCTAATCTAAACTACTCTTTTTAGCTTTGGTTTCTCTGTTACTATCAAAACTCTGTAAATAATATTGTAATAGATTGTTTTGCTCTACTGATGGTGCCCTGAATTTGTTTTAGCCCATGGTTGCCTCTGTACAGTATTCTTACTCTGTGTATGTCCTAACTAATGTCATTGACATGGAGCCTTTGTAAATTAGTCCCTGACTCAAAGGGTTGTAATTCCTAGACTGAATGCAAATAAATAAATAAAAAAAAATATGTATTACATTATTGACCATGAGACTTTTCATATTGGTGCCCATGATATATTTGATGCTGGAGCACAATAGCTCTCACTGTAATTAAATATTTTTTGTAATAAAATCTTTTTGCACAAAATCTTTTTGTATTATTTTTTCTAGCAATGTAAATCATATGTCCCTGTTTTTTTATGAATGTATGAGCACTCTGTTTTTACATCTTCCTTATAATGTAATATAGTTAATTATGATTATGTTAGCTAGTTACTGGGAGTGGGTTCAGTATGGAACTCATAACATGTAATCTCATTTTAATGCACTGTCACTTTAACTCTGATGTTTTTAATAGCTGCCTGTGGTGTTACAAGCTATTCTTTGATAAAACTACTGGCCCCTATGCACTTTTGGGGTGGGGGTATGCAGAATCCACACATACCCCACCTGCGTAACTGTGCACCTGAGGACAGGTGCACACTGGTGGCATTCACAACCACTGTCCACCTGTCCATGGCCCCATCCACCCAGCATGCAGGACTCCACAGGGTGGCCAGAGACAGGGTCATGGACCTAGCTGGACACCCAATCAGATGCCTGGACCAGATCACAGAGTGGATCCCTTGTGCAGTAGGGCATGGGTCTAGGTGCATGAGTAGCATTGGTGGCTACCCAGATCTGCATCCCCATGCCCTGTCTGGCATCTCAAATTGCTGAGCCCCTGGAGCGGGGTGCCACCTGCCACACTATTGCACCACCTGGCCTACACATATAGGCAGCAGGTCCCCCACACCCCCGTGGGAGCATAGACCCACACATCCAACACCTGGTCCAACAATTCCCCACCCACATCAGTGGGCAGTGGCAACTCCCTCCCAGCACTGAACACCCCACCACAAACCCACAGACACAGTGTCATGGCCAGTGGCTCCATCCCTCACCATCGTCATTGTGGGCTAGGGTGGCTCTATAGACCATTTCCCAGGTCCACAGTGACAGGAGGGGCATTTTCAGGGGCACATAGAACATTATGGCAAGGGTCTCTGCACCCCCACAGACAGCTGTAGTGCATGGGGCATAGTGCCAGCCCACCCCTCGCTTGCCCCCAACGCATTGCTCTGTGTGTGGCCAGGGGATTGGGCTCATAGGTACTGCATGCCCCCCTTGGTGCATCCTGCACAGGGAGGTGCATAGGGTGTGGAGTGGTTGCATGCCCCAGATACACACCAAAGCCCATTTGCCCCAATAGTGCATAGGTCCCATGAGTAAAATGCATTAGAAAGCAGGTGCCCACAGACCTTCTGTGTGTTCTGGAGCAGGGAGTTTGTGTGTTTGCACTGGAATTGGATTCTTGAATTTTCTGGAGTGTTGTATTTTTTGATGGTGCTTGAATTGTTCTACAGCATTTGAACATTGCTACAATGAAGTGAAGTTTTACTGCAAGCTTCTGCCTGTTCCATGTATCCTTCATTGGGGAATTGGGTTAACTATAACACACAGAGAAGCACACTGTTAGATTGGTGCATGCTGCATTGAACCACCACCTGTGGTAAACCTGGGTGAGCCAGGGATCCTGTGCCTTATTTTGGAAAAAGCAGTGTTCCAGTGCTACACTCCCCAGGTTTGTGGAATGCTGCAAGTAACAAGACAGGCTTGTGGCAGTAACAGCCATCAATGGCAACCTATCAGCTGGTTGCTCTGGTGGCTGGAGGGTCAGGAGAAGCAGGATGGGTGAGGTTGAGGAGGGGGTGTCCACTGTCCCTGACTGGGCAATGGCAGCAACAGTGTGGTCCATGTCAAGAGACAGATGTATCAGTGCCACCGGGGGGTGCAGATTTTGGCCTGCCACAGACAACCAGCGGCTCCAGTGGTGGTCTGGCAGCTGTTCAGATCTGTATGGGCACCTTCCCCAGGAAGGCACAGGCCCCCCCACCAAGTGAAATCTGCAGCAGTGATATATGGCAGGTTAGATTTGCTTCGGTCTTGTCTAATGGCAGGGTCTGTGAGCCCATTGGAGGCCTCCAAAATCTCATATTATGGGATATGGCAGCCCTACTGTGGGGCATGTCCCCTTCTGCCATGGCACACTGGTGCAGCCATCGCAAGGATGGTGCAAGTCCAGTTGGTGCAGGAAGTCCCTCAGTGGTGCAGGCTGTCTTAAAACTGGGACTGGTGCAAGATACTGTGCAAGGAGCCCTTTGCACCATTTCTCCTTCACGCAAACACCTCACACCAGTCCCGAACATTTTAAAATTGGGCACAATATATCACACAAGTTTTATAAATGTGTAGTGTACTTCACAAATAATGCCATCTCAGATCTCTAATGAGATAAATTCACTCAGTCTTTGGACTCATGATTTGTGATTTCATTAGCCTCCCTCAACTTCATTATAATCAAGTAAGCTACACTTTTCTATCATGTGGTCTCTTTCCCTCTCTCTCTCTCTCTGACAGATGTCTTTCTGTCTGTCTGCTTGTCTGTCTGCTTGTCTGTTTGTCTGTCTGTCTATCTATCTATCTATCTATCTATCTATCTATCTATCTATCTATCTATCACAGTAGCGCAGTCACACCACTATATTTATGTGTGGTTCATAGCTCAGTCCTTGTGCTGTGTACTGTAATTGGATAATGACTGTTTGCGCTTGGATACAGAGGCCAGATAGGACATGGCTGTTCAGATATGTAGCAGTTTGAGTTGATCTGTGCTTAGGTACTTTGAATATAGTTATACAGTCAGTGCTTATGGTACAAGTGAGCTGGATAGTCTTATGCAATGTGCTCAGATGCTTGAGCTAATGAGTAACATTGTTATAACTTAGTTTTGGTTTGGCATTACTCTGTATCCCACCATAAAGAATGCTTAGTCCAGTATTATAAGACCCCCCAAAAAGGTAATGATACCCACAATTGTTCAGCATCCGACTGTTGAAGAAGCCAAGTAGGATGATACCACCAGGAAAATGAGTAGCAGTATGATAACCTCCTCCAGCTCTGGAGAGTGTGACCAGTAGCATGCAGGAGAGGAAAACCCCCTTGGAGGAACCTCTGAGGACCCATGGCTGTCCTTCTGGGTATACTAAAGGAGAATAATCGTAAGTATTTTAATTGGTTAATCTGAACCCCAAATTGTATAACCCAATCCAGAGAAACAGAGAACTGAAGATGTATTGAATCATGACATATCAGGTGAAGAAAGCAAGCATCTATTCTAGCAAACTCCAAGTCTGAGAATCCATGAGCAGGCTAGAATGAAGTAGAGTGGAATCCAAGGTTGATATGAATTTGAAGAGACGAGTTGCAGGTGGTGAAGCACTCCAGCTGGTGAGGATGACTTCACAGACGAGATCGAGGAATCAAGGGTCAGCAACCATGTCGAGAAGGAGGACCGTTGGGTCAAGTTCTTCATGGCAAAGTTTAGAAAATGAAGGCCATAGCGATGAAGCACAAGGACTGGCATATGCTGCATGATCGGGAGGATGGAGTGGTAGGAACCTCCAATCCAGAGAGGGGAAGCAAGTATGTGAAGTAGGTAGAGATCGTAGTGAATAGGTAGACATAGGCCAGATATATTTCAAGCTCATGAGGCATGCAGTTGATTGTAAATGGTGAGTTAGTCATGATGACCTCTATGGCCCTGTAAGGGCTAAGCAGGTAGTATGATGGAGTAATGTAATAAGCGGATCTGTAATAGGTCAGTTGTAGCAGTAAGTAAAGGTGCAAGATGCAGATGTAGTAGCTGGACATAGCAGAGCAAAATTATCTACAGCATGAAGCAAGGGGTATGAAAAATGATACTAGCAAGGGAATCAGAGAGCTTTGTGTGGATCCAGATGGTTGTGTAATGATGTTGATATCTACGTTTCCAAGTCAGAATGATATCATAGCTAGAATTGACTTATGAAGAATAGTCTGAGAGTCTGGAATAGTCGAGCTGAGGAGTCTTGGATGATGGTAACTGAAGAGGTTGAGTCAAATGAAATAGCATTTTCACAAGGTCCAAGAAGCCTTAGAGCATAAATCAGGATAGTTAAAGTCTTCAGGATGAGCTCAACGTAGTAACCTGGTAAGAGCCTAGCAACAGTAATTTCATGTGATTGAAACCACAGGGCAAAGCATCCAAAGAGTAGATAAATGAATGTCTAAATATCTAGATGCGAGTCCATAGTAAAAGAGCTGCTGGAGCCAGGCTGACACAGCATAGCAGGATATGAGGATCTCCAGATCCCAAGCTGGTGAGGCAGGTGTGGAGTAGAAGTAGCTAAACCCCCCTGGTGAAGGCACGTCATAGAAGTAGGTGAGTATGATGCAGTAATATATAGGAGCAAAGGACCTCCAGGCCCATAGTGGCACAGATGTGATGTGCTGTGATGGTGAACCTCTGGCCCTGTAGGGTGAGGCAGGTTGCAGAACAGTGGTAGATGATGCAATGGAAATGTCGAACAGCATGCAATGCAGAAAGAGCAACGTAGTGCGGAATAAATGTAAATGGGATTGTAATAGCTGCAGATCCTGAGCCAGTTCAGTGCTAAGTAGTACTATAGTTTTAATGCAGACTTATGAGTAGAATAGTGCTATAACTGACAGATCCTGAAGATCAAGGGTGGTAGGAATTGCAGTGAAGAGACCTTGGCGGAAGAGTTGGCAACTTGACAAGAGGCAATAAGCATCCTGAAACTGTAGTTATTCAATGATTGATGCAGTAGTTCAACCAAGGAAGATAATATGGAATAAGGTCAGCAGGGAGTCCTGGCAGAGATGGTAATAGTAACTCAGAGGAAGTTGAAGTAGCATCCAGGAGAACTGAAGCGAACATCCGATGTATTCAAGAAATAATCCAATGTAAGTAGGAAGATTAGGGAGCATATTTGGAAGGGTAGGTCTGAATGAAAAGCAGCTCTGTAGGAAGCATCCATGGGAACAAAGGGGAGCTAGCCCAAAGAGAAAAGGAAGTGTGACTAGACCATGTGTAGGACAGCTGATGAACCATAGATGGTATGATTGAACGAGTATGTCAGCCAGTGAGTAAATAGAGTAGTAGCAAACCCAAGAAGGCCAGTATGCAGCCAGACCAAGGGGTCAGCTGGTAATTTAAGTAGAGCAGTAGCAAGCCCCACATAGGCTAGCATGTGCAGCTGGACCCCTCGTAGATCAGCTGGTAAGGTAAGAAGATGAGTAGCTAGCCACACTTAGGCTATCATGCGCAGCCTGTCCCATGGAGATCTGCCAGTAGGTAAATGGAGAGTGGTATGGATTTAGATAAGGCATCCAGTGGAAAGCAAGAAGGGACTATAGGGCATTGAGCTCATTGAACTGTGGTCAGGATCAAATAGCAGTAGACAGTCATAGGCAAGCATGGTTCAGGAGCCAAACCAAACAGCCAGGTATAGGGGTTAAGGTTATTGAGGGACTCGAATGGGTTATTATGAGGCCATTATAGGATCAACTCTAATTCCCATGTTGTAGGATGCAGTTCTGAATTCACCTTAGGAAGCTAGAATCACAAGTGAACTATGGTGCCATCTAGCGGTCTAAACTAGGAGGCATGTGCAATAAATGAACTGTAGATATGGAACAGAGTTGCTTAATTAAAGTCCAAGTATGGATGGCGTGGCATGTGTTAGAGTCACAGGGAGATAATATTGCCATAAGTGGTAAATGCAGGTAACTCTAAATGGATGTTGTGAATGCACAGTTAATTATTACCAAATTTGAACAAATGGCTCCGTACCATAAGAAGTAGGACGTTACTTAGCAGTATGGGCAAAGCGTTATGTCCGCTGCAAAACCCTACAAGTTAGAAGCAGACACAGTAGCCTGGCAGACACTAACTCAAGTCGCCCTGGAGGGTCATGCATATTGTTGAAATGCAGACTGGATGAGCGAGGCTGTACAAGTAATTATAGGCAGCATCCAAAAGGCAAGGTGCAAAAAACATGGAGTGAGTTGTGTGAGCATTTTCAGCAGGTCGGTATGAGTGAGGAAGCATAGCAGTGTGTCGTAGGCAGTTGAGAGATTCCAGCGATGGAGTTCAGGAAGCCAGAGGGGAAGTAATCCAGTAGACAGCAGACATAATGGCAGCAGGCTGTGGTTGCAAAGAAAGTGGAGACTAGAAGCCAAGCTAGAACTAGTAGCAGGAGCAAGGACAGCGGGGGCTGAAGAGCAGCCGGGAAAACTAGAAAGATGAGAAGGAGAGGTGAGGAGCACAAACAGGGCAGCAGAACCCCCCCCCAAAAGGAACGGAAAAGCAAGCAACTCAAGGGCAACAGCAGAAACGGGGACAGGAACACAGAAAAAAAAAATGAGCAAGACAGGAGAAACAAGTGGGAGGGGCGGCACAAGCAGAGGACGAAACAGAGATGCACCCATAACCAGGCTGCATGCCAGTGAGTGTGACTCACTCTAAGCAGAGCAGATGTAGCCTGCTATTTTATATAGGATGTGGGGGAGGAGCTCTTCCTCCTCAAAACTTCAGGCAATAGCCTATCATTTAGGGTTGAGAAGGGGTTTCTATGTTAAACCTCAAATTTTGCACTTTATTATCTTCTCAACCATTTGAGAGATTTGCACAAAATGTTGCATGTGTGATCTCATTGGGTAGATCTCTTGATGTGCCAACTTTTGTTCTGGTCAGACATGCAGATCCCAAGATGCGGATAAAGAAAACATATTTTTTTTAAATCGCTGTTTTCTGCTGTTTTTTTTCTTTTTTTGTCATTGCCTTGCACTCAGATGATTTGGAATTTTGGTCAGAAATGTTAAGGGTCAAAAGGGCTTTGCCCACAGATGTGCCTTTCACTGGATTGGTGAAAAAAATATTAATCTGTTCCAATGTTATTACATTTAAAAATTTCAGTTCTGTGTACTCTTGGTAGGCACCTCAGGATAGCTGCTTGGAACAAAAAGAGAATTTGGTCAATATGAAAACAGATTCTGTTTCATCTTAGAACAATCATTTTTCATGAGGAAAAAATCCTTTTCATCTGCCACCATCTTATTTTTATTTTTTATTTCAAAACCCCCAAAGCTGAGATTCTACAGAGAGACCAACACATGTATTTTGCTTGTTGGGATCCCATTTGGTGGATTCTGAATGTTACTATAGTTAAAATTAACCTCAATTTTTTTTTATTATTTTTATATCCTTTTTCATGACTGGCTTTTGCTATTCCTGTATGGCCATATGAAAAATGAATTTAGCCATACAAGAAAGTATCCCTTCACACAGAAAAATATTTACAGTAAATGCTGTCTGGTGTCTAGTTCCACCCCTACACTCTGGTCACCATTTGTTAATGTTTATCTGGTGTCTAGTGGTACCCCCACCCTCTGATCACTGTCTCTGTATTTAATAAATGTTTCCCTGGTGTCTAATGGCATCCCCACCCTATGATCGCCACCCCCATAATTTCTTTAATTTACCTGGTGTCTAGTGGCACCCCCTCTGATTCCCATCCCCATAGTATTTATTTATTTCCCAGATGTCTAGTGGCAAGCACCCACCCCTGATTCCCATCCATGTAATGTTTATTACCTCAATGTGTAGTGGCACCCTCACCCTACTATCATGTCCCCGTATAAAATGTTTCCCTGGTGTCTAGTGGCAACCCCCCCCCACCATCTGATCACCATTCCAGTATTCTGTTATTGTCTCCCTGGTGTCTAGTGGCACATGTACTCTCCAGTCTCCATCCCTGTAGTGAGTTAATGTTTTCTAGGTGTCTAGTGGCACCCTCACCCTCTGATCGCCATCCTCATTATGTTTTTTTATTTACCTGGTGTCTTGTGGCACCCCCCCATCCCTGTCTTAACATTTATTTCCCTGGTGTCTAGTGGCACCCTCACCCTTTGATCACTGACCCCGTAATGTTTTGCTATTTCCCTGGTGTCTAGTGGCACCCCACCCTCTGATCGCTGTCCTCATCTGAAATAAAGAAAATCATCCCTCAATGTTTTTCTTTTTTTTAACTGAAAAAAAGAAAATGATCCCTCACCAATATACCCCCACCCCATCTCAGACTCAACACCCACCACCCCACCCACCTTATACACCCACACACCCTCACGCACCTAAACGGGTCATAAGGCAAAGATCCACTCTTTGATTCAAGACACAGCTTGCTACTGAACCACCGACTGCAATATAAGAACCTAACGTAAGTGTGGTTCAATGTATTTCAATAGGGGTTTCAGCTTTGATGCATAACTTTGCCATTTTTGCATATTTTGAGCTCCAATTTTCTATATGTCTTTTCTTGGATCAATCTCATGAACAATGGCAGTGGCACTGTGCAAATCCAACCAGAAATGCAATTTTTGTTGTCACTTGACAAAATCCCCTTTTGGGTGGGAGTTGAAATGTTTCACTGCTCTTGTTCACAAGGTGGGATCATAAGAAGTATGTTGAAAATGCCGGGTCAAAATATGCAAAAATTCTAAAACCATGTGCAAATGTTTACGTTTTACTACGCTTGCTTGTAACTTTTGTAATTTTAAATATTTTGACCCCAAATTATTACCATAGCCACATTTTTACACTATGTCATGAATGTGACAGCTGTCATTTTTCAAATCCTGCCTAAACTGTGCTTTCACACCTGTGGCATGACATGACGTGTCCGTGCCCGGAATGTCATTTCTGCAGGGATTTGAAAATGGTCAGTACTGATCATGAGGTGGGAAAATAAGAAGGCTATGCAAGCAGTTTGGTTGCATTTTCCTACAGATGCAAGTGCAGGGCCCAGAGAGCTCTGCACTTCCACAACAACATACAGCACATGTACTCATCTATGGAAGGATGGAAGTGCAGGGCCCTCTGGGCCATGCACTTCTACAGGCAAATGAGGATATGATTATACTATCTCAAAAAGTAAGACAATTCTTTGTAAAAAAAAAAAAAACTGTTTATACAGCATTTAGGGTTCAGTCAAAAATGGTAAAAGTTGAGAAATGTGGTTTTAGTGTTTCCAACCCTAAAACCACATATCCACCACATGAAGCAAACCATGGGTGCATTCTTCTTTGCAGTTCTCAACCCTAAAGTTTACCTCATTGCCATAGCAAGAAAACTCAGATGTGATGGACACAGGTGTGTATGTTTCAGGAGTGTATAGAATGGGGTGAGTGTTAGGGTTCACAACCCCAAGGAAGACTGCACCCCTGATTTGCTTCAAGGTTGGGCATGGGGTTTTAAGGTTGGAAACCCTAAAACCACATTTCTCTACTTTTGACACATAAAGCTGAATCCTAAATGTTGCATTAACACAATTTTTTGCAAAGAATATAGATAGATAGATAGATAGATAGATAGATAGATAGATAGATAGATAGATAGATTGATTTAGATTTAGATTTAGATACAGATTTAGATATAGATAAAGATATATGGGATATGCAATGGCCTCAGGAGAAATGTTGCCAATATTTTTCGTAAGTGGTAGTTGACCTTTTGACATCATGAGTGGTGAAGCCATGAGTAATGTCATATGATCAAACAGCATGAGTAAGAAATATGGGTGATATTTCTCCTGGGGCAATTGCATATTGAATTTATCCAATGCGTGTTTTTTCTGCTCTCATGTATTTTATTTACTGATTTTTTTTTTTTGCTGTTTGTTTGTTTTTTTCATTGAGTTTGGAGGGCTGAGCAGATGCTAAGAGGCACATGATGGAATAATGGATGACCCAACTCAACATGATGTGCGTCATGTGTCTCCACATTGTGAACAGCATCTGGTGGTGGAGTGAGATTGGAAAGTTAGCTAGTGATCTGGGCCTTAAGTAAGCTCAAGGAGGAGTACTGATATTTTGTTGGATTACGTGGAAGTGTTGGTCAGACAACTCTGTCTGAGTGCAGGAGAATGTGGACTTCAGGAGATCCGATAAAAACATTGGAGAAAGTATGTTTTGGCTCTAACATGTAAGCTGGGCATTATGCAGTTTATTGTAATAAAAAAAGAAGTTTTGTTTCAAGAAGTGGTTTTGTCTGCATAGAGAGTTTAGTGGGAGAAAGTGAAAGTGGTTTTGCTTGGAGCTGCTTAGATTTTGAAACTACTAGTGGAAGCCAGCCTTCATGGAGCAGGTGTGTTCTAATTGTGCTGCTCAACGCTGCCAACTCCAACCAATGGGGACCTATAGTGAGGATATTTTTTGTGACCCCTGGATCTAGAGTGAGAATATCAGACCTACAGTGAGAATATTTCTATATTCTCACTCTAGGTCCAGAGATCATAAACATATCATTGATATTTGCCCCCAAATATCCGCACAAGCATTGGATAGAAGGCAGTATAACGCAGTGGTCTAAGGCTCTGAACTGCAGATCTGGTGACATCCAGCAGACCAGACCTGGGTTTGAATCCCACAGCTTCCACTTACATACTGTATGACCCTGAGCAAGTTACTTAACCTCCTTGTGCTCCCAGGTCGCTCCTGTAAAAAAGCTTTCAGCTTAGTGTGCTATACCTGGTTAAACAACTAAATAAATAAATATTAATTGCAAAAAAAAAAAAAACCTTTGTTAATGCACTAGTTGGGGTTAAACCAACAAAAGAAGGGTCATTTGGTGTTAGGTTTCCAAACCTAACACCCCACCCCCAATCTTCTAGCAGTAACAGGAAAAAAAGCATTACAGTTTAACCTCTCCTGCATCTTCACAAATCAGGTTACGGTTGTCAACCCTAACGCTTATTCCTTGCCATCATTTAAGAAACTGAGATGTGTAGAGTATGTGACAGTGGGGTAAGTGTTAGGGTTGGCAACCCCAAGGCAAAGGGTACCCCACACCTGTTTAACAAAGGAACAAGTAAGGTTAAACCACAATACTTTTTCCTGTTGCTGCCTGGAGGGTAGGGCTGGGGTGCTAGGGTTGGAATCCCTAATGTCACATTTCCCTACTTTTAGCCTTCCAAGCTGCTCTGGTGGCCTTGGCTCTCTCCGAGCAGGCCACAGCTAACAGACCACTCAAATGTCCCCCGGACAGATTCAGCTGAGGAACTGCCACCCAGGCTCCCAGCTCCAAAGCCACGGGATTCCCATCTACCGGGTGGTCAGCACCCCTCTAGCCAACGCTCAGGCCTGCAGACACAGACCCAAGGTCCTACAAGGTACAGCAACTGCCGAAACCAACTGGATTGCAAGCGCCCTCTCAGACCATGCTCTGATTGGTCCCTGGTGGAAGCCAGCTTCTGCTCTTTGATTTTAAACCCTAAAAATGTTTATGTTGGGACAAATGTTAAAAAGCTGAAGTGTTAACCCAGTCTGTAATTGAAAGGACTTGAATTGTGGTTTGGGAAAGAAATCTAGTGTTTACAGCCCTTTCCCTGCATATGTGCACTGGCTCTAGACACTTTTGGGTGCCAAAGTAATACACGTCCTTTTGTTCTACAAATTTTGGACTCCCCTGCTGTTCTGTCTAACCCTTTATGTGAATCCCCTTTATTAGCCCTCACTCTCCTTCTCTCCCTCAGCTGAGGAACTGTCGCCCAGGCTCCCAGCTCCTAGGCCATGGGATTCCCGGCTACCGGGCAGTCAGCACCCCTCTAGCTGACGCTCGAGACTGCAGACACGGACCCAAGGCCCTATAAGGTACGGCAACTGCTGAAACTTTTTCGACCACCCCCCCACCTCCGCTGATTATTAAATACAGTAGCTCCTGCCAAAACATTAGCCAACATCCACTGGCGCAGTGCCTCACCAATAGAGACTTAGCTTGTGATCCCACTCTTCTCTGTCCACTCTACGGGATCCAACTCTCAGGGCCTCACCTTTCTAAAACGCATAGGCTCTCCGTGGCTGTGCCTTCACCACTAAATATTTTTAATTGCTATCAAATTCGGGTCGACCTGGATCGGAAAGCTACTGATAAGCTGCATTAATCCAGCAACCCCACTGGCCCCTGGGCTAATTGAGTGGCTCCTTTTTTGAGGTACCATCATGTCGGGCCTTATATGGCTCCTTATACTGCCCCTTTTTCTGCTGATACCAGCCTCCCAGCATTGGACACCTGAACTACCATTATGTTTGGTCTACAATGGCACCTTGTGCTGTATACCACATGGCAACTTATCCTTTAATTTCCTCCAATACCTCGAACCCTGCTCTTGGACCACACATACCAGTAGTACTTATAACACTCTCCCACCACAAGGCCCACCTCCCACCATGCAGACTTCTATCTCCTCCCCGCTATTGTGGTAGGGGTACTAGCCCTTGCAACAACAGATCAGCTCTTCTATGGTGGCTACTTTCCAGTCCCTAAAAACATCAGATCTATTAGATGGGAGAAAGGCAGGGATTACAAGCTTATAATTAGTGCTCTTAGAAAAATCCTACTTATCCTCCTGCTATGTTCAGGCAATGTAGAACTCAACCCTGGCCCCCCAGAAGCTATTGCTTTGCCAACAGAACTAGCAAATTTAAAAGGAATAAGCTTCTTGCATATTAACGTATGCAGCCTCCTTTAAAAGATAACCTTAATACAAACCTGGGTAAATCATACCTCTCCTGACATACTTGTGATTTCTGAAACTTGGCCTAGACCCAGCACCACTGCTAGAGAAGTAAACATCCCCAACTATGCCTTGTTCAGAGCTGATAGGCATGCCAGAGGAGGAGGGGTAGCTATCTACGTTAAAGACAAATTTTCTGCCTTCTGCTTATCCTTGGCATCTGTCGCCAGTGAATTCGAATGCCTAATTCTCAAAGTGGAAATTACACAGACTACTGCACTCTGCGTAATAGGATGCTACAGACCACCGTCTGCTGGCCTACAGCTTGTGTCATATCTAAGTGACAAGTTGGGACAGGGGCTGCCAGAAACTATTATTTTAGGAGACCTCAACTTTGACTGGCTCTCTAACACAGCTGCCCCCCTTGCATCCTTCTGTGATGAATATGGGCTGACGCAACTTGTTACTGAACCAATATGCCCAAACGTGAAGAACCCCAGTAGAAGTACACTTTTGGATGTGCTAATGGTGAGCAAACCTCATCTCTTCTCCCACGATGATGTCTTCTTCTCAGACGCCAGTGACCATTGTTTTATTGCGGGAGTAAGATCCACCAACAACCCAGCACCCATCAGCAAGTTCTCTATGAAGAGATCCAGGCGCAACTTCAATGAACATGCCTACCTAAATGAGCTTAAGTACTCCCCTCAGTGGCAAGATTTCTACCAGGCCAAAACGATCACGTCAGCTTACAATATCTTCCACAACATTCTATCAAGGACCCTTAATAAGTATGCTCCCCTGATTAAAGTTTGAACTAGGAACAACACCTGTAAACGGTTCACCCCTCAAATCAAGTCCTTGCTTCTAGAAAGAGATAAGCTCTGGAAAAAAGTGGGCAGACTGAATACTGCAGAGGATTGGAACCAGTTCAGGAGACTATGAAATTTATGTACCAAAACAATCAGAAAATCGAAGGCCACCTTCTTCAAATCCGAACTCAACTCTGCCACAGAGAGTCCAATCAAGCTCTGGAACACAATCAATGATCTGCTAGGCCACTTCCCAGGAAATTCACTCCCGATCAAGATTACCTCTGGTAACTTGACTATAACCGAAAAGATGGATATACCTGACGCATTCAATAACCACTTTGCTACTGCATTTTATAACTCCCCTGCAAACATACTTCGCTCCCAGACTGCCAGCCAACTACCTGAAACTCCGATAGCTTCGACGCCTTTTTCACTTCTACCTGCTCCACTGAAAGAGATAGAGGACCTCTTGCTTCAGTTGGATACTAGAAAAAGTGCTGGGGCTGACACACTTGACCCTTACTTCCTAAAAATTGCCTACCACGTACTAGCAATACCCGTCACCCACCTTTTTAACTTATCCCTGTCTCAGGGCACCTTACCACCTATATGGAAGAAAGCACATGTCATACCACTGTTCAAATCAGGTGACCCTGGTGATCTCAATAACTACAGGCCAATTTATCTCCTTCCGGTCCTGTCCGAGCTCCTAGAGAAAATTGTAAATGCACAGCTGAGGACTCACCTTGAGTCTAGAGAACTGCTAAATCCTATGCAGTCTGGATTCAGAGCTAAACATAGCACTATCTCAGCCCTCCCCAAAGTTACTAATGACTGGCAGCGTAATCTTGAGAGCAAAAACTTTATTTGTGCTGTTTTCCTTGATCTGAGCAAGGCTTTTGACACCGTCGACCATAGTCTGCTGCTCTCCCCCCTTCAAACCATAGGTGTGGACCCCTCCTCTGTGTTGGTTTACTGACTATCTTACAGGGCTTTCAACAGTTAAGCGAGGAGGCATGTCCTTTAAAAGTCTGCAAAGAGGGTACCCCAAGGTTCTATATTGGCCCTTACTTTTTGCAATCTACATTAATAACATTGACTACTGTATAAAAGAAGCCAACATCCATCTGTTTGCAGATTATAGTTCTCTATGTGAGTCGCCTAACACCTGAAGCTGCCTGCAATGACCTACAGTCAGAATTCAACCTTTTGCAAAGCCAACTCCTCCAAAAAAAGCTACTCCTTAATGCCAAAAACTAAAGCGATGGCCTCTCTCTTTATCCGAACAGCTAACCCTGTGGCCAGTGGGACAGTTCCCCAAATTACCACAGTTCTAGGTGAAAACTAGAATTTGTTACAAAATTCAAGTATCTGGGAGTTTGGATAGACCAAAGACTCTCCTTCACTGAACATATCGAGGACTTGCTAAAACAACTTCGGCAAAGGCTTGGACTGTTTTTTAGAATCAACCAATTTCTCACCAGAGATGCCAAGAAACATCTGGTCCAATCCATTTCCCTATCATTGGTTGATTACGTTGATTTCCTCTACAGCCAATGCCCCAACTCTTACATGGCTAAACTGGACACACTCTACCATCGAGCACTGAGGTTTATAACGGGACTCCCCTTTGACACGCATCACTGCACCCTATATGTAGCAGTGGGGTGGACATCACTAAAGTTCAGGTGCCATAGAAATGTCGCTCTCTGGACCTATAGAGCCATCTCTAATAAGCTGACTTACTATATCTCCTGCTGTCTTCCCTTGAGTATAACTGGGAAATACGCGTTAAGAAGTTGCTCAGCTATTATACTTAAAGTACCCAAAGCAAAATCCCGCTTCCGCAGGGCAGCGATAAGCTTCGTGTTACCTACCTTATGGAACGATCTACAAAAAACCCTCAAATTGAGCACTCTAATCAGTATAAATGCCTTCAAGATGCTTTATTTCTGTACAATCAGAGAAGTATGGAACTGTTTCACCCACTCTGACCCAGTACCGGTGTCTGCACTGGTATATAGCCACGCCTAGACCCAATTTTAAGTACTGACCCCTCAGCTTGCTCCTCACCAGCCTAATTGTTCTCTCTCATCCCCCTGTCTTATCAACAATAGGCCCATCCATCCCCTTATTCTTCCTTTCCCAACCTCGGATAGGAGCTCACTGCCCTGGGTTGTGACATCCTATCATGCCCCGTACTTTATAGCATTCAGTCCCGGGGCTCACACATGCTCCTTTTCTCCATTCACCTTCTCTACATCCCATTTTACCAACTCCTCTCTGTGCACCGTGCCCTTCTAGCCTTTCTTTCCCTACCTCCCTCCCTCCCTTCCCCCCTACCTTCACCTCTACCTGGTGAATATTTTTATTTTTATTTTTTTTCTTCCGTTACTTCCTCCTGCAACCTTAGATAACCTGCTTTATCTTCCTATAGACACTTCTATGTATGTAAATACCATGTAATCTGTACAATATCTGTATAATTTTATGTACATATGAACTTCTTTTTCTTCCTCTCTGTAAAGAGTATTATCTGTATGGCCTTGTAAATACCTCTGTTGACTTCTATATACAATTGTTCATGCTCCACCCAGGTCCATCTTGCAAATGAGCTTCTGCTCAACGAAGAACACCTGGTTAAATAAAGATTTGATTGATTGATTGTCGGTTTAACCCTAACTGGTGCATTAATAAAGTTTTTTGCAATGAATTTCCTTACTTTTTGAGATAGGATAATCGTATCTTTACTTGCCTGTGGGAGAGTAGTGCCTGCTTTGATCCCTCCATAGATGCATACATCTGTTTTCCATTTATGCCAAAACATCCTTTTCTTTCCTTTGTTGTATTGCTTTTTAAACCTCCAAGGTTATTTTATGAGAATTTGCATTTTCTTTTCTAATGCTTTTTTGTATTGACCCTAAATGTTTGGTGTGGAACATCTGCTATTGTTGTAGCTCTCATTAAGTCCTTTGTTTTGATATAGAGATTGTCCTTTAAATTCAAAGACTGAGCAAGTTGTGGCTTGTTGAAGTTTCAGTTTATGCTATGGGAATTTGCATGTTTTATTATTTTTTTTAATATTGCCCTAAATGTTTTGGGATAGGAATATACATTATTCTTGTAGTACTCATTAAGACCTTTGTTCTGATATATAGATTGCTCCTTAAAGCAGCAGTACTAGATAACAAAAATTGGATCTTTTGAAACAGTTTGTTGCCTGTGCTCTGTTGAGCACTTACCTACTAATCTTTCTTGTTTTCACTGTACTGTCACTCCATCATTTGCTCCATTTGTCTTTGTTTTTGTGTACATTTTTTTAACCTGCCATGTTGAACTTGAGCCATCTGCTGCCAACAGCACATGCGCATGGTTCACAGTACTATACAGGACAGTGGAAATGCACAGCGGATGGTACAAGGGAAGTAAGCAAAAGATGTGATATGACATGAGGGGGAACTCAACTGGAAATTAGGTAGCAGCCATATTTACTGTGGCTTCACAAAAATGGAAACACATTTTAAGTATCTAAAAAAACTAAAGACTGCTAGAAAACAATATTTACATATATGGAAACCAGAACTTTGGCTGCATGCTTCCAGACAAAAAGCAGAATTTTGATAATCACATTCTGGTTATCTAGTATGGCCTCTTTAAATCAAAATATTGCAGGAGTTATGACTTTTTAAAGTTCCAATATAATCCTGTGGGAATTTTACATTTTGTTATTTTTATGTGGGTTCTAAATAGTTTTGGGAGGACTATGTGTTACAGTATTCTTGTAGTACTAATTATAGATACATAGATACATAGACAGTGTCGGCAGATAAGGGCCTATGGCCCACCTAGTCTGCCCATTTGAGCTTGTAAGTTCAGTTTGTTTTCCTAGAAGTCTGTTTCCCCTTACCCCTGCCCTCTAGAATTCCTTTATGTCTATCCCATGCATTCTTAAATCCCGTGATTGTTTCAGCCCCCACCACTTCCTCTGGCAGGGTGTTCCACTTGTCCACCACCCGTTCTGTGAAGAAATTCTTTCTCATGTTTCCTCTGAATCGTCCTCCCTCCAACTTCATCCCATGCCCTCTAGTCCTGAAACATCTTTTTGCTTAAAAATAGTGTTTTCCTGCACCCTGTTCCTCCCTGTAAGATACTTGTATGTCTCTATCATATCCCCTCTCTCCTCCTCTCCTCCAGGGAGTACATGTTCAGTTCCTTCAACCTGTCTTCATAGGACTTGTGATGCAAACCCATGCACCATCTTTGTTGCCCTCCTCTGAACCTTCTCTACCCTGCCTATGTCCTTACGTAGGTATGGTCTCCAGAACTGTACACTGTACTCCAGGTGGGGCCTCACTAGTGTCTTGTATGGCGGAATTATGACCTCCCTTTTCCTGCTGGTGATGCCCCTGCCTATACATCCCAGCATCCTGTTTGCTTTACCTGACCTTTGTTTTGATATACAGATTGTGCCTTAAGTCCAAATATTAAGGGAGTTATGGCTTGTTCAAGTTCAAATGTGGGGAATAATCAAAGTCCAAAATCTTTTTTCACATGAAGGAAACCTTTTTCATATGAAATGAAAAACCCATATGAAAAAGGATGCCTTTATACAAAAAAAGAATCAGGAAAAAAGTCAAAATTGTTTTCTTGTATAAGACACCAGATAACTTGTTCAGTACAGTAAAGCCACTGCAAGGCAATTTTAAATCAAAATGGAAATGTGAAAGGAAAAGTGTGTCCCCACTGGGACTTGAACCCAGGCTCCTGGTATACAGTGCCAGTACTTTAACCACTAAGCTATGGGGGCTCAGTGATTCACAAGCCTCTGGGCTTTCCCTTTCAGGCACACACATTCCTTTTTATGTGTTGTGTAACCTGCCACTTAGGCACATGTCAGAGACACCAGATACCTTTCTCAGTGCAGTAAAGTCATTGCAAGGCAATTTTAAATCATGATGGAAATGTGAAAAAAGTGTGACTTCACTGGAACTTGAACCCAGGCCCCTGGCATACCGTACCAGTACTCTAACTACTAGACTATGGGGGAAAGCCCAGAGGCCTGCTAATCACTATGCTCCCATAGATTAGTGGTTAGACCACTGACACAGATTGCCAGGGTCCTGGGTTCAAGTCCCAGTGGATTCACAATTTTCCTTTCACATTTCCATCATGATCTAAAATTGCCTCACACTGGCTTTGCTGTACTGAGAAAATGTTCTTGTATAAGGGAATCCTTTTTGTATGAATGAAAAAATATACAAAATAGATCCTTTCATACAAAAAAGAAATGTGAAAAAAAAAAATAAGTCTAAATTATTTTTTCGTATGAGGGGGTCCTTTTTTATGTGAATGAAAAAAGCTCATGAAAAAGGAAATGCTTCATATGAAAAAAGAATTGGGAGTTATTTTTTTTTATTCTTTTTTCATAAGAAGAGATCCTTTCTCAATGAGCTTTCCTCACTCTTATGAAAAAAGGATCCCCTAATACAAAAAAAGAATTTGGACATATTTTTTCCATTCCTTTTTCATGCAGCATTGGAAAAAGAAATAACAGCACTAAGGGAATGCTGCTTATCCCCAGGATTGGGGAAAATTGTTGAAATAGAAAATTTGCAAACAAACCCATCCGAAGACAATTGGGAACTGGAAGGATTGTGTCCAGATACTAGAGAAAAAGCAAGTGAACGTTGTAGCATTTGACAAAAAATAAATAATGGGTATATGCACCTACTTTTAAGATTTGTAAACCAAAGGAAATGCTCCTCACTCACTGGAGCTGATCTTATAGAACATTTTACAAATATATATATCTTTATGACTTAGATGTAAATTTAGAAGCTAAAATTGCACTTACAAAGAATGTCAACATTAGAGATGTACACATAATTGATATAACTTTGAAATAACCAAAGACAGCTAACCACATATGGCATAATAATCAGATTTTGGCAGAGAGGGGCATTTCAGTGGACTTCCCCAATAAATCAGACTTTATGTGAAAGTATCTGACTTTGATAGTGAAGTACCTGTAACACTGAGTTTATATGGTATGTATAGGACACCGAATGAAAAATATTGGAAACTTAGGGGAACTATTTGTAGTTTATTCAGTAAAATACTACAAGTACCTGTGGGCTATCAATAAACTAGGGTTCAAGGCACCTCACAGATATACATTATGGTTTGCAATAAAGATATAGCTCTACATCTTCTAGCTAAAGTGAATATCCTGGACAATTTGGGATTATACCTAGTAGATCCCCTTGAGATATTTGACAAGAGAGTATCATTTAAAAGAATAAATATAAATCAATCAATCTATCAAAATCTTTATTTAACCAGGCGAACACTGTTAAGCACCATTTTTGAGATGGACCTGGAAAGAAAAGGTTAACAATATATACAAAGGAATACTGACTCACATCATTATTGGGTAAACAATATATACAAAATGAATTCACACTTACATAGTATTTACATAAAGCAGTAATTATACACAGGAGGTTTATAATACACATGAAACAGAGTACTAAAAAGAGCCATTAAGTTAAGACCATGAAGCGTATGCAGCAAAAACATATAGCAACTTTATTACACTATATACAGGTTAAACCTATGCAACTTTGTTTACGGTGTGTATTTGAAGCAACCTTGAACACAATTATTGATTGTAGGAGCTTGGTGGGGCATAGGATAAGACAGGTTACAACAGCTGTAAAGATAGCCAGCCAGCTACCCACAATATGTGACAACTAAATCTACAGGAGTTATCTATAGTAGCAACATCACAAAGTGTGGAGGAGACATGAGGGAAATGACACACTTTCTTCAAATGCAGCAGGATTACTAACTAAATTAGGGGATCAGGACTTTTGTAGATTTTATTGAGAAATCTGACATATTCTATTGTCAAGAAACATGGCATGAGGGTCTTGCGCACGGCGCTTAACATGGTAGTTGGATAAACGACAGCTCCCACCCGCCTGTTGGTGATTTATCGATATTCAAGGCTTTATTCTACAAGTTTACCAGGAAAACCGTTACTGTTTCTTTATTTAAGGCATAGTGGTTTGTACGATCCAAAAAATTTCGGAGAATCACAAAGATTTGATTGAAATTTACCTGACAGCGTAAACACTCACTGACAGCTGTCAAAATGTCACCACCGATCAGCAGGGCCGCTCCAGATGGTAAGAAACAGGCTTACAATGATCAGGGGGCCACTAATGACCACACAAACAAAATGGACATCCAGCATATTAAAGAAATACTAGAAGTACTACAGTTGGACATTTATGTCACTAAACAAGCTGTTGAATCCCTCCAGACAGACACAAACAACAATTTGCATAAAGCGGTTCTTTTCAATAATAAGCTCTCTGATTTAACAGATACGGTCAATTTCTTAGAAGACAAAGTAAAGCAACAAAATGACCAGATTCAATACTTGCTTAAAAAGGTTGACGACTTAGAAAACAGGGGAAGAAGAAATAATCTACGCATTGTGGGATTACCAGAGGGAACTGAAGGCAACAAATTAATTCCCTTTCTACAGCATCTTATTCCGGAGCTACTGCAAACACAATGGCCACGGCCTCTCGAAATAGAGAGGGCACATAGATCACTAGGAGCCAGACCTACTGCTGGGAACAAACCAAGATCCATTATTGTTAATTTCCTAAGATATTCTATTAAAGAGGAGATCTTGAGGAGAGCCAGGGAGCATAAGCAGTTATGTTGGAAAGGGGAGATAATTTTCTTTTTCCAGGACTTTTCATCGGAAATCATAGAAAAAAGAAGACGCTTTTTTGAAGGGAAGAAACAGCTACAGAAACTGGGTTTATCCTATTATTTCAAATACCCTGCTATTTTAGTGGTTCAAATACCAGGCAGCAAATCCTGTCAGTGTGAGTATCTGGAACAACTATGGGATTTATTGGAGGCTTATGATAGCTCACCAAACTTTCAAACTGCCACAACATATTCAAAAAATAATCCTGGCATGCCATTGAATGGCCCTACAGCTCGTCAAGAACCAGTGAATTCTCCTCCATGAGCGCTGCACTCGAATGCTAGCACACAGGAAAGACTTGAGAATTTCCATGCACAAAGTAAACAAGTTCATGACTGCACTCCTTTGGCTTATGCTGCGATAGTTAAAAAGTCAAATTTATCATCAAAGATACCTTCCATCACAAGGTGCAGCAAACCTTCCACCAGACCTTCTTATGGACACAGATACGCACTGCCTAACCATGCGCTGACTAAAAAACATCAACGAAGCAGAAGCAGAGACTCACCAAGATTCAAAGATGACACCTGTTTAAGACAGACACCGAAAAATCCTGCCACCTCTCCACCTATCCCATTCCAAGAGAGAAATATGGACCCTGACTGCTCCATTGAGATGTGTCCATCGTGATTCCTCCTCCACTAGTCTTACATCGCGACGCATACAGGAAATGATCTTGACTTCCTGCTAAGTTTTAAAGTGGCAGTACTCTCCTTCCATGACTGCTTATAGTAAAGCCTCTACACTCAGTCATCATTTAAGGTCAAGATATATCCAGTTTGTTTATTAAATTTAACTTAATGTTGGTTCCTTTTTCTTTATATTATGCCAAGAGGTGCCACAAAGAACTCGTAATATTCAAGTTCATTATCTCCCTATGCAAGGCTGCCACCTAGTGGAGACTTCCTTCACCATGATATGAGTTGCACTTTACCTTTTTATTTTTCTTGGATATAAATATTTTTTTTACATATATAATGAGCAATGGGGACCTTGTCATGCTTATATTTTTACATTTTAATGTATTAATAAACATAGCTATGGGGGAAACGCCTTATATTCATTCACCTCAGATAATAATAAGGTGGTAAGCTCATTTTTTCTTACACTTTCCTTTTAAATAGTTTTTTTTTTAATTTTTATAGTGGCCAGTTAGTGTCATGGTTAGGCCCTCACATACTACTGCCTACTTACATTATTTATCATACTAGTGTTTTAATCTTTATACGTTACAGTTACTTGTGTATGGGTCAGACACCTACTACTCAATGCCAGATAGAAATAGGTATGTTGCTGTCATAATGAATTGTATGACATCTGTTGATTTCCAAACAGGCGTGGCAATCTGAATCTTTTGACTACACACACAAATAGTTACTCCATTTTACTTAGGCTTCACTGACTCTATTTAGGTTAAGGATTACAGTTAGGACCATAATATTAGACATAAGCCCTTTTTTTCTCTCTCTTGTTTTTGTTTTTGTCTTCTCTCTTGTCTCGTGTTCTCAACTATTCAGGTTGCTATAGATAGATCAGCACAGTATTGTATAAAAACCGGTGTTCCCTTTTAGTACTAATACCCTAATATTAGCTACTTTGATGACTGTTGGCCAGACACACATTTTGCAAGGTGTCTACCTTATCTCAATCTATTAAAATTGTTTCTTGGAATATACAAGGTTATAATAATTATATCCAAAGGTCTAAAATTTTAGCTTATTTAAAAAGCTTGAGGACTGACATTACATTTCTTCAGGAAACACATCTATCTGAAGAAGAAACTGCCAAACTGAAGAGATCTTGGGTTGGCTCAGTCTATGGTAGTTCATTTAATTCCAAAAGTAAAGGGGTTTGTATTTTATTTCATAAGAATTTAAATGTGGTAATGCAATCCATGATTCTTGATGATGATAGTAGATATATTATTGCAAATGTAAAAACAGAAAATAGACTTCTAACTTTAGTAAATGTCTATGCCTCTAATGCCAACCTAGCTGTGTTCTTTGCTGACCTTGCTGAACAGATATCTAAGAATACTAATAGGGATTTAATAATAGCAGGGGATATGAATTCGGTCATGGACATGTTCATTGACAGCACTTATGCAAACCCAGCCAACCATTATGCTTCCTCTAAAATTTTGAGCAGATTCTGTGAAGAATTCAGCCTAGTTGACTCTTGAAGAATTATGAACCCTAAAGGAAGAGATTATACATTCACATCTAATCGTCATTGCTCACATAGCAGATTGGATTATATGTTTCTCAACAAAGGCTTGTTGCAGGGCCTCTCTAATAGTCATATTGGTAATGCTGTCATATCTGACCATGCTCCTATATCTATTAACCTTTTAATTGGACAGCAAGTCCCATTAGAGAGAAATTGGAAGTTTAACTGCAGCTTACTTAACTCATCTGATTTCCTCAATTGGCTACAAAAAGAAATCAAACTATTTTTTCAACTTAATGATAATGGGGAGGTACCCATCCCTATAGTTTGGGATTCCTTCAAGGCTTACATCAGGGGTCGCAGTTTCCTATTCATCTCATAAAAAGAGATTAAGAGAAGAAAACCTTACCAAACTTGAAACGACTCTAAAAAATAAAGAAGGGACTTTTATTTCATCAGGGTCTAGCAACCTTAGTTTATATAAAGAAATTATAGATATCAAATATGAAATCAATACAATTCTAAATCACAAAGCAGAATATGCATTGTTTAGACTTAAACAAGCCTACTGGGAGGCAGGGAGGAAGTAAACTACTAGCCCATAAACTTAGAAAACTATCAGAAGAAACCAAAGTGGCAACAATCAAAAATTAAAAGGGCCTACAAGTGCATAAAATGGATCAAATTCTAGAAGTCTTCAAAGATTACTACTCAAATCTATACAAAAACAAAGGTGTTATGATCCAACCTACCCTAGACCAATTTTTAGTAGACATTAAATTGCCAATGATTACCGAACAAGACAAGAATAAACTGGATAAGCCAATCTCTTTAGAGGAAATACATAAGGCAATACATTCTCTTCCTGATGCTAAAGCACCTGGTCCAGATGGCTTCTCTAGTGAATTTTACAAAGCTACTACACAACTGATTACACCAATTCTACACAGGGTATTTGACAATGCATTAGAAATGGAAGTCTTACCCCCATCTATGAGAGAGGCTACTATTGTGGTCCTCCCTAAGAAGGATAGAGATCCCACATCTTGTGGCAACTATAGACCAATATCTCTTATTAATGTAGATTGTAAAATATTAGCAAAAATTATGGCCAACAGATTGAATTCTGTTATACAAAAACTTATTCATCCTGATCAAGTAGGATTTGTGAGTGGGCACCGCAGTTCAGATCTCTTTCGTAAAATATCACATATTATTCATGAAGCAAGACCCAACAAAAACTCCCCCACTCTTTTGTCCTTGGACGCTGACAAGGCATTTGATAGGATAGAGTGGAGTTATCTAATGGAGATATTGGGGAAATATAATTTAGGAACCCACTTTTGTAACTGGGTGCAGATTCTTTATTCAAAATTATATGCTAGGGTCAAAATTAATGGGATATCCTCAAATAGATTTCAAATTTTCAGAGGCACTTGCCAAGGATGCCCTTTATCACCTCTCTTATTCTTATTGGCCTTAGAACCCCTCCTCATAAAAATCCACTCTTCCAGCTTAATTTCTAGTATTAAGATAGGGAAAGAACAGAAAATATCTGCTTATGCAGATGATATACTACTCTCTGTATCCAACCCACACTCTACTATCCCCCAGATTCTACTGGTAGTACAGAAATTTGCCACTTTCTCAGGTTTTAAAATAAACTTTGAGAAATCGGAAGCTTTCCCACTAACAAAAGTATACAATAAATCTATATTTGAATCATATAACATTGCAACTGCAACCCATCACTTAAAATTTCTAGGTATACTCATTTCTCCCAACATTTCCCAAATCATTTCTATCAACTTTAATTCTATCTTTGAAAGAATGTCAGCAGACTTCACCAGATGGAGCAAAATATTTTTATCATTATGGGGGAAAATGCAAGCCTTTAATATGATGTTAGCACCAGTTATATATTACTTTCTTCAACATCTACCCATCAGAATACACAAAACATATTTTACCAAAATTCAAAGCTTGATCAGGAAATTTCTATGGGAAAACAAACCTCCAAGAATTTCCTTGTATAAACTACAACAACCAAAAACGAAAGGTGGCTTCGGTCTACCTAATTTTAAATTAAGACATGATGCTTTTACTGCGGCACAATGTATCAAAGTACTTTGGCTAAACAAGAATCAGGATATCCCAGGATGGGTATCAGTGGAGAAAGAATTATTGAAAGGAAACCATCCTAGGATTGTCCTCTTTAACTCATCAAAGATATGTTCATCCAATCCTATTCTGTGTCAGGTATACAATTCATGGAAAATAGTAGCCTCCTCATTAAATTGGTCTCCGAACTTATCCCTACACTGCCCAATGTGGGGAAACCCTTTGATTAAAACTGATGGAAAATGTATAATATGGAAAAGTTGGGAAAAAGCAGGTATTTTATTTTTAGAAGACATATGGGATCAAAGTACATCCTCATTAATGTCTTTTACACAAATTTCATCAAAATTCAAGCTCCCCAGAACAGAATTTCATAAATATTTAAAATTGAGGGACACAATAAATATAACATTCTGCCCAGGCTTACAACTCCATTTTCTAGATAAAATCTGCACTACAAACAGTGGTCATAAAAAATTATACTCCCTAATGCTTGAATCACTGCCTGACCGAAATTTATCACTTTTAGCTAGTTGGCAAAAAGAATTGCAAACCTTCATCTCACCTGAGGAATGGCAAAACATGTGTAAAATGATTCTAAAAGCATGTAGAGAAACCAAAGGTAGACTCACACAATATAAAATAACTCATCAATGGTATTATACACCAAGTAAAATGGTTAGGCTGGGTTTAGCTTCTACAGACGATTGCTGGAGATGTGTAAAAGGTAAGGGCACACTTTCCCACATTTTATGGTTCTGTCCAAATATTACCATATTTTGGAACAAGGTGCTCTCAATCTGTAGTAAAATTCTTGGTCACACATTTACTTGTTCAGCAAAGTTTGCAATTCTTGGTATATGTTCTGAATTTACTAATTTGACTGAATACCAGCAATTATGGTTGATTGCTGCTTTCATTACAGCAAAGAATGTTATTCTCAGATATTGGAACAGCCAGACATCGCCTTCAATCAAAGAATGGTTGTTTGACTTATCTACAAGGGCTAGCTATGAAAGGGTTGCTTATGTAAAAAAGAATCGTACTGATAAATTTTTAGAAATGTGGGATCCTTTAATGAAATGTACCTTAAACAGCATGAATATATAATATTATATATTTTCTTTCATCTTCATAATTGTACTTTGTTAAAATAAGGGAACACCATATATTACTTTAACTTTCATAAAATTGGATATGTATTGAATAATATATAAAACTCTCAGATCTCTATTTAGATCATTCTCCTTCATCCTCCCTTTTTTCTTTCTTTCTCTTTTTCTTCCTGTGTTTCTCTTCCTTCCCCCTTTCTCCTTCCTCTATCTTATTCTTGTTTTTTTTCCTCTCTCTCTCTCTTCATTTTTCATTTTCTCATATTTGTTTGTCACATGCATTACAATGTATTAGTTATGGATAAAGAATAGTTACATTGTACGCTGTGAGATTGTATTTGCAGTGGTTTATTTATATGTAAAATTTGTATTTGGAAATACCAATAAACTTTGAATTATAAAAAAAAAGAAACATGGCATGAGAAGGAAGATTGTATAGTAATTAATGGGTATGACCATATACACTTTACAGTCACAAGAGTAAGTAAGTGTGGTGCACCATCATGGACTTGGTCATATACATATGAAAAGGTCTCTTTCTGAAGCATAACAGTTTTTATCTAGAACAAAACTTTGTTGCTGTGCAATTGACTCACAGAAATGGTTCTTTGATCACAATGAATATATATATTTCTTCAAAATCTTCTACACACTATAGGGACACTGTCTGGAAACAACTGGAAAAAGCACTAGCAGAAATGGTTGTAAACTTTCCAGACAATAAGATTTTGCTGCTGGGTGATCTGAATTCCAGAATAGGGGACTGGGACTACGATGAATTTTTAAATAATACTATTTTTGAACATTTGCTTCTAGAAACTTGCATGGGAAACACTATTGACCATAAGATAAATATGGCAGACCAGAAAATGATCACCTTATTAGATACCTATAATACATGTTCCTTAAATGGTAGGATACAGGGGGATCTAACACAGACATCATTTGGGTTTGAAGTCCTTGCATCATTTTATAATAAAGTATTGCAAAAAGAATTTATCCCAGAGACATTGCATGGGGCTATTAAAGTACCTATTCACAAAAAAGGGGAGCGTTAACGATCCAACCATGTATAGGCCTATAAGCCTATTAGATGTGAGCTTAAAGATATTTTCCAAAATCTTATTGGAAACATTATTAATAGAATTAAGCCAACATGGATGACTAAGCCTTTACCAGGCAGGATTTAAAACAGGGTATAAAACTATAGATAATTGTTTCATCTTTTTACACCTCCTTGAAAAGTACTCACTTCTGCGAAGGCAAAAACTATATATCCTATATGTAGATTTCAATGCAGCATTTGACACTGCCAATAGAAATAAGATGTGGAATATATTAGAAGAAAAGGGCATTAATGGAGATTTGATAGCTATTATCAGTAAACTGTAAGTTCAAACTTGGGCAAAAAAAGAATTAATCAAAAGGTGAAGTTGAAAAATGTAATCAAAATAAATAGGGGTGTAAGACAGGGGTGTGTCTTGGCCCCCACTCTTTTTTCTGTATGTCTAGATGTTCTTTTAAAAACAATGAGGATTCTGCTACTGATTCTCCAAAAATCTTCAATAAAAGCTGTCCACTGTTGACTTTTGCAGACAATGTCATACTATTTTCTTCTCTAAAAGGAAGGACTGCTAAAAAAGTTTGACATATTAGAAGCAAAAGCAAAAGATTTCAAGTTACAGGTTAATGCTGCTAAAATGCAAATTTTTTTGGGAAGTGGAAAAGACTCTGGGAAATGGAAATTAGGAACAGACACCATGATCAAGCCAAATAATATTTCCTATCTATGTATTTGTTATTCAAAGAAAAAAAATTGGAAACCACACAAAGAAAAAGTTAGTACAATAGCGAAAAAAGCAGCAAATGCATTAGAAAAATGTACTTATGTATGTGGTAGACTAGCGATAAAATCATTACTTGAAGCAATTAGAGTCAAATATATCAGGCAAGTTGTATGTGGAACTGAGATTTGGGATATAAAACATAGAAATGAACTTATGATACCAGTTTATAAACTTTTGAGAAAAACTGACTGTCCCTCCATCTTTCCTTATTGCTTATATTAGAGGTGAATTAAGTTTGGAAAATATTAACACTGTTATTAATATTAAAAGCATATCTTTTGGCTTAGACTGACTAGGTTACCAGAAGAAAGGATATTTAAAATGTGTCTACAAGAAAAAGAAAAATGGCTAAGTTTAGGATGTTATACTTCCCCTTGGCTTAGAATGGGCATGGGACCTTTGTAAAAGAACCTTGGCTCAAAGGTATGTTGTAATCCTAGATTTAAATAAATAAAATCAAGAAATATTGACACACTATTGGAAAAATATGATCTAAAAGTGTTAAAAAGATATGTGGAACAAGAAATTGTTCTAAGCCTACAGTACAGATCATGGGCCAGATATTCAAAACTTTGCGCTGGGCGCAAACCATTTGTGCAAGTTTAGTGCCAGGTTAGCGCAGGTCCGCTATGTTCAAAAGGTGAAACAGTGCACGCAAACTGCATTAGCGCCAGGAAAAATCATAATGTATGTAAGGGGCTAACTGAGGGGGTTGTGTCATCGCATTGCCATATTCAATGTATAGCACTGCTCAAAGTGGTTTTGCATGACATTAGTGCAACACATTGCGTGGTGCAGATTACTGTTCTGGAAAAGATAGTCTTAACCATGGGCAACCCAGCTTTGCATGTCTTTGTGGCTTTGGATGACTTTTGCATGACTTTTGTGCAGCTTGCACAACCCTAACCAATAAGTGTAACTCATAGAAATGAGCCAGGCATAGAGGAAACATGCTGCTCACTGATGGCATCACTATAATGCCTTCATCTGTCACCAGTCCCAGCCATGCCAGCAGTATGTGGTGACCCAGCTCCCAGTGGACACCATGGCAATGCAGCCATACAGCACACACCTGCAGACCACCCTTCAGTGGACACTAACAGATGTCAGCACACACATGCAGCACTGTAGGCATGGAGGGTATTGAGAGGAGGGTGTAGAAGTGGCCAGGCTGCACCACAGACAGGGTGCAGTCACAAGGCTGGGACACATTATGCAGTGCACATGGGACAGTGTTGGGAAGACCCCAACACCAGTATGCCTGTC
Organism: Neoceratodus forsteri; assembly: GCA_016271365.2. Taxonomy (NCBI): domain Eukaryota; kingdom Metazoa; phylum Chordata; order Ceratodontiformes; family Ceratodontidae; genus Neoceratodus; species Neoceratodus forsteri. Next base: position 36,456,410 of record JADMNL010000028.1, on the reverse strand, counting down.
TGATCATACATGCCCCCCCAGCCACATACTGCACATCTGTACAGACAACACAGCACACACAGCCGCCATGTATATGTCACTGAGAGCATCCCATACTAGTGGTGCAACATCTGTTAATCACAAAACAGCATAAGAGTAATGTCTACTGCCAGTATACACTTGCAAGTTGTACCTGTCACTGAGTACAGTGCAGTGGCCATCACTGCCCTGCACACCTTAGGTATTGCTTTTTTCCTCACACTGCTGGCTCTCTTACTACTGTAGTGTCTACTGTGCACTGTAGCATAACCTACAATTTGACAGTTGCATGCAACACTACCACTTGTGCTGTGTAATACCCTGGGGCACAATATGATATGATATGCTATACTGTACTGTATAAATGTAGCCTGAAGCTACCACCATGTACTCCCAGACTGACCGACAGGTGGAGCTGTGGGCAGACCCAGCCAGCCCCTGTACTTTCAGACTAACCTACAGGTGGAGCTGTGGGACCCTGCAGTAACACTGGGCAAACTGCATGCAAATCAGATCATAATGAAATACTAATCTGGATGTTTGCTCAGAGACTACCTACTGTAAGTAGGCTCATTTGTATGTCACTTTTGAAAATAGCAAAGTTTAGCCCCGGGCAAACATGATTGCACTGGGCAAATGGCTTAGCTCTGTGCTAAGCCTGCACAAATGCGTTAGAGGCACGCAAACATTTCAGAAATATCGTACATTTTTGCACAATGTAATTTCACATGCACTGCTGCTTGCAGCTGTACTGGGTTCCTGAATTTTCTGGCACACACATTGGTCACATAGTTCACCTCTACCTTCCTTCATGTCTCTGTGAACTTGGCTGCTATTGTGGTGTGCACTTCCTGTTTGTTATATTCAGAGCTGTCTTATTCCTGGGCTATGTTTGCTCTGTGCTCTCAACTCAGATTGTCTGGCTTCCTTAGCATGCTGTATTCAGCAGGTTTAGCACCAGGGCTCTCCCTTTTGAATATAGCTGGCTATTGATCCAGGGCTAATTTAGCATGCCAGGCAGTGCTAATTTAGCCCAGGGGAAAAGTTTGGATTATGTGGTCCCATATATCAAAACAAAGGTTAGAAATGATTGGATTACCAAAGATGAGGCATGGATTGCTAATTCAAGATATTCACAATGGTTCACAAATAATAATCATGATGAAGTTAAATTACAGTGCTGTCCTGAAGACTTGAATGATCCAAAGTTGAGAACTGTTTTTATCAGACATAAATTTGAAGTTTTTGAATGCAATGTTTTACTTAAAAGATACAGCAGAGAATCTAATGTAACTGAATGTTGTAAGTGTCAGATGGGGGAACAGAAGACATTATACATGTACTGTGGTACTGTGAATGGTACAGCAAACTTAGGCAAAATTTGTTAAAGACAGTGTTTAATGTAAATATCTTAGAACTGCTTGGTATGGATTCCCATGAGTTAACTGTGATTCTACTCTATACCAGGACAATTTTGTCTTAAAAACACGAGCCAATTATTTGCACATTGTAGAAAGACTAAGGAAGTGAATATGTAATAAGCAAGGAAAGGTAAGATCTAGCCTATTCTTTTTTGAATGAGTTAATTGAGTAAATATGACAAAGATTATATGTACATAGATGTAATACAGTAAGGACGATGCAATACTCATGGAAGTGCAACATGTGCAATACAAGTCACATTAAACTGTTCCTCAAGCTCACTGCTCTGGCATTGTTTTTTTGTGCTATTAATGCAGTGGCAATTCTAAATGATTAAAACACAAATACTTTTTCAACTAGTCATCAGCTTACATGCAATGCACTTCCAACCACTATACAGTTCACTTCAGCTCCCACTCCAATGGTCATGCAATGCATTTTCCCAAATGCATTTGCAGTGCAGTGCTGTGCTGTACATAATTTCAGCACTACAGTATCTACCATCTTGCCTCTCGCTTAGCTCTGAACTTGACTGCCTATGCCACTATCTCACGTCTCATTCACTCAGTGATTACTATACAGTACATTATTAATTCAGTACAGTACTGTACTGTATGTTTAATTTACTGTATGTTTTATTTGCTTATCAACAGTGCAGTACAGTACAGTGAGGCACATCTGAGAGAACAGCAAGCCAGAAGTGCCTGTACTGTAGATACATGTACTGTATGCAGCCGAGCCCCTCCTTCTAGTCAATCCCATCTTAATTACCCTAGAAGTACTGTAATGTACTGTAAAATGTATCTTTTTTCCCTGGTGATCTAGTGGTAAATGTACTATACAGTACATAGTACCCCCCTCCCTGAATCCCGATCTTCAATCCTGTACAAGACAGTACTTTTTATTTAATTTTCTAGTGGTCTAGTGGTCTCTCCCATAACCCCTCCCCATCCCAACAGGTAATATCATACTCCACTCTCCCCATCCTCAAAAGGAGCAGGTCACCGGTACAGCCCTTCTCTCTCCACAGCTGGCAGACTACTAGGAAGTTAATGAATGAGCCAGTATGCACTCATTCATTAACTTTTCAGTGGGCTATCAATCGTGGAAGAGAGGAGAGGAGGGCTGTTCTGGTGACCTGCTCCTTTGAGGATGAGGAGAGCAGTGTGAGATATTACCTATTGGGATGAGAAGATGTTGCAGGAGGGACCACTAGAGCACCAGGAAATTAACCATAAAGTACTTTACTATACAGCATACAGCATTAAAGATCGGGATTCAGGGATGGGGGTACTATGAAGTGTACAGTATGGGTCTACAATAGTACGATTGCCTGACTGTGCTCTTACCGACGCTTCTTTCCCGACTCCAATTTCTCTAATTCACCTTCGCGGTACATTTCACTGACAGATTATTTGTCCACCCACTTCCCTCTTCCCGTGTTCCCCAGACTGTCAGGCAGCATTTTTATTTGGAGCTGACATGACTTTCACTGCAGTGAAATCAGACTCCAGTTATACAGTACCGTACAGCAGTTTTTGAGTTGCTTAATGTGTGCATTCATTAGTGCACTGCATTAAATAAGAGTTTTCAGTTAGCTGCAACTGATTAGCAGTTAACAGATAAACCATTAGAAAACTATATATAATTCATTGCAGTAAGAATTGCACACATTAAGCAACTCACTGAAAAATGCTAAACCAGTGAGTTGGGGGAACAGTTTAATGTGACTTGTGCTGTATGTAAGTGTAATATGAATGTAATTTGTGTATACCTTATATTGTATTATTATATCCAGATTTTAACTGTAATTTTAATTTTTTTAATTGTAAAGACTTTGGTCGAACAAATAAACTGAACTGATTGATATGAAAAAAGATGCATTCATACAAAAAATGTTTTTTCCAGATTCTTTCTTCATATGAAAGGATCCTTTTTTGTGTGGCTGGATTAATTTTTTGGTTTTGTATGGCCATACAAACAAAGCAGAAAAAAGTCACAAAAAAGGATTTAAAACTGTAATGAAACATTTTTAGGGGTCATTTTTTTCCAACAGATAAGTGCAGAATCCACCCAACAGGGTCATGATGAGCAAGATACACATATTGGTGTCTGCAAAATGTCATTTTTGTGGGTTTCAATTTTTTTTAAATGGAAACAAGATAGTGGATATATGAAACATGATTTTTTTCCTCATGAAAAAAGGATTGGGCCCATACGAAAAGAGACACTTTTTCATATGGACCAAATTCTTTTTTCATTCCAGTCTGCTATCCAAAAGACTGTACTGAGCATGTTCAGAACTGATATTCAAAAAATGTATAACTTTGGAATGGATTAATATTGTTTCACTAAACCAGCAAAAGGCACATCTGTGGGCCAAACCCTTTTTACCCTAAAAATTTCAGACCAAAATTCCAGATAACATCAAGAAAAATGATCTACACGCTATACTAGAATGTTGGTTGTGCTGCCATGGGTACTAACTATATCTGTAATCTTTGAAAAGAACTGGAAATGGCACACTCATAAGGAAAAAATAATAACAATAAATCCATCTTGGAAATTTAAACTTCTTTATTGCCAGGAAAAATAGTGCTGACACACGGGACTACTTCAAGGGCTATGAACAAGGATCTTTGTCAGGGAGTGGGATCTCAGTGTGGTTGACATTCTTTTATATGAGCAACATGATGACATCACTATCAAATGACATAAACTGTATTACAAACATAATCCACAACATGTAGAACTGCCGCAGATTATATACTGTATGGTTTTAATATATATCTTTTAAATTTTTCTTCCTGTGAAGGTACAATCACACATTCTAATTGTGGATTTGTCAACAGAAAATACAGAAAAAAGAGAACATCAAAACCCAGTACCCAAGGAGAACATAAATCATCTAAGCATTTTCACAGTTTGGTTTATCAGTCACTTAATCCAAAAAATTCTCTGGAGACAATTGCACACATTTTTTAACAACTTTTCACCAACTGGGACTAAACTTCTTAACTAGTAGTGACCCCAGAGTTTTTAAGGACTGAATGTCCCAAACCTAGGAAAAATGTTCAACAATATAAAGCTGTTGTATAACTGATTATGTATCAAGGGTAGAACATGAATTGAGCAATATTAAATGAGTGAAGGGAATTAAGGGACTACATGTGGACAATTACAATTACATTGTTCAGCACAGTACAGTGAATGGCAGAATACAGCGACTGGACATTATGGTGAATAAACATTACGGCGACCCCACATAGGAAGCTTACCCTGGGGTCCAAGTGCAGCATGGTGTGGTAATAATAGATATGGGGGTTCGGGGGCACAGCCCCCTTGGGGGGTGCAGAGGGGTAGAGCCCACCTGCATAACATGGAGAGACATGCATTGTATCTAACTGCACCTCTGGTTAATAAGGAACAGGTGCAGTAATGAAATAAAAAGGGTGTGTTCCTGGCTGTGACTTGAATGATGGCAGTGGAGTTCATCAGAAGTCAGAGAGATATGACAATGGGTGTACCATGATATGAGAGTGTATTATTGAGCAGCTCACTTTGAGCGACTCAATAATACCTCTCGTAATAAGAGCAAGTGGAAAAAAACAACACTAATCAAGCTACAGCAAGTGTAGCAGTGGAACAAGATATTATCATTTGTTTGACCAAGCCCTGCCAAGCTGGCTGTTTGGCATAGTGGCTAGAGCCACCACAGCTACAGCAGATTTGGGTTTGGGTCTGGCTGCTGGAGAAGTTTTTTCCTCTTTCTTGTAAATATAATCGTTCTAAGTCCGCTCACCCTGGAGTTAGTAATATTTAGATTGGGGGGTGCAGGGACTTGCCCCCAACAAAGGGGGTTGGGAAAAATCATTTATTTGTGCCTTGGGAGGAAAAGTAAGCAACCGTCACTATTTGTGGTGATTGCTGTTATCCTGCTCACCCTTTTTACATCGGGCACTTTTTGAGTCACGGTTTGTGGTCAGTGCTTTTTACGAATCACTCTTATCACATAAAACCATGCCAATGCTGGTGTGTGGTGATAATTTTCAGCTGCAGTTGTGAATAGTGCTTTGTTGGGTTGTATAGTCACTCATGTTGGCATCACTATAATAGATTTGCTCAAACTGCTAGTTGATGAGATTCCATCATGCAGTTGACAGGGAACCCATATCAAGCACACTATAGCCCTCTATAATATGAATACGTAAAATTCAGAGATGCAAATTATAACAGTCCTGATAACATCCTAAGATATTATAATCTCAAATGCACTGTCTATATATATAATATATATATATATATATATATATATATATATATATATCATGGCAAAATAAAACTCTGTTTAAAAGCACCAGCTAGAGTTGTTCCCAACAACAAAAGTGAGAAATTTGATGTTAGGGTTCCATCCCTTATACCCCACCTGCCCCCACCACAGGCATTGGGGTGTGTGTTGGGGTTGTTGGTCTAACTCTCACCCCATCCCATGTGTAAACAAGCTGAGGTGGTGCAATATAGGAGAGTGGGGTGATGGGACCAATGGCCCCAACCTACACCCGATGCCTGTTGGTAGGGGCGGTGGGTGGTGCAAAGGTGGGAACCCTAACATCAAATTTCCTTACTTTTGCCACTGTGGAACAACCCTAACTGATGCATTAAACAGAGTTTTTTTGCCATGAATTTCCCTTCTTTTTGAGAATGTGCACTATAAATAGTGAAGTAACGGCAACGGAAACGCAAGCGCAAACGCTAACGCATATGGTGACACAAACATAAATGATAATGCAAACAGTAATAGAAACACAAGTGCAAATATTAATGAAAACAGAAACGCAAATGCAAGAGCGTATGGAAATACAAGCCGTAATGCACTCGGTCATGGTAAAATAATTGGAAACACAGACACTTGCAGCAACAGCAATGATGACAGCAAAGGAAACACAAACAGAAACAGAAATGCAAATGGAAGCACATATGCAAATGCAAATGGAAATGTTCATGGTGACACAAAAGGAAATTCAAACAAAAACCGTAATGGCAATGCAAATGTTAACAGTAACGCAAATGCAACGCAAACTAAAAGACAAAGGGTAACACACACGGTGACGTAGATGAGAACAGTAATGCAAACAGAAAAGCAAACGCAAGCATACACAGAAATGCAACTGGTAATGCGCACGGTCACGGTACTGCAACAGGAAATGCAAATGCTAATGGTAACAGCAACGATGATGCCAAAGGAAATGCAAATGGAAGCACGTACTCAAATGCAAATGATAATGCACATGGTGAAGCAAAACAAAATGCAAACAAAAACAGTAATGAAAACGCAAATGTTAACAGTAACACAAACCCAAGTGCAAACGAAAATGCAAAGGGTAATGCACATGGTGGCATACACAGGAATGGTAATGCAAATGGAAATGCAAATGCAAGCACGTGCAGAAATGCAAATGGTAATGCGCACAGTCATGGTACCACAATAGAAACTGCAAATGCTAACGGTAACAGCAACGATGATGCCAAAGGAAACGTAAACAAAAACAGATGCACGCATGCAAATGGTAATGCACACGGTGACACAAAACAAAACAATAAATAGGGTAAACATGGAGGGGATCTTTAGACTAAAGCAGGGAGGTATCACCAGAGGGCATGGTTTGAAGCTGGAAGGTGGAAGGGTGAGGGGGGAAAAGAGGAGGAGGTTTTTCACTGAGAGGGTGGTGGACCCTTGGAATGCACTGCCTGGTGAGCTGGTTCAGAGATCCGCAGTGGAGGGCTTCAAGAGAGGGTGGGACAGACACAGAAAGTGGATGTATCAGATGATGGCCTGTCCCAGGGGGGTGGGGATGGATGATAGGGGTTTCTGAAGCACAAGGGATGGGAGGGCCTCGGCACCCAACTAAGGATCTAAGGTTCGAGCAGACTCGATAGACCGTAAGGCCTAATCTGCTGGCAAATAGTATGTTAGTATGTAAAACACAAACAGAAACATTAATGGAAATGCACATGGTGACAGTAATGCAAATGCAAGTGCAAACAAAAACACAAAGGGTAATGCACACAGTGACGTAGACGGGAACGGTAATGCAATCACTAATGGAAACTGTGACAGTTACAAAAGCATACACCCTTTTTTCACCAACAGCTGCATAGAGAAACACAGAGAATACAAAGAATGTATGTATAATAATGGGCCTCGGAGCAGAAAATGAGCACTTGGAACACTAAATTGCTTATATCTCAGGAATCGTAAAATGTAGAAAAAAAATTTAAATTTCATATAAATTATGACTTTCCTGGCTAGTTTTGCACTTAGCCTCCTGGTGAAAAGACTGTATTACGAAGCGTTTCCGAGATACGGGCCCGAAAGGTGAGGCAGACGCCGTAATGTTAGTCTATGGGAAAAAGCATCAACTTCAGAGTACTGTATCTTTGTATCCCTGTAATTTTTTGTCACCAAACCACCAAAAGGCACATCTGTGGGATGTTGACTTTCTTCCCTCAAAATTTCAGCTCAAAAGACCAAAATGTTCTTTTGCAGCAGGGTGGCAAAGAATTCCTGTTATTTTGGCCATAGTGAGGCAAAGTAGTGTCACAAATCATGACACTTTCACAAAAAATATCATGAACGTGTCGCAGGTGCGACACTACTTTGCAACACTACAGTTTATAAAAATTTCAAGAACATATTTCTGGGGTGTTTAACCCTTGGAAAAAGACATGGCAAGCATCCTCAGGGTCCAACTAGGTGAACACAAAAAGAATTGTGTCCCTAGAGGGTCCCAAACTTAAATGCCAAGCATTTCTGTGACCACTAACTGAAAAAAATGGCTGTCTCACGACACTACAGGGGTCATTTGTGACACTGAAAACTGCATTTGTGACACTGTTGAACTTTTTGTTAACTTTACCCATTGACTATAATGGGAAACTTGTTTTTTGAATAACTTTTGAACCATTTAATATTTTTTCACTAAGTCTTAGAAAGGCACATTGGGGACCCTGGCTGCATGTTCCCTGAAGTTTTCAGATCAGTTGCGAAAAGCGTGCGACCTGTAGGAGCAAGCAAAGAATGTGCAAAAAAGCATAAATGTGCTATGGAATGTTGCTTTATAACTCCACAACTGTATATCCGACTGGTATGAAACTTCGCAGATCCAGAGAGCTATGGTACTGCTCCGTGCCTGCCAAATTTTTGGCAAATCTGTCATATGATGCCAAAGGTATTAAGATGCAAAATTTCACACTTTAACCTTAAATGGGGTACTCAACCCTAACTATAGTGGCACTACTGTGCCACTATGATATAACTATATATCTATATCTATCTATCTGTCTATCTATCTATCTATCTATCTATATAGATATATAGATTGATAGCTATCACAGTTGATTCATTAAATTCACAGTTTAAAAAAATGGAAAAATATAGACAAGATAAGTAGAGACTAAGCAAAGAGGTTCCTCATTAAATTCTTGGAGTCATACTTGGAGATGCAGGACAACAGCAGGCTTATGCCCATATATGTTGTTCCCACTACTCAGTGGAGATAACAGAGTTATCAACTGCGGTGTATCTATCCAACCTTACTCTTCTGGAAATTGATTCCACAGTCTAACAGATCTAGACACAAAACCATGTCTCAATGATTCTGTTCTATATGGCTTTTCATTGATCTGTTGCTTATGGCCTCCCAGTTCATATTTGTGATATTTAAAGACTAAACCCAAGTAATCCATTAACATGTCATCCTTGAGGATTTTATTTTATAATAATATATCTCCTCTTGTACATCTAACCTCCAAAGGCCATAACCCTAAATGACTAAGTCTATCCTTGTATGATTTATCATTGCACCCTGTTATTAATTTTGTAAAGAACCTTTGTGATTTTTCAACCATCCTCTTATCTTTTATTAAGTATGGACTCCAGCATGGAGAGCCGTAGTCCACATGTGGTCTTATATAAGCATTATACGGTGTAAGTAAAACACCTCTATTCCTGGAGAAAAAACTTCTCTGCACACAGTTTGTTAGATACATTGCTTTATTGTCTACATATTTACAATGGGCTTCCCTTTTGCGGTCTCTCCTAATATTTATGCCTAAATTCTTCTCACAAGTAGTTTCCTTAAATTAGTTCCTTGAATGTAATAATCCTGATGAATATTATTTTCCTTGTATGCATTTTGGTGCATTTATTCAAACTGAACTTCATCTTATTCCTCTCAGCCCATTCGGCAATAATTATGATGTCTTGGCCAAATCTTAATCTATCCCCAAAGGTGTCCACAATTCCCTCAAGTTTAACATCATCTGCAAATCTGATCAACTTATTCCCATTCTCAATGTTAAGATTACCTATGAAAATATTAAATAACAGTGGGCACAACCCCAAACCCTGCAGCACTCTACTACCAACTTTCACTTCATGAGATATATGACCATGTGTACACAGTGATTGAGTCCTATCAATTAACTAATGCATTACCCATTTAATGACGGCATTATTAATACCTAGTTTAATCATTTTGGAAATCAGGGTTCTATGAGGCACAGTGTCAAATGCTCAACTAAATCAAGCATCACCACATCTATTGCTTTTCCTTGATCTAATTTTTCTCCTATAAAATTGTAGAAGCTTATGAAATTTGTATTACAGGATTTCATACTAAGATTTATACTAACATCAACTCAGAGCTAGAGAGCCAATAAGGCCCATAATTGCTCTTGTTACTAATAATAGCTATAAATTGATCCAGATAGAATACATTTGTCAAGCCTTGTTTTACAACTAGATTTAGAACTGCTAACAATCATATCTATAGGTAGGGTGTTCCATGGTTTAATTACACAAAATATACAGAAAAACTTCCAAGGAAGATAATAACATTTCTTTAACTGCAGCTGAAGAGGATGTCCCCTAAGATTATAAATTTCTTCGATAAAGCAGAAGCCTACAATTGTTATTAAATATGGATCATTTATGATATCATAAATAAGGAGTAGGTCACCTCTTAAAATGCCTAATGTAGAAAGGCATCAGGCTCAATACTGTTAGTCTAGTTTCTTATGGGACATTTCTTAAACCTTTTACCATCTTTGAATATTTCCTTTGAACTTTTTTCCAGTTGTGTGATATTCTGCTTTTTAAATGGACACCACAATTGGGATGACAAATCCAGATGGGGAATGACATAAGCTCTATAGAGAGGTATCAAAACCCTACTATCCCTAGATTTAATATTTTATTTAATGGACCAAATGACCCGATTAGCTCTGAGGATGACCTCATTTATGTGAGTACTTGCGAGAAAGTCATCAGCTATCAAAACTCCCAAGTCCTTTTCAACATCTGAAGCAACTAACAGCTGATTATCTAAAGTATATACATGCCTGGGATTACTAGCTCCAAAATGCATGATTCTGCACTTGTTATGATTTAGTTTCATTCCCCAAGTGGTAATCCATTGAGACAGTTGATCAAGGTCATTTGTGGATAGAAGCAGTTTGATCAAGATTAGCACATGGTCCACCTATTTTGGTGTCATCAGCATATTTGACCATATTTGAACAACTATATTTGATAATATTAGCTATGAAAAATTGAACCCCACTGGTAACCAATCCCCTATTGGAGAAATGACCATTAATCAAAAGTTGTTGTGAACATTGATTTAGCAAATTTGCTAGCCACCTAATAAGATTCAGATTGATACCAGTACAATGTAATTTAATGCCCAAAGTGGAAGAGAGTGGAAAGCCTGGCTGAAATCAATATAGCTAACATCATATGGGAATCTGTTATCTAACTGTAAACTTAAATCTTCACAGAAGCACAGTAAATTAGTCAGGCAACTCCTCCCTTTTTCAAAGCCGTGCTGTTCTATATCATTCTGTTCGCGTGATGGAGTAATCAAATCTTTGATTAGGGCTTCTAGTATTTTACTCATAGGAGAGGTGAGGTTTATTGGTCTGCAGTTTTCCCAAAGGTTTTTTGGACCCTTTTTATAGCTAGGAACTACGTATGCAGTTTTCCACAAGTAAGGCACATAATTTTGGTTGAAACAGTGCTCATATAATAATCTGAGTGGCGTCAATAAACAGTCAGCTAATAAGTATAAAAAGTGACCAGTTAGGTCATCAGGAGATGCACTAATTTTGCCTTTAAGGTTGAGTAATTTGGTACGAACATCAGATTCTAATATTGAAATATGATTAACTGACAAGGGATACATAGTATTATAGACCTTAGTTTTTTGAAACAGATTACAAAAATTAGTATTGAAAATATTAGCCACATCTAATGGGTCATAAATCACAGTATCATTAATCAGAAGGGAACCAACCTGACAAGAAAGTTTTTTTAGGGAGTTTATATATGCATAAAAATATTTGGTGTTATCCTTACATGCACTTGATGCTAATTTTTGCTCCCACTTCCTTTTAGCCCTTCTGATACTATATTCACATTTTTTTTGAATACTTAAGTCTGAACTCCAATTTGAAGGTGAATGAGACCTTAGATAAGCTGCATAACACTTGTCTTTTTTCCTGCTGAGTTTATTAAGCTCCTTAGTCATCCATCTCAGGTTAGACTGAGATGATTTCATCTTTATTCTTGAGGGAACATAACTATTTCTCAAGTTGATGACTTTGGTAAGCAAGGTGTCATAATAATCCTCAATACCCACAGAGTTAAACAAAAATACCCAGTCAACACAATTCAGTTAATTTTTTATACTATTACGTTCTGCCTTATCATACAAATAAATCTTAGAGGTATTCGATATCATGGAAATAATGTGCTCAAGGGAAAAACTAATTGAGCCATAGTCACTATTGCTAATAGGCGACCGCACAAAAATATTACTTCCTGTCAAGGTTCTGGCATGAAAAACTAGATCAAGAATGTTTGTTCCCCTCATTGGTAAAATAACCCCCTGTACCAGACTGCATTGTTCACACATGTCTACCAATTTGTTACCAGAGTTGGATGTAGCACCATCTTGTCCCAATCTATACCAGGCAGATAAAAATCTCCCATGACAATAATATCCACAATCAAACAAGCTGACTTAATTTCCTGGATGATATTATCAAGATATTCACGGGTGGCACTAGGTGGATGATACCAAACCCCTATCACAAGATATTGATGCATGTTAGCCATTCATTTTAACCATATGGTTTCAGTAGTTCTATTTACTTGTTTGATTTTATTTGAAGTATCAACTGCCTGTAATGAATCTGTCAGCAATATGGCAATGCCATCCCCTTTTTTAGCCTGCCTAAAATAGTTTTACAATGTGTATCTGATGAGGGAAAAGACCCAGCTAGATTTATCATCCCCCTCAAGTCACAATAATGAGAAGAATGTCCACATTATCATTACTCAACCTGATTTTCAACTCATCAATTTTGTCTTGAAGACTCCTGGCATTAAAGTATAAGCATTTTAAAGTACTTAAAAATGTACTTTTAATAATAGGCTTCTTTAGAAGATGAAGCATTCTCTCCCCTAAATCAAGCAGTTTAAATGACTATTAATATGCTCTAGGATGTGCTGACTCAAAAAATGACACCCCTTATAACTCCAGTGCAATCAATCTCTACAAAACAGGTCTGGTCTTCCAATAAAATCTTCCCAATGAGTGATACAAGTCTGATTTTGTTTAAGGCATCTAGCATGTAACCAATTGTTGAACACACGTATTGTACTATTGTATTCTGAAGATGCTTATGGGACAGGCAGGACCTCTGAGAAGGCTATTTCACACCCTAAATCTACCAAGGTATTTGAAAGTGCAACTAAGTCCTTTTTTATGTCTAAACTACTAGAATGCATAAAATCATTTGTCCCAACATGGACCACCACTGATGGATTAATACCTCCCATTTGATAAGATATTGAGAGCCATAGTAGTGGTATTTGCTATTTTTGCACCTGAAAGCTAGAACACATGTGATTTTCCTTGTCCGGTTCACAAATATCCCTATTGAGATGTTTCACCATAGAGTCACCTATCACATAGACCTGCCTCTGTGGAACCTCAGGTAAACTGGGAGTTTCACCAGTACAAATGAAATCAGGACCCAAGCCCTGACTAGATGGAGAGACTTCAAGGGGTATAAGCAGAACATCTGAAGGGTGAGGACAACTAGTTGTGGGAAATTGGGGATTGGGTGACATGTCAGATGGATCTATATCACACAGTGTGGCAGACAGAATTTGACATAGAAACATAGAATTTGATGGCAGATAAGGACCACTTGGCCCACCTAGTCTGCCCAATTTCCTACCTAACAGATAAGCTGAAGATCCTAGTTAACCAACAGCTTACTTAGTGAGTGTCTCATGCTGATCAGTGTTGATCAAACTGGATTCCCCAAGTCTGTTTAAAATAATAAACCTATTAGTAGTAGTCAAGGAGAATTGGGAAGCTTTCCTTCCCTTTTTATACACATGTTTATTTTGAACCACATACCACTGCTCATCTGGACTGTCAACACAATCCATATCATGGGGGTGTTTTTTATTGTTACTAGAAAAACCTGCAGAGGGTAAACTGGGCTGGTCAGACAACTGCTTGGAAGTAGAATTGGGGAAATACACAGATGAAAACAGCGCAGTAGGATTAAGTTCCTGAAAACGGGCCTGCATTTGCTTCTGACTTGATTCCAATTCAGAGAACCTAACATTAAACAGTGCCACAGCATGTTTTAAAGTAGAATTTTCCACACATTTAGGACAAGTAAACTCAGATGATTGAATGGCACTCACTATGGTGCAATACATTTGACGTGAGACACATAAAGCCCCTCCTGGCAGGTATGATGGTGCACCTAAATGGGCCATGTAAACAACTACAAACGTGCAGTGGCAGATATAAACCACACACACAAGGCTTAAGGTCAGTTATACCCCAGATATAACAATAAAACTTGTTGTCAAACAAACTGCTCATTGATAATATTACCTGAAACAGATGAACTCTACAGGAACACCGCTGTACCTGTTGAACACACTGAACACATGCAGATGCACATGTCTCTGCATGCACTGTCATGAGTGCCTCGCTTGACTCACATTGCTCGGCTTGCCCTGCTCACTGAGCAGCTGATTTAAATATGCAGCCCATACCCGGAAGTGCTTACATGGGTTACGAGCGATCACACCCTGAACTATGCCCAAATATAAAAATAATTTGAAGTACTAGCACTATACAACACCTCACAAAGGTGATATATGATGCTGTATTTCATAGTAGCCCTGCAAAGTCAGTCTGCGGTCCATATCAGGATTGCAAAACACTACACATAGACTCTCTACCAAGTACCTTGTGTCAAGAGAACTAGGGCTCCACTTAAAACAATTGTATATTAATAAAATAAGATACCGTTAGGTATATATCAGGTTACGCACTAGGCAGTTTCATACAACAGAGTTCTACGGACTCAGTAGGCTGGTGAGGTCTGTAATAGAGTGCCCTGCTTACTGAGCAGCAGATTTAAATATGCTGCCCATACCCAGAAGTGCTTACATGGGTTACAAGCGATTACACCCTGAACTATGCCTAAATATAAAAATAATTTGAAGTACTGGCACTATACAGCACCTCACAAAGGTGATATATGATGCTGTATTTCGTGGTAGCCCTGCACAGTCAGTCTGCGGTCCATATCAGGATCACAAAACACTACACACAGACTCTCTACCAAGTTCCCTGTGTCCAGAAACTAGGGCTCCACTTAAAACAAGTGTATATTAATAAAATAAGACACAGTTAGGTACAGTATGTATCAGGTTACAAGCTAGGCAGTTTCATACAATAGAGCACTACAGACTCAGCAGGCAGCTGAGGTCTGTAATAGATCTATTGCTTAAAAAACCGTGTTGGGACCTATCAATCATATTATCAGCTAATGAATTCCCAGCTTCCTCAGCAATTAAGCCTTCAATTATTTTGCCTACAATTGAAGTCAGGCTGACTGGTCAATAGTTTGCTGGGTCAGCCTTTTTTTCCTTTCTTGAAAATTGGCACTGTGATTGCTCTTCTCCAAACCCTTTGAACATAGCTTTCTTTTAGAGATTTTAGTCCTATATCTGCTATAACAGGTGCGAGTTCATTCCTCAGCTCCTTTAGAAATCGTGGATGCAAGTTATCCGGTCCTGCTGGTTTGCTAACCTTTAAAGCGTCAATTTCTTTAGGCACTTTATCACTAGTAATACATTCTATGGGCTCCAAAATCATATTATCAAGTAGACCATCTGAGTCACTGGAATCTGTCTTATTAAAGACTGAATTAAAGAAAACATTAAATTTCCTAGCCATCTCCATTGGCCTTATACATTTTTTTCTATTAATGATAAGTGGGTCAATAACCCTTTCATTACCTTTCTTATTGTTGATATAAGTGAAAAAGCCCTACATACCTCTCTTAGAATTAGCTAGCCTAAACTCAATTTGCTTCTTGGCCTTTCTTATCTCACTTTTTAATTGATGTAAAACCTTTCCATAAATATCCCTATTTTCATCTGATGGATTATTTTTCATTTTCCTGTAACATAATCGCTTCCTACAGCTTAATTTAGTAATTCTTCTATTTAGCCAAATAGTTTTTTTACCTCTATTATTTTACATTATTCTTGTTGGGATGTGTTTAGACATCAGGGGCCTGATTCTCAAAGCCCTGCATCTGACGCAAGGTGCTTGCACTGAACAGATATGGTGTAAGGTGCACCTTGCATCCAGGGCTGCCTCCACGCAATTCACAAAGGTGGCCTGCACCTGCCCCAAATGGGGCTTGCACCAACCCTGCACCCAGAGCTGGGCTGCGACAAGGTGTAAGAGGCACTGGGGCAGATTCAAGCTGCCACAGCCCAGGCACATGATTCACAAACTGCACCCTGAAGCAAAATTCTAAGTACGCTTAGACCAGGCAGGGCTTGTCTAAGGGAACTTAGAAAATACTCTGCTGGGCACAACCCCTGTATGCATCACTATGCCACAGTCCTCCAGTGGTGCCAGCGCCCATGTCATGCCCATGGTAATGTACATCCCCATCCCCCTATGCAGCCCATGGTACTAGTACTATCCCATCCCACCCCAAACCCTGATGATGCCCCAGTATATTTCCCACTAATGCCACACACATGTTGGAATAGTGCCTCCCACCCCAACAGATTGTTCCCACCCCACTGGCAGATAGAGCGGGGGACCAGCATAGCCCTCCACACACCTCTGTGGAGGTCCCTGACTGCCTGAAATGTGCAGTGGACTGTACGGTGTACACACTAATGTTAGCCTGTACACTGTACAGTCTGCTGCACATTTCAGGCAGTCGGGGACATCTGCAGAGGTGTGTGGAGGGCTATGCTGATCCCCTGCACTATCTGGGGATAGGGTGAGCACTATCTGTTGGGGTGGGGGACTGGACCACCACCAGGAGGGTCATTGGCTTGCATTAGGGTCATTGTGATAGGGGGTACCAGCTGGGCATTGCCACAAGGGGCTTGCGGCACACCCCATCCATGCGCCATGCATTGGATGCATGGGGGTTGCTGCCGCATGTAAGGGGACTTAGGCTCCAGGATGTGTACCATACCTGAATTGGGTGCAGGGTCCCTGGCACAGGGGGCTTTGGCACAAGCTGCAGCTTGCGCCGAACGCAGACCCCTTTGAGAATCGGGCCCCAGATCTTCAATGATCATAACAAATATGTCCCAACTTTCCTCAGCTGTTAAACCCTCACTTAAATTTCTCCAATGAACTTTTAACAGATCCCGACATATGGCTACATAGTCAGCCCTATTGTATAATTTATGTATTGTTTTACCTCTAATAATTTTTTTTTTTACTTATTTATTTGAAATGTTATAATATCATGGTAGCTTGTACCAATTGGGGGAATAAGCTTAATATTGTTAACTTCTTATATCGTGTTGGTTAAGATGACATCCAAGATGTTTTGCCCATGAGCTGTTTCATTAATACACTGCCCAATCCCTGCTGAAATCAAATCCACCTGTACCCTATTTGCCATTGTATTACTGGAGATGCTTGAACTGTTCCAGTCTATATTGGGAATATTTAGATCTTCAATTAACAATAGATCAGGGTGTTCTGCTAATGTAATATATTCAATAAAAGATTCTGTTTCACATGCTGGTGTATCTTGGGGTCTATAAAAAACTCCCATCTTAAACGTTTTACCTTTTAACCCCACACAGTCCACCAAGAGTACCTGAATGTTTTCATAATCATTGCTAATTTCATTATGAGTACATTTAATGTCTTCTTTGATATATAGAGATACCCCCCACTTCTCCTCATACCTCTATCATTACTTAACAAGCGAAAACCAGGTATACTCTTATTCTAATTACAATCTTGGCTCTACCAGGTCTCAGTGACCCCAATAATGTTTGCATTTTCTTTACTTAGTAGCAATGCCAGTTCCACCATTTTGCCTTTGTTAAAACTCCTTGCATTGAAGAATATAACATTAGCCACATTAACAATCCTAGACTTTTTATTTTTGCTACTTTTGGCCCTTGTGGAGTGATTGTTTACTGCCCTCGTCCCCCATTTAATAAGTTTAAACACTTATTTATTTATTTTTTATTCTAATCCCAAGTACTCTGCTCCCCCTTAAACTCAAATGCAGACCATCCCTACAATACAAGTTCAGTCTATTGTGAAAGGTATCCCAGTGTCTTAAAAAGTGGTAATTATTCTCTTGTGTCCATCTTCTTAACTGTGAATTTGCCAAATAAATTTTCTCTTGTTTATAGGCTGATGCTCGTGGTTCAGGAAGTATTTCTGAAATAATAATACACCTATTCTGGATGGAGAGGAACAGAGACCAGTGATGGGGCAGGGGAAGGGAGGAGGGTACAGGAAAAGAGATGGGGAAGGGAGGGGGAATGGGAAAAAGGGGAAGATGAAATGAGGAAGGGAGAAAGGAAGGGAAGGTAGCAGAGGCAGGCCTCAGAGTGAAAAAAAGTAGATAATGGAAATGAGAGAAACTCATTCCTCATAACATCAAGTATCCAGCTAAATCAAAAAAAACTTCCATTCCCATGTTTCATTCATTCTCTTCGGACTCATGTGGCTGGATTTTCAAAAGGTGGTGCAGATCTTGCAACAAGCCCTGCACCACCACAGTTAGATTTTGGCAGTACACCAAACTCCTTTGCTGCAATTGCACCCAGTTTTACAGTCTAGGGCACTGTTGCTGACAGTTTCTATGATTTTAGTGGTTGCTGTTACTACATCTGGTGCTAACCTGAGTGAAGAGTTCTTGTAATTGCCATGTGTAAGCTAGACCCACAAAAAGATGGTCTAACTTGCAGCAATTGCTGCACAGGATAGAAAATCCAGATTGTCAGCGGGTGCATGCCACTAGCTCCATGCACTGTATATACAGTGCACCCAGGGATTGCAGCATTCACAATCTTTTGAAAATCCTCTCCAAGATAAACATCCAAAATGTCTCTCTTTGTAAAAGGTTCTCCTCTAAAATCCACCCTTATACATTCAATGGCCATAAAATTTAAACTCAAATCTCCCCATGTATTACCTTGAAATGTTTGCTGAGCGGTATATTGCTCAGGTTTTTTTTTATATTTCTAATGTGTTCTTGAATGTGCTTCCCAATTGTGTGTACTGTTTGACCCAAATAGCATAATTTTTTAAAATCACACCACTATATATATATATATATATATATATATATATACACACACACACACAACAAATTTTGAGCTACAGTTCAAGAATTCATGAATGCCTTCTCTTTTGCTGACAAGTGGAAGCTCAAGTGCAGGAGACTGTTGATAATACTGACAAATATTACATTTACCACACTCATACATCCCCATTGGTGCTTATACAGAGTGTGGACTAGTCTGTCCTTTAAATTCACATCATTTCAGTCACGTGATGGCAGCTTAGGCAGAGGCAGCTTTCTCTCGGGGCTCCATTCGCATACACCCTATTTTGGCTTGTTTTTGTGTCTTGCAAGCAGTTAAACCTCGTTAAATCGGGTGCTGTCACTGTGGTGTATTTCCCGATCCTCGAAAATGCCAAACAAATGGAGGCTTTTATGAAAAAGCCCCCGAGGCACTCGCCTCTGCAATCACCTGAAAAGGAGAAGGCCGCAAAGCGGGCCAAACAGCAGGCGGCTGGCATTACTAAATCAACCACGCCAGATGCAGCTTTATCGGAAGCCAGGTTCCTCGAGATCATGCAGCCACTGCAACTAGCCATCTCTTCGATCTCAGAGGACCTGCAGGATATTAAGGGGGCGGTTGATGTCCTGACTCGAAGAGTTGGAGATTCGGAAGCTAAAATTGTCTTTCTTGAGAAGAAGCAAGAGAGGAATGAGACTGAGTTATTGAGCTTAAGGAATAGAATTAAGAAGCTGGAAGGCAAGTTAGAGGACCTGGAGGGCCGCAGCAGATGAAAAAACTTAGTCATTATCGGTCTGCCAGAGAAGGAAGAAGGTGGTGCCATCCTTACCGTCTTGCAGAAATGTTGTACCAAAATTGCTGGTGCCCCTCTGGGGGGAAGGGAGTATATTATCGAGAGAGCTCATCGGGCATTGCGCCCACCCCCGCTCATGGCCAACCACCCAGACCAATAGTGCTAAAATTGTTGAATTATTTAGACAAACAACACATTCTCCTTAAAGCAAGGAAATGAAGGAGTTAACCTGGGAGGCAAACAGATGCTAATAGTGCAAGACTTGCCCCACTCGGTACGGATTCGAAGACAGGAATTGCACCCACTTGTCTCCAAGTTAGTGGCTGCCTCCAAGCCCTTCAGAGTTAAATATCCTGCCCTATTAATGGTGAAGCATGAGGACAAATGGTTAACATTTGAATCTCCCACGCAAGCTGCGCAGGAGCTGAAGATGATGTTCCCAGATTTATTCAAATGACTAGGTGCTGTGGAATTTATAGTCCAGGAAATTAGCTAGTGGTGATGCTGTTGTTTGAAATAATAGACACGAAGGGCTTTCTTGTCTTATGGACTGGGCTAAATGGGTGTGATAAGGGGCGTTCTGGCTCCAGCAACTCAGAAGATCTGGATAGACTGATGATAATGTAACCTTGGATATCCTCTCATAATGATTCACATAAAACTGGGCTGCTCGAACTTGAGTCCTTGAGTTTGAGCCTTCATAATATTGATGGAATGAATGCAGAGGATCCTCATCTAGATGGATATTGATGGACTCGTTTACGGCTCTCTGGCTTTTGCATCTCTTCTGCTCTGGATCTTGTTTAACTGCTCTCTGGGAAACTGGACGGAACATATATTAGTCACAAACTATATACTTACATTTTTTTTTTCCCGATTAACTGATGTCTCGGCTGCGGAGTGGAATCAATGAGCTAATTGGCCGTGACTTTAATAGGCTGAGCTTTGTGTCATATTAGATTTATATTTAAGATTTAATTATAGGGGGGGGGGATTCGGGTTTTTTTTTTCTTTCGAAATTTCATGGTTCTTCAGATCTTGTTGTTTGGGTATTGGGTGATTAAGTGAATGTTCACATAGTTATGATCATAATTCAATAGGGGTTGTGTGTGGGGCGGGGCTCCGGGGGATGGAGTTGGTTTGTTTGGGTTGCCTAGTAGTGAATCACGTGGTGTTAAAGATTTAGGAGGGCAGTTCGATTGGAACTGGGGTAGTGGTGTGGTGGAGGGTGGTGGGGCTCTACTTCGGAAAGTTCTTTTTTTTTTCTCTTTCTCTTTCCTTGTTATTGGAGGGTAGAGGGATTTTGGGTGGAATGAGGCAATTGAATTCTAGAATATGGGGGGGATCTCAAGGCTACACATTATTTGATTTTATTAATGGCTCCTTCAGGCATGGAGCTGACTTCACCTATTGGGCTGGGTACACTCGTGAAATATTTGTTTTATTGGTACCTGAGTTTAAAAGTGGGTGGTATGAGTAACCCATACAAGTTCGATTAGTTGGAATGTCAAGGAGCCAAGGATAGGGTCAGCGACAAATTATTTTAAGACATCTCGTCAGGTGGGAGCACTGATTGTTTTCTCCAAGAGACACACTTAAAAAGAATTGACGTACATTATTTCAGAAGGGCTTGGGTAGGGCAAGTTTTTGGAGCTGGGTCATCTACTAGTAGGGGAGTAGCAATCCTTATAGCGAGGAACACTCCGTTTAGATTGGTGGAAGAGAATTGGGACCCGAATGGTAGATATATCATTGTACATGGCCTACTGGAATCATATCCAATATTACTGGGTTCAATATATGGTCCCAATAAGGATTCCCCAGCTTTTTTCACCAGTCTGTTGAATAAGCTGGTAACCAACCCCGAAAAGCTCACTGTGTTGGGGGGGATTGGAACTTTGTTCTCCGGAATGATCTAGACAGATCATCCCATGAGAGGGCAGGCCTGTCGCCAGCGCAAAGAGCACTGAAGGATTTAATAAATAAGATTGCTCTTGTTGACGTCTGGCGAGTGCTTAACCCTAATTTGCGGCAATACACCTTCTTTTCCACTGCACACAGAACATATTCACGAATAGATTATATCTTAATCAGTCTATCTGCTATGTCTGGTATCAGGCAGGCTGACATACTTTCCAGGGTTATATCAGACCATGCACCAGTCAGTCTGGATTGTCTGTTAGCTGCTGGGTACAGACGGTCTCCGCAATGGCGGTTAAATTGTCAGGTGCTGAGGGATAAATCTTCCATGGATCATATAGCAGAATTCATTAAGAATTTCTTAGAAAGTAATCAAGGTTCAGTGGCATGCATGGATTTAGTGTGGGCATCCTTAAAGTGTTCCCTGAGGGGTGAATTGATTAAAATGGCCTCTAAGAGGAAATGTATGCAAATGGCACAATTGGATTCCCTGCTTGCTTTGATCAGGAGCTTAGAACACAGTCTCTCTCGAACTTCGACGGATATGTATTGGGCACGGCTACAGCAATTACAGACTCAATATTTGGGTATTATAGCCCAGAAAGCGGGATTGGCTCTCCTAATAACCAAGCTTCAATATTTAGATCTTGGGGAGCGAGCAGGGAAACTACTTGCCATGCGTATTCATCAGCTAAACTCATCTCAATTTATAGCAGGGATTCGAACTGGACAGGGTGGGCAGACATGTATGGACCCAGGGGAAATGGTGAATGCTTTTGGGTCATACTTCCAGGCTTTATATGCGGAAGACTCAGAGCCTAAACCAACTAAGGATGACATTAACTAGTATCTCAATTTGGTTACATTACAAAAGTTGCGAGGAGATTTGGCCTTTCTGGGTGCCCTAATCTGTTGGCAGAAATCCACAAGCGATTCAGAAAATGCCCTCAAATAAGTCTCCGCCCAGACGGGTTCCTAGCAACTTTTATAAAGCACATTGCTTACTTTTATCCCCTATTCTGGAGGAGGTTTTTCAAAGTTGGTTTGATAAAGGGTTGTCAGATACCTCCTTCTTAGAGGCAATGATTTCTTTAATTTGTAAACCAGGGAAAGACCCCCTTAGTATGGATAGTTATCGTCCGATTTCTCTTCTTAACACGGATATCAAAATTTTGGCTAAAGTCTTAGCCAACCAGCTGTCTAAGGTTATGAGTAACCTGGTCAGTAGGGAACAGGTGGGATTCATGGTTGGGCGATCACCTCAATATCACATGTGGAAATTGTTACATATCATTTATGTTACCAAGGAGGCTAAGACCCCAGCCGTACTGGTCTCCTTAGATGCCGAAAAGGCATTTGATAGAGTTTCATGGGACTATCTATTTGCAACTCTGTCTGCCTTTGGTTTGCTGGGTGCATTCCTGAGATGGGTCCAACTACTTTATTCTTGTCCCTCGGCGAGTGTGAAATGTAATGGGATTCTGTCACCAGTGATCAAGTTAGAACGTGGTATGAGGCAGGGGTGCCCCCTGTCCCCGCTGCTGTTTAATCTATACTTAGAGCCTTTTCTGATTAGGTTGGCAGGAAATTAAGTGATCCAAGGGGTACAGATAGGGGATGCTAGATACATATATTCAGTATATGCAGACGATATATTGTTGCATATTGAAAACCCAGTGATTTCAATCCCCGCCATTTTAGCAGAAATCGATTCTTTTTTCCAAAGTGTCTTACTATAAGTTAAATCGTATAAAATCCAAGATCCTTCCTTTAAATAAAGAGGTCATTAAGGTGGACCTAGTGCCGTTAGGTCTTGGTTGGGAATCTAAGTCGCTGATGTATCTAGGAATTAATGTTAGTACAGGATTAAGTACTATGATCAGAAATAACCTGAATAGTCAAGTCATAGCTATAGCGGGCGATATGGAAAGGTGGCGGTTGCTTCCCATGTCGCTCTGGGGTAGTTTGAATATTATTAAAATGAATATCTTACCCAGATTGTTATATCCCTTAGGCATGTTGGGTGTATATCTCCCAAAAGCATGGTTTTGTAACTTACAGAAAATATTCAATCTATTTTTATGGAATGGGAGAAGGGCGCGTAGGTCCTATACCAAACTTACAGCCCCCAAGTCAAAAGGGGGGCTAGCTGCTCCCTCTCTTTTCTTATATTATGTTGCACAGCATATTAGTAAATTGGGGCACTGGCATAATGAAACTGAGCATAGGACCTATTTACCCTTGTGGGTTGATATTGAGCGAGGGCTGGTGAAGAGGGTGAATTGCTCCCTTCAGGCCTTGTTGTATGCCCCTCCTGCATCTTTTCCCAAATCTTTAAAAAATAACCCTATGGGATGGTCGTTGAAGGCTTTTGGGCAGTTACAGAATCATTTTGCAGTCAGATGGCACTTATCACTTAACCAGCCCATTTTGGGGAACCCTCGCATCAAAGTTGGGGGTGCACCCTTGCCCATGGATTTTTGGCCTCAGATAAGTGGCCTTAGAGTATCAGATTTTTGGCTGAATGGTAGGCCGATATCTTTTGATAGCTTAGTGAGGTCTTTTGGAGTCGCAAACCAGGATCTATTTAAATGGTTACAGGTTAGTAAGGCCATTGCTGTCACATTTGCCCAAATAGAGCCAATAGATTATGGGGGTAGGAACATTGATACGTTGTTTGTTACTGCCTCTCAGTCAAGGCCTGTCTCTAAAGTGTATAAAGTATTGCAGGAATGGGATTCAAAACTCCCTTCAGGAGTATGTTATTATTGGTCGAGGGAGCTGGGCCTGCCTGAAGTCCCTAGTTAGTGGGAAAAATTATGGTGTAACATGTATAAATACATTAAACAGGACCGATTGAGGATGGTCCAGTTTAATGTAATGCATCACTTATACCTTTCCTCCTCTCAAATGTTCAGATATAAGGCAAGCGATACATCCACATGCAAAAAGTGCGGAGTAGAGGATGGTACTTTATATCACATGATGTGGTCATGCCTTCTAATACAGGGCTTTTGGCGAGCTATCCAAAGCTTTCTAGACCCTATCCTTGGCTCTCCAGACGTGTTCTCTCCTGAGGTTTGCATTTCAAATCTGTTCCCGGTTGGTATGCCTAAGGCTATCATGGCCCATCTATCACTTGTTACGGCTGTTGCGAAGTTGATAGTTTTGAGACATTGGATGGATGACCATCCCCCTACCCTGATGGAATGGTTTCATGAGTGCCTCTTGGCTCTACATTTAGAAAAGCATGTTCGTGACATGCAAGGTGCATGGGACAAGTATATATCACTATGGAGTTCTTTGGATATGCTTCTTATGACATGGAGGCCTGGTGCCTAGAATCTCCTTAGAGATGACCCGACTAGCTTGAATATTTGTGTAGCCTTGGGAGGGGTGGGAGTGGGGATTAAGTTCATCTTCTCATATATGTGGGCAAGGGGATTATAAGTTTTGCTATCTCTCTCTTTTCCTTTTTCTCCTTGTACACGCTTTTATTGTGCATTTTAGTTGTTATATGTGAGGAGATGTCCTTATGGAAAACAATAAAGATGTTTAATAAAAAAAAAAAAATTCACATCACTTCTAAAGATAATCCTTGGAGATGAATCCAGAACACCAACTAAATCCCTGTCATTATTTAAAATTGGCCAATATTTCCTTATAATGTCTCCTATCTGTCTACTCAATGAACTAAAGTCTGTAATATAATCCACCTGTTGTTCCTCTACCCTCTTCCCATTTGGGGTTTATTAGTTAACAGGTCCTCTCTTTTTGTGACCTAACTCTTTGCAGAGCATCATCCAAATCTTGTTTCTGTACCCTCTCTCTACAAATCATTTATACTGTTCCTCTATTTCTTCTTCTAATTCACAGTCTTCAGAACAGTTTCTGCAAAGTTGCAAAAATTGACTATAGGGAACAGATGCAACTAATTTCCTAGGGTGGGGACAATCTGATCTTAAGATAGAATTTATTGCTGTGGTTTTCCTATAACTATGTGTTTTAATCTTAGTACTAGTATAAGGATCACATTTTAGGGTTATATCAAGGAAATTTACTTCCTTGGGATGTACAACATGGGTAAATCTGAGGTTCCACTGGTTCACATTTAACTAACTCATACATTCCTCAGCCTCATCTACTGAACCATCCCAAGCACAGACCACATCATCAATAAATCTATACCAATCTTTGATGTGGTCTGTATGGGGACTGGATTACTTATTAAATAATACAGTCTCCTTCCAGTGACTTTAAAACACATTTTTGTATGAGGGGGCCATAGAGGCCACAATCACTGTTATGCAAATCTGTAGGTAAAAATTTCCTTTTTTTATTAATACTTGATTAACTTTTAAAACAATTAACAATAGAGCAAGAAGTATGTTACACCAAACAAATCTAGTAAATTTAAAGGCTTACAAAACATATTTCAAATGAACTATGATCAGCTATCACAAAATATAAACAGTAGAGAAGCAAATACTCTTCCCCCAACATCCAGCTACTAACTAGAAAGAATAAACATCAAAATGTAATGCCCAATAACAGATTCCAAAATAATTATAACCATATATACTTAATATCATAATGTGACTATCTGTGAACAGGAGAACAACAATAAAACAGGAAACATATGCTGCTGCAACAAGAAAGTAACCAGGAGAAATGAAGAGGGGGGAAAAGAGGGTGGCGGCCTATGACCTCCTTTAAGCTTTAAAATAACCAACACCTTAACCCAATGGTGAATAGACACCAAGAACTCTAACAGAAAGAGAATTAATCATGTGCAAGGAGGTATGAGAAGCCTACCAGGTGACAAATTAGCCCCAAAGTGGAGGAGAAAAGGTTGCCATATCTGATAACAATTTCAGAGTTTACAGATTACCAAAAATGACTGTCTTTCAAACCCTGCCAGTCTGAACATACCATCAACCTATTCTTCCAAGGATGGTAAGGCTGTTGTGCACTATATCCATAAAAGAAGATGCTTGGCCTCAGTGATAGCAGCCATAAACCATTCCCTTTGGAACCTATTGACCAATGGGAGCCTCAAAGTATTACCTAAAACCAAGACCCTTAGAATTCTGCATCCACAGAATTTTGTGCAGAACTTGCAACTTACCACAGAACTTCTGCAGTGCACTGTTCTTGGTGATTCTTCATTAAAAGGACACTGTCAACCCCCTTAGGTCTCAAAGTGTCGCTAGTTTAAAAAACACATTTTATGATTGCCAGCATTCTGTAAAGATTGCTTATGTAGCTGGCAGTTTGATTCTGACTCATTTTCTTTAAAATAAGTAACAAAACAGACTGCCCAGCATACTGGTGTTGCCACAGCAAAACATGTTTGTTTACATTCCTTGATCAGCCCCAAATACATCTTTCCAGGACTTGGGAACACCCTCAACACAGTGAAGCCCATCATTATGCAGTGGGAGTTTAGAAGGCTACTGTCGTATAAGTGACTGCACTGTTTGGGTGTGTTTCTAATGCTCAGGAAGCATGCAGTAAGAACAGATCCAGGATCCAGACCCCTCTGCTCTCCTGTGTGTTTTTGGGTGTTTTCTGCCAGAGGAGTATTGTGTTTTTACCGCTTATCATTTTGGAGTTCGAGGGGAGTTGAGGGGAGTTGAGGCAGGGTTGCAATTTTGTATATATTCGCAAACAGCCATTTGGATTTTTACGGGCGGTATGGCTGCTGTCAGAGGAGGATTTGTCTGCTGCTGATGGAGGTGGGCTGCATTTCTCATCATACAATGAGTGGATAGAAACTGGAAACACTCTTGGTTCTCGAAATACTACTCAGTAATAAACCATGAGTTGTACTGGGTTTTTGGGAGTTGGGCTGGACTGCTATCGGAGCTATTTGAGCCCCTGATGAATTACTGAGTTGGAACTGTTGGATTGTCAGAGGAGACCTTTTGGAACACTGTGGCATTGAACTGTATGACACATCGGGGTGTTTGAGGCTGGTGGAGTTTTGGGAAGAGAGTGTGATTGTGCTGGCCCCCTGGTTTCTGCTGCCTGATTGCGAGGAGATTTGAAGATGATTTGTTCTTCTGGATTTTGTGGCTTTTGTGGTGGTCTTGGCTTGGAGGTGTGTTGCGGGATAGTTGCCTGGGGTGGTTGGTGCTGGCTGGGCCTGAGGCGGGTGACTCCAGCCTCGACCTGCTGGTGGGCGGGTGTGAGTTGCTGGAAGTCTTCTGAACCTACCGGAGGGGTCTAGCGGTGGGCGGACACCGTTCCGGGGGTCATCGCTGAGGGTCCAGCTTGGATCAGTAGTCCACTCTGGGGTGGCTATTCTCCATCACATGATTGCTGTGATACCTTTTTCTCCGGACTAGAACTGTTTAAGTTCCATCCTGCCCATCCTGCCCACAAGACAGCCTGACTCTGATTGTCCAGGTTTTAGAGAGCCTGGAGTTCCTAAATTTGAACACGTGATGATTTTAGTTTCTGTGCTCCGACCCTGAATATGCCCTATCTCTATTAGCAGTGAGAGTTTGGGGTTTTGAAAAATTGTGACTGCTTGCATCCACTATCACACTATAGTGAGAACTTTTGCTGAGCAAAAATTTATATTATCTGGTTTTTAGACTCATTATCCATCTTTTTATGCTTACACAGACTTTATGATATTATTTGAGTCTATATTTTGTTACTGGATTAATAGTTACATTTTAATATAATTTTATTATTCATTTTATTTTATTTTATTATAGGTTCTGTTTGGTTAGTATAATATTATCTGCTTAATTAAGATAGGGTTGTCCTAAGTTGAGATAGTTTGTTAGATATTGGTTGTTAAGATGTGTTTGATGGGGTCTACGATGGTCAGGCGCTATTCTCCCACTCTGCTCCGGGGCTTCCATCCTTTTCACTGTCCCCGCTTGCCTACTGATGTTTTTAATAAGTGTCATGCAGTGGGGATAGTGAGAAGGCATTTAAGGGATGGTTGGGCTGGACAGAGTGGGAGACTGGAGGGGAGTGGGCAGATAGGGATAGTCTTGATGAGGAGATGCCCTGGGGTGAAATGGGATCAGGAGAGGGGTCCTTCTTGCCTGATTCCCATACTCAAGGGCTCCACAGATTGTGGGCAGGTACTGCGCTCCTCTCCAAAAAAAATCCAACCCGGGCGGTGTTATGTAATGCCAGGTCCATTAGGAACAAAACTGCAATTATTGCAGATCTTGTTGCAACATCTAACCTGGCATGTATCACCGAGACCTGGCTGGATGAGAATGCAGGTTCTATATTAGACTCTGCTGCTCCAGCTGGGTTCTTGGTGATGCACCATCCGAGATTGGATCATAGGGGTGGGGGAGTAGCCATCTTCTTTAGAACAGATCTGAGTTTTGTGGAGGTGCCAGTGGGTAACACCAGATCTTTTGAGTGTATCCTGGCAGCAGGTGCAGAGTTTAGGATTCTCCTCATCTACCATCCACCCGGTGATGGTGGAGAATTCCTGAGGGAGTTAGTAGACTTCATTGTTGACATGGCATTGGAGTCGCCCAGATGGTTAATACTGGGTGACTTCAATGCCTGGGTCGACGATGAACTCTCGCACTTTGGAAAGAACTTCCTCCAACTTATGTCTATGTTGGGCCTGTCACAGGTAGTTACCTCTGCTACCCATATAGGGGGTCACTCATTGGATCTGGTGTTCCTACTGGATTTGGATGTCACGCATCTGGGGGTGGAACCGAATGTGTGGACAGACCATCACACCATAAGATTCAGCTTTGGGGCACCCCCTAATAGGCCTGCCTCTATGGAGATGGTCCAGTATTGCCCTTTAAGGGGAGTTAACCCAGAGGGCCTACTAGCAGTACTGGACCTATCGGGTATTTTGGGTGAGAGCATGGGTCCAAGGGACCTTGTTCTTGCCTATAATAAGGCGGTGAGTGAGGCCTTGGACCAAATTGCTCCTGTTTGTGTTCGTCCACTCACTCAGCACCCAAAGACTCCATGGTTCGATGAGTCTTTGAAGGAACTGAGGAGAGTGGGGCGAAGGCTAGAGAGGGCCTGGTGGAAATCTTGCCTGGATGCTGACAGACTTAGGTTGATGTATCATTATGGTATCTATCAATCGGCAATAACCCGTAAGAAGGCAGAATTCCTGTCCAGGGAGATTGCTGCTGCACAGAACCAGCTAGCTCAACTCTTTCGGACTGTCGACAGACTGTGCAATCCACTCTGTCTACAGTCTGGAAGAGATTTTTCACAAATAAAGTGTGATGAGCTTGCTCGGTTTTTCGCAGATAAGATTGCCAGCATTAGGTCAGATATTGGCCAGGCTCACTCTTTGAGGGTTTGCGGTGATCGGCAATGGGAAACAAACTCCTGTGTCACCTGGTTTGACTTTGGTAAGCTGGAATTCATGGATATTGTGAGGATTGTCCAGACTGTATGTCCAACCAGCTGCAGTTTGGATCCGGGCCCTACGCCACTATTACTAGGTTGCGTAGATACTATCTGTCCGATCATTGCTGAAATTGTTTGGAAATCTCTGGAGCAGGGGATCTTCCCCGATCCCCTAAAGGAGGCGGTCGTTCGACCACTCCTGAAAAAACCTTCACTGAATCCGAACTGTCCAGCCAGCTACAGACCTGTCTCTAACCTGCCCTTTCTGGGTAAGGTTATTGAAAAGGTGGTTGCACTACAACTGGATGACCACCTTACAAATCACGATATCTATGATACTCTTCAATCAGGATTTAGGAAAAGACAAAGTACTGAGACTGCCCTTGTCCGGGTTCTAAATGGTCTCCTGATAGCGAGAGATCGAAAGGCTCATACTATTCTAGTCCTTCTTGATCTCTCTGCAGCATTTGATACTGTGGACCATGGTGAGCTTTTGGAATGCCTTCGGCTCTATTGCAGACTGTCTGGTACAGTTCTGCAATGGTTTTGATCTTTCCTCACGGGGCAGAGACAGAGGGTCATCACCGGAATTTATTCCCCTGATACTGTCCTCCCGCCCTGTGGGGTTCTGCAGGGTTCCATTTTGGCACCCATGTTGTTTGCTGTCTATATGCTGCCATTGGAAGACATTATTAGGTGATACAGCTTGGGTTTTCACTGCTATGCAGATGACACCCAGCTGTATCTGTCCTTTAGTCCCGGACAGGAAGATGCAGTCTCTATACTTAACAGCTGTCTATCTGAGATCAAGGATTGGATGAGTGCCAGCTGGCTGAGGTTAAACCCGGATAAGACTGAGGTGTTGGTGGTGGACCCAGGTCGCCTTGAGGTGGGTTGTAGGGCTGGGCTTCCTTCGGGCATATGGATCGATGGTGCCCAGCTCCCAACTTCAGACTGGGTGAGTAACCTGGGCGTTATTATTGATGACGGTTTGACCCTGAAATCTCAGGTGTCATCCGCTGTCAAATCCTCCTTTTACCATCTTAGGAATATCACTCGGGTAAAACACCTAGTTCCTCCGGCTGACCTTCTGACATTGGTCCATGCCTTTGTTACCTCTCACCTTGATTACTGAAATGCCCTGTACCTACGGCTACCGGGGCTTGATATCTGCCACTTGCAGCTGGTGCAGAATGCAACAGCCAGGCTTTTGACTGGGACATCTATGAGAAGTCATATTATGCCTGTGCTGCATGAACTGCACTGGCTGCCGGCTCAGTGGCGGATCACCTTCAAGGTCGGGTTACTGACCTACAAAGCCCTACATGAACAGGGACTGCAGTATCTTCAAGATCTCCTTATTCCCTACTGTCCCTCTCGCTCACTCCAATCCGCTGACAAGGTATTGCTAGAGATTCCCAGGGTTCGTTTAAAAACATCTGGGGCATGGGCATTTTCCTACGCTGCCCCCACCCTGTGGAATTCTCTACCTTGTCGGATACGAAGCTGCCTGACCGTCGAGAGTTTTAAGTCAGAATTAAAAACTTATTTATTCTTAAAAGCATATGGAGAGTGATTTTATTGTGATTGTACTGTTATTATTGTTGTTGATGTTATAAGTTTGTAAATTCTAATTGCCTGTCCATTTGTACAGCGCTTTGGTTTTGAAAAGCACTTAAAAATAAATTTTTACTTAATTACTTACTATAAACAAAACAAGGTTGCTTATAAATATACATTGCCATGCATTTCAGTTCTATTAAACAAGGAGACAGGCAAAACAAACAGCAACATCGGTGAATTTTAGAGAAGGTAAGCAATCATAAAATATGGGGTTTCAACTAGAAATAATAAGATGAAAAACAGGTTGACAGTGTCCCTTTACTATTTTTGTTAATCCACAGAACCTGGTTCCCTTCCCCTCTTTTTATATCCAAAACCCCTCTATGCTCAGAATGTGATATTATCAGTGATATAACATGCTACATTAACTAATGAGATGGTTGCATTCTGACACAGAAATGAATAGTCACTTACCTACCACAGTTCCCACTGCCAGAGGTGGTGGCACAGCATATCAGTTACAATAATATTTTCTCAACCTGCTCTACAGCCTAATATAATTTTCAGTCTTATGTTATTACACTAGAGCCAACTTAAACAAAACTTTGACAATAGCATAAACCTGTTAAGTCCATACCTTATTTTGTGCACACTTATTTGTGCCTTTAAGGTATAGAGATGCTATCTGAAATGAATAACTGGTAAAATGAATTAACCTGTCATTTTTAAGAAAAGTAAGGTAATTATGTCCAGAAAAGCAGAATATAATAATGTGTAGACCTGTTGAGAGAATAGACCTGTTCAATAAACAATTGCACTGTACACATTTTTGCCAGGGTTATTCATTACATATTGTCATTGACTGATAAAATCACCTAAACGTTATGGAGAAATGTTGTCTGCAGGGCCAGCTGTTAGGCCAGAGGGTAGCATGTGTTCCCATGCCAGCAACTCAGGTTCAGAGACAAGCTGTGGGACCTGACTTGGCAGTACAAGGATTGCGGAGCACACCACTGCTCTGAGCCTGGAAAGGTATTGTGCAGTGTTCTGTCACATGGGGGACACATTGTAATGGGCTGGAGAGCTTTATCTCACAATGGGTTCACATGCATGTCATGGCCTGATGGTGTCACGTAGTATGTCAGGGGAAGCGGGTTGAAATGAAAAATTACTTTTGCAATATATCCTCTATTCTGTTTATTCCATTTCAAAATTAACCTCTATGAATGAGGATACAATTTCATGAACATTAAAAAAAAGTATATATATATATATATATATATACACACACACATATACAGTATCTCTCTCTCTCTATTTATTTATACTTTTGGAGAGACCTTTGAGCATGAGCTCTTTTACAAAGGTCCCACGTCTACACACACACACACACACATTTGCATTTATGTTACAGATTGCATATAAGTATATGTGATACACAGTGGGGACCTCATGAGTGATGTAGACAGCACATATAAACATAAAAGTGATACACAGTATGAGTCTCATGAGTGGTATAGACAGCATGAGTGCAGAAATACC
Source organism: Neoceratodus forsteri (assembly GCA_016271365.2). Classification (NCBI taxonomy): domain Eukaryota; kingdom Metazoa; phylum Chordata; order Ceratodontiformes; family Ceratodontidae; genus Neoceratodus; species Neoceratodus forsteri. Next base: position 36,423,078 of record JADMNL010000028.1, on the reverse strand, counting down.
TTATTTATCACATATGGTCCCCTCTGCATATCAGTAGGCTAGGACCTTAAGGGATAGATATTTATTTTTGCTTTTTTAGACATAAAATTATTTCTATCAGTCTATTATTTTGTGAACTAGTGTTACTGTGCTTTTCCCATCCTCATTGCTATAATCATTGCCATGGACGCAAAGTCAGGATGACAAGCTGACACTGTGATGTGGTAGTTTGTTAGTGCTGCAGAAATTCTGCAGAAATTACAAACCAGATTGCAGAATTTCTGCAGCAAATGGTAATCTTGCCACATGACTTGGTTCCAATGTGCCACAGAAAAGTAGAGGCCTTGCCTAAAACTAACGTAGAGGCATCCTTGACGATCCCAATCCCCAAGAATAACCCCAAATGAATAAGTATTTGACCCACCAAACTGATAACTTAAGTCATTCCAACAAGAGGTAAAGCATATTACTTTGTGGCTGATCACAATGCTAGCAGTTAGAGTTTGGCACCAGGCACATGGTATGCAAGGAGGCAGGAGCATGATACCACAACAACAAAGTCTTCAGCTGCATTGGCCTAGCTGCAATATCCCTGCAAGCACCATAAGCGTTAGCCCAAATCTGAACCCTCTCCATATCAGTAAGGAAATAACCCAACATCTTTTCACATCTTTACTGTAGATGGGCTGTATCTGGAGTATACTCATCCAGGAGGACCAATAAACAATCACCAATTTGGAAGGAGACAAACACTTGACACCCGTGGTCCTCCACCCCAAAATTGTTTCTCATTTCCCCAAACCAGACAGCTGGAGCTTTGAGCCCACCTTTTACATAAAAAGATGCTAAAGTTGAAGGTACCACCAAAAGTGTGAGAAAGGCAACAAAGCCTCTTGGTGAAGATCACTAAAGGATTTTAAATGTCTAGAAGTAGAAGTTTCCCACCTGCCTCAGATCACCTTGTAACCAGGTCAGCCAATACAGAAGTACTTTCCCTCTAAAAATCCTAGTGTTAGACCAGAATGGCCAGTGGTGTAAGAGTATATCCCACTGGGAACCCCAAAAGACTTTAACAGATCTCCACACCTGAAAAGCATATTTCTGAGTAGAAAGAATCTGAGGATTTAACTTAGAGGCCCAAAGAATACTCTCCAGTGGGACATTACCATTCAGAGCCCACTCTATGTCCACCTAGTGAGGAGGAGCAGGAAGGGTCTCTGCATGAAGCCATAGGCAGATGGATTGAAGACCAGAAGCCAGATAATAACCTTTAAACTACGGAATAGGCTGCAATAAGCTGAGCAACAGAAGGATGCAACTTGCCACCATCCCATAAAAACCCCAAAGTCACCGCAGCAAACAGTTTCCACACCACCTCAAAGATCTTAAGTGGCAAGTAGCAAATGACATAACACTTTAGAAAGGAGCATCATTTGCAAAGCTTGTACTTTCCCGGAAGGGGTACATTTTGTATGATAAAGATTTTAGAGATCTGTTGGCATGTTATCTGTAGATTTTAAATTGCTATGTCTGTTTGATTATGTACAAGCACCTTGAACTTTTTGGAAAGGCACTTTTTATAAATAAATATGATTTGATTTGCTTTGAAATGCAGATGTTTCCACCTGGACACGTCCTCCCTAAATTTATTAAGAAATGGAATAAAGTTCAAAGAAAACCATTTCTGCAGATTAGGAAAGATTAAAATATTCAAATACTTAATAGGGCGATTAGCCCGACGTAAACCAGAAGTAGGCATTGAAAGTACTGTGCAACGAGGATTCGGTGGAGGACCTCCCTTTTAGCCCAATTATTCCATAAACCAGAAAGGGAAAAAAAGTATCTAACAACTGAACGAGGTAGGGTATAGAGGAAATCAGATTCCACAAGGTTAAGAGAATATCATCTGCAAATAACATAGTTTCATAAAAAGCCCAACCCACGTCAACCCCTTGAATGACAGGAGAGTCATGTATTTTTTCTGCAAGAGGCTCAATAGCAAGCAAAAAGAGGCCAAGAGAGAGTGGACAGCCTTGACCTGTTCCTCTACCTAAATGAAATATGGGGGATAATCTACCATTAGTAAGAACCCTCGCTTAGGGAGAATAGTAAATAACTTGAATCCCAAGAAGAAAACTGGGGCCAAAAGAAAACTTACACAGAACAGCAAATAAATAGGGCCATTCAACAGAATCAAAGGCTTTCTCCATGTCCAAGGCCACCGCTATGGTGGTCTTAGATGATGAATCAGAAGCCCAAATCAAGTAAACAATGAATATGATCCTCACCATCTCAGCCCCCTTCCCATAAAATCCACCTAGTCTGAATGTATCAAACATGGTAACACTGTAGTCAAACAATTAGCCAAAATCTTTGCCAAAATGTTATAGTCAACATTGAGAAGTGATATAGGGAGGTAACTGGAACATAAAAAGTGATCCTAATCTTTTTTAACTGGAACTGTAATAACCACGTCATTCATAGTCAAAGGAAGTTCTCCCATCTGTCAGCCCTCAGCTAAAGTTTCAGCATGGAAGGTGTACACTAAGTATCCTACTGCTTTATAAAATTCAACCAGAAACCCATCAAGCCCTGGAGTTTCTCCACCTCATAACTGTTTTACCACAGTCTGAACCTTTTTTAGTGTCATAGGAGCAAGCAGTGCTTGGCACTGCTCGAGTGTAAGACTAGGGAGAGCAAGGCATCATCTAAGAACTCCTGTATATCCCCAGTAGATGATCCCTGCACCTGTCTGGAAGCATAAATCTGAAAATAAAAATCCTGGAAAGTGAGATTGATCTCCACCAGATCAGTGACCAAAGAATCCCCTCTACGACCTCCTGGAATTTCACAAGAGGCCCCCATCTGCTTAAGAAGGTAGGTCAGCAAACTACCAGCACCCCCCTGTAGGACTACCCAGTCCTGTAAAGCCCAGTTTCTGCTTGCTGGATTTTTAAAGATCAACTGCAGTTGTACTACAAACATATTACAAACTTTACTCCTTTTCCCTAACATAAGGACAACCATGCCTTATTTATTACATGTGAAATGAAGAAATTGTCATTTGTCATGTTCAGATACTATTTAAATGCTCTATTTGATGGTTTCACAGAAAATCATTTAGACATGTTTTGACCAGCTGGCAAAACCTTAGATGAGTGTTCATTCCATTCAAGCAACATTGACATCATTTTCCTCAAGGTCCTGGCAGCTCAGTACTTGGAACTTGAGGAAAATGATGTCATTGTTGCTTGAATGGAATCAGCACTCACTCAAACTTCCACCAGCTGGTCTGAAAATGACTGAGGGATTTTCTGTGAAAGCTTCAAAAAAGACAGTCAGTAAAATAGCATCTGAACATGACAAATTACCATTCCAGAACATTACTTGCAATATATATGGAGTGGTTGTTCTCATGGTGAGCAAATAAAATACGATAAAAGTATTTAAAAACACTACAATTGATCATTAAGGTATTCATTTAGAAACAGAGATTGCGCAAATAATAAATAAGTGAAGAGTCCCTCTGGCCTATTTTATTTTGCTGCTCAAGAGACAACAACTGCTGCTTTAGAGTGTGTTACCAAGAATGCCATGCTTTTTATAGCTGGATGTATAAGAAATAATTTTACCTGAAAAAGCAGCCTTAAGACCTTCCCACACCCACCTCAGAGCAACCTCCCCTGTATTGTTAAGAGATAGATAGTCCTGAACCTCCTGGCGAAGCCAGTCTTTGAATTGGGGATCAGGTCAGCAGACCAGTGTTACAGTGCCAACTCCTATCCCTTATACCTACACCATCCTGCTGGAATGCAAATGTTATAGGGGAATGATCAGAAATAACCACAGATTCAACTGTTGTCAGTAAAGTATTCCTTACTAAGTCAGGTGAGACCAAAATAAGGTCAATTCTACTATAAGTTTCCTGCAGGCAAGAAAAATAGGTACAGTATAATCCCTAGTAACAGGATCAGAAAGCCTCCAGATGACCCAGAGAATGTGCTCATCCCAAAGCCTATGTAATGCCCTGGAGCCCAGGTTATCAAGCCTGGCCAAAGTGACACTATGGTCTAAAACAGTGTCCATAACCTCATTCATTTCCCCACCCAAAATAACCTGCCCCTTAGCTTTATCATGAAGAAGCTGAGAAAACTTATGAAAGAAAGGGAGAGATCATTAGTGGGGCCATAAACTGACAATAAAGTATATTCAGACCCATCTAGGGTACCCACTACCAAAACCCAATACCCCTGAGGGCCCCTCATCACTGACTGAGTTACCCAATTTACATCTTTATCCAAGAAAATCATAACCCCCCCACTTCTTAGACACATAAAAAATTGCAAACAACTGCCCCTTCAAAACAGAATTTAGCCTACAGTACCTACTTCCTTCCATAGTAAGTGGGTTTCCTGCAATATAATTTATTGCCCCCCTAACTTTTTAATATGAGATAGGACCTGTTCATCCCATGTGCATTCCATGAAATAACTTTATACATCATGGCCTCCATACAATAAAATCACATGGCCAACGTCCACTTCCCCTCCATCTCCCCAGCAGCAACCAAATAAGAATAAACCATTAAAATTTCAACAATGTTAATATAAAACAAAAAACAGAAAACACCACCACAGGATTTTATTTATTTATTTAAAAGAGTTTCACAAGGAAAGACATGAGCAAAAAGCTCATTTCCAGCTGCATCCTGGGGAAAGGGGTAGGGGAGTACAATAAGTAAGATAACACAATATAGTAAACAAAATATGTACAATGAGAGAGACATAAGCTCATCAGTAAAATTAATCACAATGTCAAGGAAACAATAGAGATGGTGTACCACACAGTGCAGAAATAGAAACCAGATTACCACAAAGGAAAGGAAATGATAGGGGTGAAGAAGTTATAGAGATGATTAGACCAGTAAGAACAGTGAGGATGACAGGCAGAGGGGGGATACATAATATAATAAAAAGTTACGGCAAGGACGGGGGAAGAAAGAGAGAGGGAAGAGAGGAAGGGAGAGGAGGAGGACTGGTAGATAAAAAACAAAGTTTTGGATAAAGTGGGGAGTAGGTAGTGAGGATGGAACAGAAAAGAAGGAAAGAGAGAAAAGAGAACAAAAAGCTGATGGCATTGGCAGGATGGGGCAGTGTGGATTTGGAGGAGAGAGGAGATGGAGCACTTGGAGGGAGTAGAATGGATAGCTACCAGAAGGGAGTTCCAGAGATTAGGAAGGCGATATGAAAAACCAGACTGACCAGCTAAGGATTTATGAAAAAGAACTAGAAGTGAGTGGGGCCCAGAGGAATGAAGAGCATGAGGAGGGGAGGAATTAGAAGAGAGAATAGCACTGAGGTATGTAGGAAGAGAAGCTAGCCAGAAGTTAGAGATAAAAGAGGCGCAGTGAGCAAATCAGTGATTACCTAATGAAGGAAATGATAGCTGATTGTAAAGGGAGCAATGGTGGGTACACAATGGGCAGGCCAGGAGTAGGATGTGAGAGACAGTGTCAAAGGCTTTTGCCAGATTGACAAAGATACCTTTAGTGAGGAGACCCTGATCCATTCCAGGGTGGATGGGGTTGCATAACCTACAGTAAGAATTAAGGTAACTGTGGAATGATGTTTCCGAAAACTGGACTGGAATGGAGTGAAGAAAGAAGTATATTTAAGGAAGGATGATAGTTGGGACAGGACAATATGTTCTTGAAGCTTGGATAGGGTTGGGAGGAGATAGATAGGGCAGATGTTACCAGGACAGGAGGAGTCACCTCCTTTTGGGAGTTTGATAACTGTGGCATGTTTCTGGGTGTCTGGGACAGGGGCAAGAGAGAAGGAGAGGTTGAACAGGGAAGAAATGGGCTTAGCTATAGTGGGAGTGGAAAGGTGCAGGAGCTTACAGTCAAGGCCATCTGGGCTCCCACCTTTCTGTGAGTTGAGAGCCAGAAGTGCTTTCAGAGCCGAAGCTGGGGAGACTGGTAAGAAAAAGAACTGAGATGAGAAAAGGGGGGTTCAGGAAGAGGAAGGGGGGACCGGGAGGGCAGAGAGGGGAGATGAGGTACAGATAGTGAAATATGTATTAAAAGCTGAGGCAACGGAAGAAGGTTCTGAAATAGTAGCATCTTTAATCCTAAGGACAAGAGAAGGGAAATGGGAAGGAGAGGTGAAGAGGGAATGAATTATTTTCCAGAATTTGGAAGGGTTATTAAGATTTCACTGAAAGGATGAAGAAAAAAACTCTACCTGAGCTAACCTTGTGGCTCTTGTTCACAGAAGTAGAGTGGGCACATCAAGATCCTGTGAGCCCCCCATTCCATGGGGAGGAGAAGAAATTATCTCCTACTAGTGTCCTGGACAGTACAGGCATTTAGTCCATTGAGTCTTCCTCACAAACTGAAGGATGGGATAACAGTCCATTTAAGGCCTTCTTTCCTAAAGCAGACTGAGATGTCGAGGCAGTCTGCACCCTTTGTGGCTTGGGGCTGAAGATGGTAAAAGTCCAGAAGTCAAAATGCCCAGATTCAACCATGAAATCCCCGAAAGAAATTGTCGAGCATCAGAAGGAGACATGAAGGATTACAGTTTCTTATGGATGAAAAGATGTAAAGTGGTTGGAGGAGCCAAAAAAACAGTGGCCCCTTCATTCCTTAGTTAAGTCTGTAATAGGATCAAAAGCCTTTCTATGACTGATGAACCACTTAGGCAAATCTAGATGAAAGGACAAATGAGCCCCTGCCGATTGATCTCCTTAAGTATTCTAGCACTCTATAATATGCACTCCTGGTGCTGAAAATGCAACAACTTAAAAACTATAGGATGGGGTCAGGCAATCACATCTGCTGATGGGGGACTTGCAGGATCTTGATGTGCCCACTCTACTTCTACCACAGGATCCTTTGGCAAACTGAGCAAATGGGGGAGAGAGTCCTGAATAAAGCAAAGCATATCGCTCCTTTCACCTCCTTCAGGCAATCCAAAAAGGCAAACATTACTCTGGCAGTTATAAGTCTTTGGTCATCCAACCACTTTCAAAGCTGCCACAAGGCTGTCTCAACAAGCCACAGGCATCTTTCAGTGGGATGCGCCCAGTCCTTTAATTGCCCACCCATGTCTGAATAGCGCTCATAAAAGCTTTAATTTCACCGAGCTCCCAAGCCACAAGTCTCATCTCAGTATCACACTCCACTTGGGCTTTAGCCATACTGCTAGGTCCCTTGGCAAAATTTGGTGGGGAAGCCAAAAGCTTGTACTTCTTTTTGGTCAAGCCACTAGTTTTGTCAGTCTCCGGCATCCCAACCAGATCATTAAGAGTTACTCACCAGGTAATCGCCCAAAGAGATACCTTTGAGGGGGAACTCAAATAAGAAAATGCAATCAGTAGGACTGATCTGCAGGAGCCTTGCTGTGTTTAGCTTGGCTGTATCATGTGGCCCCCCCCCTCAAAACTGCCTTTTAAATTCAAAAACATTGTGAAACATTGCCTCAAGTACAAAGTCAATGGGAATATTGTTAGCAGTTGCACTGTTCCTTAAAAAAATATTCACAACTCTTGACTCATAATTGATGTTCCATACAGGTATACAACGCTTCCACATCAGTACCAATACAAAGAAAAAGCTTTCTCCCATTTAATTTTGTAAATTTTTTTAGGAGTTCAGTAGTGTCCCTAATTAAAGAGGGCAAAGTCAACAGATAAGATTTCAAGAAGTCAGTGAATCTGCTTAATTTATGAGGGAACCCCGAGACTAGAAGCCTACCTGGCAGGTTTTCAACAGATTTATATATTTTAGGTAAAGTATGTACGGTGAGCATTATAGGTTTTTCCTGCCAAATATATTGAAATTTACTTTGTTATAAATCCTTTAAATCTCGCTGTCTGTAGAAGTTCCATTAACTCCCTCTTAAAAGAACAAAGGATTTCAATTCATTTTCTTGTAATCAAGTTCATTACACAATAAAGTCATCTTCTGTTGCTCATTGAATTCTGGAGACATTAGTACAATGTTGCCCTTCCCCTTATCTGCTTGTTTAATAACTAAATCAGTGCTCTTATGTAGCTCTTCTAGTGCTTGCTTTTCAGCGTTAGATAAATTCTGACAGACGGGGGGCATTGTACTTATCAAAATGATGGACAAAAGGTGGAAATCATTTTTAATTATTGTTTCTGTATTTTATCAAAGCGCCACCAATATTCTTAGACATCAAAGAATTAAAGCTAAAGTCCACAGAATCCCTAATGAACTGAATGTTCTAATTTTGAAAAAAGAAAATATTCAAAAATGTCCAAGTTTTCTTGGTCCAGATCTGTCCATCATAGAAGTTCACCCACATCTTCTTATGAGGCAGTCCCTGGTTAGTTGACCCCACAGTCTCATCATCAGTTGTAGTGCTCACCATTGGATAACCCATGTTTGCACTATCCAGATTAAAAAAAAAATATTTCAAATGTAGTTTCCGAAAAAACTTGTAAACATCAATTCTTTTTTTCTTCATTTGTTTATTTCCTCCATGGCTGGGGGGGGTATCTATGGTTCCCCCAATCCATCTGGCCACACAGTCCCAGTGCCACTCCAAGTGTCCATGCTTGACCCCTTTTCCATTCCACACATCGGCCGCATCACAGTGGGTACTTACCCCACTACCGCAGAAGCCGGGGGTTAGGATCCAGGGGGAGCATCCTGAATCAGAGTGGTGCAGCACTACTGGGCCATCCATCATGTAGTGTACCAAGGTTTTTTTCATGTATATCTCCTTTACTCCCTGGCATGAGTGTGCAATGATGTCAATGATGCTCTTGTGTGTGCTTCCATGTATCACACGTCCGATGCCATTTGTGCCATCCCCTCATTGACCCACCACTTGCAGTGACCCCCAGCCACCACCAGGAGCCAACAGAGCCACAGTGTATCACCCCACTCTCCCTGGAGAAGGAGAGCAGTCCCTGGAATGCTCAATCCTTATCCCCCTGGCTGACCCCCAGTGACCAGTTCTCGTTCCCAAACCCAGGTCACTGGTGTGGCATGAGATGTAGCATCCAGCACCTCAACTTTCAGCGCCACTGGGATAGCTGTAAATATAAATTTTCAATTTGAAAATGTCAGGTTTGCTCTCAGGAACAAAGTACAAGCTTTTTGTCAACACACTAATCTGGGATGGGGTTAATGTTACCTCAGAAAAATGTATTATATTTTGTGATATTTGTATTACTTCCTTAGTTTGTATTGGTTTGTTTCTTCACCGCCTGCCCCTCCTGGTTTTCCTTTTACTTTTTTTTTGTGGTTTTCTGAGAGTTGTATCCTTCTAAACAAACATCATTTGAAGCACCAATATCAGACGTTTACAGTAATTTGTTCCAATGGTAACACTGGTTTGTTTTTTGTTCTTTGATCTCTGACGTGACCTGAAACTGTTCTTGCTTTGGGACCTAGAAAATCTTGACCATGTGTACATTTCACCCTTAGCATAATCTGAAGTATCTCTAGCCAATTTCTTTTGTTTTCTTTCAATTACTTCTTCCTAATATTTTAAAATATTATCATTAGCATTTTGTCCCAAACCGAGACAACATCAACCAAATTGTCAGCATTGCCTTCATATTACCCCACCTCATGTACTCGGTGATGAACATTTTCAAATTCCAGTCAAAACATGATTCAGTGTAAATGTAACATCATTCCATGCCACAGGTGTAAAAACACATTTTGGCCAAGATTTGAAAAATGACAGCTGTCACGTTCATGAGATGGGGTCATACGAAGGCTATTCTGAAAAGTTGAGGTAAAAATATTTAAAATTTCCAAAGTTATGAGCTTGCATGGCAAAATTTCAATGGATGCTCGTAACTTTGCCATTTTTATGTGGGCAAGCAATGTGAGAAGGCAGTAAAGAGGGCTGGGGGATACTGGGATGCATAGGCAGAAGCATCACCAGAGGAAAACAGGAAGTTGTTATCCCTCTGTACAGACAGTTGGTGAGACACCATCTGGAGTACTGTGTGCAGTTCTGGAGACCCTGTCTCCACAAGGCCATAGACAGGATGGAGGCTGTCCAGAGGAGGGCAACTAAAATGGTGCAGGCCCTGCACCATAAGCCATATGAAGATAGACTAAAGGAGCTTAATATGTATACCCTTGAGGAAAGGAGGAAGAGGGGGAACATGATAGAAACTTTCAAGTACCTCAAGGGAACCAACAAAGTCCAAAAGGGTAGCATATTTTAGAAAAAGAGATGTGCAAGAATAAGGGGGCACAATTTGAAGATATAGAGGGGATGGCTCAGAGGTAATGTGAGGAAGTATTTTTTCATGGAGAGGGCTGTGGATACATGGAACTGCCTTCCTGAGGTGGTCTTGGAGTCAAAAACAGTGGTGGAATTCAAGAATGCATGGGACAGCCATAAGGCAATTCTAGTGGGGTGCAGGAGGAAGTAGGTTGTTGGTTAACTAGAATCAGCAGCTTATCCATTATGTAGGGAAATGGACAGACTAGGGTGGCCAAGTGGTCCTTATCTGATGTCAAATTCTATGTTTCTATATTTCTATATTTTGACTCCAAATGTTCAACATAGTCTTCTTATGATTCCACCTCATGAACACAAGTGGTGAACATTTTCAGATGCTGCTCAAAAGGTAATTTCTTCAAGCAATTGTGAAATCACCTTTGGGGCAGGATTTACCTAATTCTGCTACCATGGCTCATGAGGTGGGGTCCCAAAAAGGCCATGTTGAAAAATTAAGGCTCAAAATATGCAAAAATGTCAAAATTATGCATCAAGGTTAAAAACCCCATTGAAATACATTGAACCACACTTACCTTAGTTTCTCATATTGCAGTCAGCAGTTCCAGCAGCAAAACGTATCTTTGATTATAGAGTGACTCTTCCACTAACAAGCTGTTCAGGTGTGTGGGAGGTGTGGGGTGTGCAGGGTTGTGATTGCTTAGTGGGAGGTCGGAATGGGGGATTGGATCGACAAGGGACCATTTTCTTTTTTTCAGATTGGGAGTGGGATGGGGCATGCTGCTATTCACCAGGAAAACTTTGAACTTTGAGGATAACAGTGATTGGAGGGGTGGAGGGTGCCACTAGACACCAGGGAAGCAAACAAATATATGGGGACAGTGATCAGAGGGTGAGGGTGCCACTAGACACCAGGAAAACAATTTAAAATATGAGAATGGTGATCGGAGGGTAGTGTGTGTGACTAGACACCAGGGAAACAATCAGACAGTGATTGGAGGATGGGGGATGTCACTAGACAACAGGGAAACACTGAGAAATATGGGGGCAGCAATCATTTCACACATTGAAACAGAAACATAGAAGTTGATGTCGGATAAGGACTGTGTGGCCGACACAGTCTGCCCATCTTTTCTACCTATTGTAAAAAAACACATATCCTAGTAGATCGGCAGCTCACCCTTTTTGTCCTATCCCCAGGGTACTCTTATGTCTATTCCATGAATTCTTTAATTCCCTAACTGTTTTTGGCCCCACCACCTCCATAGGGAGGTTGTTCCAAGCATCCATCACTCTTTCAGGGAAAAAGCACTTTTTCATGTTGTTCCTGAGCCTAACCCCTCACCAGCATCATTGTACATCTTCTTTTCTGAAAGATGCTGCCCTCCTGTACCTTGTTAATCCCCATGAGATATTTTAATGTTCTATCATATCCCCCACTCTCTCCTCTCCTCTCCTCCTAGGAATAAATGTTGAGTTCCCCTAGCCTCTGCTCATATGACTGTTTATGCAGACCCTGTACCCTCTTGGTACCCCTCCTCTGGACTGCCTGCACTTTGTCTATGTCTTTCCAGAGATTCAGTCTCCAGAACTGGACACAGTACTCCAGTTGAGTTCTCATCAGTGATCTGTACAGTGGTATAACCACCTCCTTCTTTCTGCTAGTGATACCTATCCCTATGCACCTCAGCATTCCACTAGTTTTCCCAATAGTCTTCTCACATTGTTTGGTCACCTTTAGTTCATAAGATATGAATACCCCAAGGTCCCATTCTTGCTTGGTTGTGCTAGTACACCCCCCAATTTATACTCCTCCCCTGCATTTCTGCTCCCCAAGTGCATGATTTTGCACTTTTTGGCATTGAATCCTAGCTGCTACACTTTTGACCACTCCTCCAACATACTTAGATCATTCATCATTTTATCTACCCCCTCTGGTAATTGACTGTAAACATTGCAACAGCCTTATGTTTAGTTTTTATTAACATGCATGTAGAGCCTAACCATATGATGAACATGGTTTAATGTTGTTTAAAAAACAGTTGTATTATGATAGCAATAAGCCACTCCCAGGTATTATGTTAATGGTCAGTTTATCACTGTCTAGCGACATGTGGCACTTGGCTATGCCTCATTCAACATTAAACCCCTACAGGGTGATTAACAGACCATTTAACATAACTGTTGGTCATGCCTTATTGCTTAATTGTCTTTATGAGTAGATACTCTCCTCTGCTAGGCACTGCAGCAGCTTAACACAGTGTCCCATCCAGTTACACCATACACTGTCTAGTTACTGGAGAATGGCTGTGAATATGAACTCATGAAGATGAACATTGTAACTTGATCATTACAGTCATCGAAACCTTAGTGTGATTATAACTGACAGAGTCAGTGATAGAGAATAACCCCTGCTGTCCTAGTACACTTACCCCATTGTGAGTTAAATCAATACTAAAAGACATTCTGTTTATATCTACACCATACCTACTTGATTCCTGTTGTACCACAATTAACATAGTTATCACTTTGATAGCATCAGTGACAGAAGTGTGGCAAACCCAAACACTAGGCATACAGCCTGAGTATGAAACAACTGTTAAAAAAAATTACACTGTGTCCATAAGTGGCATAGATCACTCATTGCAACAATAGCAAATGTATTACTATTTGAATAAGTTAGTCATCACAGATGCAATGAGATTGTCTTTATCAGGTACAACGTACTCAGTAAGTGCCTACAGGAAAATCTATCCAATATACATCTCCGATACAGGTACGTCATTGTTGGCTCAGTAGTGCTATGATATTTAGAAGTTGCTTGGCCTGATTCATGCAATTACACTGTTTCTTACAAAGAATACTTACTGCATCTTTAGTATTGAAACACACTGAAGGTCTATGTATGTACATCAGCAGTACACCTTCATCAGTAAGAATGCATCTGATACTGGCAGTACGAATTTCACAGCGTTGAACAGGCAATGCTTTTCCATACGTTTACATCAGCCTCTCTATCTTGAGTAAACCGTTGCAGTAAATGTACTACTATTTAAATCACATACTAAATGTAACACTACTTTTATCTTGAGCATGCTAGTGTCTTGTAGTTAATTTATGTACTTCTCTTAATTAATGTATACTCAGTAGTGTTAAAACCTTTCTACAACTGTCATCATGCACCTTCACCATTTATATTGACTAACGGCACAGTACCAGTTGTGGTGTGGTGTGGGGCATCAGTAGGTAAGGCTATGCAACTACTAAGTGTGATACGTTGTGTGCAGCTGCAATCAGGGATGTGTACATTTGGTGTACATGGCCTCAGTTTTGCTGCTGATCTCCACTGAGCATGCAGTACCTGGTCAGGTGGATGGGGATGTCTCGTAGTACATTTAGACAATTGTTTGTTATTTCTGTCACCTGCTACTGGATGTCTGTCATTGGTTGTGTTGACTTGGTCCTCCCCCATACTTGCATGTGTGTGTGTGTGTGTCTGTGTGTGTGTGGTGCTGGGGGGGTGAATTTGGAGTTAGGGTTTTCAACCCTAACAGCGAATTTCCTCACTTTTGTCGCTGTGGAACAACCCTAACTAATGCATTAAACTGAGTTTTTTGCCTCTAATTTCCCTTCTTTTTGAGAATGATAATGAGAAATAGTGAATGTAATGCAGCGGTGGGAGCGCGGGGCCCAAAGTAACAGGAAGAGCAATGCAAACAGAAGCACTAACAGTGGCGCACATGGTAACGCAAGCGCAAATGACAACAGAAAGGGCAATGCACATGGTGGCATAGACGGGAACAGTCTGCCACGTGATGTGTTGTCACATAGTAACATGGTGCCTGCAAATGGAAATGTCAATGGGCATGGTGACGCAAAGTGAAACAGAAAGAGAAACAGTACTATGAGACACAAATGGCAAAAAATAACAGAAGCATAGTGCAAATGAAAGCATAAAGGATAGCAGCACATAGGGCCCCACGCTCCCGACGCGTAATGCAGCAGCGCAGGGGCCCAAAAACTCCCGCACTCCTACCACATGATGTCTTGTGGCATAGTAACAGGAATAGCAATGCAAACAGAAGCGCTAACAGTGGCGCACAAAGGTAATAGCAGCGACTGAGAACAGAAAGATGTCGAACATGGTAAGCGTAAGCAGAGGCAGTGTGCCACGTGATGTCTTGTCACAAGTAACATGGTGCCTGCAAATGGAAATGTCAATGGGCATGGTGCGCAAAGTGAAACAGAAAGAGAAACAATACGGTAGACACAAATAGCAAAAAATAACAAACGCAAGAATGAAAACGGGCAGCGATGACGACGTGGTGGCGAGACGCCAACGGTAAGTGAACGGCATGGAACTGCAAGCGGAAAGGGCAATGGTAACAGTAATGTAAGCGCACAGACTGGTTTTCCCCAAAAGCTGACTAGAGAAAGACAGTGAGTACAAAGAATGTATGCATAATAATGGGTATCGGAGCTGAAAATGAGGACTTGGAATACTAAATCGGTTATATCTCAGGAACCGTATGATGTAGAAAAAAATTTAAAAGTAGTATGATTTATGACTGTCCTGGCTAGTTTTGTACTTAGCCCCCATTATTTTACTTTGCGAAAGTACTTTTTTCAGAAATCTGAAAAACATATTTCTGGGGTGTTTTAACCCCAAAAGCAAACATTTGCGATACTTTCGTGAGCATGTAAGTACTTTTCAGAAATCTGAAAACATATTTCTGGGGTGTTTTACCCCAAAAGCCTCATTAGGGGCTAAGAATTTTCAGACAAAAGTCCGTATCGCACTGTTTCCAAGATATGGGCCCTGAAAGGCGCGGCGAACACTGTAATGTTATCCTATGGGAAAAAAAGAGAAGTTCGGAGCACCATAACTTTGCCTCCCTGTAATATTTTTTCACCAAACCACTGAAAGGCACATCTGTGGGCTGTTGGCTGTCTTCCCTCCAAATTTCAGGAAAAAAGACCAAACCGTTATTTTGCAGCAGGGTGCCAAAGGATTCCTGTAATGCTTCGGGCGCCGTAATGTTATCCTATGGGAAAAAATGTCAACTTTGGAGTGCTGTAACTTTGCTGCCATGCAATATTTTTTCAATACAACACTGAAAGGCACATCTGTGAGATGTCGGCTGCGTTCCCTCCAATTTTCAGCCCAAAACTCCCAACCATTCTTTTGCAGTGCAGTGCCAAAGAATTGCTGTCATTTTCCACAGACTAGAAAATTACTGTCACAATTTGTGAAGCTTTAAAACATTTGTGACACTTTTCGTGAGCACAAAAGTACTTTGTGAAAGTACTTTTTCCAGAAATCTGAAAACATATTTCTGGGGTGTTTTACCAAAATAAAGACATGGCTAGCATCCTCAGGCTCCGACTAGGTGAATACAAAAGAATTAGGTTGCTAGAGGGTCCCAAATTTACATGCCAAGCATTTTCTAATCACCAACTGAAAACAAAATGGCCGATTTCGAAAGTAACAGGCCCATTTGCAAAAGTAAAAATGCATTTAGAAAGCATTGAACTTTTGTTAACTTTTCCATTGACTTATAATGGAAATTGTTTTTGAATAACTTTTGAACTGTTTAATATTTTTCACCAAATCTTCAAAGGCACATTGGGGACCCTGCGCACATTCCTGAAAGATTCAGGCTGGTCACTGCAAACTGTGCGACCTGTGCTGCTGTACATAAAAATTCCAGAAAAAGCGTAAGTAAGTGCAAATCACGCTTAATAACTCCCGCACTTGTATCCGACTGGTACAAAACATGGCAGATGTCAAGGCCTATGGTTCTTGATCATGTATTCCAAATTTCAGCCAAATCTGTCAAATGGTTGCAAAGTTATTAAGGTGCAAAGTTTGGGGTTTAACATAGAAATGGCTCCTCAACTCCTAACTATGGTAGCACTACCGTGCTACCATAATATATATATATATATATATATATATATATATATATATATATATATATATATATTTATGCAGTAGGTGTAAATGTTTATCCAGTGAGATAAATCCATTTATCTGAGTCACTCTGTGTATAAATTTATTTATACACATGGTGAGTATGTGAACCCATTTATCCACACAGATTATGTGCCCCCACCCATTGCCGGCACTATTTTCACCTACTTTCACTTTTACTCTCAAGGACACACTAGCTCCTGCACAAACGTTGCCCTGTCCCACAGTAATCAACCAACTTCATATATCATTTCATTTTTACTCTCCTTAGCATCACGCTGGATCTCCACTCACCCTACACATTCCCAAAGCAGCAACTGTACACTTCTACTTGTCCTCTCATCATTACAGCTAGTGCCGCTCACACACTGATGCAATAAAATTCCCCCATTGCCTTCACTGCAACTCCTGCTGATTCCCCCATAGCCACAGATAAACTTTCCCCACTTTCACAAAAAAAGGTAACAAAAATAAAATAAAAATAACTGCAGTCATCTCCCTCTCACTTTCACTCCGTTGAACTCTCAACTTACTGCTCTGAACTTCCTTGTACTGCCGCTCACTAACAGTCTCTCCCAGTCCCACTCACCAGCCACAACAGAAATTCCACAGTCCATTTATTTAAAAAAAGGGCAATAAAAAAATAAAACAAACAAATGACTCAATTCCTTTTAATTCCATTCCTCACTAAGGAGGTCTGCCATTTTCTTCTCAAAAATTCCTTTTAGTCCCGACATCATCCAATTGTCTCAGACATCGCAAAGCAAGTCTGACATCTTTATGCCACATCTATAGCAACTAGCAAAGCAGTAAATCCACTAAGTCACCACTAGACAAAATAAACCCACTTAATTAAAACAAATTTAATTAATTCTTCTCAAAAATCTCAAAAAATAAGCCTTCACACAACTTTCTTCTCTACTGCATAAATTAAATATGTGGGATGTTAGTGTGTGATAATGGATTTATCTAGTACAGTTAACAGAGACCTCGTGTAACATTCACCCATGCATTCGGCACTCATGAGGTTACTTGAGGTCACTGTAAACTGTACTAGATACATCCATTATCACACACTGACACCCTGCATATCCCATATATATACATATATATATATATATATGTGTGTGTGTGTGTGTGTATACATATATATATATATATATATATATATATATACACATATATATACATATATATATATGTGTGTGTGTATATATATACATATATATATATATATAGATATATAAATATGCATGGTAGTGCACAGTAGTGCCCTTGTAGCTAGGGCTGAGTAGGCAGTTCAATGTTAAGTTCAAAATGTTGCACTTTAATAAGTTTGCAACCATTATGCGAATTTGCATGGAATTTGGTATGTGCCTTCCTGTGACGTAGACCTCTTGATTAGACAAGTTTCATTTCACTTGGATGTGCATTCCCAAAGTTATGGAGAGGTGAAAAAACATGATTTTTCTCATTGGCTTTGCTGGGATTTTTCTTTGAACATTCCTAAAGACCAGATGGTTTGCTTTTTGAGTGTGAAATTTTCAGGGTAGAAAGGGACTACCCCACAGATGTGCATTTTGCTAGTCTGGTGAAAAAATATTAAGCAGTTTCAAGTTATTGCAATTTAACATTTTGAAAAAAATCTTCTGAGCATGCTCAGTACGTACTTCAAGGTAGCTGTAGGAAATGAAGTAGGAATCCTGCTCCATATGGCAAAATTCCTAATTCGTAATGGCTGCCATCTTGTTTTCAGTTATGCCCCCCAAAACCATTTTGAAACCTCCCAAAATGAGATTCTGGGGAGGAATCATTTTGTGTAACGTACTTATTGGAACCACTTTACTGCATTCTGCACTTTACAGGACAAAATATGCTCATAAAATGTGTTTTTTTTAATAATTTAAATCCTACTTTATATTCCCATAATATGACCTAGGGTCCTACTTCATATGCCAAGATAGAATATAGAATCCTATGTCATGAACTGAAAATAGGATAATGATTAAAAAAACATTTTGCTGACTTAGGGTGCCCAATCCCCATGCCAGAAAAAGAGGGCACCCACCAGTATGGGACACTGGGGAGCCCACTCCCAGTGTCCCCGACACAAAACAACCATGGCTGACAATGGGGTGGCCAATCCCCATGTCAGCAGTAGCCTCCAAAAAGCATGTTCAACAATGGGGTGAAAATTACCCATGTCAGCAGTAACATCCACCAAAGCAGGACACTGGGGAGCCTACTCCTAGTGTCCCCAGTTATAGCAAGTCCCCTCCATCAGCACTTGCTGCCTGTAATAAAGAAAACAGTCCCCAAACAACTTTTTATTTTCAAAAAAATCCTGTGAAAAAGAAAACGGTCCCTCGTCATCTCCTCACATCCCCCACCCTTCTTCTGCACACCCACCTCCAGAGGTTGGGCACTGCCATCTTCCATGGAACAGGACATGTCTGCACTCTTCAAAGCTGAACCACAAACTGAAGAATCAAGTTAAGTGCCATATAATGGCAGTCTATAGTGTTTTGAACTAAGGGTAATATCTCAGGCATTTTCCAACATTTTTTCACCAAATGTTCAACATGGGCTTTTGGGGAACCCACCTCATGAACACAGTCACTGACATCTCATTAATCAGACCCATAAGGTGATTTCACAGTCATTGCATGGAATCACCTTTTGGGCTGAGTAACAAAATGACACTGCCAGTGTTCATCAGGGGAGGTTCCAAAAAGCCTGTGTTGAAAATTTGGCGAAAAAACATTGAACAATGCCTGTGTTATGAGCATGCATTTGGGCAGTGTCTACGCATGCTTGTAACTTCATGAATTTTTAATATTTTCACTCCATATTTTCAACATTGGCATTGTTTCACACCTCCTCATGAACAGTACAGCTGTCATTTTTCACATCCTGCCTAAAACCTGCTTTCACACCTGTGGAGCTGAATGGCATGGTCACTGTGCAAAATCAACTTTCAGGATGGATTAATGTAATCAGAGTGCCAATGTTCATGAGGGGAGGTCTCAAAAAGCCGATGTTGAAAAATTGGTTAAATAATTCCAAAAAATTACCGCGTTATGAGCGTGTGTTGGGCAGGTTCTACGCATGCGTGTAACTTCAAACATTTTTTATATTTTCACTGAAAATTTTCAATATTGCAATTTTCACACCTCTTCATGAACATTATATAGCTGTTATTTTCATATCCTGACTGAAACATGTTTTCACACCTGTTGCACAGAATGGCGTGCCTGCTTTGCAAAATCACCTTTCTGGAAAAAGTAACAAAATAACAGTGCCAGTGTTCATGATGTGGGGTCCCCAAAAGATCATGTTGAAAATTTGGTGAAAAAATTCCTGAAAATGCCCACATTACGTGCGTCCATTGAATTTATTCTACGCATATACATAACTTGAGGGATTGGAATACAGGATCCTAGTAAAATAAGAATACTATTATCCTGTCTCAAACAGATGGGGAATTCATTGCAATAAAACTATATTAATGAATCAGTTAGGGTTTTATTAAATCATCAAAAGCTGGGAAATTCAATGTTAGGGTTCCCACCCTTACCACCCCAGCCCCCACCCTCCACACATCCACAGGCATCAGGGTGTGCCATGGGGTCATCAGGCCTAACTCTCACCCATTTCTGCTGTACTGTACCTTGTCAGCTTGCTTATACATGGAATGGGGTGAAGTTGGGTCTGATGACTTATAACCTGTCTGACCAGTGCCTGGAGGAGGTGGGGGTGGGTGGTGAGGGTGTGAGTGGAGAACCTAACATCGAATTTCCCAGCATTTGACAATTTAATAAAAACCCTAACTGATGCATTAACATAGTTATTTGCAATATATATATATATATATATATATATATATTCTTTCCTTTTCAATAATGAAAGGAACATGTCATGTCATCAAAGGTTTCTGTCAACAAATATATGTCTTAACAGATTAAATATCATGAACTCAACCTCACCATGGTTACCATGTCAACATCAAATATTATAGTATTTTAAACTTTGAAGTACTAAACTTGTAACCTCTTAAACTTATATTCTACTAGTATGTGCAACCAAAAGACATTAATACTGTACATGGAGTTGAGATATACGTGTATGTTGCATCCATGGTTGTGGGGTTACAGGTAGGATTAAAATCCCTCTACCATGAGTCAGGAATGTGTGCTGCACTGGAGACCATTTTCTGGCTATTCCTCTCTCTCATCTTGACACTGCCAATGGAAGCCCGAATAGTCATAGCTTTCTGCCACTAATACCTTGAAAAAGTATGGTTGTAGCAGGAGGTAACGGATTTCCCAAATCTGTTCCCGGTCAGACCATGACAGCAGATTGCATTTCACTACTTTTGTCATTTTATCCTGGACTCTAACTGATGCATTAATGCAGTTCTTTTTACAAAGAATATATATATATATATATATATATATATATATATATATATATATTGTGTGTATATATATATATATATATATATATATATATATATATATATATATATATATATACACACACACATATATATATAGTCTTTTGTATGTTAAATAGAAAGTCTGCTCTTCAATAATTTCACAACTGTTCAAGCAATGTATATGAAATTGCTTATGCCTAATCAGGAACTAAAGATCTCTTGACGTGGCAAGTTTCATTCCAGTCAGATGTGTGATTGCGGAGGTATGGATTTTTTCAACTGTGTGACAAGGGAGACAGATCAGGGAGGGCAGTAGATGTGGCCTACCTGGATTTTAGCAAGGCCTTTGATTCTGTCCCACATAAAAGGCTAATAAACAAGTTGAGCAGCCTGGGAGTTGGATCTGGGGTGGTAAACTGAGTTAGAAATTGGTTGAGCAGTAGGACACAAATGGTGGTAGTGAACAGAGTTCAATCCATAGACAGAGAGATGATCAGCAGGACGCATCAGGAATTGGTGCTAGGCTCAGTCCTCATTAATGCCTTCATAAGTGACATTGTGGAAGGGCTGGGGGGGAAGGTGTGCATCTTTGCAGCTGACACAAAGATCTGTAATAGAGTTGACACACTGGGGGGGTAGACAGAATGAGAAGGGACCTGGGCAAGCTGGAGGAATGGTCAAATGTACAGCAACTGAGATTCAATGCAAAAAAGTGCAAAATTATGCACTTATGTAACCCCTAGATGGCGCTATCCCAGGGGCTACTACCCCTGCCTGATTTGCCACTAACAGGTTGAGGGGCCTGGATCCAATGGCGGGTGCCTCCACCCAGAGGTCAGGGTTTGCAATAGTTAAACTAACTTGGTCACAGCCCTCTGGGACACTGCAACCCCCCTTTCTTCCCACTAGTGGCCCACAATATATCAAATTACCTTCACAGTATACACTTACCCCCAGGTCTGGTTCCGGCACTGGGACCTCCTGTGAAATGAGAGATACAGTGCAACAATCATAGTACAGTATTTCTAACATAGACAAATACCTCAGGCAGTATAACCTTTATGAAACGAGTAGCTCTGATTTATTTAGGGGATATAACAAGGACAGGGGAAATCAGGTTAATTAGCTTATCACTCTAATAATCTACCATGTGCTCTGTGCAGCGCCTATCCCTATCAGTTACTGTCCTGAGTACCCAAGCCCTAGTGGCTAGTCCAAACCGTGGCAGCTGGTAGGGGCCCTTTCACACGAGAAAAGGAGAATTAAACAGTCAGCAGTACAGTAATTCCATTTGGATGTAATGTGGCAATTCAACAGGGAGCGACCCTGAATTAGTACTCACGACCTCAAATAAGATAGGTCCTTCAATGTCAGCAGGGCTCACTTGAGGTACACAAAACCTCTTCACACATCCATATAAAAGAAAGCACTATACCAGGCAGGCTGCATCTGTATCCCGATCACAATTACTGCACAATACCGGGAGAACACACAGCAGATTCAGTTCCTGACAGACCAGTGCAATTTTCAGCAATTCTTCCAGTCTTCTACAGGGTGAGCCTGGTTTCTACTCTTCAGAGATCCTTTGATTCTTTTCACAGGACAGATTCAGTCCTAACAAGCTGCAGACCGGAACTCTGGGCCTTACACGTTTTTGACTAAAACTGCACACTGAAAAGCACAGGGCTCCTTCCTTCTTCACTGCCAAAGCTCAACTGAAACTCCAACCGACAAAACCGGGCACTTCCTTTGAGTTCCTCCCAGTTCTTGACTGGATTGGCTGTCACTCACAATAGACTGCTGCTGTTGGTCCAAAAGGCACTGAAGTCTAAACTACATCTCCCAAGTCACTGCCCATACAATCCTCTTGTGGCTGGCTCAGATTATGAGTCCAAGTTTTGATTCGTCCAAGGCACCATTTTAGAGCTAGCTTACCCCACTGATTGGTCCAGTTCAGCAGTTCAAAACTAGAATGGGGAACTAGCAGACACAGTTCTGACTGCAAAGAAAGCAGGTTAGACAAACTGTAATTTCATTATTACTCTAAATAATTTCTGGCAAACAGTTACATCTTTCAGATAGGTTCCTTTGCACTCCTAGTGACTGCAAAATGAAGTGAATTGGCAGCAGCTCAAGTGGTACTCAGAGAAGCACACAGTCCCCCATAACAAACTAATTATGTCTGCAAGCAGACAGCTCTTAAAGAGACAGTACCAGAGGCTCTAAAAACACTCACTGATAAATGGCTTAAATGCCAAACACCATTCAGGCTTGGAGCATTCAAGCAAGCTCCTGGAAGTCTTTAGGAACCCCCATTTGCAGGGGGTTACCCCTTCCTAGCCTGGGAAAGCTTGACGTCGCGTCAAGCAAGTACCCCATAAGTTTCAACTGCAACCATATACATTTGCATTAGGCTCGCACATGTAATCATCAGTCAATATATCATTTTACCAAGAACACATTTCTGAAACATTGCAGTCGTCACTCTTTACACAGTATTACATACAAATTGTACCATAACTCAAGTTATTACCTCTTGTACATGAAACCTGAAGAGGGGCCCTTCCTATCAGTTACCTTGGGGCTGGACGGGCAAGGGCACCATTAGAAGAGCAACACAAGTAACTTGAGTTAGCACTGGCGCTCAGTTTGGGCAATGAGCTCGGGGACACATACACTCCTTTATGGACAACATTGAGAGGCAAATCCACAGGCCTCCCAAGGGAATCATAACTGAGGTGCACCACAGGCTTTACAGCTCGACCAGTCTTTCTAGGGGAACTGTTACAGTCTCTGCACTCTGAGCCTCATTTTCAGCATTGTCCTCACTTGTCAGGGAGTCTCTATGGGGTAGAGAGCTAGAACTTGGGGCACTTTCAGCTCCAGGAGTTACAGTTTCTGAGTCCACAACATTTGGCTCCATGGAGAGCTTTCGGACACTGGCAGTGGACTGTCAGGGCACTCAAAATACTCTTCTTGTTCGGTGTATCACCAGTCTGCCCAATCTATCATTTTCCTCCTGAAAGCTCAAACAGTTCAACCATGCACAATGATTCCATTTCATCTGATCTGATGCTTTGCACTTCACTTTCTGGGAGCATTGGCTCAGGGATGAAGCTGGGGCTTAGACAGTCCAGAAGGCCCAGCTTTGTCTCCAGTATTGACTGGGGATTGCCCGAAACAATTGACTCAGTTCGTAGAAGGATAGTATTCAAAGTCACTCTCACTTTCTTCTGATATGGACTGACAGTCATGCTCAACTGGGACTTGTGGAGGGAACACTTTAACTTTGCTTCTGTAGGTGCAGACTTTCTTGATCTTTTCTTAGCAGCAGCTCTAGTCACTGGTCCAGAGGGCATCTTCTAGGGGCTCAGACTCAATTAAGATTTGTCCAATGGGCAGTAAATGATTTCTATGCATTGTTTTTACATCTTTGAATTATTCTCAGGCCTTACTTTGTACACTGGCAGATCATCTAGTTTGCCCACTACAATGTGAGGGAGATGGTGCCATCTGTCAGCAATCTTGTGCTTGCCATGCAGTCCCAGATTTCTTAGCAATACCGATCTCCCTCCTGGAGTTCCTGTGCTTTCACCTTTTATCATACCTTTCTTTGTTGGCCAGATTTCTTTTGGCAGCCATGGTTTGAGCCAGTTGAGTACGCATGAGTTAGCTGGGCCTTTAACTTTTGCACATACTGTAAATAGTTGTCAGCTTGAACCCCATCAGGAGAGACCCCAAAACACACATCTACTGGTAGTCGAGCTTCTCTTCCAAACATCAGGCGGTAGGGGGAGAATCCAGTGGCATCACTTTTGGTGCAGTTATAAGCATGTACCAGGGTGCTAATTTGTTGGCTCCATCTAGGCTTGTCCTTTGGGTGCAGGGTGCCTAGCATATCTAGCAAAGTGCAGTTGAAACGTTCAGGCTGTGGGTCCCCCTGGGGGTGGTAAGGAGTGGTTCTGGACTTTCGCACTCCCCACAGAGAAAGCATCTCTTTGATCAGACGACTCTCAAAGTCTCTCCCTTGATCAGAATGGATTCTTTGTGGAGCCCCATAGTGAACAAAAAAGTTTTCTACAAGTACTTTGGCTACAGTGGATGCTTTCTGGTCTTTGGTGGGGAAAGCTTGGGCATATCTCGTGAAATGGTCAGTGACCACCAGCACATTACTGATATTTCTTTGATCTGACTCCAAACTCAGAAAATCAATACAGACCAGCTCCATGGGTGCACTGGTGGTGATGTTAACAAGGGGGGCAGCCCTCTGGGGCAAAGCTTTCCTCTGTAAGCAGCGACTACAAGTTCGAATGTGTTGCTCCACATCAGCCCCCATCTTAGGCCAATAGAATCTGGATCTCACCAAGTCAAGTGTTCTATCTATACCAAGGTGCCCCATGTGGTTGTGCAAGGACCTCAGTACTGAGTCTCGAAAGGCAGTGGGCAGCACTAGTTGTTGTTTGTCTACTTGTCCCCTCTGTCTACTGTTTCTCTGTATAACAGTTTATTGATCAGTTTCAACTTAGGACCTTCTTTGTATAACAGTGCAGTTCTCAAATCAGTGGAGCGTAATTGGACACATCTTTTCCTGCATAGGGGCTTCTAAGCTGCTTTGATCATGGGATCGCGGATTGAGCCCGCCGAATACTGTCATTGTCCAGCTGAGGCAGTGCACCAATGTCTATTGCAGAAAAGTGGCAATAAGCAGCAGGTATGCAATTCTCAGAGGCTCCCAAGCAATCCACCATGCAGTCCACTCGTCCGTGGACATTGTTCCTCCCTGTCAAACTTCGGCAGAGTGCCGAATGTCAGGTTCTGCCAATCGGACCCAATCATTCTGGGAACAGGCCTCCGGAGAGAGCATCAGCATCTATGTGGTTCAGACCTGCTCGGTATGAGAGCATAGTCATATTTAGATAATGCAGAAAGCCACCTATGGCCAGTGGCATCCAACTTAGCTGAGGTCTGCACATAGGTCAAAGGATTATTGTCAGTTTTACTAGTATTTTAGCCCCATACAAGTACTCATGGAATTGGTCAACAATAGCCCACTTCAAAGCTAGGAACTCTAACTTATGTACAGGATAGTTCTTTTCGGATGGGGTCAGGCTTCTACTGGCAAAGGCCACTGGTCTCAGGCCATTCTCGTGCTCTTGGTACAACACAGCCCCAACCCTTGCAAGCTAGCATCAGTGTGCAGGACGTAAGGTTTTCTTGGATCGGCATAGGCCAGCACTGGAGCATGGGTAAGTTGATATATGATCTCATGAAAAGCAGTCTCACAATCAGGAGTCCAGCGGGCCCCAAATACTTCACTCGGATGAAAATACACTCTTTCAGTCTTGAGGACGCTGACTTTTGGTATTTTTGTGGGTTGGGGATACCCTTGAGTAAGATTAAGTAAAGGCGGATCACTCTTGAATAGTCCTTGATGAAGCGCCGATAATAACCACAGAATCCCAGGAATCTTTGCAGTTCTTTTAGATTTTGGGCTGTGGCCAGGTGGTCAAGGCCTCAACTTTACTTGGGTGGTCTCTATTCCTCGGTGGATACTATGTGTCCCACATACTTTACTGATGTTTGAAAAATTGACACTTATCAATGGACAGTTTAAGGCCAAAGTCCTCCAGTCGGTCCAATACCTTAAATAATCTGCTCTCATGTTCCTCCAGTGAGCTGCCAAACACAATAACATCATCTAGGTATACCAGGCACTCTAGTAAGTTCATGTCCCCCACTGCACGCTCCATCAATCGTTGAAAAGTGGCTGGGGCACCTGAAATCCCTTGAGGCATCCTCATGAATTCATAGAACCAAGCGGACAGATAAAGCCGTCTTCTCCACGGTCCTCTGGGGCCATCGGGATCTGGTAGTACCCACTGCAGAGATCCAGCACAGAGAACCACTTGCTCCCGTTTAGGCAGTCCAAAGCATCCTGAATGCGGGGCATTGTGTACTGATCAGGGATAGTCCGCGGTTTAAGGTGCGATAATCCACACCATCTTACTGTTCCATTCTTTTCCTCACTACCACAATGAGGAAGCATAAGGGCTTCTGGATTCTTGTATTACACCAGCAGCTAACATCTCTTGCAGATGCCGTCTCACATCATCTATGTCAGCAGGTGCCAGGCGTCGAGACCTCTCACGAAATGGTCTTTCGTCATGCAGCGGATATTGTGCTCAGCTCCTTGCACGCATCCTACATCCCATTCCTTTAAAAAACACCTGGTCTCTCTGGGCAAGCTTCTCACTGATCCTCACTTTCCATTCAGCTGGCAGCGGGCGTCGAAATCAAACAAGTCAGGCGTTACTCTGTCATTCTTCCTTGAACTCTTGCTGCTGGGTAGCACTGCAGTGTCTGCACAATGCACATTAGCCAGGATGCAACCTCTGTTTACTCGAATGTCTCTTTCAGACACATTATGAACTTGGACCATTACCCTTCTGGCATAAGCACAGGCTCTAGAGGCAAAATACTACGACCAACCACAGTCCCTCTGGCAATTTTCCATCGCCTGGTGCATCCAACATTAATATTTTATTCTTAACATCCTTTCTGATCACGGACCTCTCCTGTAAGGTACACTGGGCATTTGCGCCAGGATCAGAGACTCAGGATCCTTCTTCCATACAATTCCACCGGTTTCTCTGGTTCTGTTTTTCAGCATCTCTCTGTGCCTCATAGGCCTTCTTAATTAAAGCTGAACTCTTAAAGCTCTACTAGTCTTTGACCCTGTTTTTCATAACACAACTGTGCCAGCCTTCCGAACATATGAGCATTTGTTCCAATCAACAAAGGGACACCATCATACAGTCCAGTGGGGGGACACACTAAGGCTAGGGTCTCTACTTGTTCGGCCACTCCAGCCACAGAGGTGGGGAAAGACAGCCAAATTCGGATATACCCGGAATAGGGGTAGGCCTTCTCACTTAACCCCCATACATGCAGTCCTTCTAATGGTTGTAAGGGTACGTCTGACAAATGCTTCTGATACCAATCCTGGAACATAATTGTCACTTGGGAGCCACTGTCTAATACAGCTCTTGTAGACACTCCATTCACCTTTACAGTGGTCTCCATGGAGGGACCCACTATTCTGGACCAGTCTGGAGAGGCGGTAGTGGGGGCCTGGGCAACTGAACTTGCCACAGAAGGACGTGAATTAGCATTTTTGGTGCCCTCACTGGGATCATGTCGTGCACCTCTTAACCACTGATTTCTTCTCCGAAGCTCTCCTTGTAGCCTATATGCAACTTTGTCAGTGTCTTTTGGGGACTGGCATTCCCTTTTCATGTGCCCATCTTTCCCACAATTATAGCAAAACATACTTTCTGGAGTTTGAGCTGGCCGAGGCGCCACACTGGGAGCCAGGGCGGGGGTATTACTAACTGGAAACCTGGGTGCCATCTCTGTCTGCGGCGTGATAAGCATTTGGAGACATCTCGTCAGTTTCTCCACTTCCATGGTCAAGGAATTGAGTTTGGAGCTGTTATCAGCAGGAGATACATGGGTGGTACCCCCACCCCACTATGCAGATGCAGTCGGATATAGGTCAGGCCCATTGCAGGCGTGGCCTTCATAAAGGACTGTTTTTGAATTCCGGATCTCTCTCAACAGTTCGCCCCATTGTGGCATATCTTTTCCTTGTCAGAGCACTCATTGACTGTCAACCTCTGCCCCTGAACTTCACTTGATGGGTCACCCTCAGTCACTCTTCGGTCAGCCACAGCTGTTGGTGCAGGTACCTCCGAGTCGCCTTTTCTCAACTCCTCGAATTTCTCTCATTAACTCATCATAGGAGGGTGGGGATTCAGTCGATTTGCCAGGCGTAACTGAAGCAACAGCAGTTCTGAGAAGGGGCAGACTTAAGGATTCTGTCCAGTCTGGTTCGGTCCAGTTCAATCGCTGGCAAACTACCCTTTCTGAGGCATTCTTGCAACAATTTTCCAGCCGAGAGACATACACAGACAACAACTCCCTTGGTACTGTTGTGCATTTCTTACTCTCCACCATGGGTCCTCATCAGAATCTGGGCTCCATACACATTCTCCAAGGCCTCAAGATAGGCCTGTGCAGTCGCTTCAGGGTTACTGGCCCGTTTAGCATGGATGGTAGCCAGGGCAGGACCTCGGAGGCTCTCACTAACCCTCTTTAAGCTTTTGCCTTCGAGCATTGCCATTCTAGCACGGGGGCAACATAGTCTATCCAGGTCTCCCAGTCATCCTCCCCTTGGGGGGTGGGGAGGGTGCCAGAGAAAATCCTCAACCTTCGGTAAGAGTCGTGACTAATGGCAGGTGCAGAAATAGGAGTCTGCATTGGTTCAGCCACCATTAAGGGCACTGGAGCAGGAGAGGGTGTTGGGAGGAACACCCCAGGTGGCAGAATAGTTTCTTCAAGTCCTCCACAGTTTTCCCTCTCCCAGCAACCATTCAGCAAATTTCTCCTCAAAGTTTCAGATAGTGGTGGGGCTGATTCCCCGGTCTTTACTGTCCTTAGTTATCACTCTCCAAGCAGTGAGGGCTCCCTCTGGGGTAATGGTCTGTGGCACTTTGGAGCTATCTATGGGATCCTTAAACTCTACTAGGGCCAGGAAAGTGTGGGTGAGCAGATTAGCATGCCGACCCACCACCACAGGGTTTTGTAAACCTTCCACCTTGGAAAGTACTCCCTGCACAGTGTCTGTATTGATACCCAGGGGGATGTCCAGGATAAGCATAGCATTTTGGGGGTCGATCTCCTCCCCAGTACACCACTCCACCAGCCGGTGCACAGCCACTTCTGTCGGGGTACCCATTTTTTTCTTAACAGTGGTTAGTAAATATGGCCACTAGAGGACACACAATCAGCGGTGCCTCCAAGATGTAACCCCTAGATGGCGCTATCCCAGGGGCTACTACCCCTGCCTGATTTGCCACTAACAGGTTGAGGGGCCTGGATCCAATGGCGGTGCCTCCACCCAGAGGTCAGGGTTTGCAATAGTTAAACTAACTTGTCACAGCCCTCTGGGACACTGCAACCCCTTTCTTCCCACTAGTGGCCCACACAATATATCAGAATTACCTTCACAGTATACACTTACCCCAGGTCTGGTTCCGGCACTGGGACCTCCTGTGAAATGAGATACAGTGCAACAATCACAGTACAGTACTTTAACATAGACAAATACCTCAGGCAGTATAACTTTGCTGAAACGAGCAGCTCTGATTTATTTAGGGGGATATAACAAGGACAGGGAAATCAGGTTAATTAGCTTATCACTCTAATAATCTACCTATGGCTCTGTGCACAGGCCTATCCCTATCAGTTACTGTCCCTAGGTACCCAAGCCCTAGTGCTAGTCCAAACCGTGGCAGCTGGTGGGGCCCTTTCACACAGAGAAAAGGAGAATTAAACAGTCAGCAGTACAGTAATTCCATTTGGATGTAATGTGGCAATTCAACAGGGGCGACCCTGAATTAGTACTCACGACCTCCAAATAAGATAGGGTCCTTCAATGTCAGCAGGGCTCACTTGAGGTACACAAACCTCTTCACACATCCATATAAAAGAAAGCACTATACCAGGCAGGCTGCATCTGTATCCGATCTAATTACTGCACAATACCGGGAGAACACACAGCAGATTCAGTTCCTGACAGACCGAGTGCAATTTTCAGCAATTCTTCCAGTCTTCTACAGGGTGAGCCTGGTTTCTACTCTTCAGAGATCCTTTGATTCTTTTCACAGGACAGTTCAGTCCTAACAAGCTGCAGACCGGAACTCTGGGCCTTACACACGTTTTTGACTAAAACTGCACACTGAAAGCACAGGGCTCCTTCCTTCTTCACTGCCAAAGCTCAACTGAAACTCCAACCGACAAAACCGGGCACTTCCTTTGAGTTCCTCCCAGTTCTTGACTGGATTGGCTATCCTCACAATAGACTGCTGCTGTTGGTCCAAAAGGCACTGAAGTCTAAACTACATCTCCCAGAGTCACTGCCCATACAATCCTCTTGTGGCTGGCTCAGATTATGAGTCCAAGTTTTGATTCGTCCAAGGCACCATTTTAGAGCTAGCTTACCCCACACTGATTGGTCCAGTTCAGCAGTTCAAAACTAGAATGGGAACTAGCAGACACAGTTCTGACTGCAAAGAAAGCAGGTTAGACAAACTGTAATTTCATTATTACTCTAAATAATTTCTGGCAAACAGTTACATCTTTCAGATAGGTTCCTTTGCACTCCTAGTGACTGCAAAATGAAGTGAATTGCAGCAGCTCAAGTGGTACTCAGAGAAGCACACAGTCCCCCATACAAACTAATTATGTCTGCAAGCAGACAGCTCTTAAAGAGACAGTACCAGAGGCTCTAAAAACACTCACTGATAAATGGCTTAAATGCCAAACACCATTCAGGCTTGGAGCATTCAAGCAAGCTCCTGGAAGTCTTTTGGGAACCCCCATTTGCAGGGGGGTTACACTTAGAACATGGGAACCAGAGGGAGGAGTACTCACTGGGGGGTGAGATACTGTCTGCCATGAAGCAGGAGAGGGATCTAGGGTTGATTATATCTGAGAACCTAAAGATGGCCAGACAGTGTGAGAAAGCAGTTAGAAGGGTCAGTGGGATGTTGGGGTGCATAAGAAGAAGCATCACTGGCGGAAAAAGGGTGATGACATCATACAGATCATTGGTGAGACCTCATATGGAGTACAGTGTTCAGTTTTGGAGGCTGCATCTCAAAAAGGACATAGACAGAGTGTAGGCAGTCCAAAGAAGGGCAACAAAAATGGTACAGGCGCTGCACCAGAAGTCATATAAGGAGATGCTGAAAGACCTCAATATGTATTCTCTGGATATGGGGGGGGGGGAGAGAGAGACATTCAAATACCTTAAAGAGAATGGACAAGAACTAGAGGACATGATATGGCACTGGAGGGAGGTTAAATCAGGGGTAATGTGAAGAAGTATTTCATTACAGAAAGAGTGGTGGATGCTTTGAACAGCCTCCCTGCAGGGCTGGGGGGAACAAAAATGGTGGAGGTATTCAAAAATACATGGGACAGAGAAAAGGGAACCCTAGGGACAGGCAGGAGGGAGAAACACACAGATCAGCTACAGTCTGCAGCGAAAGTAAAAGGTAGGAAAAAATGGGCAGACTAGATGTGCCAGCAGTCCTTATCTGCTGAGAAATTCTAGGTACTGTATCTTTCTTTGTATCTTGTGATGCAAATGGGATATCTTTTTTGTGCTGCTTCCATTTTGTTTTACAGTTAGCAAGTGAAACAAAATCAAATAACTGGAGTTAGGTGTTGGATAGAAACCAACACATGTAGCTTGCTTATCGGGACCCCTTCAGCTGGATTCTGCACTTCTCTGTTGAAGAAATGTCCTTGAATTTTTTTTCTACATTATAAATTTATTTTCATGACTCGTAATATGAAAAAAGATTATTTTTTGTATGAGTCAGGAAAAACGATAATTTTTTGTGATGGGAAATCCTTTCCCTGATCTCTAGTGGCACCCCCACCCTCTGATCACCATTCCCATAGTTTGTCTGGTGTCTAGTGGCACCCCTCCACCCTCTGACCATCATTCCCATAGTTTCTCTGGTGTCTAGTGGCACCCACCATCCACTGATTGCTGTCCTTTTTTTATTTCCCTTGTGTCTAGTGGCTCATCCTTTGATTGCTGTCCCTTTTTTCTATTTCCCAAGTGTCTAGTGGTACCCCCACACTACAATCACTGTCCCCCTTTTTATCATTTCCCTGGTGTCTAGTGGTGCCCCACAGCCTTTGATTACTATCCCTTGTTTTTCTGCTTCCCTGGTATCTAGTAACACCCACCACCCACCAATCGCTGCCTCTGCCTGCAAAAAGGAAACAGTTCTCAATGGTTTTTTTTGTAGAAGGTCCCTCGGCAGTCTGACCCCAACCAACCTACCTCCCACTCAACATCCACCACCCCACACCTCCACTACACCCCACACACCCTCACTTACATAGACAGGTGACAGGGCAAAGATCCACTATCCAGTCAAATACACGTCTTCCTACTGGAACTGGTGACTGGCTGCAATATGAAAAACTAAGGTAAATGCAGTTCAATCTATTTCAATGGGGTTTTCAACTTAGATGCATACCTTAGTCATTATTGCATATTTTGGCACAACATTTTCAACATGGCCTTTTAGGGACCCCATCTCACGGACAATGTCACTGGAATTTTGCAAATCCATCCTGAAAGGTGATGTCATGGTTGGTTGGTGAAATCACCTTTTGGCTACGATTTGAAAATTTTCACTGCCTTTGTTCATTGGGTGGGGTCATAAGAGGGGAAATGAACAATTAGGAATTATAATAAGGCAGATTTCACCACTATTAAGAATATAATAGGAACATACAATTGGAGGGAACTAGAAGGGAGATTTCTGGTTCATACTTCGGAAATAAATGTTGACGTTTTGCAGACAGGTATACAAAAGCATGTCCCCATAACCAAAAAATATAACAGGAGGGGGAGGGTACCTAAATGGATGACTCAAATGATTCATAGATTGATAAATAAAAAGAATAGGGCTTATAAGAAGCTAAAGAAAGACTCATCTGCTACTCGACTGTCTACATAAAGATCCCTTGTAAAAAAATGTAAACTGAACATTAAAAGAGGAAAGGCAAAGGCAGAATTATATCTGGCATTAACTAAGGGAAACAACCAAAATGAATTCCACGACTAGGTAGGTATTCTACAGAAAAAAACACAATCAGATAACTGTTTTAAGGTACCAGAAAAATCAAGTTCAAGATGAGCAGAGTATAGCTAATATGCTTGGTGCATATTTTCAAAGTGTGTACCTTGAGGAAAGCAATTTCTTCTCTGGAGAAGTTAAGATACGAGGCGATGTGGAATTAAGTATTCCTACTATAACTGTGGAACAAGTCAAAGCAAAACTGATGAAGTTAAAAAGATTCAAGTCAGAGGGACCAGATGGTTATCACCCAGCCTTCCTGACTGAAACAGCAGATGAGATCTCGGTACCTCTGTCAGTCCTGTTCAATAAGTCTCTAATAGAGGGGAAGGTCCTGGATGTCTGGAAGGTGGCCCATGTAACACCTATGTTTAAATCTAGGGATAGGACAAAACCTGAGAACTATCATCCGATGAGTATAACCTCATCATAGGTAAAGTGATGGAGAGTTTTATTGACAAACTTCTTGGTAATAACTTAAGGGCACTGAACCATGTAGATGTTTCCCAACATGGTTTTTCGGGTGGGAGATCCTGCACCACTAACTTATTGCACTTTTTTGAGCCGGTGAGTCAGGCCTTGGATGCTGGGAATCCAGTGGATGTTGTGTATTTAGATTACATGAAAGCCTTTGACTCTGTCTCACATGACATATTGCTTGGGGCCGTTCAGCAACTAGGTGTCGAGGGTTACCTTTGCAAATGGGTGGCAGCATGGCTACACAATAGGTATCAACAGGTACAGGTGAGGGGTTACCTCTCAACAAAGGGAAAGGTGACTAGTGTGGTTCCTCAGGGATCTGTGCTGGGGCCAAGGCTGTTTAACGTCCTAATTTCTGATATGCAGGTCTCTGAGGGAGTTTGGATCTGCAAGTACATGGATGATTCAAAGATTGAGGCCATGGTCAATAATAATGAGGCTAAAAGAAACTTTCAGAAACAAATATACCATTTTGAAAATTGGGTGAATAAGAATAGGTTGGAGTTTAACACTGCCAAATGCAAGGTTATGCACTTTGGACAAAATAATGTCAGAGCACAATATATGCTGAACTCCCAAACAATTATGGCCACAGATAGTGAAAATGATCTGTGGGTGGTCATATCAGACAGGTTGAGCTTTGACAAGCATAGTATGACCTGTGTCCACAGAGCAAACAGGATTGTTGGCAACTTGTTATGTAATATCAGAAGTAGGAAGAAAGAGGTTCTTGTCCCCCTCTACAGATCCCTAGTGAGACCCGCTTTGGAATATGGAGCTCCCTTCTGCTCAGTACAAAGTGTTGGTGGAAGTAGCAGAGTGGAGCATGTTCAAAGAAGGTTTACTAAGAAAGTGGGTTTAGATAATATACTGGAGTATGGCACCAGGTTAGAGTACCTGGGATTATACTCAATGGCACATAGAAGGATAAGGGGAGACCTGTGTTATGTTTATAGGTCACTGACTAATGGAATGTCAGGGAAAGCAGCAGGACTAATTTGGAAAGAAGGTCCCAGGCAATGTGCACGGGTTCATGACAAAAAGTTGAAAGGTAAAAAATACAGAACTAATAGAAGAGGAAGATGGTTCAGTCAGAGGGTCATGAATGTCTGGAATGGACTCCAGTGGAAGTGGTGGGAGCTGGTAGTTTGGAAGCTTTCAGGTATCAGTTAGATAGACATATGGGGGATAAAAAATGGAGTTACATCAACTAATGTCTAGAGACAGGTCCTTATATGGCTTTATAGCTTATGGATATTAACTTTTCCTATGAACCTATATTGAAAATTTGGGGTCAAAATATGTAAAAATGGTGAAGTTATGTGCATGCCTATACATTTAACTACACTCGTTCATAACTTCAGTAATTTTAAATATTTTCACCCCAGATTTTCAACATAGCCATTTGTTTACATCACCTCATGAACATGACAGCTGTCACTTTTCAAATCCTGGCCAAAATGTGCTTTCTCACCTGTGGTGTGGAATGACTTAGCAGTGGTGCGGAATGACGTTTCGGTGAGCATTTTAAAATTCTCAGCACAACATTTATGAGGTGGGGGTAATAACAAGCCTATGCTGACAGTTTGGTTGCTGTTTTGCCTGAAATGCTTTCACATGAACATACATGTATACACCTATGGAGAGATGGGACTGTGCTCCCACAACCAAATAGGGGTACGATTATACTATCTCAAAAAGTAAGGAAATTATTTGAAAAAAACATAATTAATGCACTAATTAGGGTTGGTTACAGCAACAAAAGTAGCAAAATGTGGCTTTAGGGTTTCCATCCTTAACACCCCACCACCAAATTGCATGCAGCAACAGGGGTGGGGTGTGCCTTTGGGTTCTCAACCCTAACGTTCACCTCATTCTGTGCTCTACCCATCTTGGCTTATTTACTCATGGAATGGGGTGAGCATTAGGGCTGACACCAGGTGAGATTTACTCCATGTACAGCAGAAGATGACAAGAGAGAGTATTTAACTGTTTTGAGACTGGGAATCATGAAGGTGTTTGAATGTACACCCTCTCATTCACCTTGCCACATTGTTTTGTGGGTCTCTCCATATCCAAGCATGTAACTGTCTAGCTGTCGAGCACAAGGTGGATCAATATGCCTTGGACCCCCTGCTAATATAAGAAAAGGGGAACCTTCTGAAATGGCCATTAGCGCAGAGCTCAAACTAGACATCGAAAACTTTCTGACCTCCCATGGAGGTTGGTGCGATTTCACACTGGACATGAAGTCACAAGCCCATCCGATACAGTATGTTTGCAAACTGTACTCAGAAACAAAACCTACTGTTAAGAAACATAACCAAAAAGGTGTAATGGTTGTCGCCCTGTATACTGAATTACAAGCAGTGGAAGCGGAGGTCCTAGTGCTGAAAAAGGAACTGGGCTTTAAATACTGAGAGGTAGGTGAGCAATGGAGAGAGCTGGAACAATAGAAACATAGAAACATAGAATTTGACGGCAGATAAGGACCGCTTGGCCCACCCAGTCTGCCCATTTCCCTACCTACTGGATAAGCTGAAGATCCTAGTTAACCAGCAGCCTACTTCTTCCTACCCCCAACCCCCAGAACTGCCTTATGACTATCCCATGCATGCTTGAATTCCACCACTGATTTTGACTCCACAACCTCCTCCGGAAGGCCGTTCCATGCATCCACAACCCTCTCTGTAAAAAATACTTCCTTAATTACCTCTGAGCCGCCCCCTCTATCTTCAAATTGTGCCTCTTGTTCTTGACACCTCTTTTTGAAAGATGCTACCCTCT
Source organism: Neoceratodus forsteri (assembly GCA_016271365.2). Classification (NCBI taxonomy): domain Eukaryota; kingdom Metazoa; phylum Chordata; order Ceratodontiformes; family Ceratodontidae; genus Neoceratodus; species Neoceratodus forsteri. The sequence goes on along the minus strand of JADMNL010000028.1, from coordinate 36,386,454 downwards.
TGGACTTTGTTGATTCCCTTGAGGTACCTAGAACGTTTCTATCATGTCCCCCTCTCCCTTCTTTCCTCGAGGCTATACATATTAAGCTCCTTAAGTCTCTCTTCATATGTCTTCGGTGCAGACCCTGCACCATTTTAGTGCCCTCCTCTGGACGGCTTCCATCCTGTCTATGTCTTTGCGGAGATTGGGTCTCCAGAACTGCACACAGTACTCCAGATGGGGTCTCACCAGCTGTCTGTACAGAGGATAATAACTTCCTGTTTTCTACTGGTGATGCCTCTCCTATGCCATCCCAGTATCCCCAACCCTCCTTGCTGCCCTCTCACATTGCTTGCCAGTCTTTAGGTCATCTGATATGACTACCCCAGGTTCCTTTCCATTTTTGTTGTTGTTAGTATCTCACCCCCATTGTGTACTCTTCCCTGGGTTTTGTTTCCCAGGTGCATTACCTTGCACTTCTTAGCATTGAATCTAAGCTGCCATACATTTGACCATTCCTCTAACCTTGCCAAATCCCTTCTCATCCTTTCCACCCCACCCTGGTGCATCAACTCTGTTGCAGATCTTAGTGTCATCTGCAAAGAGACATACTCTTTCCTTCAGTCCTTCTGCAATGTAAACTATAAAGACATTGAAGAGGACCAGTCCTAATACTGAACCCTACGGTGCCACACTAGTAACCCTCCTTTCTTCTGAGTGGACTCCATTTACTATTACTCTCTGTGTCCTATTCTCCAGCCAGTTCTTTTACCCAGGCTGTCATCTTGGGACCACTCCCAGGCTGGCTAACTTGTATATTAATCTTTTGTGTGGGACTGTGTCAAACGCCTTGCTAAAAGTCTAGGTAGGCCATGTCCACAGCCCTCCCTGATCTACTACTTTGGTCACCCCAGTCAAGAAATCTATCAGATTCGTCTGGCATGACCTTCCGCTGTGAATCCATGCTGCCTGGGTCCTGTGCCCCTCTGGCCTCTAGATACTCGACAATTCTTTCCTTTAGAAGTGATTCCATCATTTTCCCTATCACTGAGGTTAAACTAACAGGTCTATAGTTTCCTGCTTCTGCCTTGCTCCCACTTTTGTGAAAGGGAATCACATCTGCCCTCCTCCAGTCCTCAGGTACCACCCCATCCTCCCATGATTTGTTAAAAAGGGTAGTCAGTGGTGTCACTAGTTCTACCCTTAGTTCTTTTAGAATTCTGGGATGAATCCCATCAGGCCCCATTGCTTTGTCCACCTTCAGTTTAAGAGTTCTTTCAGAACCCTTTGTTCTGTAAATAGGCCGGGTATCAACTTCTGTATCTAGAGTGTGTTACTACTGTTTGTTTTTATGCCTCCCCTCTTCTTTGTAAATACTGAGCAAAATATTTGTTTAGTATCTCTGCCTTTCACAGTCTCCCTCTGCCCACCCTCCCTCCCTTTATTAAGCCTCACTATCCCTCCCTTGGTCTTCCTTCGCTCCCTGATGTACCTATAAAAGGTTTTATCCCCTTCTTAACTGAGTTGGCTATCTTTTCCTCGGTTTGGGCCTTTGCTGTTCTGACTGCCTTCCAGCCTCCTTTTGCTTTAACTGATACAGTTCTCTGTCCTGCTCCTTCTGCGATTCCTTGTACTTCCTGAATGCTTTCTTTTCTCTTGAACCTTCACTGCCACTTCCTTTGAGAACCATAGTGGTTTCTTCATCGTCTTGTTTTGTTTATTTGCTTCACACAAAGGCTCGTTACCTCTGTGATGGCAGTTTTATTATTCCATTGTTCTTCCACCCCTCCTTCCTGCCCATTTGCTAGTGCGTTCCTTAGGCACTCACCCATTTTGGCAAAGTCAGCCCTCCTAAAGTCCAGTACTTTTGTCTTTGTATGGCTTGACTCTATTGCTGTGTTTATTGTGAACCATACTGTTCGATGGTGCGCTAGTTCCCAGATGGCTACCCACTTCTACATCTGTAATCCTCTCACCATCTCCATTTGAGAGAATCAAGTCTAATATTGCTCCCTCTTGAGTGGGCTCCAGTACTAGTTGTCTAAGGCATGCCCCCTGTAGGGCATCTAGAATAACCCCACTCTTCGAAGTGGCAGCTGCAACTGCACTCCAGTTAACATCTGGCATATTCAGATCACCCATCAGCAATATCTCCCCTTTTTCTGCCATTCTAAGTATACTTTCTATCATTTCCCTGTCCATTTCCTCCCCCTGAGAAGGGGGTCTGTATACAACCCCTGTGCGTATTGTGGTGCCATTGCCTGTCTCCAAATTTACCCACAGTGCTTCTTCTCCTCCCTGTTTACCCTTTTGTTCTGTTGCTTTTATTCCTTCCCTTATGTAAAGAACTACTCCTCCTCCTCTTTTACCCTCCCTGTCCCTCCTGTACAGTGTATCCTGGTATGTTTATGTCCCAGTCATGGTTTTGTGTGTATCATGTTTCTGTGACTGCCACGATATCAGATGTTCTTCCTCCATCAAGGCCACTAATTCAGGAAGCTTGTTACCCAGACTACGGGCATTAGTACTCATTGCTCTCCATTTTTTGATGGCTTTACCTTCCAGTGCAGCATCCCCCACTGACCGTTCTACCTCTGTCTTTTTCTCATTTAGTACCCTGTTTTGTAGGGAGAGGCTGGGATTTTCCTGCTGCTTGTCAGTGCCTCCCCCTTTGACTAGTTTAAAAGCTTGCCAATGAAGCATTTAAACCGATTGCTCAAAAGACTTGTTCCCTTCCTGGACAGATGCAGACCATCCTGCCAAACAATTGAAAAACTTAGGAACAAGACACAGAATGAACTTGAGAGTACTGTACAGGAAAAAGAGAGCTTGTTAGGTTGAGAGAAGATTGTGAAAGGCCACAGTACATCAGGATAAGAAGCATGTGTTACAGTTGAATGACTTGCTTACTGGTATGAATGATACTCTGTGGATTGAGTATGATGAGTTGTTGGAAGAGTTTGGGAAATGTCAGGAGGCATTGGACAGGGACATTAGAGAAAATTAGGAAGTGGGCTATGCTTTCAGAGTTTTTCATGATCATGTCAGTAAGATGATGAAATTGCATCAGCAGTTGGCAATCCTGAAGGGTCATTTTTGGGCTATGCCACATGACCAGCCCATCGACCTGTCAGCGATGATGGAGGAACTCAAGATCATGGTCCCTGGGACACCAGAGAGTTGAGGCCTCACCCACCGGTGGTCGCTTTGAAAAAGAAAGACAAGGTGGAAATGGAGTGCTTGATTCAGAAGGTGATCACAAAAGTTGGGATCTCTAATGCTCATGCCAGTGTGTTGAGAAACGTAGTCTCCAACATGTTGAAAAAGGAGGTGGAACAACAGACCCTCCTTCAGGTCATGGCAACCACCATGGCTAAGGTGGTCATCAACCGCATGGCAGGGCAGCAAAGGCCTACCCTGAATGCTTTGCAGTTTGTGCAAGTCATCCAAAGTATTGTGGACAAGATAGGCTATATGGCTCAGGTGACAATTTTAGTTGCCATTTGGAAAAAGTACAAAATCATTGAGAAATGCTCAGCCTTGAAGTTGAGCACAGGGTAAAGGTTTTGAAACAGACTGTAGACCCTATGTTGTGGGCCAAGTTGCTGGAAGGCATAAGTTATGACATCACAGTCTCATTTGAAGCCATCGCATCCCACCTTTTGGTGGTACACAACCCTAACATGGTCAGTGAAATGCTCGCCCATCCGATAAAGCAGCATGCCAAAGAGACTGACCCAGTATGAAGGCCAACTGTGGCCCACATACATAGCAGGCAAAGACCTGGCTGGTGAACATTCCAACAGTGATTCAATTGAGTACAAATGCCTGTGCTTGAAAAATGTACAGCCTGCCCTTCACGAGAAGGTAGAGACAGCAGTATTCTTGAGATGGGACAGCTTCGATGAGATTATGGAAAAAGTTGAACTCGTGTACCAGATTTTTGCACAGGACTTGGGCTCAGGTTCCAAGGTCAAAGTGGCCACAGTGCAAAAGAGCACTGAGTCATCCACCAAGTATGTAGTGGAAGGAAAACCAAAGGATTCCCAACAGGAAAAGCCTTCCAACCAGAACTGAGGAGGCTCTAACATGAAGAGACAAAGGTATCAGCAGAAGTCAAACCAGCAAAATGGAAAGGAAAACAACAGACAACATCAGTGGTCCTGCCCTTCTTATAGAGATTTGGCTGTGGAGAATGCACGGCTTTCAGAGTTTAAGACCAAGGTCCAGTCACTCACTGTCTCAATACCAACCAAAGTCATGGTGGCCATTCCCTCTGCTCCTCCAATGGATGAATCCAATGGCAGTGAGCAGTCAAAGTCTCCATACTCTGAAGTGGTACAAATGCTTTGGGAGATAGATTCCATACTCAATGACCCCAAGCAGAAGCAAAGTGAATCAGACTGATGGTGTCAGGCCCCAGTTCACATCATTACAACCTTGGTAACAGATGATCCTGGATGCCCATGTGTAGAAGCGCTGGTTGGGGCTGCCAGCTCAAATTACTTCTAGATATGGGTGCCACTGTTTCAATGCTGCATGAAGATGATCTGCAGCTATCTCACTGGTCCATGGAGAATTCCACTTCTACCCAGACCTTCGAGGGGACCATGATTACAACATACTTGTCCAAACCAATACCAGTTGTCATCAGTACCTTAGAGGTAACACACCGTTTTGATCCCATGGTATTATGTAATCACCATGTTATCACCAGAGTATCTTGGGAATAGATTTCCTCTCATGCTATGGGTGTGTAGCAGTCTTAGCCATTCAGCTACTACTCCAGGTATCTGGTCAATGCCACATGCTCCTCGTTTCTGATTCATATGTGGTAGCAGCCGTGTAGGCCAATGACATGGAGTATGACATCACCCTCATGCTTCAGCAGCATGAGCTATGCCCTCAATTGAAGCAATTTTGGAAAGGCTTCAAGATGCCTTTGCCAAACACAAAAATCATTGTGGAAGAATGAACACCTTAATACAAACCACCATTTAAAAAAATACCCTTTTCCAGCAAAGGCAGTACCCTTTTTGAGGGCCACAATTGACTCACTCTTGAAACAAGGGGTCATAAAGCCCTGTGTATCCATAGTCAACTCCCCTATCTGAAGAAGCCCAAAAATAGCTGGAGGCTTACCATTGATTACAGAACACTCATCCAAGTCACTCCCAGTTGTGCATCCACAGTGGCACATGCCCCAGATGTGCTCAAACTTCAGAAACCAAAACACAGGTGATTCAGTACCTTGGACATCTCCAATGGTTTCTGGTCACTCCCACTGGCCCCTGAGAGCCAGTACAAGTTTTCCTTCACTTTTGAAGGACATCAGTATATGTGGAACTGCCACCCACATAGATTCTGCAATAGTCCCTCCCTTTTCTACATCCACATTAGGGAAGCCATATGAGGCTTCTCCACACCAGACTGCCTCCTGCATTATGTGGATGACCTTCTGTAGGCCACAGCAGGCCTGGAGAGACACCTGGAGCTCCTAGATGAGCTCTTGACACTCCTGCAGAGGGCAGGCCTCAAGTACAACCCTGCAAAAGTACAATTGTGCTTTCCTGAAATTTATTTTTTGGGTCTGTGCATCACTGCTGAGGACAGGAGTCCCTTCCTGGATGGTTCCACTACTGTAAAACATTAGGGATGCCCTTGACATCCCCGACAGTCACGGGAACAATGCCGACTGTCGGCATTGCTTCGGCCGGGAAACTGTCTTTTCTATGGGAGCCATGCACCTGCACTCCACCATCTCTAAATTTACAGCTCTGAGTCAGAATTGCTTCAGGGTGGAGACAGAACACCAGGAGTTGTGGTGTTGAGCACAGTAGACCACCAGAGTGAAAAATCTCAACCTGGCAAGATTTGTCACTGTGGTGGTATTTTCCCTGTTGTCGAGTGGGTGTCTGGATGTGATATCTGCCTGGACAAGGTACAATATACTCAGAACTTGCAACTATCTACCAGTGTGTCTACTCTTAGAAGTTTCCTGGGTATGGTAAACTATTCCAGAGATCTCATTTGTAATTTTGCACAAAAGGACACACCCCTGTATGAGCTACTGAAGAAAAAAGTCCCCTGGCAGTGGGGTACCAGAACATACAGCTGCTGTCACTTCTTTGGAAAAGGCCTTGGCCCCTGTTCCACCTTTGGTGAACCCTAATCGAGAACTGCCATTTCATCTGGAAACTGCCATCTCTGATGTGGGCATGTCAACAGTCCTTGCACAGAAGGCAAATGGCACCATGTGGCCTATTGCCTATGCCTCACAGATGCTCTCCCTTGTAGAACAGAAGTACTCGCTGTGTGAGAGAAATCTCCTGGTAAAGTTCTGGGCCATAAATACTTTAAGTGCATCATAGGGTTTTCCCCTATTGTGCTGCACACCAACCACCCCCTCCCTCCCAATTTCCTACTGGCAGACAGAATCAAAGATGGCAGTGTGTCTAAGACCAGACTCACACATTGGTCCCTCCTCCTACAAGATTAAGGCATCACTGTGCTTCCTACCAAAATCCCCATCATCTTGCCACATGGACTCGTATACCAAGGAGATCCCCAGGAGTGTGGCCTAGAGTCACCCATTCTGCTAGAACCAGGCCCCTTCCTCCCTGCTAGTGAGCATACCCTGAATGATCTTGCACTTCACTGTATCTTTAAAAATGGATCTTCTTCCTATCAAGAAGTAGAACAAATTGTAGGCTTTGGGGTTCATGGCCTTTACCCAACAGGTGACAGCTCGGAGGTATCCAGGAGGTGCACCATTAAATCTTCACAGTGTGCAGAACCTGCTGCTGTTACCTGTGCCCTGGAGATCGTCCACTGCAAAGGTGAGGACACCATCATCTTCTATGATTATTCCTGGGTATGCAATCTGTTGACAGAATTTCTTTCTTTCTGGAAGACCCATGATTTTGCCTCTTCAGAAGGCACCCCTGTGAAGTATAGGAACCTGTTCACAAATATTGTCAGCCTAGTTGAGCAATTTGTTTTCAGGCTTTATATATGCAAGGTTAAGGAGCACTCCAAGTCTGAGCCTTTCCAGGAGTACAATGATTGAGCAGACACCATGACAAAGGATGGTGCTCGAAGGGGAAGATGGAATATGCAGACTCCCACTGAGGCCCACACAGTAGCTGCACACAAAAGTGGTCCCTCTGGATCTAACTGCAGTGCAAATGGCAGAATCAGAAATAAAAGAGGTATATGAATATCTCTCAAAGGAAATAGAAAAGGAAATGTCTTTGAATAACCCATTCAAAAGACATTCTGACAACCTCCAACTCTTGACAGACCAGAAATTGGTCCTGTATCATTCTGGTGATCAAAAACTGTGGGTGATTCCCCAATCACTCTGATCAGAATTTATCCACCAGGTCCGGTATGACAACTGATGTCCAACATTATGTGGACAATTGCATTACCTGTACTCAAAACAACCCTATCCCTGGGAACAAAAATGGCAGACTACTTCCACAAAGGCAATCAGGCCCCTGGAATGCAATTCAAATTGATTTCATTGGGATCTTGCCCACCACTCATAGACACAGCAAGTAGGCACATAGAAACATAGAAACATAGACTTTGACGGCAGATAAGGACCACTTGGCCCACCTAGTCTGCCCAGCTTCCTACCTAGAGGATAGCTGCAGATCCTATATAACCTGTGATCACTGACTTCTTCTTGAAATGGGTAGACACCTTCCCATGAAGAACAAATATTGCAAAAGCCACTGCCCAAATCCTGGTAGATCACGTATTTACCAGTTGGGACCTGCCCCTCAAGGTAGATTCTAATAAAGAGACTAGCTTCAGAACAGAACTACTGCGAGAATGTTTGTAGTTATTGGGAGTCAGCCAGAAGTTCCATATCTCTTGCCACCCTCAGTCCTTTGGACAGGTAAAGAGATCCAACAGACAGATTAAACTAATGTTGTGTAAATTTGCAACTCAGAATGCTGCAAGTTGGGAAACTCTATTGCCCTTACTCTTAAGGGCAATCAGAGCTACCCCAACTGCAGTAACCCAGTGCATACCCTTTGAGGTGATGACTGGCACACAAATGAGATTACCAGAACATCTGTGGATTGATCTGAATACCCCAACCACAGACAGAGTGTCAGTAGATGCTAATGTCAAACAACTGAAGGACAATCTGGTCCAAACTTACCTGTTTGTTTTCAAATATTTGGGCCAGGCCCAACAGCAATTCAAAATGTACTTTGACAAGAATGTCAAAGAAGTCGATTGACATGTGGGAGACCAAGTTATGGCACTGAAATTCTCCACTCCAGCATACCCGTTTGACAACAAATGGGTGAGTCCCTATGATATCATCAACAAATTAAGCCCTGCTGTCTACCAAGTGCGGGCAACAGACCACAAGAAACAGATGGACAAATGGCATCATGCCAGTCAACTGAAACTGTGCAAAGGTGATTAATGTTCCTGGATGAGGGAGGAGACCTGTCCTCTAAACTGTTAATTTCTTTGTTTTTCTTAAATGAAATCACTCTCGATAACCCCTTTCCTTATCCTGGGCATCTGGAAGGCACTATCACAACCAGATGCAGACGAGACCTTGAGGAATCTCTAGATTGTTCTTGGACCTCTAAGCTGAGGTCCACACCTATTTCCAGCCATACCTCCTGAAGCAAAGGTGGCATTCAACTCTCGTCTACTCATGTGACTGTTCAAGAGGGAAAAGATGCATATTTCAGAGCCATGGAGGTTTGCCCAGAGAACTCAACTCTTCAAACTGAATGGACAACTGGTAATCTCACTGGACAAGAAATTCCAGTGGCCTGCCTTGCAAAAGGAATATTTCAATGGAACTTTGTGCATACATCAAGTTATCAATGCCATATGGGCTTCTACAACTTCACAGCAATGATGAGCCCAGACTTTTGTTACCAGTTTCCTAATACCACCATGTACCCCAACTTTGTCAATCAACCTATTGCAACAATTGTTCTTTTTCTTACAGTCATCCCACTATCCACAAATGAATCACTACAATCCATAATTATGGAGCCAGGCCTGCCCTGTGGCATGGCCACAACCTCTGTCCCTGGGACTCTGATTAACAATGTTCAATTTATGCATGTTCCTGTTATTTTGAACCTTACCCACTGTAAAATATTGAGCTTGTCAATTGTTCCACTACTAATGTGTCCAAATTTCACACTGTAAAGCTATTAGATATAATGGTAATTTATCAGGCATGTGCACAAGACACTGTAGCTGGACATCAGACTATGAAAAGAAAGGAATGTTTTGCCACAAATGCCCTAAGCGGAGTTTGGGATTTTCAGATGTTACAAGCATAACTGGTACTGTATGAGAATGTTTGGATTTGGAATGTCAATTTGGAACAGAGACGATTTAACTAAAATTCATGGACATGCTAATATATTTAACAGTAAGTTTATCACAAAATCTCATACAGCCCATGTTACGTGGTATATGTCCTTTATTGCAACACTTATTGCAGTGTCAGTGGCTCAACAAGTAGCACACTCACCTCTGAGGCCAGGAGACCAGAGGACTGTGGATTCAATTCACACACCTGGCACTTGGGTTACTACCCCAATACCGACACTGTAGAGCAGCATGAGGGGGGTGCTGCACTTCTGGGGTGCCATTTTTTTGGATGAGACATTAAACTGAGGTCCCATCTGCCTGTTCTGGTGGTAGTTTAGGTGGATGGTAAAGATCCCATGGCACTTATCAAAAAGAGTAGGGAGAGTTTATTAAGTTAAGGAAATCAAAGAAAGCATACTTCATCAAAGAGAAAAGCACCATACCCATAATAACTTAATACAAAGTACTTAAATCCAGATTGTACTGTGAAACAGAGGGTACATGAAACAAAACAAAAATGTGCAAAAAAAAATTAGGATTTCATACAGTGATCATACATATTTACTGGGTTATTTTACCTTTATAACCTTTTAGAGGTATTCCTATTGCAGCCATAGGCTTGTAGTTCTAAAAGTACTATTTATGTTATTGGCACACTTGCATTTGTGACCCAGGTCATATTCTGCTTCAGGGCTCTAAGGTGATTCCTGGTCAGTGTTTTTGCTTCTGTGTAATATATGTCCTGAACCTCAGATGTAATTTTAAGTACCAATACATTATGTTCAATATGTTTTTGTTGAAGGGCAAATAAACTTCTGGCATTCCATTTATACCACTTAATTACTAAAATTATAATGTGTAGTTTACTCTTATCCCATTTCTGCCCAATCTGCATAATGTCCCCACAAGCGCATTTCATATGTTGCATTAGAGAACCAAGGTTCACTCCGGTGTGCTGCCAAAGACCCCTCAAAACCCTGAATATATGTACATAAAAAGAAAAGATGGCTAATGCTTTCTAATTGCTCTCTATATTGTGGTCTACTACATATTTGTTCATCTGAAGTCTCATGTTTTTGATTATCTTTGACGTTTATTCTGTTATGACAGCTTAGCCAATGTAAATCCCATAATTTATTAGGAATTTGTTTTTCTTTTAGTAAATGCAAATGTGATGTGGTATATGTGGGTGGACATGTTGGAAAGGTAATTTCTTCATGGAAATGATGAGCTATAATCCACTGATACACCTCTTTCTTTGGATTAGTAAGGGTCAGCTCAGCTGTAATATGCCACTGTTATATTTTAGTAAAGGTTCCCTAATGTAGTGGGGAGCATTAATAACTCTTCTTAAGGGTCCTAATGTTCCTATGTCCCTTTGCCTGAACCATGTAATATAAGAGTTATAAAGTAAGGAAGTCCAAACATGTCTGGAATATAGCAGTAAAGATTTTAAATTAGTTAGTATAAATATGTTATAACTTATAATAAAACACTAAAGGGTTTACCATCCCCAGTTCACCCTCTGTAATAGGTAGGTACAATTTTTTCCTCTTAATAGCACTGAGCCTACTGCCCCAAATTGCTTGAAAAAAAATGCTATAAACTATGGTTTCTAATATATGTGGTGGTGGGAAAATATGACTAATGTATATAAATAAAGGCAAGAGATATGATTTGATCATATGTATACTTTTCTGTTTGCTAATATGCCATTTGTTCCATTGTGTTACTAAACGTTTTCCCTGCTGCAGTTTTGGTTCCCAGTTTAGGGTGTCTGTACTTGTATGTCCAAAGGTGATGCCTAAAAGTTTAATGGGCTCCTCTGTAAGCTTTATTCTCCCTGCCATCTTCTGTCTCTGATCAATATGTCCTAATTGGCATCCTGAGCATTTGTTCAGATGTAAATTGGCCCCTGCATGTTTGCCATATATGTGACACTGTCGAAGTGCTTCTTCTGCTGATGAGCTAATACATACATCTTCTGCATACGTTAATGCTCTAGGTATATCTGAGTTATCTGGGGTACTAATAGGGTATAAACCAACCATGGAATTTAAAATGTGTAAAAGGGGTTCTATACAAAATGCATAAAGGGCTTAATGGGCAACCCTGTCTTACTCCTTTAAGTAGTAGTATCATATGGCCCTTCCAGCCTTTTACCAGAGGTGTAGCAGTCACTGTTCTATACAAGGTTTTTATCCAAGAGATAAATTGTGAGGGGATACCATACTTTGCAAGGATCTCCTATAAACATAATGGGCTGGATATTCAAACTGCACCCAAAAAGTGCACAACAGCAGGAGCAAGCCCAAGTCAATTGCACACATGCATAATACACGCGGGCCCAGATATTCAAAAGGGTTGCTCCATGCGCAACAGGGTTGCGCATGCGCAAGTCCTACATTGCGCCATTCTGCGATATTCAGCAGGAGGCAGTTGCTCCACTGGCAACAGGTTGTGCAAAAGAGCAATGCAAATGAATGCATGCTCAACAGGAGGAGGAACCATGTAACCTCGCAACCTGATATTCAGTCGGGTTGTGAGAGTTGTGCATGCGCAACCCCAACCCACGCCTGCACAACCTTGAGCCAAAAAAAGGATCAGTTGAGGGCCACCCACAGGTGAGCTGCTGTATTGCAGGGCACAACACAGCAGCTGCCACCCTGGCTGGCCCCCAACTCGGTCCCTGTGTCTCCCCCCACCAGCCCGATCATGGGGCATCACAGTTACATGAAACCCCCACACATCTCCCACAGCCCAATCGCGGGCAGTACACGCACATGAACCCCCACACACACACATCTCCCACAGCCCGATCGCGGGCAGTACAAGTACATGAACCCCCCCACACACACATCTCCACAGCCCGATCGCGGCAGAACCTGTAGACCCCCCAGTGCCCGATCGCGGGCAGAATGTAACCCTCCTCAACTCAAATAACTCCCTGGTGGTCCAGTGGACGTAAAGCCCGATCACGGGCAGAATGTCACAGCACAACCCCCAAACATCTCCCTGGTGTCTAGTGTCCCCACACCCGAAGCCCCTCACCCGCTCCCCCCACGCCGGCGGGCGGCAGCACCGCCCGCCGCCCCACCGCCCGCCGACTGATTGTCCGGTAGGGCTGCACGCCTTATGGTGCAGAGCTACAGCCAATGGGCGGCAGCCCATACCGCATACGACAGTCCAGATTTGTGAATTCGCTGGGGAGGGTTACATTCTGCCCGCGATCGGCACTGGGGGTCACACGGTTCTGCCCGTGATCGGACACTGGGGGAATCCAGGTTCTGCCCGCGATCGGGCTGTGGGAGATGTGTGGGGCGCATATGTACGTGTTCTGCCCGCGACCGGGCTGTGGGAGATGTGGGGCGACATGCGACGTGTTCTGCCCGCGACCGGGCTGTGGGAGGTGTGGGGTGACATGTACGTGTTCTGCCCGCGATCGGGCTGTGGGAGATGTGGGGGGGTTGCTGTAACTGTGATGCCTGCGATCGAGCTGCATTTAAGGCTGGTCCCCTCGGCTGCTGCCTGGCAGGGTGGCCAGGAGCAAGTCCTCGGGATCGCGCACCTACATGCAATGATGAGACAGTAACAACACGCAATAGATGCAAATGGCCCCCTGCGCCTTTGCATAAATTGTGGCCCCATTGCATGTCACCTTGAATATCGGAATTTTACGATGGCGAATGGTACTTGGCGCCACCGCAAGTTTAATGCTCAACTCTGGCAACTTGCGGTAGCGCAAGTTCCACTGCGCCATGCGCAAGTGTTGGGTTTCAGGGTGATATTCAAAGGAGCGTTCAACCGCAACCTTGAATATCACCCCGCCACACCCTGGCGCAACTATTTTGAGCGGCGCAGGGGCTTGCGCCTCAGACTGGCGCAGTTTGAATATCTGGGCCATGATATTCAAACATGGAGCAAGACAAATTGCGCAACCAGCCAACGTCTGAATATTGCACAACCTGCGCCATAGCGCAACCAGGAAGGGGAAGCTGAGCAGAGATGATGCGCCATAGTGCAACAAAGGCAGCCCAGCTGAGCAGTCCAGAGGCGCTGTAGCACAAGCAAAGAGACCCCCAGCAGCAGAGCAATGGAACTGCACAACCAGGGAGGTAGGCAGGAGCCCACCACCCATGCCACAGTTGGGCACAGGGACACACTGGAGAACCAACAATGTACCCCCACACCCCAAGCACAGCATAACTAGGGGAGGGATGGAACAGCCACAGGACCATGGGGACAAGCAAAGAAAGCACATCCCGGCCGTAGCACTGCAGCACACCCACTGGCAATCTGAGAGTGTGCCACAAAAGGGGGCGACCACCCCAGTGTCCAGCAGCCCCTGTGTGCACAGCACACCCAGCACTGTGACCCCAAGACACCACCCATGTGCAGTGATCAGCACTGCAGGAATCCTCAGGCCCCCCGCACACTGCAACCTCGTGAACCACAGAACTATACAAGCCAAACCCACCATGAGCACCCAGCAGTGGGTGGCAGCACACTGCAATACTGAGTGGAAGCCACACCACACCAGAGACACCACCCCACACACACACACACACACCATACCCATGACCATACCACCCAGATGCCATGCAACCACTGCAACTGAGCACCTATAGCCAGCTGCAAATCAGAGACCACCACAGTATTCATATCAAAATATAAATGTAATGAAGAAGAATAACAAGAACAACAAAGCAACTATGTACATATATACAAAGCAGGGGTGGGGGTATGGGTATAAGGTAGGGGTGGGTAAGGGGCAGGGGTGAACAACCGGGAGAGGGAAGGTGGGGTGTGGTGATGGACAGCTACCAGCCAGCAGCCTGCCTTCCTTCCACCTGGTGCTGTGCCCGGGGCCTCCTCCGGCGCCATATCCCATGCCGCTGCATGTCCAGAAGGATGGCATGTGAATCCATGGCCACCTGTGTGAGCCTCCGCAGTGCTTGCTAGATGCGATGCAGGATCTGGATACCTAGGACAAGGGATCAGAGTAAATAGCTGTGACTGTCCACATCCCTGAATCCCACCCATCATGCATGGCATACAGCCAAGTGCCCTGCTCCTGTGATGGACTGCACCCACCCACAGACTGTGCAAAAAGACATGCCCAACCAGGCAGCAACAGCCATGTGTAACCACTGCACTCACACACCGCCCATGTCCATCACAGCACAACCAAGGCTGCCCAGTGACGTGGCTACGTGATGGGATGCTAGTGCCACAGCCATGTGCCCAGTGCATGCATGGACCACCAGTGATGCACACACACACATGCAGTGCCACTGGACAGTGATGACTGTCACATGTTGGGTGCATGGTAGTGTAGTCCTTGGATGGTGGCCATGCCCCCCACAGCATGCAATAGCATCCATGATGTAATGACACTCACCCTCATCAAGCTGCTGCTGCTGGTGCTGCTGTGGCTGTGGCTGCTGCTGCTGGGGCTGTGGCTGCTGCTGCTGCTGTGGCTGTGGCACACCACCTCTGCCAGCTACCCCGGCACTGCCATCCCATGCCTCAGCCTGGGCCCGCCTCCGCTCCTCCATGCCTGTGGGAGACAAATGAAGAGAAACACATCAGTGAGATCCCAAAGCAGACAGCAGCTTGCCCCATTGAGTGTGCCTGCCCACACAACCAGACCCAAACAGCACACACTGCAAACACCTTCACAGCAAACCATAGCCCAACCCACTCCCATAGCAGGTCACACACACAGTGTCACTCATGCAGACAATACCGGTGCATACACAGCACACCCACCTGGCCTAGGCACAATGCCCCTCCTGGCATGAGACCTGAGGCACTCCAGCAGAGCACGCTCCCTCCTTTGCAGGTCACTATAGTGGTGCCTGCACTGCTCAGGAGTCCTCCTCTGCCCAGTGGCCTGCTCTAGGGCAGTTGCCACCTGCTGCCACAAATGGGTGCGTGCCATCTGCAGGGGCACTCCCCCAAACAGTGTCCCATGGTGAGGCTCCACCACAGTCACCAGGTTTGCCAGCTCCAAGGCCCCCCCACTGTGGAGCTCTCCTGCGTGCCATTCCACAGTTATACAGTGGCAATATGGTGCTCCGCAGCGTGGCAACCCCACGTGGAAATGTTGTGCAATACAACTCCATGAGTCCCTATAGCGCTGTTTGTACACCGCCGTCGGTCCACATCACACTGTCACTGAACAGCACGATAGAGCCGTACACATGCCAGACATACAGCGCCAGGGGGCAAAGGTCGGGCACAAGGTCATGGGTCAGTGACGCAAGGCCACGCACAGTGCCATCGGACATCTACACATCCTGCGTGATCAGTCACCTGTGTGCCAGTGCCACAGTGAACTATTGCGCAGTTGTGCCACAGCGCCATTTGGTTACCAGCGCTGTAGCGCCACTGGCACAATGGTGGCCATGTCCGGAATTGCTGATCGCACACAGCATGTCATCAGCGTGGCAGATGCCTGCGTAAGCTACCTGGGCATGCACAATGCGGTGTACTACACAGTCACAGAAATGCGCCATTGGCTCAGCCGGCTCAACCATATTGAACAAATCGCAACGGCGCGATATTCAGCCGACACATGCAAATCATCTGATCAGCCATTCAAAGGCGCAGTGGTGCAATTTGCATCTCATTACAGTTGCTTCACTCCTAATTTGCATGCATTGTGCTATAAATATTCAACAGTGGACTGCGCTGGCCAGATTCGGGTACTGCAGGAGAGAGGTGAGTTGCAAGCTGTGTGATCTGGGCAATGGTCATGGGATATCGCTGTAGACTGCACAGTGACAGGTGTCCACTTCCATCCATACAGACCGACATGAC
Organism: Neoceratodus forsteri; assembly: GCA_016271365.2. NCBI lineage: Eukaryota > Metazoa > Chordata > Ceratodontiformes > Ceratodontidae > Neoceratodus > Neoceratodus forsteri. The sequence goes on along the minus strand of JADMNL010000028.1, from coordinate 36,370,278 downwards.
CGAGCAAGGACCAGGTGAGGATGAAGATGGTGGGCGAAACAGGAGGCCCAACTTCACCAAGTCAGAGACAGAGGCACTCTTCCAGACCTACCTGGAAGAGGAGCCACTACTGAGTGGACGGCGGGCACTTCCGGGTCCATGCTGCTGCATGGGAGGGGTAGCTGAGTAAACCTGCACGGAAGCCACCAGTGCACCGTGCAGGAATGCAAAAAGATGGGGACAAACTGGAGATGGGTCAAGAAGAAGGTGGCAGCCCTCAGGCGACGCGTGCTACTGCAGGCAGTGGCCAGCCAGAGGTGTCAGAGCTGACCCCGGTGGAGGACCGTCTGGCTGCATCAATGCAGCGTAGTGCTATAGAGGGCGTACCAGGAGGTGGATTCCAGACAGGTGGAAGCCCATCACTGCACGGTATAACATGGTGATGGTGTTGGGGGGGAGGTTGATCACATGCACTAATATGTTCTCACTTTCTGTTACAGATCCTGTTCATCTGCAGGGGATGGTGGTGGTGGGACCATGCAGAGTGGAAGACCTGCCAGTGTTGGTGGAGGGTCCATCCATCTCTGCTGGCAGCCGGCATGCACTGCACCAGCACGCATGCCTGGCTGCCACCTCTGTTGTCAGTGTGTCAGGTGTGGGGGGTGCACAGCCTGTGTCTCAGCAGTCTGGCATGCAAGCATGCCAGCACACTGTGACTGTGGCTGTTGCACAAACCTGCACCATTGATGATGCAAGGACTCCAATGGGCAGTGACACGTGTGTGTCTCATAACAGATACACAGCAGGCCAGCACATGCCCTTGGACCTAGCTGGTTCCAACGTGTGTGCCAGCACGTCAGCACAGTCCCAGGCTGTGCCTGTCAGCACTGGTGAGGCAGCACCAGTGGCTGTGCAGGTCTCTGGCACTGTTGCAGCCACAGCAGTGGAAAAAGTGGTCCTTGGGGCACAGCAATTGGAGGGGCAGCAGCAGCAGTCACCTACCAGATCTGGGGGTACAGGGTCCAGCGGTGGCACATGCACATCACCTGTTGACTTGCCCATACCTGGTCCTGGTGAACAGCGCCCACCCTCAAGGGGTGTTGAGCATCAGGCCCTTCCATACCCTGGGGGACAGAATGCTGATGTGGCACAGGACCCATTGGACAAGCACACCCGCCTGCTGCGGGCATCAGTAGAGCAGCAGATGCGGGTTGCAAAATGCGTGGAGGCACTGTGCGTGGCTGTGGAGTGGAACAGCAGGGACAATGCATTGATCCTTGCAGAGATGGTCAGACTGCAGATGGATGTGACCGCCGCCATTGACAGGCTGGCCCAGGCAGTGGTCTCTGTTGTGGCCGCATTGGGCACACAGTCAGGTGCCCCTGTACCACACACCCCACACAGTATGCTCTCCACTCCCCATTCCCGGCATCATGCGACACCCAGACTGTTGACACTGGGTTCTGCTGTGGGCATCCCAAGCACACCTGGTGCAGGTATGTTCGGCATGCTGCACACCACTGTGCAGACAAGGTTGCGATCGCGCAGTGGGACCCCTGGTGGTCCATCGGTGCCACCCCATGTGGCCCATGATCAGCCTGCCAGTGCTGCTGGGACACGGTGGGGCCACCCACACATCCGAGGTGGCCATGGCACAGTGCCACCTGAGTGACCTGTCTCCCAGTGCAGGCCCTGTCTGATGCTGTCCTGTGTGCAATGTGTGTCATGGTGGGCAGTGCACTGGTGGGTGCTCTGCCCAACACGCTGACACATGGACCACCTGCACACCCACCCAACTGCTTTCCACAGGGGCGTGTGCATGATGATGCCTGCATTGTACTGTACACCAAGGTGCAAGGGTGCCCAGCATCTGGCACACGTACTTTGACAGTACAGGTGGTGGGGGTGGTCCGTTGATCCGTGTGTTTGCCATGTCTGTTCCTGCTCTGCTGTGCACCTGCCCATGTATGCTTTGTGCCTGGTGTGTGTGTGTGTGTGTATCCATATGACTATTCACCCCTCCGTGATGGTGTGTTTGTGCGCCTGGACCCTTCCACTCCCCTTGCCGTCATGCACCCCTGGTGTGTTACCCTGTGTGCCTGTGGGTTGCGCCTAGACAGTGTTGGTTGCACATGGCCCCTTGACTTACCTGTGTCATTCAAAATGATCCTCCGTGATGGTGTCCTGGTGCAGCTGGGCCTGCCGGATCAGTCGGGGGTCCCGCTGTCCAAGGGGGGGCTGCTCATCCCCATCATCACCGGCGTTACTGGCGGCCCCATCACTGTCCCCCTCCTCAACCTGTATGGCTATCCCACAGTCTTTGGCCATGTTGTGCAGGATACAACAGGCCAGGAATATCCCACAGGCCTTTGAGGGGCTGTACTGTAGGGCACCACCGGAGGTGTCTAGGCATCATAAGCATGCCTTAAGCATCCCAAACACCCGCTCGATGATGTTGCATGTGGCGGCATGTGCCTCATTATAGTGTTGCTGCGATGGGGTCATAGGGCGCTGGTAAGGTGTGAGCAGCCAGGGATGGAGTGGGTATCCACTGTCACCTGTGTGGAGATAGTGGAGATAAGTATCGTGTTCAGGTCCATATTGCCAATATCCCTGTGTGCCACTACCATAGCACCTGTGGAATTCCCACCCTTGCCCCAACCTTGCAATTCCTACATGCATACTCACCCACTAGATGTCCTGTAGGGATGTCCCCACTCTTGAATCAATGGCACAGTGCAGATTGGTACCATATGAAGGCATCATGTGCTCAGCCAGGGGTGTGTGCACAGACATTGATGATGCGCCCACTGGCATCACACACCGCCTGGCAGTTGACACTCAAGAAACCCTTCCGGTTTCGGTATGCTGCCCCATCGGGGCCAGGTGGCGTGCGAATAGCCACATGGGTGCAGTCTATCACCTCTAGCACGCCAGGCATACGTGCTACCCTGTGGAACTCCTGCATGTTTGCTGTATGCTCTGCCACGGTGCTGGGGAAATGGATGTACTCCGCAGCATGTGGCAGCAGTGCACTGAGGAATTGGGTGAGGATGCATGACGTGGCCGACTGTGTTATGCCTGTGGTGTCCCCTGTCGGCCTCTGGAAGGTACCCGTGGTGAGCAGGCACATGCAGGCTGTTACCTTTGTCTCCACTGACAGAGCGTGACTCCGTCGTGAGGGTGCCTGCATCACATCACTGCACAGCTCACAGAGCCACCTCAGTATTGCCCTGTTCAGGTGGTACCAGCTCACAATCTCTACATCTGTGTACAGCTCAAAGCTGATGCGGGCACGGTACTGCCTGTTGGGGGCATACCACCAACGGGCCCTTCCACGGCCACATCCCCCAGCAGCATGCCTTCTCACCCCCCTCATTACAGCTTCCATGAGGAAGCTGGCACTGTCCATGTCCCTGGCTTGTGTTCTCCCCCTGGCTGTTGTTGCTCTGTTACCCCCGCTGTCCTGACTGCTACCTCCACTGCACCGGGTACAACTACTGGCCTCTGCAGTCTGTGGCCCCACACACCCTCCCTTGTCCCTCTTCTCTCCTGTGCACTCCTGGCCTGCACTGTTTGCCACCTGTCGACTTGTCTGTCTCCCTGCCTCATGTGGCTTCCTGTGGCGTTCTTGCACCTCTTCCTTGGGCCTTTTATTTTGGCTCATTTCTGCCATATGCGCCTTTCGGCTGATCCACTGTTGCGCATTCACTGAAGCCTTTCAATGTCGCATTGTGCTCTTTGTGCATGGATCCACCCCTTCAGTTGCGCATGCCTTCATTTACGTGCGCTGTTGCTCAGCATGTGTTCGATGGCTAGCAGCTGCTTCCACTGAATATGGCAGGATGGCGCATTTTTGGACTTGCGCATGTGCAACCCTATTGCGCATGGCGCAACCCTTTTGAATATCCGGCCCAATGTGTTTACCATAGTCAAATGCTTTTTGTTGTTCTAATGACATTATGAACACAGAAATTCTATTCTTATGACTTAATTCAAAAAGTTCCCTGAACAGAAACAAATGTGCTGTAATATTCCTTACTGGTATTGCACATGTTTGAGCGTGTGAGATGAGTAATAGTCTAGAGTTCAATATTTTAGCTAATATATTAAAATCATTGTTCAGAAGACATATAGGTCTCCAGTTATTAATATCCTGTTTCCTTTTTTATATATAGATAAATTAGCAAACCATTTGTTTTTCTTAATGATGGAGATTGTGTTACTAATAAACTGGTAAACACTTGTGCCAACTCTGTACTTAACTCTGTCCCTATGAATTTGTATATTTTACTTGTTAGGCCATCACATCCTGGGGTTTTATCTATAGCTAAGGATGTAATAGCTATTTCTACTTCTGCTAATATGTCTTGTATCATGGATGCCTCCCACTCTTTAGGAAAGGAGGGCTCTTGGAAGGTGTTTAAAAAGGTTTTGAGCTTTGCTGTATCATCTGGTGCAAGTTTAAATAATTCAAATGTGTGTTGTGTAACTATTTGTAATATGGAGTGTGCATCTGTTCTTACAATATTTATGTTATCTATTAAACCATCTAAGCATTTTTTGTTTATTTCTGTCATTATACCCTTCAAAATGGCAGACAGTTTCTTTTTCCCCTGTTTGCCAAATTGCAATCAGTGTTATAATCCTTGAGCCTGTTGTATGTGAAAAGATGTCATCTGTTGTTTTATATTTTGTATTTGTAATTGGAAGTTTTGTTTTGTAGAATGGGAAATGGTTAGTAGTTTTTGTAATTGATTTCTGTTTTGTAAATACTCATATTTGTTATTTCTTTCTATTCTACTCTACTCATTCTTTTTAACAGAGCTATTAAATCAGAAATAGTATCTTCCCACCATATAATAAAGAAATTATAGATTTCTATCACTGATTTTCTTGCCTCAATAAAATATTATATATTTTTGCTGAATGTCTGGTTTTAATAGATAAGATGGCATGGTCTAACAAATTCCTCAAGCCCCCTTCCAAAAGTATCACTAGCAGACTCCTTCCTTGTGGAAAACTTCCAAATCTCAAACAATTCCTGCTTCTACCAGACTGGCTACCCATCTACGAAGCAACAGATGTTAGCTTGGCTCTTGATCACTTCATCTCAATTTTGAACAAAGCCTGTGACCTCTTTGCCTCTGCTAAAAGGTGAAAAACAAAATCCCTCTCTAACCCATGGCTTATTGTGGCTCTTCTCTCACAGTGGAAACTAAGGGACCACTTCTGGGCAGTTGCTAGGGCCACTGGCAAACAGCTAGGCATCCAAAATTAGAAACAAGCATGAAATGCCTGCACAAAAGCCATCCAGCTCATGAAATCCACCTATTACAAAGAAGCTCTCACCAATACATGGTGAAATGGTCATGCTTTCTGGGATAATATCAAGGATGTCATGGGAAAGCAGCCAAAAACCTCTCCAGCCATGTTAATGGTTGATGGATCCTCAACTCTCGACCCCAAGGTGATCGCAGACATCTTTAACATGGCTTTTTCAGACCTTAACATTGTCCTACCCTATAACTTTTTTGAAAACAGGGCCTACTCCACAAATATCTCAGCCACACCAGCCACACAGTCTAACCATCTCCTCTTCTACTTCAGGGAGGTAAGGCTAAATGAAGCTCACTGCTATATTATTGCAGCTATCTCTAAATCTAGATCTAGTAGCGACACCCTGGACCTTAAGCTTCTGTTGCTCACCCTTGATGAGGTAATTCATCCATTAACAAAAATCCTAAACCTCTCCCTCAACTGTGGAAAATTTCCAGACTTACGGAAAACAGCCACCGTGACACCTGTCCATAAAAGTGTGGATAAGACAAACCACTCAAATTATCGCCCTATCTCCATACTGCTCCCACTCTCTAAAACACTCTAGTGCATCTTGGCTGATCAACTTACCGACCACTTGGATAAATACAATAAACCTTGTCCACAAAAACACGGTTTCCGTAACGGTCACAGCACCACCACAGACCTTCTCGAGTTCACTGGAGCTTTGCACACAAATCCCTTGACAATGGCCTTCTCGCTGTTTTCGTTGACCTCTCCAAGACCTTCGATACAGTACACCATGGATTACTAATTGACCAACTACTGAATGCCGGGCTATCACCTGTCTCTTCTCTCTAGTTTAAAAGCTACTTAAAAAAATATGTTGCAGAGAGTAAAAATTGCTGACACTCTTTCTGATACCCTGCCTGTCCGCTTGGGTGTCCCACAGGGATTCATACTGTGCCCCCTCCTTTTTAGCCTTTTCTTAAACTACCTCCCTTACCACTGCTCTGAGCAGATCATACTACATGCCAAAGATGCTGTTGTATTCTCCACTCACAAAGATCCTGCAACTCTTCAACACAACCTTCAACTTGGTTTCAGTTCTGTAGAGACATGGTTTCTGAATCATGAACTGGTCCTCAATGACAAGAAAACAAAATCTATGATCTTCTGCAGATCTCATAACCCACACAAGCTACACCACTTGGCTATCTCCACCACCCAGGGGAACACTCTAGATCAGGTGGAGTCCTTCAAATGCTTAGGGATACAGCTTGACCCTAATCTCTCCTATAGACCTCATGTAGATAATGTAGTTAGTGCTGCTAATACACGGCTTGATCTCCTCTGCAAACACTGACAACACCTCACTACAAAAGCTTTAAAGATTGAAGTCCTGAGCTCTGTGATCTCTGTGATAGACTATGGTCTCATCACTTATGGCTCAGCTGCAACCACAACCCTTAGACGCCTCTCAACTGCCAACTGCCTTATATAAGGCATGTCACCTCATCACTGGTGCTCACTGTCTCACCCACACTTGTGACCTGTACATCCAGACCGGCTGGCTCCAACTATCAAACTGCATAAAGCTTCTCACCTGCTCCATGGCAAAAAAAATCTACCTTGGCCTTGCACCTTCTGGGGTCTCAACTCTGTTACAACACCGAACCAATAAATGGTGCCTTTGGAGATCCACGCTACAGCTACTTAAAGTCCCCCACTGTCAAACTTCACAGGGACAATGCTCTTTTGCTTATCGAGCGCCACTCTGGTGCAATGGCCTTAGCCCCACCATCTCCTCTGCCCTGACAATTGGTATGTTTAAAACTAGGCTCTGGGATTATCTCACTACCAACAGCTCCTGTGACTGCCCAACTTAACCTTGTTTCTCCCCTTCCCTGCCTGCTCTAGTGGTCCCCCCTCCCCTCCTCACTGGATTCTACACTCACATCTTGGTATACCCAATGCTGCACTTTTCACCCTCTCCCCACCCTACCTACATTCCTTCTTCCACCCCTCCCCCTCCCCTATTCCCTTTACCTTTGACTCTGGCACTTCTTATCTCTTGTCTGTTTACTCCAACAAATGCCACTGGCTGCTTTGTTTACAATGTTCCCTTTGAATTGTATTAATCTGCAGTCTGTTTGCAATGTCCACATTGTTGTAATGTCTGTCTTGATGTTCCCCATAATTTGTATTTCTCTGACATGGAACCTTTGTAAAAGAACCTTGGCTCAAAGGTATTTGTAATCCTAGACTTGATAAATAAATAAATAAAAATAAAAGATGAATTAAATTTCCAAGTACCTGGACCATTAGGTTCAGTACTGATATTCCCTAATGTAATGCAAAGTATATTATGGTCAGAGATTTCAGTGACAGTTATCTGGGCTGTTTGTATAAGTAGTGCAAACGTGATAAAAAATAAGTCAATTTTGGTAGCTAATGGGACCTTATGAAATGTTAGATCATATCTTCTAGTTTTTGTCACATAAACATCTATTAAATTGGTTTTCTGTACCATATTTATTAAGAAGGACATATCACAGAACACCTTTTTTGTTAACCCACAATTAAAATCTCCTCCAAGTATTACATTTTGGGCTAAGTGCAAATATGGTTGGATGGTTTGAAACAGTTGGATTATTTTTGCTTCCATCTGGGAGGCATACACATTTATTAATCTGAACAGTACATACTGTATTTTAACATCCATTATAAGAGTGCTGCCTGGAACCAGATCTACAAGTTTTATTAAATGCATGTTTATGTTTTTGAATAAAATGGCTACCTCTGAACATTTGTCCTGCCCTAATAACCAGTAAGAAGGGCTTACATGCCAGTTGCTTATAGTCTGTTGTATGTCAGTGATAGTGTGGATACATGTATCCTGCAGGAAAAAAATGCCATCAGTCAAGGAATGTAGTTTTGAAAATACTGCTAATCTTGTTGTAGTATTTTTATGCTATTCACATTATTGGAAAAGAGGGGGATAGTGGGCTGCTTGAGAAAAGAGTAATGGAATGTTACTACTTAAATCATGGGGGTTTCCTCTGAGATTGTCTAGTAGTCCTGGAATGTTTTTGCTTTGCCTTAGCCTTCTGTGGGGGGGGGGGGGACAGTTGATGCTGTGTGTAGTGAAGTAGAACTCTTTGCATCAGAACCTACATCAGGTATGGAAGACAGAACAGAGGAGTCATCAGACTCATTCCCAGAAGCCCCTCCATCTTTTGTTAACATTGCAAATCTATTTTCTGTAGGTACATCAAAAGATTTTTGATATTATTTCTTCATTTGTGGTTGGCTCCACTCTTGCCTTTGTCTGCTAGATGGTTTCCTGCCACTGTGCACCATTAGGGCTTGTGGGGGGGGGCATTGCTGCCTTTTCAGGAACAGCATTTCCCTCTATTTCCATTGCTATACTGCATTCTGCATTGTGGATTATGGCTGTGGTCACTATTTGAGGTAACTGTGGTCCTGAGCCTGCAGTGTCTCATAAATCCTCATCACTACATTTGGTTGTACAATCACAGGTGGGGGAACTATAGTGGGTGTTTTTTCCCCAGTTTCTTTCCTTTGGAAAGAGCCAGAAGTAACTGTTGCTCTTCCCTATCTGCCTAATCTGATTGGTTTTGTGCTGCTTGGGGACAAGTATGATATGTATGCCCCTTTAAAACACAGAGATTACAGACCTGCTCATTTCTACAATGAGCTCTAGCATGTCCCAATTCATTACAATTGTACATTTGTAACTATCACATAGGCTACTCAAATGTCCAGTTGATCCACAATGATAGAGGACTTTGGGTTGTCCTGCATAAAACAGGACATCCCTGTCTCTTTCTAAAAAGAAGCTATTTGGAAGGTGTTGAAACCATGTGTCATCTGTGTTCAGGACTACAAGAACCTTATATGCAGTCTTCATTACAAATGGCCTCAGGGTTACCTTGTACCGTGCATCTTTCAGCCAGTACATAAGGTCAGTGACACTGACTCCTTCATTTTGGAAGAGTACCATAATGATTCTATGTGCAGGTTTAATTAAAGGTAAGACCTCAAAGGGAGCCCATGCAGTTGTTACCTTCAAAGTGTTATATAATGTCAAGAACATTTACAATCCACTTCCCAGTTTAAAACTTATATCAAAAATAGGTTCTCCAGACAGGTGTATGAGTGCATAAAGTTCAGGAGCTGTGAAATGCATGGTATCTTTCAGCAGAGTTCTAGCTACATGCCTAAAAGTTGGAAAAACATCAAGCCCCCCTTTATATATGAGTCGGATAGCATTGTGCCTCTTAGCAGGAAATATAGGGGTGTGGGATAAAGAGGCATACGATCTAGTATTAGAATTCACAGGCAGTTCAGAATTCTGTTGTCTTGAAATTCCCTGAGATGAAGCTACTGCATCTGTATTAGTGAGTGCATTAGCAGTAAGTCTTGAAGTTTCAGATTGAACTATGCTGGCTAGCACCCTTGGGGGCTATTTTGTACCAGGCTCAACTGTGGATTTTGAAGTAATTGCAACCCTTCTGGGATATGTAAAGGGGACTGAGGCAATTGTATGGGGCATAAATTCACATTATCAGTATCAACGTCATTACATTGAGGTTCATTTCACCCTTACACAATTGTAACTGGTCTTCCAGGGATTTGAATGGGTGTGGGTCCTGATACCCATTTGCCTGTCCCCAATTCTTTTGCCCAACCAGCATCATGTAATGCTGTTATAACACTCCCATTCTGCAGTTCATCATTTCACACATGTGTGGAGTCTTGATTTAGGCCAGGGACTATGCCCATTGTGGCTATTCCCAACAAGACCACAACAGTATGTTTAATATTGCCCTTAAATGTGAATAGAGTTTTTTTTCTAAAGTACCTGCTGGGAAATCAAAGTTTGTAGGTCTAAGATCTTTGCTTGTGTTAGCTCCTCCTGCTTGGTCCTTGCTTCTGATCAAGCTGTCTTGTTGTATTAAAACAGCTGTTTCATCAGTTTGCAGCTGTATGTCAGTCCCTGCAGTGGTCCATAACAATGTCGCCGCTTGATGTTCCTACTGTGCCACAATAACAGCTTTCAGTTCCTTTTTTCTCACTTCAAATCTCTCCTCTTTGGCCGCAAGTATTGTCTGCATCTCCATCTGGTCAATGGAATTGCCTGTCACAGCTGAGACATTTTCTTGGTGGTGCATGTCCTTATCACTATGTATACCAATTTCCATGAGTTTGTTCTCAGGTATTCTCATAGGCGCTGGCTCCGTAATTCCATCCACATAAAAAAAAAAACCTCAGTCTCGGTTGCATTAGGGTCAGAGGACGAGACCAGTTCCTCTGCCTCCTGGATGTCCATTCCTCTCAGAATAACCTCAGAACTGGCCATCCTGATGGTTGGCAGTCCCCCTACTGGAAGAGTAGGGGAATTGCTCTGGTGTTCTGGCCAAATTTCCCCCATTCACTGGAAATACCACTAACAGCTTAATCTGGTTCAAGGTCAGTTGGCACTCATCTGTGTGGGGGGTTAGGGGGTTGCTGCAAGTGGGGCACTAGTTTCACACTCGAGCAGACTTGATAGACTATGTGGCCTGTTTCTGCTGGCAAGTAGTAAGTAAGTAAAGATGGTATTTCTCAGGAGGAAAGATTCATGGTGTATAACATGCATGATACAGCACGTTTATTCAATTAGACCTGAAACAAAATCAATGAATTGATATTATACAATAACAAAGAAGCTAAGGAGCAACACATAAGCAGGGAAATCCTTTGCTCAGCTTTTGGTACTGTGCATATGCCATAAACACTATCATAAATCTCTTCCTGGATCTGGAGCCAAGAAAGATTCCACATTTAATCCATGATAGGCATATGGCTAAATAGTATTCCCCTTATTGTAAAACCCTGTCATGCACTATCAGGTAAATGGCCAGGACTGTGTGCTTTTCATTGGCAACAGCTCAGAACATGGGCTATGTCACACCACACCCGAAACAAGGACCCTACTACATGTCAGGTGCATGCGCCATGAGGGACACGCAGTATGTTACATTCACTGTGTCCCACCAATCTTCACCAAGAGCTCTTCAGTGTTCAACAAGCTGGCAAAACTCCACTCCATGGATCATCTACAGGGCAGCATCTACTGAGAACAGACCAACTTAATTCCTTTGTTGGTGTTTCATCCTTGCCTGGATGCTTGGGTAGTCCCACATACCGACTGTTGTGCCATAAAGGGCTATCACTACTTGTGCAGAGGTGACATTTTTGATATAACCACACCTGTGTGTGGTTATTCTGTGAACTCTGTGGACTGGTCATATACACTAGATAATGACATATTTGACAATGTTTCTGCTCCTGATAATGTCACATCACCTCCTTTGAAGCTGAATGCAACACAACAGAAATTCAGCCACAGACTGTACAACAACTCACCAACCAGATGATGAATGCATCCATTACCTGCCCAGTTCAACTCACAAAGTAGTGCCTTCCTCAAGTTCATGTGACCTACAGCAGTGATGGACAATATTGTGTCATTACTAACTAAGTGAAATTTACCTGTGGATTATTCTCATGCGGCCTAACTATGCCCAACTTCTGTTTTGTATTTCATGAGCGCCGTATGATTGGCCATATGGTTATCACACCTGTTCCCAAACCAGAACTTGATTACATTGATAGTGACCCTGACTATCTCAATGCTATGGAGCAGTATTACCAGTGTTTAATGTGTATATCGACCCACTCACACAGAAACTTTGATCCTTGTTAGACAGAAAGGATACACACCTTATTCATATTAGTTAGAGTGTTACTAAGGCAGGCAATTCTCTAAATGATTTATTTCATGATGGTAATTTAAGTACTGCATTGACCAACACTTGATTGGAACTTACCTTTAAAGGTTTGTTATTATTCATGTTTTCTTGATTGTTTTCTTTATTATTACCTTATGCTTTCTACGATGCATGCTCAACCAACATTGTATGCAATAAAAAGTTCTCTATTCTACCGATTCAGCTCGACTATAACTAACCTCACTTTCCCTAGTGGTGTTGCCTCTTCATCAGACAAAAAGACAGGGGGATATGCACACCTTCCTGACCTACAGCCCCTAATGTAGACTACCATGTTCTACGATACAGCATATGGCATATTAGTATTTACTCATGCTTGCTGTGATGTGCTTACAAACTATTATTCAGCAAAGTTATTTTTGTGGTGTAAGTGAGTCACCTACAGCTATTTCAGGTAATGCTGTGATTGGCATCTTTTATGAATCATTGTATTGTAACCCAGAAATAGCCCTAGTCAGTATAATGCTTATCACTATACACATGCAAAACCAAATGGCCTTGTGTATGAGCTGCCCACTGTACCCACCAATAGAATTACTTTGTTTAGCTTCTTTATCATGCAGATAAGCCCATTACCAAGTAGCATGCCCTGTTATCTCTGACTATAAAAATCTATGCAATCCTGTTTTTCACTGAGTTTCTCTGTGATGACGCTGCAGTGTTCAGAAGTTCTGAACTCCCAGCAGGTATAGCTGTCCTTTTTTACATGTATTTGGGGATTAAACCTTTAATCTGTGACACCTGTCTTCTGTGCCATGTTTTGCCATTAGGTTTAGATCCTGCCAAATCCAACATTGTCCTCATCTTCCTTTCTGTGCTGAATACCTCTTCATTCTCACTTTATCTTTGCCTGTACTGTTGCATGCAAAGCCTCGACTTTTCCCTGTACCACACTTTTTTCTCCTCAGATGTTGTCATCTTGTATTCCTTAACATGTTCATTTTCAAATGCACGATAACCTTTATACTTTCCTGTGTCTGCTTTAAGCCTTGCTCTGTATTCTAGCATGTTTTCTTTTGGGGTTTTCCTTTGTTTTGCAACACAGCTGTGAAGCGTTGCTACTTCAGGATGTTGCCAAGCTTCCCCACTACTACTACTGCCACCACCACTAAAATGAGCTCCTGATGCTGATTCATCCTTCCATTGTTTATGCTTTCATAATCTTATGCACAGGAATTCCATCTAAATTAATAAACAAAAAACAGAAACAATCATATACACTGCAATCCTTGTGGCCACTTGCTGCTTTATTTTTGTGTCTCAGCATTAGATTGCTGCAGTGTTCTACTGACATTATTTTGGCTAGATGATCACATGAACAGGAGGATGGAGATACAATACAACAAGATGGCAGAAAACACAACTAAGACAAAGGATCTAGTGGTTATTGTGCACAGATCTCCTAAGAAAACAGGAAATGGGCTACTGTGGTGAAGAAAGCACCAAGTCTTGGTTGAACCATATGAGGACTACAGCATCCAGTACTAGTCTGTGTTATATAATACAGAAAATGAAGAGAACAGAGGGTGCAGCACAGGGACAGCAATTGCAAAGACAAACACATGAAGAAGAGGACAGAGTTGCAATATATCAGGACTGCAGACAGTACAAGTAAGAAAAAGGATCTGATGTTTATTGTGGACAGATCTTCTTAGAAAACAGAAATGAGCTGCTGTGGTAAAGAATGCACCAAGTCTTAGTTGAACCACATGAGGGCTACAGCATCTAGTATTGTGAAGTTCTTTGTGAATCAGTCCAGTATCCTTGTGGTCAGCTAGTGGCAGGAAGTGAGACCTAGTGTTATATCTGTGTAGAAGCCTGACTAACACCACAGATTGCTTGCTTGTGGCAATGCACAAAAAATAAACTAAGAAAAATAACACCATGCCTAAGGTGTCTCTGTTAAGAAAAAACAGAAACAGCAAGACAGGTATTAAACTCTAGAAAAAAAACTAAAATACAACAAAAATAGTAAAACCTAGCAGTACTCGATGGAGGCTGTTAAACAATAATCAGGGCCAGAAAGACATTTTTGGCCACAGTTTTATACCCAAAATAGTAAGAAAAAGAATAATAAAATAAAATTCATCAAGCATTTGTCAATGCTGAATGTTTGCTTGCTGGTACTAGCATTGGTAGTGCAGGAGTTAGAGAGATGCATAATAGGAATTGTAGTGAAGTATTAAACTAATGCCAACCCCTACCCCCACCCTGCAGAGACTGATGGGCATTTGGGGGTGTGCCTTTGGGTTATTAGCCATAACGCTCATGCCATTCCACCTCACTCCATCCTGTAGACACCAACAGAAGTTGCGGTGTGCCATGGGATCCTTGGACCTTACATTCACCCCATTCCATAAGAAAATAAGCTGAGATGGGTGCAGTAGAGGAGAATGGAGTGAAAATTAGGGCCAAAGACCCCAAGACATGCCTCAGTGTCTGTTATTGGCTGCAAGGTGGGGGTGGGTGAAATGATGTGAGCATTAAGGCTGATGACCCCAAGTCACACCCCCGATGCCTGCCAGTCTCTACAGAGTGGGGCTTTATGGTTGTAAACCCTAACATTCTAGGAGTTTGTTGATATTTTCACTCCAAATTTTCAACATGGGCATTTTGGCACCTCCCCTCATGAACAGTGCCACTGTGATTTTGTTAATCTGTCATGAAAGTTGATTTCCCACAGTGACGATGCCATTCTGTGCCTGTGAAAACACATTTTGGGAAAGATGTGAAAAATGACAGCTGTACTGTTTGTAAGGAGGTATAAAAAATGGCAATGTTGAAAATCTGGAGTGAAAATATTAAACATTGGCGAAGTTAAGTACATGTGTAGAAACTGTGCAACGCATGTTTGTAACACAGTCATTTTTGGAAATTTTTTCAACAAATTTGCAACGTGGGTTTTTTGGGACCCCACCTCATGAACAGTGGCACTATCATTTTGTTACTCAGTCCCAAGAGGTGATTCTGTGAAGCAACCACGAAATCACCTTTCAGGATCGAGTAACCAAATTACAGTGACAATGTTCATGAGGTGGGGTCCCAAGAACCCCATGTTGAAAATGCAGGGCCATATTTCCTAAAAATGGCTGAGATATCAACTTAAGTATAACCCCCCCATTGACTTCCATTACATAGCTTACTGTCATTTCTTCAGTTTGCCGGTTGGCTTTAGATAGTGCAGACGTGTCCTGGTTCATAGAAGATTGGTGCTCCCATCCTCTGGAGGTAAGTATGGGGTAAGAGGAGATGTGGGGAGGTGGGTCTGCAGATGGAAGGTGAGGTGGGGGAGCGGGGAATGGAGAGATGACGAGGCACTGTTACTTTTTTACAGGGGAAAAAAAGACTTTGAGGATGGTTTTCTTTGTTCTACAGGTTACCAAAAATATTTAGGCCCACTGGGGTGAGCTCCCAGTGTGCCACAAGTGTGTGTGTGTGTGTGTGTGTGTGTGTGTGTGTGTGTGTGTGTGTGGTGGGGGCATGTCAACATGGGGATTGAGCACCCCCATGGTGGCACTTGAAATATTCTGGTGGGTGAAGGGGATCATCTAACACTTGGAGTGGGCATCCTGGTGTCAGAAACATAAAAAATTATTTTGGCACACTGGGGTGGGC
Organism: Neoceratodus forsteri; assembly: GCA_016271365.2. Taxonomy (NCBI): domain Eukaryota; kingdom Metazoa; phylum Chordata; order Ceratodontiformes; family Ceratodontidae; genus Neoceratodus; species Neoceratodus forsteri. Next base: position 36,354,544 of record JADMNL010000028.1, on the reverse strand, counting down.
TCCCAGTGTGCCACATTAATGGGTAGGGAGGAGGGACACATGCTGACACGGGGTTGGGCTTCCTGATGTTGACTTTCTGGGGAGTGTGTGGTGGGCATCAGGATCCACCAATGTGGAAAGCCATGACATGGCTCATGTGTTTTTTTATTGAAATGGTTCACCATGAAAGGCACACTGAACAAACAAGGTGCTCGGTGGCAGGAGCTGACAAGGACCATAATTCCAGCCATGCACATTACTGTGCTTTGTAATATGCATGGCTGGAGTCTTGTCAGCTGCTACCAACAGAGAGAAGGGGTAGCACCCATGTAGAATGCTGATTATTGAGCGCTACACTTTTGAGCGACTCAATAATAGCACTCTACAAGTAAGTGAGTGGTGCAATACATCACTAAATCCTGTATAGCGAGAATAGCAAGTAGTTGTACTCATTACTACAGGATATAGGATCCTGTGTGGCCAATTTCCACTGAGCTGCTTACATAGCATAGTGGTTTATACCACCGCTTGTAATGCGAGCAGACTCGGGTTCGGTTCTGGCTATGGGTAGAATACATTTTTTTGCTACAGAATCCAATAACTTTCCCCATGGTCTGCACCCCCTTGGAGTTGATTATTTAAGTTTGGGGGTGCAGAGGGCTTGACCCCAGAAAAACATTTTTTTGTGTGATTTATTAAAGTATTGTAGTGACCGTCGCTATTTGCAACAGTCAGTAAAATGTCCATCGCCCTTTTGACTATGGGCTCATATTTGCTCACTTTATGTGATAGATGGTCTTTCAGACATGCCTTTATCACATAAAACCAAGAGAAGATATGTCTGTGTGCCTGGTTGTGAGGGAGGGGAAGGTACCACTGCAATGAGGAAACTGTCCCTCATTGCAGTGGTAGATTTCTTTCATGTGCAGTCCTCTCTCTCAAACTGCTGTCATACACAGATCGCTGATTCATTGGTGCCAGAAGGATGAGCCCCATAAATCGTCAACTCATAACCTTCCCTGATTGGAGTGGCACTTTCCTTTCAAGTGAAGGCTGCTTCTCTCAAACTGCTGTCATAGACAGCTCATCGATTCATTGGTGCCTGAGGGGAGAGCCCCCTTAAACATCAACTGCATTGGAAAGAAACTCACACACCTCTAAAATGTCTTAGTGTCTCAAGATGTTTCTTGTGCAATTGTGCAAGCAAATATAAAAATGGAAAGAACTCCCTCTATGTGTAATATAAAGGCCTCTGCCAGAATTTGGGTAAAACAGATGTAAAGTAAAAAGTTAAAGACATAGCATTGTCCATGTTTATGTTCATTACAAAGGACACCTCCATTTTGGTGTCTTTGTAATGAACATAAACTACAATAGCCAAACAAGCTTTAAAGTGTACAGAACACCAAAAAGATGCAAAACTACTAGAACCAAGGGTGACTCGGTGCCAGTCCCTGCCAGCATCACCCCCTCCATAAGAAAACATTATTTTGCACCACTTTTACTTTCACTGAAGCCATGCTGGGCTGAACGTGCAGCACATGGGACACCAAACAATTAATGATATTCACCAATCTTGGCTCTGAAAAGCAAGAAAAAGTGTACATTTCACACACAAATGGTACTTCCATGTGCGCTTATTAAACCTCTGCAGACATTTGGAAGAAACTGATGTAAAACAAAGCTTAAAGGCCATATCAGTACAAGGACTATGTTCATTACAAAGGACACCTCCATTTTGGTGTCTATGTAATGAACATGAACTGCAACAGCCAAAACAAGCCAAAAAGTGCACAAAAACACCACAAATGATACAAAATTACTAGAACCAAGGGTGACTTGATAGCAGTCCACACCGGCATCACCCCCTGTAAGAAAACATTATTTTACATCACGCTCATTCCCACAGAAGCCATGCTGGGCATATTGTGCAGCACATGGCACACCAAATGATTAATGAGAGTCACTACAACAGGCAAATGAGCCTAAAAGTGCACTAAACACCCAAAATGATGTAAAATTATTCCAACCAAGGGTAACTTGCTAGCAGTCCCTGCTAACATCACCCCCAGTAAGAAAACATTATTTTATGTCATGTTTACCCCCAACAGAAGCCATGCTGGACCTAATGTGCAGCGCATGGCACACCAAGTGATTACTGAGATTCACTGCAACAGCCAAATGAGTCAAAAAGTGCACAACACACCCCAAATCAAACAAGCCTAAAAGAGCACAAAACACTCAAAATGATGCAAAGTTACTAGAACTGAGGGTGACTTAGTGGCTGTCCCGGATAGCATCACCTTCAGAAAGAAAACATTATTTAACATCACTTTTACTCCCACAGAAGCCATGCTGGGCCTAACATGCAGTACAAGGGACACCAAACGATTAATGAGATTCACTAGGCTTGGCTCTGAAATGCAGAAAAAGTATAAATTTCACACACAAATAGTGCTTCCTTGTGCATTTTCTAACCCTCTGCAGGCATTCATGGGAAACTGATCTAAAATAAAGCTTAAAGGCTGTACAAGTGCCCAGAATAATGCTCATTACCAAGGATATCTCCATTGTGGTGTCTTTGTAAAGAACATGAAATGCAACAGGCAAACAAGTCTGAAAGTGCCAAAACACCTCAAATGATGTTAAATTATTCAAACTGAGGGTGACTTGGCAGCAGTCTCTGCCAGCATAACCCCTTCCCCCTGAAGAAAACATTATTTTACATCGCATTTACTCCTACAGAAGCCATGCTGGGCCTAACGTGCAGCACATGTCACCCCAAACAGTTATTAAGATATGCTGCAACAGCCAAATGAACCTAAAAGTACACAAACCCACCTCAAATAATGCAAAATTACTCAAACTGAGGCTAACTTGGTGGAGGTCCCTGCCAGCATCTCCACCCAGTAAGAAAACATTATTTTACATCATGTTTACTCTCACAGAAGCCATGCTAGGCTAACGTGCAGCACATGGCACACCAAGTGATTACTGAGATTAACAGCAACAGCCAAATGAGACTAAAAACATTATTTTATGGCACCTTTAACCCCACATTTAACACATAAATGGTGCTTCCACTGGGATTCGCCAACCCTTGCTCAGAAATACAATAAATGCAAAGTAAAATAAAAAAGTATGCATTTCATATATATGCTCCCATGAGCACAAATACAATAATATTCCCCCCCAAAAAATAGCATACAGTAAAGCAGCATACATACAATATATGCATAATGTGATGCTTAAAGAGCAGCTGACGCTTTCAGGATAATGTAAGCAAAACACAATATTTAGACATAGTTCAGTTTATTTTACATATTAATTCTGTATTTTTCCTCCCCATTGTTTATTACTGAGGCCATTTGTATGAAAGCATGATCTCTGCTCATGAAGAGTTCATCTATTCTTGTTGCTTTCCCCCCACCTGAAGTCATAATGCACTGCTCATGGCATCACAGTTACTCCTATGGCAACAGATTGTGATGTCACAACAGAGGATTATTACTTGAAGTAGGGAGTAAGTTATAAAGGCAGATGAACTCTAACAGATAATGATCATGTACAGTATTTGTGTAAATTTCCTCTATAATAAAAGATGGGGAGGAGAAATCGATATAATATATTTGTAATGCAAGCTGAATTGTACTTAATTATTATGTTTTTCAAAGTTTTCTTACCAGTGTCAGCAGCTCTTTAAATAGAATTTACACCACCTAGGTAACCATTGCTGCTTCAAAACTCTTTTAAGGTCCCTAGCAGCCATCAACACACACTGAAACACAAGTTTGGTATACATTGCTATTTTTTTTTTTTTTTTTGCTTTTTGCTTCTGTAAGCTTCTTTAAAGGGACACTGTCAATCTACTTTTTGTCATATTATTTCCAGTTAAAAACCTACATTTTGTGATTGCTTACCTTCTCTAAAATTCATTGATATTGCTATTTGTTTTGTCTGTCTCCTTGTTTAGTAGAACTGAAATGCATGCTAATGTATATTTATAAATAACCTTGTTTTGTTTATGATTCTGCATCTGTTCTTCCTGCATACTTCCTGACCATTAGAAAGACCACCAAACAGTGCAGTCATCCATGAGGCGGGAGCTTCCTAAACTCCCACTGCATCATGAGGGGCTATACAGTGTTGTGGAAGTTCCAAGTCCAGGAAAGTGCAGTTGGAACTGATCAAGGAATATAAACAAACCTGCATTTGTGTGGTAACACCAGTATGGTGGGCAGCCTGTTTGTCACTTTTTTAAAGAAAAAAAAGAGTCAGAATCGAACTACCAGCTACATAAGCAGTCTGTATTGAATGTTGGCAGTTGTAAAATGTGTTTTTGTGTTGTCTTGCACCTGTGAAAGCAACATATTGTGGTAGCTTGGAATAGCAGGTTTTGGGCTGGGCTCTGTGGCACAAATGAAATAACAAAGTGTCTATGAAAGCAGTGCAAAAGTTTGCCACCAACTTGAAACAATTTTGCCACTGCAATGAGGGAGTGACTTGTCATTACAGGGCATGCCTTGCCTGTTGTAACATTTCAATAAACATGACGGGCAGCAGCTGTCACTGTTCTCCTCTCACAGTCCCCAGTAAGCCGACTTCAGGGGTGCCCAATTCCCCTGCCAGCAAATGTGCCACTTTTACTGTTTTTGTCACCAAGGGGGTGCTCAATCCCCCTCGGCATCATCCCTCCAAACACAGACATGCTTGCAGATGGGGGTGCCCAATCCCCCTGTCGGCATGTTTAAACCCCCCATTGCATTGGTACTATCCTGCCCCTGCCCCAATTGTGTATGTCACTGGGAGTCAACACCAGTGTGGCTAACATGACCCCCCAAACAAATGGGACACATTGGGAGCCCACACCAGTGTGTCTAAACACCTGTTAAAAAAGAAAATAGTCTGTGGTGATAATTTTTTTTTATTTTTTTGTAACCTGAAATAAAGAAAACAGTCCCTTTACAATGGGTGCCCTCCCCCAACCCACACCCACCCTCTGCACACCAAACCTCCCCACACACCCCTTACCCCATACTTACCTCTGGAGCCCAGTGCGATGATCTTCGGTGGAGTAGAAACACATCTGCACCCTTCCAAGCTGACTGTGAATTGAAAAAATGCCAGTAAGCTGTATAATGGCATAAATGGGGGGAGGGGTTCAACTCAGGTGGATATCTCTGCCATTTTTGTGACTTTCGGCTACAAATTTTCAACATGAAGTTCTTGGGACCCCACCTCATGAACTCAGTCACTGTCAATTTATTATTCTGTCGCTAAAGGTGATTTCCCAGCCACTGCATGGAATCACCTTTTGGGACCAATTAACGAAACAACAGTGTCAGTGTTCATGAGGTGGACTCCCAAAAATCCTATGCTGCAAATTTGGTGAACAAATTTGAAAAAATGACTGTTACGACTGTGCATTGTGCAGTTTCTATGCACACTCGTAGCTTTGAGAATTTGTACTATTTTCACTCCAGATTTTCAGCATTGCCATTTTTTTCACACCTCCTTATCAAAAGTGCAGCTGTCATTTTTCACATTCTGCTCAAAATGCATTTTCACATATGTGGCTCACAATTGCATGGTCACTGTGGAAAATCAATGTTTGAGACACATTAAGAAAATCACAGTGACACTGTTCATATGCAAAATTCCAAAAATACCTATGTTGAAAATTTGGTGACAAAATTCCACACAATGACTGTGTTATGAGCGTGCATTGTGCAGTTTCCAGGCACTATCGTAACTTCGAGAATTTTTAATATTTTCACTCCAGATTTTCAACATTGCCATTTCATTACACCTCCTTATGAACAGTACAGGTGTCATTTTTTACATCCTGCCCAAAATGTGGTTTCACACATCTGGCACAGAATGGAGTGGTCACTGTGGGACATCAACGTTTGGGACAGATTAACAAAATTGTAGTGCCACTGTTCAAGAACAGAGGTCCCAAGTGCTTTCATGAAGTGGGGTCATGAAAAGCCTATGTTGAAAATTTGGATTGTATCAACACACTTCTGGGGTGTTAGGGTTTCTAACCATAATTTCCCACCTTGTAGTGATTGACAGGCATCAAGGGTGTGACTTTGGACTGTCGGCTGTAATGCTCATGCCATTCCACCCCACCCCCACCTTGTAGCCACTGACAGGCATCAAGGTGTGCCTTGGACTCTTCTGCCCCAAAGTTCATCCCATTCTCCTATAGTGCACTCATCTCAACATATTTTCTTATGAAATGGTGTAACCATAAGGCCTGAGGACCCCAAGACACAGCACAACACTTATCAGAGTCTGCAGAGTAGGGTGCCGTGAAATGGCATGAGTGTTATGGCTGATGACCCAAAGGCACACCTCAATGCCTGTCAGTCTCTGCAGGGCGGTGTGGAGTTGGTGTCATTTCCATACTTTACTGACATTACTATTACACATTTCTTTAACTCCTGCACTACCAATGCCAATAACAGCAAGACAACATTTGGCATTGACAAATGCGTGTTTAAACTAGTATTATTTTGAGACCTAAGAGGGTTGACAGTGTCCCTTTAAGCTTTATGCTCCTCAAAGCCCTTTTTCATCCCTATTATTTTTGGCCCTGTAATGTATATGATACCCCTAGCCAGCCCTTGTGAGCATTGATGTTGTGGGGGACTCCCCAACCAAATACAGTACTGTTGATAAATTCAGCCTGGTTACTGATGCTGCTGAGAACCTCTGCACAGTATCTGAATGTTCAAACATTGATGGGTCTCATTTAGTATATCCCAACCAAATAAAGTACACCTGTAAATTCACCTGGCTGCTCACGCTTTTGAGAACTTCTGCACAGTTCAGACATTGCTGGGTTGATTTAATATATTTAAAATAAACTCTGAGATCACCAGCTTTTAATATAAAATACACACCAAGGTCATCAGCTTTACAACTTCTATAAGATGTATAGGATCGGGTATAGGATGCTCCAAGAATAAGACTTCCCTCTACAACTGAGGACTGCCTTTATCATACATTCCCCCAGTCCCCCCAACACAGATTTTAGCATACCTATAAAATAGTAGCAGAGCAGATAATTAGCTCTTGTGGATGGAAGGAGCATTACCCTGACACAACAGAGGTGCACACAAACAAGCAAAATGAAGATACTCTAATGTGTGAATGCCGAATGCCAACTGGGCAGCATGTGTTCTTTCCAGTACCTGCAGTACACTAAAAGACACTGAACCTCTAGCTCCATGGCTTTATGGTGCTGTGGTGTGACAAAACTAGGTGCTACAATGCATTTTTGGTTCTCCAGATTCTGGACCATCTCATGGATTGACACAAACATGCGTCACGAAAGGATGCTAGGCAAACTGGTCACATAAAAGGAGAATGTATGCAAATTAAGTAAACCTTGCCAAATGCAAGATTTCAGCAGCATACATATAAAAAAACTTATGTTCCCTGCCACATAGATTTAGTGTGAATAAAATGCATGGAAATGAAAAAAAAAACAATTAGGTAAAAATGGACACCACATGTAAGGAACATTTAGGGTCAACACAAACAGAAAAAAAGCCCACACTTTATTTTGTCATGGGATCCCCTTCCTTAAATAAGGCAAATACAACATATTTGTTGCTGCTCAGTTGGCATATTTTATTAAACCAAAAACCTTTACATCCCTTTTATTTTTACCACAGATACTTTGGATTTTACATAAACATGACCTGAATTATCACGTCACTTTTCCTGTAACCATTTGCACTTGGATGCATACTGGAGCCTGCTATCGGCCCTCTCAGTGCAACCCTCCAAGGCACGCACATGTCTAGCTGCACACCCATTCCTTGTTCCTCGTTTTCCTGGCCCAGTACCCCCTGAGACCCCTGTTTCTTTATTCTGTAACTTTATTCTGTAACTTTTCTCCCTCTCTTCACCCCTTCTTCTCTTCCTTCCCCCTTTATTAGACATTAAAACCCCTCCTACTGCTTTCCACCTTCAGCAGCCTCCCATGGCCACCTAGTCCAATATTACCACCTCCTCCACCGCTTACCTATTGAACAGGAGGAAAGGAAACTAGTCTAGCAAAAAAGAAGGGTGAGCCTGCTTTTGCTCCCCCTTTTAATCCCCCTCCTTTTTGCTGGCTTACCTCTTCAACAATCCCTATCTGCCCCTTATCCCCCCCTTCTGTACTGACCTTCCTCCCAAGTTCCTTCACTATCTTTTAATCTATCATACTTTTCCCCCTCCCCTTTTTCTTTCTTGACTGGAACCAAAGTCAGGTGGCCCCTGACACTAGAGACTGCCATTCCTCCTGGCAACCCTTTTGTCACAGGATCCCCTTCCTTAAAGAAAACACAGACAACATTTTTTGGTATGCTCAGTTGGCATATTTTATTAAACCAAAAACCTTTGTAACCTTTTTCTTTTTAGCACAGGTACTTTGTGGTTTACATAAACATGACTCAAATTATGACATTACTTTTCTTATAACTATTTGCACTTGGATGCATACCCAAGCCAACTTTCATCCTTCCATGTCTTGGTACACACCCAGTCCATGTTCCTCTTTCTCATGGCCCAGTACCCTCTGGAAACAGAAACACAGACATTGACAGCAGATAAGAACCACAAGGCCCATCCAGTCTGCCCATTTTTTCTACCTTATGAATGTGTTATAGGCCTTTACTTTGTTAATTACTTATCTATTCATACTCATCTGTAGTGCTCCCTTATGCCTATCCCATGCTTGTTTGAGGCCCTGTACTGTATTCATATCCACCGCTTCCTGAGATAGGCCATTCCTTGTATCCACCACCCTTTCTGTGAAAAAGAACTTCCACACATTATCCCTTAATTGGCCTTATTCTTAACTCATGCTGTGTCATATTGTCCTGCTATTTTTCTTATTTTGAAGCATGTTAGACTCTTTCACCTTGTTAATGCTCTTAAAATGCTTGAGCATTTCGATCTTATAATCTCTTTCCTTCCTTTGCTCTTGGGTATACATATTGAGCTCTGTTAATCTGTCCTCATATGTTTTCTGATGCACTCCCTGCACCATTTTGGTTGCCCTTCTCTGGACTGCCTTTATTTTGTAAATGTCCTTGTGCAGGTATGGCCTCCAGTAATGCACGCAGTACTCCAGATGGGGTCTAATCAGAGTCTTGTAAAGAGGGATTATTACCTCCCTCTTATGACTTGTGATACCCCTACTAATATACCCCAACATCCCTCTAGCCTTACCTACTGCTTTAGTGATCTGCTTGGATGATTTCAGGTCATTTGTGATGATGATGCCCAAGTTTCTTTCTTCCTTTGTGATTGTCAGAAACTCCTCTCCATGCCTATAGGTAGCTTCAGGGTTTCTATTCCCTATGTGCATGATCTTGCACTTCTTTGTGTTAAACCCCAGTTGCCACTCTTCAGACCATTTTGCCAGTTTTTCCAGATCTTTTCTCATTCTGCCCACCCCATCTGGATCATCTACTGTATTGTAGATCTTGGTGTCATCTGCAAACAGGCAAATCTTACCCTCCAGTCAGTGGTGTCATGCCCATAGGGCCCGAGGGGGAATGTGCCCCCCAATATTGTTGTGAAGTCTATTAATAAAAATGCATTTAGAGTTACATTTTTTTATGGTCCCACGGGCCGGGGAAAAAAAGTTGTGTTTTTTCAAACTCTTTATGGTGGGGGCTGGGAGGGGTGAGGCAGGTTCCAAATCAATTGTGTGTGTGGGAACTGGGAAGAGAAGACTGACTGAGAACCACCAGGCCATCGGTTTTAAAAAAAAGGTACTGTACTTGTTGCTCCTGCTGAGCTAGTGATTGGCTTCAGGGCTCAGTGCCTGTAAAAACAAAGAGTGAGTGAGACGGTGACAACAGACAGCTGATTGGTGGTATAAACTGTCAACCAGCAGCAGCCAATCACAGTGCTGGCAGTTACCACCAATCAACTGTATGTACAGGCAACAGATGTGCAAATGCAAAGAAATAACCCATCACGTGAGGTGGCAAATTGGCTTCCATTTTGTCTTCCTTCAGTGCCATCCTGAATAAAAATTCAACAGTCGCAGACGACGAGATGAATCATTAACAGTCTGCACAGACAGCACGTTCAGGCCAGTTGGGTGTGTTCCAACTTACTCCAGACCAGAACACTGTGAGAAGTTCCTGCCTGGCTGCTTCCTAAAGAAAAAGGTCAGCTAGTATTGCAGGGGAAGGAAGGAAAGCATTCGCTCAGCTGCAGGCTGCCAGGGCAAGGTCTACTACAACTGTAATCCCTGGGAGGGGGCAGCAGCAGGAGCTTGGCCTTTTTAGGGAGCACACAGCTGCAGGCTTGAACCTGAAAGTGGTTAATTAATCCAGCCCAGTGCACTGCAGGACTGGATTAATTAACCACTTTCAGATTCAAGCCTGCTGCCTGCAAAGCCCACTGGTCGACATGTTGGTCAGGGGCAATGCTACCAAACATTCCAGTTTGACTAGGACAGTCTGGGAATCAAAAGGACTGTCCCAGCTTCCTGAAGCATTTTAGAAAATTGGGATTTTGTTCTGGTTTGAGATTTTGGTCCTGCTTGAGCCGGTGATCCGATCCGCCTACCGCATACTCCCCTGTCTCTCCAGCAGCTACTGTGTGCCAGCCCAAGATTATGTGATTCCTGCGTACCTACCAGCATGCAGTTATTTGACTAGAACCACTAATGGCAGGTGAGAACCAAGTAGAAAGGTCCAATTTAGAGTCAATGCTGTGCTTTAGGGTATTCAATCAGAACAGGAATATGACCTGTGAGGACTTTAGTACCACTGGTGTAGTATCAAATCCACTAATGGTTGGTGAGGAAAGAGGTAAAAGATCATGGCTAGCTTCAGTTGGATTGCCAATGAGGCAGTGCCGCACTTATGGGAGCAAATCGGAAACCGGCAATCGAGCATGTCCTGTAACAGTGTGGTGAAGGAGAGACTCCTGTCACTCTCTGGGTCTGGCTCTCTGACTTTTTTGGTTGTTAAACTGCTTGTGGCCCATTTGCCTTGTGACTGTGGTGTCTCTGCATGGGAATGGGTCAGAACACTGCATCCTGCATGGATGGGGCAGCAGCAGCATCACATTACCTGATGGTGACAGCCCTTCAACCCTTGGCCTAGATTGAGCACTTGAGAAGGAGCTCAAGACAAGAGAAGAACAAGAGTGAGTCCTAAGTACTTATAACATTTTTATTTTTGCAGGTCGGCAGGTCAGGATGAGCTAAAGCAATCAGTAGTGGCAGTGGTACTTAACTTTGCTGGCCTTCTGCAGTGCTTCATCTTTGCTTATCTTGGGCCCTAGAGTGGCGAGTGGGTCAGGTAGCAGGGCTGGGGTTTGCAACAGCCTAGAGGGCAGCTCTCTGTGATTGACCTGGTGGGTCAAGTGTGGGAAGATCATGTAGTCTGAATGATTGAGAGTGCTGAGGCAGCAGAGCTTACTGTCACTGGAGAGAGTCCCTAGAGAATTAACAATGTGTCATCTGATATATTAAATAAGGACTGTGGTAGTGCTGAGGGCAGGCAGCAGTTGATGGCATTGTGGGTCAGCCAGTTGCCCACTTCAGTTGCAGCTGCAGACTTTAAGGTCAACCAGAGTCTCCTACACCCATGACTCCATGGGAAAAATAATTTTTTCCCTGAAGTCAGGGGTAAGGAAGATGTAACAAAAATGAGTTTTATCTTCAATAAAAGCCCCAAAACTCACTATAGAGCATCTAAACCCCCAGACCCCCGACCTTAATGTGTCCCCCTTGAGCCTCCCAGAAAGTCCGTAGCCTTAGTCAGGGATCAGATGATAGTGACAGTCTACCACCACCAGTTGTCAAAACATAACGTGGTTTGCGGTTCCTTTTTTTATTAATCATTATGCTGCTTTCCATTCAAGAGCCCCCAAGAGTCTCTCCCAGCCCTGTCACCTGATTTACCTTGACCCTGAAAGCGAGCAAGAGATACTCTGGAATAGCCCCCAGAGTGGGTCTGCTGGGATGATGGGAAAGACCCGCAGCAGAGACTGAAATCCAGCACTGAGGTCCAGCAGTGCAGGTCCTGCAGAGATCAAGTAATTCACCCTGCTGCTGTGGCAGCTTTTCTACTCAGGTTTTTGTTCCTTCTGGAAATGGTAGGGCTGTGAACATGCAGTAGTACATACAGTGGGTGTCCACAATACAAGGATCCCTGTGTGTCTCTCCCCACCCATTGTCATCATTGACTAACTTAAGCCCCCCACCCAGTATGCCTAGATTGCGCTACTGAAGCAAGAAGCATACACTCCCCCATCCTCGTGTTGACCTCTAACAACTCAGACTTGTTCCAACATCATAATTAGTAGCCATACCATTGTGCCAATAGGCTGGCCTCACTTGGGTTTGTAGTTCTGGTTCGACCTATGGTCAGAGACTTTACGTCTGTAGTGAATTTACCATTCACACCTTTGCTTCAGTATTTCTTGCACTATAACCCATGTCACTCACTGTTTCTGTCCATAGTCACTCTGGAGGGTTGCTTTGATTCTTTGGCCAGACCATTCTTGTGAGACGCTCCCGCTACCAGGACACTACCAGGAGTTGCCCCTGGGGTGTGTCCTGCCACATAATTCTGCTTTCCTGGGGTCTTATTACTGATTCTGGGCTGAGGCTTGCTACCCAGGTAATACCCTCATTGATGTCTAGTTTAGTGACTGCCCTCATAGGTGTTAGTAGCTACTCAAAGAGTGGTCCAGTCTCTTTCAATTTGAGGCCAGCCCTCACATTTTATTTACATGGAGACCCTCCACCCCTCCCCCTTCAAAGAGGTGTCCTGAGGTCTACACCCAGCTGCAGTCTGATTTAGTTTGTTTCATGACCCATCTCTATTCTGGCAGCATAGCTCTTGTGGCCACTCTTTAATTCCTACCCCCCTAGCATTTTTTGAATCTCTAGAACTTTTGCTTATACTAGTCATAGTCACCTAAATTCGTACACAAAAATATGGTAAACTCTTCAATTTTTCTACCTAGGTTTCTGCCCCCCCAAACACACACAAAATAACCTGCTTAACATTTGATATTGACTGAGGTATAGCTTATTTCTTGTCAGGTCATTGCCGTTTCTTAACAGTAATCATCCCAAGGTATTTGGAAATTATCTGACAGTCCTTTAGTTGCACCCCACCATCACTTCATCCCCCCACCATCCACCACTCATATTGGCAGCCCCCCAGGAAACCCAACATATTTCTTCATCAGATGGGTCCCCCCCTTCTGAGCAAGAAAGTGCCGGTAGGCACATCTTTCTTGAGCTGGGTGCTGCTGGGGTGGGTCCAGGCGATCCAAGACTTTTGTGGAAACAGGAGACTGGCGACCATCATATGGGCAGTTGGGTGTGGGGGTGATTTTTCAATTTTCTGTCCTGCCCACACTCAACCCTGATTGGGCCTACGTGGGAGGGTGTCCTGGGGCAGGATCGTGTGGGGGTGTGCAGTGGCAGCACGGTCCATGCATGTTGCCCAGTCCACTGCCAGGTACCAAGGCCCTGCCCATCCTCCTGGGAATGAAACATCCAATGGATGCTCTAGATTCCCTCCCTGCCAGTCTCCGCTCCTGACACCCAGGCTCAGGGCATAAACCCAGGTCACCAGCATGCTGAGCGAACCCCTTTGATCAGCACCACGGAGCCTGCTGGAGTCCATTATTTTAAGCACTGTATGACAGATATGAACCACCAGATCTGTTACTATTGGAAAGGCTTCCTTTGCACCATCCCTTACACCATGAAGAAGAAGAAGAAGAATCAGCATTTATATAGCGCTTTTCATACACAGTATCCCAAAGCACTTTACAAGCAACTCTAGACTGGTAGTGAAGTGACTGAATGTGTGGTGGTGGCCATATCGCACATCATCACCCACACACAGCCTGGATAATTGCATGAACTGGTTTATGAGAAGGGGAATGTTGGCCAGGACACCAGGAATGTTCCCTGCACTTTGCAAAGAATGCCCTGGGTTCTTTTACTTCCACCTGGACACCCACCAGGACAACACCAGGATGGGCAGAAGGGACCTCGGTTTAACGTCTCATCCGAAGGACGGCACACCCTAGCAGTACAGCAGTCTCCCAATACTGCACTCAGATGCCAGTGATTTTAGGTGCAAGTCTGATCCCAGTGTGGGATGAGAACCCACAACCTTCTGGTCCAGAGGCTGATGTGCTACCAACTGAGCCACGCTGACACCTTGGATGCAGAGGTTGTTACTACTGCTCTGGTTCTCCATGTCCTCCAGTTTTGGCCTGCAGAAGACAGTCCCATTTAAGGAGGTATAGTAGGTCTCTGTTGTTTATTTTAGTAGAATGAAACATAGAAACAAAGAAGTTGATGGCAGATAAGGACCGCAAGGCCCATCCAATCTGCTCATTTCTTTTTCTACCTCATGAATTTGCCATAGGCCTTTGCTCTTTCAATGACCTATCTATTCATACTCATCTGTATTGCACCCGTATGCATATCCCATGCCTGTTTGAAACCCTGCACTGTATTCATATCCACCACTTCCTGAGGTAGGATGTTCCATGCATCCACCACCCTTTTTGTGAAAAAGAACTTCCTCACATTACCCCTTAATTGGCCTCCCTCTAATCTCATGCTTTGTCCTCTTGTCCTGCTATTTTCTTATATTGAAACATGTTAGACTCTTCACCTTGTTAATGCCTTTAAGGTGTTTGAAGGTTTCAGTCATATCACCTCTCTCCTCCTTTGCTCTAGGGTTATAATTGAGTTCAGTTAATCTGTCCTCCTATATGTTTTCTGATGCAGTCCCTGCAACATTTTGGTTACCCTTCTCTGGACTTCCTCAATTTGGTTAATGTTCTTGTGAAGGTGTTGCCTCCCATACTGCAAGCAGTACTCCAGATGGGGTCTAACCAGTATCTTGTAAAGAGGGATTATTACCTCCCTCTTCCAACTTGTGATACCCCTATTAATACACCCAAACATCCCTCTAGCCTTACCTACTGTTTTAGAGGTCTGCTTGGATGATTTCAGGTCATCAGTGATGATGACGCCCAAGTCTCTTTCTTCCCTTGTGACTGCCAGCAACTCCCCTCCCAGCCTATAGGTAGCTTCAGGGTTTCTCTTCCCTATGGAAGAAAAGGATTTGGGTGTCATAATCTCAGATAATTTAACTTTTGAAAAAATAATATAATTAAAGTTATAAAACGTAATAAAATAATTGGCTCTATTTAGAAATATCAAAGTAGAGACTCCAAGGTTATTATGCCACTCTACACCAGTCTGGCATGTCCCCACTTGGAATACTGCTCTCAATTTGTACTAACTTCTATAAGGGGTTTAAAACTCACTGAGGGTGTTCAGCATAAATTCACTAAAAAAGTATCATCTTTACATAGTAATAGTTATGAAGATAGATTAAAAAAATGTAACCTATTTTCTGTAAAATATAGACAAATAAGGGGTGACTTAATATTGGTATATCAAACCTTAAAAAATTATTATTTAAGAACCGCAATTGGACTTACTACTGCCTCCAACATCAAATCAACTAGGAGTCATGGTTATAAACTAATTGGAGAAAAATGTATATCCACTAGAAGGGTCTATTTTTCACACAGAGAGTTGTGGGTTTGTGGAATAACTTACCTGTAAGTGTCGTTAATAGTGATAATTTAAATACATTTAAGCAAAGATTGGATAAACATATGGGAAACAAAAATTTGATTTCCACCCATAGGACATATGGGTGGCGAGCATACAATGGGCATCCTTACATATGCCTTCATTGCTCATACGTCTATGAACCTATGTGCATGATCTTGCACTTCTTTGTGTTAAACCCCAGTTGCCACTCTTCCAACCATTTTACTAGTTTATCCAGATCTCTTTTCATTCTGCCCACACCATCTGGATCATCTACTCTGTTGCAGATCTTGATGTCATCCGCAAACAGACAAACCCTATCTCCAGTCCATCTGCAATGTCACTGATGAAGATATTGAAGAGGACTGGGCCCAGGACTGATCTCTGAGGTACCCCACCTGTGACTTGCATCTCATAAATACTGGTCTCCCAAGTGTGATTACAAGTGAACCATGTCTCACTAATGGCTAATATGTCCAGTTTAACCTCTGTCATTGTTGTCTCCAGGTCTGGGAAATTGTTTCCCACACTGCGGGCATTTGGGTACACAATTGTCCATTGGCCAGATTTCAGTGCGTTAGTTGTGATGCAGGGTCTGGCTTTTCCCATTTGCATCGTATGGGGAGCCAGACCTTTTTCCTTACTTGGTGATGCAAATGAACTGCAAAAATGCTGAACTCCTGTTTGATCACTAGTTGAGGGGGGAGAGGGGTTCTTCCCATTCAGTGTATAGGGTTCTGCACTACTCTCCTCATTTGCTAGTTTAAATATTCTGCAAAGTCATTAAACTTTTGCCCCAATACACTGACCCTCCTTAGTCAGATGCAGACCATCAAATTTAAAACGTACACTCCCAAATTGTTGCCAGTTACCTACAAATTTGTGTCCTTTTCCTGGCATTAGCTCTTGAGTCACATGTTTAGCTCCATAACTGGCCCATGCCTCCACTCTGGCCTGCTCTCTGAAAGTTTGAAATACCCACCTAGATCCCATGTATGGCTTCAGTATCCCTGCAAACTAAGAGCTCCTGAACAGCAACTGGGTTCTTTCCAACCAATCTCACACAAGTGGCATGGGAACACCATTCTCTTCACATCTGATCCTGGCTCAATGCCCTGGAACTTATCCAATTGAAGACAGAAAAGACTATAAGCCACAGCATTCTTGACTCCTTCAGTGTGCCTATCTTGAATTGACTTGATCAACCTCAGCCTCTGTGATAGTTGTTGCCTCAACACTGTCATTATTGTCTCTGCTGTGACTGTTTGCCTGTTCAACACCTCCACTACTGCTTACTGTCACAACAGAATACCACCTTCTGATTCTTCAGGTACTCTCCCAGATGACTGCCAGTACCGATATTGGGAAGATCTCTTACAGCATAATGTCAACCTCAGTCCCCTCATTTTCCATGTACCTAGCCTTTGTTCTGAAACCCACCTTCTCCCCAAGTAAGCCCCATTCTGTGGGCACCCACCACATCCCTATAAAGCTCCAAATCTGTATTGAATACCCATTCATCCTGCCAAAATGTGACACCATTATACTGTTGCAAAAATTCCTGCCACACTGCCAAATCTTCCCTCATGCCCTGGTTATGTCCACCTAGTGGTGGGGCCTCAGTGCCCCTCTCATCAACTGTGCCAATCTGCACATACATACACTGCTTGGAGCCACACACTACAAGCAAAATTCAAGTGCCCAAATAGAAACATAGAAACAGCATCTCTCAGCAAATAAGAATCATACGGCCCACCTAGTCTGCCCATTTCCCTACTCACTGCTGCAGCCCCAGATCCTATTTGACCTGTAGCTATCCTGCTCTGCACATCTTCAGGGTACCCTTATGGCTATCCCATACACTCTTGAACCCCCATATTGTTTTTCCCCCACCACTTCTGCTGGAAGGCTGTTCCATGTCCCCACCACCCTGTCAAGGAAAAAGTACTTCCTAACATTACCCCTGAGCCTTCCACCCTTCAATCTCATATCATGCCCCCTTGTTCTTGTGCAGTGTTTTCTCTAAAATATGCTTTCCACCTGTATCCTGTTTATTTCCCTAAGGTACTTGAAAGTCTCTATCATACCTCCTTCTCCCTTCTTTCCTCCAGTGAACAGATATTAAGGTCCTTAAGTCTTTCCTCATTGCTCTTCTGGTGCAGTCCATGTACTGTCTTCATTGCCTTTCTCTGGACTGCCTCAATTTTGTCAATGTCCTTCCCTGAAATGTGATCTCCAGAACTGGAAACCATATCTCTGAGTAGCTGCTGCATCACAAACAATGACACCTTTTGCTTCCTTTCACCTCCCCAATAGTTCCTGCAGCTTTTGAACTTTACCCTCCAGCAATGTAAATAATCCCCCTTCTGTGACCACCTCTATACCCAGAAATTCTAACCTCTGGGAAGAACCCTTTGTCTTCCCTTTGTTAATGGGACCCACAACTTGTTGCACATTTCCTGAAATCATTGCAATATTTCCAGTCCCCTTCTCCTTATCCTATAAAATAAAATCATCAAAATAATGTACCATTGTCATACCCATATTGCTTCTCAAATGTCCACTGAAGCCATGTACAAAACACCTCGAAGGTGGTGCATGCCACCAAGCAGCCCATCAGCATTGCTTTGTCAAAGTAATAACCCACTCTGAATTTAAAACTCAGTAGCTCCCAATCCTCTGGCCAGACTGGGAGTAGTATGAATGCTGACTCAGTGTTGATCTTTACTCACCATGCCCCCCTCCAATGTCCTGACCAGCTAAACCACTTAGTTCAGTGTCATGTATGACACTGCACACTGCTTTTCACTGATAAAATCATTAACCGATTTCCCCCTCTGGATAGGACAGATGGTGGATCATGCAGTATTTCCCTAGGCTGTTTTTTCAGTACCAGCTCAAAGGGAGATACTGTAATGTTTGGGAAAGGGGATCTGTGAATGGGTCTGTTGGAACAAAGGCTTATAATATCACTTTTTTATAATGATGCACTTGGATTTACCTTAAGCCTTACCCAAAAATTATTTCATAAATTACCAAAAATAATAACAATTCACATGTGATATTATCCTATGCTCTCCAGATTCGAGCATAATGGCAAATGACACTGCTTGCCACACTTATATTTATAATGAAAAAAACAATATTTTATTTACACATATGTACAAGTCCTAAATATTCATAATTAGCATAAATATCAAGCCTAACATTGTACACATCAACATTTTTCAGATAATCCAGCAAACCAATAAACACATTTTAACAAAAAGCATTGCAAATGAATAAGCATTATTCATTATGATAAATAGTAATAAACTAAACTTTTATCATTCTTTGTGTTTTAACATAACCTTTGTGCATAAGAACATACACTTATAAGATCAATGACTCAAATTCTTTCTGTATAAAACTTGTTTCAAAACTTTGTAGCATGTAACGTGTATTTTGTATGAGAACTGACAACTCATTACATCAGTGTTTTGCACTATGCTTTCATAAATTCAGTTTTAACTTTTCAAATCATGCAAAATATCTTAGTTCAAGCTTTAAGCTATTTACCAGATTTCTATAGTTAAAATACATTTTCTTGTTACTTTCCCAGATAAGCCAATTTAAATGACCAGACTATTAATTAAAATGAGTGAAAATAATTAAAAAGGAATACTTATATTTCTGGTTGAAGAGGTTGTTCTTCTGTCAACGTAGAACTCTTGGTTAAGTCTGGCTCTTGATGAAGAAGTCTCTTTGTTAACTAATCTTGACCCTGGAACTTCTTTTAGCATGGACAAACACTGCAAGATAAACTTTTTTTGTTGAAAGTCACTTTACTAAAAGTAAGTTCTTGGATTTGTTGAACACAGCTTCAATCTGATAGCAATACTGGATTCAAAAACTTTCTTGTATATAGCAAAGTTGTTTCAACAACTGAAACTGATGACTCCCTCATGTTGTACATCTGCTTTTAAAACCTTTCAACACTAGACCTTTTTCTGCTCAGCACACTGTATAGTTTGTGCAAATTTTAAAAATAAGTCTGTGTCTGGTCAACGGCAGGCAACATTACTTCAGTCAAGGTTCAGCAAATAAAACAGAGACCTTGCTTCATACATAATGAGAATGTCCTTCAAACTGGTTCTTGCACCTGGATCTTTTGACAGCACTGCCTAAGCTTATGGTTATCCTTAGGCTGATCCCTACATTCCAAACAAGTGTGGCCCAAAGTTCTTTGGCATAGCTACTGCATTAAGCCTTTGTAATTCTTAGTGGAACTAACATAGATCTTTTTGCATCAATATTTTGGTCCAGACTGAGGTGTGACCAGACAAATTCACTTATATAAAACTGCCCTTGTAATGACATCACCAGATTTTGATTGGCCTGAGTCTTTAGAAAGGTAGGGCATCTCAGACGATAAATGATGACATACAGACACGTCTCTTTAAGACAGCCCCTTCTCCTCAAACTTGTTTTTGGTCAAAATCATTTTCCGTAAATATGTTTTTCATTTAACCTAATTTAAACATTAAACTTACATGTTCCAGTGTTTTACCTAAAGCCAGTCATTTTGGTATACTTCTGATATTTATATTTCCTAAGTTACGCTATTAAGGGTATAACTTTATAGTTTCAAAAAAAACTTCTTAAAGTGATAGTCTTGCTCAATGTATTTAAAGCTGCAGAATGATAACATTTATAAGAAAAAATCCATTCTTACGGTCTTTAAAACATTACTTTTTGTAGAAACACTTGAGGTTCTTTATTCTTCCAATGAAAGTAATAAATCACCATCAGAAAAGTTAATTTACTATAAACATTTAGATGGTAGTTCTCTCTATAGCAACAAAATATAGTCTTAAGAGTAGTATTGTTAGACTGCTTAAGATGTGAGCTATCATGAGATACTAGATGCGGTTAGTTTCCAATAAAGAAAATTATATTAAATAAGTTTTAATTATAACTCCAGAAACCTTTGTCCTGCAATTATGAAAATTAGTAAGCTCATTGATCATACTAATGTCCACTAACTGTCCAATTTTTGTAGAATCACCATAATGGATTTTTAAGTCATAAACAACATACATGTACAAAGTTTAAACAGAGGGAAAGTTTTTTTTTCATTATGTAAGTTTGTAACAGTCATATGACCTCCTGATTGAAGTCATGGATACTTAGTCCTAGCTAAGACTTCCCCATACAAACACCCATAAAGCTGTCATGCTCACAGGGATGCTTTTTTGTACTGAGATAGCTTTAGCTGAAGTCTCCTTGGAATGTGGCTAGGCCCCTTTTATGGGACATTCAATGTAAAAGAAGACTTTAATGGAACACACTTTGCTTCTGAACTCTGAAACTGCCTCCATTTTAAAATGGCATAATTCCTCCATGTTAATGTTAAGATTTAATCAACAGTAACCTTAACCAGAAATTAGTGTAAACATTTCCCATCTTAATACCATATAAAAATCAGATAAAATAATAATAATAATTAAAAAATCAATTATTGATAACAACAAATAAAATAATTTTCCATCAAGGGGTTTGTCACATATTCCTCCCTTTTGAATTAAAATGCACCCCAAAATATGCATTTGCAATTCAAAATGATCATTTCTATATATGGGTATATAGTTTTAAGCACTGCAGGGAAAACAAAACATAAAATACAAAGTTACATCATCATGTGGTAACTTATGACATCATCAGCACATTACATCATCACATATGACATCATAGATGTCACATCACTGGATGACATCATTGGAGACATATGTTTTTGCATAAACATGTGTACAGTACTACATGAACTAACATGATTAAACATGATTACAACTACGTACACTTTTAAAATAACTTTTTTTCATTGTTTTGAACATTTTACAAATACAACAAATTCTCATTGTTCATCAGTTTTAAAAATCAGCATTACAATTAACATTGTAGTTTAACTCTTATTCATCATTTCCACTATTCTTAAATTCTTGTACCTCTTTAAAATGTTAGCATTACAATACAAATAAGGCTAGTAGTTACTCATTGTTACATTTCATAAGTTTTGTACCCTCATGTGCTGAAGCACTACTAAACTGACACTTGTAACTTTTACCAGTGTTTACCAAGATATAATTTCCTTAATTGGAAGTTACCTTTTTGGTATTATGTGGATTTAAGTTTAACTTTATAGCAGTCATAGTTACACTGGGATTGTTTAAATGCAATTACAAACGTTCTGTACCATTTTGTTACCTCATTATACTTTTACTAAATCAAAATCAAACCTTTTAACTAGTTCTTTGTACATTTCTTTAATCAAAATTAACATCAATCAAAGATTTTTACCCGAATTTACCTTATTTCATAACATTTTATCCTTCATTGTTAACCACTTTAGTTTTACATCCTCAAAATACATATGCTTCTTTAAAACACTTTTGTTTTCATTTCTTTTTAGGTAATACTTTCTGTTAGTCTCCCCAATAACTAGAATAACAAATATTTGAACAGTAAAGGATTTTCCCCCTTTCACTTATTGCTAACCACAGTTAGTGTTAAACGTGACAGGCTCTGTTTTGGGATTTATGTACTAGGGGAAACCATGCATTATTCTAGTGCACATACCTAGACACAGTGTGTAATGGATATTTAAATCCATATCACTACTGTAGATTAGAACAAACAATACAGTTTATAACACCTTTCCTTTAACCTTAACATAAAATTCATTTAATTTATTTGAAATTGTTGCACTAAGCACCTCACCATTAGGCACACTTGAGGGATAATTTATCCAGACCTGAAGGGTGGTGATGTCACTTTATTGGGTAAGGGTTTTCCCTTAATTGTGACCACTGAATTTTATTGACTAGGCTTATATACACACCCACTTGAACAAGTGCATCTATTTGAAGGCATGGGAGATGTTAAACCTTGCATGACATACAGGTTATAGGATACTTTTCCTATCTGGAGTTTCAAAGCAAGTGCCTATACTTTTCAAACTGTATTATTTACGGTTTGGAACATTTGCAACTGTTCATTTAAAACAGGGTAAACCTGTGCTGCTTGGATAATACAGAACTTTACCAGCTCTGTTGTTTTGCATTTTAGCTTTACTTCTGGTTTTATTGGTGGCAATCTTTCCACAGTCCTCAGTGGGTCTGGTACTTAGAGTTTAATGTTTTTTGTCAAATACAGGATGGCACTGGGAAAAACAGGACTTACTTTCTTGTGAAGAAAGCTAGGCATCTGTTTTAATTACATATTTATCACATCTTGTTTTGACACACAAGCCACATAAGTTTTACTTCTCCATTTAACCAATTTTTAGAATTACCAAAACTAAATATATGAATTACATTTGAACCTACAAAACTCAGTTTAATCATTAAATCATTTTCTTCACAGTAGCATGAATTTCATTGTTAGAAACTTTACTGACTCTTCTTAAATGGAATAGGCCTCTTCATCTGTAACCATAAGCTATTCTGGCCATAGTCTAGAACAGGTTTAAACCTCCTTAGAAGGTAACTTCCAGTCAAGAAATCATTACCTGTTTTGTTTGTAACATACACTGGATGTTTAATCACCATTTACCAAATCACAATTTTAACAAACTATACCAAAGGTCTTCTTAGCCTCTCCATAACCTACAATTTGTAAGCTGTCAGGAAGGGGTTTCAGCTTTTGGAGTCACCTAAGGTATCAGTCACTTTATCATACAGACTTTTAGACATGAGACTTACTTCAGCCCCAGAATCAAGCAAAGCCTTATGATTTAGACTGTTCTCAATGTTTATATTACAGTAAAATCTTCCTGCTTTTCCTTTGGGAAGTAAGTTGCCCAGGCAGAATTTGTCTTTCTTGTCTGGCAACATAACATTTTTTTTACAATGGCATTTTACGCTGTGGTTGACACTAGTACTTTTAACTTCACTTGACATCTCATTTTAAAATCTTATTCCAATATCATTATCATTTTTAACAATAACAGCTTCTTTCACCATGTCAGCAATAGTATGGATGGGATCTATAAGTCACATAGCCCTACTAATCCTATCTGTACAGGGTACAGTTGAGTGAGGCATTTTGCACAGAAAAGAGAGTCAGGAGGTGACTGAGAAACTTGGAGTACATATCTTTGTAAAAGAGCTTGCATTATTCTAGTTCTTTTCTTAATTTCTCCATTTTGTTCTTAGTCTGTGACTCCTCTAGCCATGTACAACTATGTATAAAACTATTTTGAGTTGTACTGTAGCAGTGTTGGTCATAGTTAGGACAGTGGCACCCCCTGTGGTCAATTTTGTTATCATGCTCACAGCGATACCTTGCACTTGGGTCTCTCCCCTTTTGAGAGGGACTGCAGTGCTAGTATTCATTTCAGTTTTGATAAGGCTGCCAAGCCCCAGTTGGACCAAGCATGAACTTCAATTGTTTTACTTAGTTAGACAGAGGTAAATTTTCTTCCCACTTAGCAGGAGTATTAGAGGTGGTAGCCCCAACACCTTAGCTTGAGGTACAGAGGAACTCCCTTTTTGCCTAATCGTATGCTTTTTCTTGTATTTCTTGAATGTGTCATGCTCCAGATCAGAATTTGAATTCTTTCCAAGACTAGGGGTAATCTTATTTTTGCTCTGAGGTAACTCATTTTCTGAATCAGATGATACACGCAATGATATACCAGAATCAGTAAAACAATCTAACCTTTAGAATGCTTTAATTTTTTCTTTAACTTGACTTTTACTTTATACACTTTCATACTTTTCTCTTAATTCAACCAAATCATTGTTAACCTATGCATAAACATCTGCTAGTTTAACCCTTTCTGTTTTGAAATTTAAACACTGTTCTTGACATTGTTGTAATTCACTTTGCAAGACAGCATTTTCATCCTTTGACTTGACTTAGTCACAGTAGTTATTAGAAAGGTCATGTTTATGCTCCTGCAAAAGCTTTTTTAAAATGTCTGCCTGGCCTGCAAACCTACCACACTCAAAACATTTATGCTTCAACATTTTTTCCAGCTGTAGTATTCTTTCATTTTTACTTCTAATAAAATTCAGCTGTACTGGGGTATAAATTACTGTCTCAGTGCTAAGCATATCTGCAGTTACAGCTAATGTTGTCACAGCTATGCAATAATGCTTTCAGACTTTAACAACAATTGAGTATTCTTTTGAAAACAGATAAAACAGCAATAACTTTTTACACAATTTAAACAAAACAAAATATTTTTTCTTGTGGCTATAAACATTATTTTTTATTTTTCTTGCTGCTTTACTGTTAGTGATTCCATTCTGTTCACTTGTATGCCTCAGCTCCATTTTCTTTTGCTTAAGGTAGCTTCAGACTCAGAAAACAAAACAGAAATATATTATTTTTGCAATTTAGAAATATTGCAAATACTAACAATAATAGCAACATTTCTTTTGCATACCCTGTAAGTGTGGATTGTCATTTGCTAACAATTATACCCCAGAGATGACAACCCCAAAGATGTCACATCAAAGGCTTATAATATCACTTTTTACAATAATACACTTGGATTCACCTCAGGCCTTACCCAAACATTATTTCATAAATTACCAAAAATAATAACAATTCACATGCAATATTATCCTATGATCCCCAGATTCAAGTATAATGGTAAATGACACTGCTTACCACACTTACAATTATATTAGAAATTAATATTTTAATTACATATATGTACAAGTCCTAAATATTCATAATTAGCATAAATATCAAGCCTAATATTGTAAACATCAAAACTGTTTCAGATACTCCAGCAAACAAATAAAACTAATTTCAGCAAATAAGTATTGTAAATGAATAAGCAATATTCATTATGATAAATGGTTATAGATAAACTAAACTTTTATCATTCTTGGGGCCAGATATTCAAAGCTTTGCACCTGGAGCAAATCCGTAGTGCTGGAATAGAACTGGATTTGCTCCAGACTGCAATATTCAAAAGCCCCATTAGCACTGGTGCTGTGTGATAATGCTGATGCTAAAAGATAATACTATACAGGAGCAGGGTTAGGGGAGTGCGAAGGAATGTCGGCAGTGCAGCATATTCAAAAGTATAGTGCCGCACTATAGGCATTAGTGCCACCTCTAATGTGGTGCTAAATGCCACTGATAAAAAGCTGGTGGTAATGCAGCAGTGTCCCCCCACATCATGGACCCCCATAGCCACTTGTAGGCACCCAACTCACTGGTAGTTTAGTGGTCCCCTCACCCCCCAGCATGAATACCAACCCCCATTCCACAGTGAAATAAATACTTTCCCTGGTAGTCCAGTGGTTCCCCACAACCCAGCATTAATACCTACCCCAGTTCCATGATACAAAGTATTTGTCCCTGGTAGTCTACCAGTCCCCCCACCTGGCAGTGACAGCCCTGCTCATCCCAACAACAATCCATGAACAGAGCCAGTGACTGGGTTCAGCCCTCCTTTCAATGCCACAGCAAGCTGCTGACTGAAGTGCGAATGAGCACTACTGTAATCATTACAGTTGCATTCATTCATACCTCAGTCAGTGTGGCACGTAGTGGTGAGAGAAAGGCTGAGCCACTCGCTGGCTCTGTTCATGAATTGTTCTTGGGATGAGCGGGCCATCACTGCTGGGTGGGGGACCAATAGACTACCAGGGCTAGATACTTTTGTATCATGGAATGGGGTCGGATTCATGCTGGGGTCCATACCTCCCACTGTCCCTGATATGGGGTCTTTGTCCCTGTTTTTTTTAAGCCCTGTCCCTGATTCAGGAGGCAAGTGGCTAAGAGGTCTTTATGTCCTGACTGTGTTCCTGTTGCTTGCTGCCTGTACTTCCATTCCAACCAAAAGGTGGATCTGTGTGCTCCATGCAGTAGCACTGGGCAAACTGCATGGTAATGTATGCTAAGCAGCACATAATGAGATGCAAATTTGCCTGTTTGCCCATGGATTACCTAAGTAGGCTCATTTGCATGGACTCTCTGAATATAGTTCATGTTTTCCCGGGCTAACCAGTTAGCACCAGGCTATTGTGTTAGCACTCTGCTATTGGGTTAGCCCTGGGCAAACAAAAATCCAGCATAGCACAGTTCTGCATTGTGTGGCTTACATTGTTATTTGCAGTAGATGTGAGACATCTCTGTGCAATCACACACAATCTTCTCCACCTGCAACAATGGCTTGCTACAGGGTCTAATGAGATACAGTTGCAGTGTGCATGTCCCTGTTGCTATATTCAGTGCTGTCTTATTCCCAGGCTATTTTTGCCCTGCACTCCTGGCCCTGTTTGCCTGGCTTCCTTTGCTTGCTATATTCAGCTGTTTTTGCACTGGGCTATTCCTTTTGAATATAGCTTGCTTTTTGCTCTGGGCTAAGTTTGCCTGACAGGCAGTGCTAATTTAGTCCCAGAGCAAAGTTTTGAATATCTGACCCTTGGTATTTATCATAACCTTTATGCATAAGAACATATACTTATTTTAATTTTGTTTTTATCTTTGGTAACTGGATAAGGCCCACTAGGCACAAGTTCCTGTTTTCAGGGGCAATCTGGGACCACTGGGCGGTTAAGTGACTTGCTCAGAGTCACACAGTATGCAAGTGGAGGTTGTAAGGATCAAACCCAGGTCTGGTCTGCTGGATGTACCAAGCTCATTCACAGCTCGTTACTTTAAGCTCTAGTCTATACTGCTAGCCAATGTAAGATCAATGTCTCAGATTCTTTCTGTATAAAACTTGTTACAAAACTTTAAAGCATGCAACATGTATTTTCTATGAGAACTAGCAACAACTCATTACATCAGTGTTTTGTACTATGCTTTCATAAAGTCAGTTTTAACTTTTCAAATCATGAAAATATCTTAGTTCAAAGCTTTTAAGTTATATACCCAGATTCTATAGTTAAGAGTACATTTTCTTGTTACTTTCCCAGATAAGCCAATTTAAATTACTAAGACTATAAATTAAAATTAGGGAATGTAATTAAAAAGGAATACTCATATTTCTGGTTGTAGAAGCTGTTCTTCTTCTCCTCTCAACTTCAAACTCTTGGTTGAGTCTGGCTCTTGATGAAAAATCTCTTTGTTAGCTAACCTTGACCTGGAACTTCTATTAGCATGGACAAGCACTGCATGATAAACTTTTCTTGCTGAAAGTCATTATACTAAAGTCAGTTCTTGGATTTGTAGAACACAGCTTCAATCTGCACAGTCCATAGCAATACTGGATTCAAAGAACTTTCTTGTGCATAGCAAAGTTGTTTCAACAGCTGGAGCTTGATGACTCCCTCATGTTGTACATCTGCTTTTAAAACCTTATGACACTAGACCTTTTTTCTGCTCAGCACGCTGTATAGCTTGTGCAAGTTTTAAAAAGAAGTCTGTGTCTGGTCAACAGAAGGCAACATTACTTCAGTCAAGGTTCACCAAATAAAACACAGACCTTGCTTCATACAGAGTGAGAATGTCCTTGCATCTGCTTCTTGCACCTGGATCATTTGGCAGCATTGCATAAGCTTTTGACTATCCTTAGGCTGGACTGAGCATTCCAAACAGGCATGGCCCAAAATTATTTGGCATAGCTACAGCATAAAAATTTTAGGATTCTTAGTTAAACTAATGTAGATCTTTTTGCATCAATATTTTGGTCCAGACTGAGGTGTCATCAGACAAAGACACCAGTTTCAAGTTCAAGTTTATTGACAGGTCAAAGACCATGACAATATAGACACATTATTACATAAAATATAAGCTACAGTATACAATATGCTCTTTATAAATAAATAAATAAGTAGATAAGTAAAAGAAAACATTTCTTTCATCCCTAAAAGTGCATAGTGCAAAGACAAGGGCAGCAATAAACTAAGTGCAATTACCTATGGATAATCTTAACCTTATCAGGTGCAAATATTATCCTATTAGACAATATATAATATAAATACTAGTTCCTCTTTTTCATTTAAACCAAGAAATATTCAGGAGTTGCCCCTGGGTGTGTCCTGCCACATAATTCTGCTTTCCTGGGGTCTTATTACTGATTCTGGGCTGAGGCTTGCTACCCAGGTAATACCCTCATTGATGTCTAGTTTAGTGACTGCCCTCATAGGTGTTAGTAGCTACTCAAAGAGTGGTCCAGTCTCTTTCAATTTGAGGCCAGCCCTCACATTTTATTTACATGGAGACCCTCCACCCCTCCCCCTCCAAAGAGGTGTCCTGAGGTCTACACCCAGCTGCAGTCTGATTTAGTTTGTTTCATGACCCATCTCTATTCTGGCAGCATAGCTCTTGTGGCCACTCTTTAATTCCTACCCCCCTAGCATTTTTTGAATCTCTAGAACTTTTGCTTATACTAGTCATAGTCACCTAAATTCGTACACAAAAATATGGTAAACTCTTCAATTTTTCTACCTAGGTTTCTGCCCCCCCAAACACACACAAAATAACCTGCTTAACATTTGATATTGACTGAGGTATAGCTTATTTCTTGTCAGGTCATGCACGTTTCTTAACAGTAATCATCCCAAGGTATTTGGAAATTATCTGACAGTCCTTTAGTTGCACCCCACCATCACTTCATCCCCCCACCATCCACCACTCATATTGGCAGCCCCCCAGGAAACCCAACATATTTCTTCATCAGATGGGTCCCCCCCTTCTGAGCAAGAAAGTGCCGGTAGGCACATCTTTCTTGAGCTGGGTGCTGCTGGGGTGGGTCCAGGCGATCCAAGACTTTTGTGGAAACAGGAGACTGGCGACCATCATATGGGCAGTTGGGTGTGGGGGTGATTTTCAATTTTCTGTCCTGCCCACACTCAACCCTGATTGGGCTTACGTGGAGGGCAAGTGTCCCAGACTGTGGGGTGTGCAGTGGCAGCACGGTCCATGCATGTTGCCCAGTCCACTGCCAGTACCAAGGCCCTGCCCATCCTCCTGGGAATGAAACATCCAATGGATGCTCTAGATTCCCTCCTGCCAGTCTCCTCCTGACACCCAGGCTCAGGGCATAAACCCAGGTCACCAGCATGCTGAGCTAACCCCTTTGATCAGCACCACGGAGCCTGCTGGAGTCCATTATTTTAAGCACTGTATGACAGATATGAACCACCAGATCTGTTACTATTGGAAAGGCTTCCTTTGCACCATCCCTTACACCATGAAGAAGAAGAAGAAGAATCAGCATTTATATAGCTTTTCATACACAGTATCCCAAAGCACTTTTACAAGCAACTCTAGACTGGTAGTGAAGTGACTGAATGTGTGGTGGTGACCATATCGCACATCATCACCCACACACAGCCTGGATAATTGCATGAACTGGTTTATGAGAAGGGGAATGTTGGCCAGGACACCAGGAATGTTCCCTGCACTTTGCAAAGAATGCCCTGGGTTCTTTTACTTCCACCTGGACACCCACCAGGACAACACCAGGATGGGCAGAAGGGACCTCGGTTTAACGTCTCATCCGAAGGACGGCACACCCCAGCAGTACAGCACCCCCCAATACTGCACTCAGATGCCAGTGATTTTTAGGTGCAAGTCTGATCCCAGTGTGGGATGAGAACCCACAACCTTCTGGTCCAGAGGCGGATGTGCTACCAACTGAGCCACGCTGACACCTTGGATGCAGAGGTTGTTACTACTGCTCTGGTTCTCCATGTCCTCCAGTTTTGCCTGCAGAAGACAGTCCCATTTAAGGAGGTATAGTAGGTCTCTGTTGTTTATTTTAGTAGAATGAAACATAGAAACAAAGAAGTTGATGGCAGATAAGGACCGCAAGGCCCATCCAATCTGCTCATTTCTTTTCTACCTCATGAATTTGCCATGGGCCTTTGCTCTTTCAATGACCTATCTATTCATACTCATCTGTATTGCACCCGTATGCATATCCCATGCCTGTTTGAAACCCTGCACTGTATTCATATCCACCACTTCCTGAGGTAGGATGTTCCATGCATCCACCACCCTTTTTGTGAAAAAGAACTTCCTCACATTACCCCTTAATTGGCCTCCCTCTAATCTCATGCTTTGTCCTCTTGTCCTGCTATTTTTCTTATATTGAAACATGTTAGACTCTTTCACCTTGTTAATGCCTTTAAGGTGTTTGAAGGTTTCAGTCATATCACCTCTCTCCCTCCTTTGCTCTAGGGTTACATATTGAGTTCAGTTAATCTGTCCTCATATGTTTTCTGATGCAGTCCCTGCAACATTTTGGTTACCCTTCTCTGGACTTCCTCAATTTGGTTAATGTTCTTGTGAAGGTGTTGCCTCCCATACTGCAAGCAGTACTCCAGATGGGGTCTAACCAGTATCTTGTAAAGAGGGATTATTACCTCCCTCTTCCAACTTGTGATACCCCTATTAATACACCCAAACATCCCTCTAGCCTTACCTACTGTTTTAGAGGTCTGCTTGGATGATTTCAGGTCATCAGTGATGATGACGCCCAAGTCTCTTTCTTCCCTTGTGACTGCCAGCAACTCCCCTCCCAGCCTATAGGTAGCTTCAGGGTTTCTCTTCCCTATGGAAGAAAAGGATTTGGGTGTCATAATCTCAGATAATTTAACTTTTGAAAAAATAATATAATTAAAGTTATAAAACGTAATAAAATAATTGGCTCTATTTTAAAGAAATATCAAAAGTAGAGACTCCAAGGTTATTATGCCACTCTACACCAGTCTGGCATGTCCCCACTTGGAATACTGCTCTCAATTTTGTGCACTAACTTCTATAAGGGGTTTAAAACTCACTGAGGGTGTTCAGCATAAATTCACTAAAAAAGTATCATCTTTACATAGTAATAGTTATGAAGATAGATTAAAAAAATGTAACCTATTTTCTGTAAAATATAGACAAATAAGGGGTGACTTAATATTGGTATATCAAACCTTAAAAAATTATTATTTAAGAACCGCAATTGGACTTACTACTGCCTCCAACATCAAATCAACTAGGAGTCATGGTTATAAACTCATTGGAGAAAAATGTATATCCACTAGAAGGAGTCTATTTTTCACACAGAGAGTTGTGGGTTTGTGGAATAACTTACCTGTAAGTGTCGTTAATAGTGATAATTTAAATACATTTAAGCAAAGATTGGATAAACATATGGGAAACAAAAAAAATTTGATTTCCACCCATAGGACATATGGGTGGCGAGCATACAATGGGCATCCTTACATATGCCTTCATTGCTCATACACGTCTATGAACCTATGTGCATGATCTTGCACTTCTTTGTGTTAAACCCCAGTTGCCACTCTTCCAACCATTTTACTAGTTTATCCAGATCTCTTTTCATTCTGCCCACACCATCTGGATCATCTACTCTGTTGCAGATCTTGATGTCATCCGCAAACAGACAAACCTTACCCCTCCAGTCCATCTGCAATGTCACTGATGAAGATATTGAAGAGGACTGGGCCCAGGACTGATCTCTGAGGTACCCCACCTGTGACTTGCATCTCATAAATACTGGTCTCCCAAGTGTGATTACAAGTGAACCATGTCTCACTAATGGCTAATATGTCCAGTTTAACCTCTGTCATTGTTGTCTCCAGGTCTGGGAAATTGTTTCCCACACTGCGGGCATTTGGGTACACAATTGTCCATTGGCCAGATTTCAGTGCGTTAGTTGTGATGCAGGGTCTGGCTTTTCCCATTTGCATCGTATGGGGAGCCAGACCTTTTTCCTTACTTGGTGATGCAAATGAACTGCAAAAATGCTGAACTCCTGTTTGATCACTAGTTGAGGGGGGAGAGGGGTTCTTCCCATTCAGTGTATAGGGTTCTGCACTACTCTCCTCATTTGCTAGTTTAAATATTCTGCAAAGTCATTAAACTTTTGCCCCAATACACTGACTCCCTCCTTAGTCAGATGCAGACCATCAAATTTAAAGAACGTACACTCCCCAAATTGTTGCCAGTTACCTACAAATTTGTGTCCTTTTTCCTGGCATTAGCTCTTGAGTCACATGTTTAGCTCCATAACTGGCCCACATGCCTCCACTCTGGCCTGCTCTCTGAAAGTTTGAAATACCCACCTAGATCCCATGTATGGCTTCAGTATCCCTGCAAACTAAGAGCTCCTGAACAGCAACTGGGTTCTTTCCAACCAATCTCACACAAGTGGCATGGGAACACCATTCTCTTCACATCTGATCCTGGCTCAATGCCCTGGAACTTATCCAATTGAAGACAGAAAAGACTATAAGCCACAGCATTCTTGACTCCTTCAGTGTGCCTATCTTGAATTGACTTGATCAACCTCAGCCTCTGTGATAGTTGTTGCCTCAACACTGTCATTATTGTCTCTGTTGTGACTGTTTGCCTGTTCAACACCTCCACTACTGCTTACTGTCACAACAGAATACCACCTTCTGATTCTTCAGGTACTCTCCCCAGATGACTGCCAGTACCGATATTGGGAAGATCTCTTACAGCATAATGTCAACCTCAGTCCCCTCATTTTCCATGTACCTAGCCTTTGTTCTGAAACCCACCTTCTCCCCAAGTAAGCCCCATTCTGTGGGCACCCACCACATCCCTATAAAGCTCCAAATCTGTATTGAATACCCATTCATCCTGCCAAAATGTGACACCATTATACTGTTGCAAAATTCCTGCCACACTGCCAAACCTTCCTCATGCCCTGGTTATGTCCACCTAGTGGTGGGGCCTCAGTGCCCCTCTCATCAACTGTGCCAATCTGCACATACATACACTGCTTGGAGCCACACACTACAAGCAAAATTCAAGTGCCTCAAATAGAAACATAGAAACAGCATCTCTCAGCAATAAGAATCATACGGCCCACCTATAGTCTGCCCATTTCCTTACTCACTGCTGCAGCCCCAGATCCTATTTGACCTGTAGCTATCCTGCTCTGCACATCTTCAGGGTACCCTTATGGCTATCCCATACACTCTTGAACCCCATATTGTTTTTCCCCACCACTTCTGCTGGAAGGCTGTTCCATGTCCCCACCACCCTGTCAAGGAAAAAGTACTTCCTAACATTACCCCTGAGCCTTCCACCCTTCAATCTCATATCATGCCCCCTTGTTCTTGTGCAGTGTTTTCTCTAAAATATGCTTTCCACCTGTATCCTGTTTATTTCCCTAAGGTACTTGAAAGTCTCTATCATACCTCCCTTCTCCCTTCTTTCCTCCAGTGAACAGATATTAAGGTCCTTAAGTCTTTCCTCATTGCTCTTCTGGTGCAGTCCATGTACTGTCTTCATTGCCTTTCTCTGGACTGCCTCAATTTTGTCAATGTCCTTCCCTGAAATGTGATCTCCAGAACTGGAAACCATATCTCTGAGTAGCTGCTGCATCACAAACAATGACACCTTTTGCTTCCTTTCACCTCCCCAATAGTTCCTGCAGCTTTTGAACTTTACCCTCCAGCAATGTAAATAACCCTTCTGTGACCACCTCTATACCCAGAAATTCTAACCTCTGGGAAGAACCCTTTGTCTTCCCTTTGTTAATGGGACCCACAACTTGTTGCACATTTCCTGAAATCATTGCAATATTTCCAGTCCCCTCTCCTTATCCTATAAAATAAAATCATCAAAATAATGTACCATTGTCATACCCATATTGCTTCTCAAATGTCCACTGAAGCCATGTACAAAACACCTCGAAGGTGGTGCATGCCACCAAGCAGCCCATCAGCATTGCTTTGTCAAAGTAATAACCCACTCTGAATTTAAAACTCAGTAGCTCCCAATCCTCTGGCCAGACTGGGAGTAGTATGAATGCTGACTCAGTGTTGATCTTTACTCACCATGCCCCCCTCCAATGTCCTGACCAGCTAAACCACTTAGTTCAGTGTCATGTATGACACTGCACACTGCTTTTCACTGATAAAATCATTAACCGATTTCCCCCTCTGGATAGGACAGATGGTGGATCATGCAGTATTTCCTAGGCTGTTTTTCAGTACCAGCTCAAGGGAGATACTGTAATGTTTAAGGAAAGGGATCTGTGAATGGGTCTGTTGGAACAAACTTAATATCACTTTTTATAATGATGCACTTGGATTTACCTTAAGCCTACCCAAAAATTATTTCATAAATTACCAAAAATAATAACAATTCACATGTGATATTATCCTATGCTCTCCAGATTCGAGCATAATGGCAAATGACACTGCTTGCCACACTTATATTTATAATGAAAAAAACAATATTTTATTTACACATATGTACAAGTCCTAAATATTCATAATTAGCATAAATATCAAGCCTAACATTGTACACATCAACATTTTTTCAGATAATCCAGCAAACCAATAAACACATTTTAACAAAAAAGCATTGCAAATGAATAAGCATTATTCATTATGATAAATGGTAATAAACTAAACTTTTATCATTCTTTGTGTTTAACATAACCTTTGTGCATAAGAACATACACTTATAAGATCAATGACTCAAATTCTTTCTGTATAAAACTTGTTTCAAAACTTTGTAGCATGTAACGTGTATTTTGTATGAGAACTGACAACTCATTACATCAGTGTTTTGCACTATGCTTTCATAAATTCAGTTTTAACTTTTCAAATCATGCAAAATATCTTAGTTCAAAGCTTTTAAGCTATTTACCCAGATTCTATAGTTAAAAGTACATTTTCTTGTTACTTTCCCAGATAAGCCAATTTAAATGACCAGACTATTAATTAAAATGAGTGAAAATAATTAAAAAGGAATACTTATATTTCTGGTTGAAGAGGTTGTTCTTCTGTCAACGTAGAACTCTTGGTTAAGTCTGGCTCTTGATGAAGAAGTCTCTTTGTTAACTAATCTTGACCCTGGAACTTCTTTTAGCATGGACAAACACTGCAAGATAAACTTTTTTTGTTGAAAGTCACTTTACTAAAAGTAAGTTCTTGGATTTGTTGAACACAGCTTCAATCTGATAGCAATACTGGATTCAAAAAACTTTCTTGTATATAGCAAAGTTGTTTCAACAACTGAAACTTGATGACTCCCTCATGTTGTACATCTGCTTTTAAAACCTTTCAACACTAGACCTTTTTCTGCTCAGCACACTGTATAGTTTGTGCAAATTTTAAAAATAAGTCTGTGTCTGGTCAACGGCAGGCAACATTACTTCAGTCAAGGTTCAGCAACTAAAACAGAGACCTTGCTTCATACATAATGAGAATGTCCTTCAAACTGGTTCTTGCACCTGGATCTTTTGACAGCACTGCCTAAGCTTATGGTTATCCTTAGGCTGATCCCTACATTCACAACAAGAGTGTGGCCCAAAGTTCTTTGGCATAGCTACTGCATTAAGCCTTTGTAATTCTTAGTGGAACTAACATAGATCTTTTGCATCAATATTTTGGTCCAGACTGAGGTGTGACCAGACAAATTCACTTATATAAAACTGCCCTTGTAATGACATCACCAGATTTTGATTGGCCTGAGTCTTTAGAAAGGTAGGGCATCTCAGACGATAAATGATGACATACAGACACGTCTCTTTAAGACAGCCCCTTCTCCTCAAACTTGTTTTTGGTCAAAATCATTTTCCGTAAATATGTTTTTCATTTAACCTAATTTAAACATTAAACTTACATGTTCCAGTGTTTTACCTAAAGCCAGTCATTTTGGTATACTTCTGATATTTATATTTCCTAAGTTACGCTATTAAGGGTATAACTTTATAGTTTCAAAAAAAACTTCTTAAAGTGATAGTCTTGCTCAATGTATTTAAAGCTGCAGAATGATAACATTTATAAGAAAAATCCATTCTTACGGTCTTTAAAACATTACTTTTGTAGAAACACTTGAGGTTCTTTATTCTTCCAATGAAAGTAATAAATCACCATCAGAAAAGTTAATTTACTATAAACATTTAGATGGTAGTTCTCTCTATAGCAACAAAATATAGTCTTAAGAGTAGTATTGTTAGACTGCTTAAGATGTGAGCTATCATGAGATACTAGATGCGGTTAGTTTCAATAAAAGAAAATTATATTAAATAAGTTTTAATTATAACTCCAGAAACCTTTGTCCTGCAATTATGAAAATTAGTAAGCTCATTGATCATACTAATGTCCACTAACTGTCCAATTTTGTAGAATCACCATAATGGATTTTTAAGTCATAAACAACATACATGTACAAAGTTTAAACAGAGGGAAAGTTTTTTTTTCATTATGTAAGTTTGTAACAGTCATATGACCTCCTGATTGAAGTCATGGATACTTAGTCCTAGCTAAGACTTCCCCATACAAACACCCATAAAGCTGTCATGCTCACAGGGATGCTTTTTTGTACTGAGATAGCTTTAGCTGAAGTCTCCTTGGAATGTGGCTAGGCCCCTTTTATGGGACATTCAATGTAAAAGAAGACTTTAATGGAACACACTTTGCTTCTGAACTCTGAAACTGCCTCCATTTTAAAATGGCATAATTCCTCCATGTTAATGTTAAGATTTAATCAACAGTAACCTTAACCAGAAATTAGTGTAAACATTTCCCATCTTAATACCATATAAAAATCAGATAAAATAATAATAATAATTAAAAAATCAATTATTGATAACAACAAATAAAATAATTTTCCATCAAGGGGTTTGTCACGACATTTCCTCCCTTTTGAATTAAAATGCACCCCCAAAATATGCATTTGCAATTCAAAATGATCATTTTTCTATATATGGGTATATAGTTTTAAGCACTGCAGGGAAAACAAAACATAAAATACAAAGTTACATCATCATGTGGTAACTTATGACATCATCAGCACATTACATCATCACATATGACATCATAGATGTCACATCACTGGATGACATCATTGGAGACATATGTTTTTGCATAAACATGTGTACAGTACTACATGAACTAACATGATTAAACATGATTACAACTACGTACACTTTTAAAATAACTTTTTTTCATTGTTTTGAACATTTTACAATACAACAAATTCTCATTGTTCATCAGTTTTAAAATCAGCATTACAATTAACATTGTAGTTTAACTCTTATTCATCATTTCCACTATTCTTAAATTCTTGTACCTCTTTAAAATGTTAGCATTACAATACAAATAAGGCTAGTAGTTACTCATTGTTACATTTCATAAGTTTTGTACCCTCATGTGCTGAAGCACTACTAAACTGACACTTGTAACTTTTACCAGTGTTTACCAAGATATAATTTCCTTAATTGGAAGTTACCTTTGGTATTATGTGGATTTAAGTTTAACTTTATAGCAGTCATAGTTACACTGGGATTGTTTAAATGCAATTACAAACGTTCTGTACCATTTTGTTACCTCATTATACTTTTACTAAATCAAAATCAAACCTTTTAACTAGTTCTTTGTACATTTCTTTAATCAAAATTAACATCAATCAAAGATTTTTACCCGAATTTACCTTATTTCATAACATTTTATCCTTCATTGTTAACCACTTTAGTTTTACATCCTCAAAATACATATGCTTCTTTAAAACACTTTTGTTTTCATTCTTTTTAGGTAATACTTTCTGTTAGTCTCCCCAATAACTAGAATAACAAATATTTGAACAGTAAAGGATTTTCCCCCTTTCACTTATTGCTAACCACAGTTAGTGTTAAACGTGACAGGCTCTGTTTTGGGATTTATGTACTAGGGGAAACCATGCATTATTCTAGTGCACATACCTAGACACAGTGTGTAATGGATATTTAAATCCATATCACTACTGTAGATTAGGCACAAACAATACAGTTTATAACACCTTTCCTTTAACCTTAACATAAAATTCATTTAATTTATTTGAAATTGTTGCACTAAGCACCCTCACCATTAGGCACACTTGAGGGATAATTTATCCAGACCTGAAGGGTGGTGATGTCACTTTATTGGGTAAGGGTTTTCCCTTAATTGTGACCACTGAATTTTATTGACTAGGCTTATATACACACCCACTTGAACAAGTGCATCTATTTGAAGGCATGGGAGATGTTAAACCTTGCATGACATCAGGTTATAGGATACTTTTCCTATCTGGAGTTTCAAAGCAAGTGCCTATACTTTTCAAACTGTATTATTTACGGTTTGGAACATTTGCAACTGTTCATTTAAAACAGGGTAAACCTGTGCACTGCTTGGATAATACAGAACTTTACCAGCTCTGTTGTTTTGCATTTTAGCTTTACTTCTGGTTTTATTGAGTGGCAATCTTTTCCACAGTCCTCAGTGGGTCTGGTACTTAAGAGTTTAATGTTTTTTTGTCAAATACAGGATGGCACTGGGAAAAACAGGACTTACTTTCTTTGTGAAGAAAGCTAGGCATCTGTTTTAATTACATATTTATCACATCTTGTTTTGACACACAAGCCACATAAGTTTTACTTCTCCATTTAACCAATTTTTAGAATTACCAAAACTAAATATATGAATTACATTTGAACCTACAAAACTCAGTTTAATCATTAAATCATTTTCTTCACAGTAGCATGAATTTCATTGTTTAGAAACTTTACTGACTCTTCTTAAATGGAATAGGCCTCTTCATCTGTAACCATAAGCTATTCTGGCCATAGTCTAGAACAGGTTTAAACCTCCTTAGAAGGTAACTTCCAGTCAAGAAATCATTACCTGTTTTGTTTGTAACATACACTGGATGTTTAATCACCATTTTACCAAATCACAATTTTAACCAAACTATACCAAAGGTCTTCTTAGCTTCCTCTCCATAACCTACAATTTGTAAGCTGTCAGGAAGGGGTTTCAGCTTTTTGGAGTCACCTAAGGTATCAGTCACTTTATCATACAGACTTTTAGACATGAGACTTACTTCAGCCCCAGAATCAAGCAAAGCCTTATGATTTAGACTGTTCTCAATGTTTATATTACAGTAAAATCTTCCTGCTTTTCCTTTGGGAAGTAAGTTGCCCAGGCAGAATTTGTCTTTCTTGTCTGGCAACATAACATTTTTTTTACAATGGCATTTTACGCTGTGGTTGACACTAGTACTTTTAACTTCACTTGACATCTCATTTTTAAATCTTATTCCAATATCATTATCATTTTTAACAATAACAGCTTCTTTCACCATGTCAGCAATAGTATGGATGGGATCTATAAGTCACATAGCCCTACTAATCCTATCTGTACAGGGTACAGTTGAGTAGGCATTTTGCACAGAAAAGAGAGAGTCAGGAGGTGACTGAGAAACTTGGAGTACATATCTTTGTAAAAGAGCTTGCATTTATTCTAGTTCTTTTCTTAATTTCTCCATTTTGTTCTTAGTCTGTGACTCCTCTAGCCATGTACAACTATGTATAAAACTATTTTGAGTTGTACTGTAGCAGTGTTGGTCATAGTTAGGACAGTGGCACCCCCTGTGGTCAATTTTGTTATCATGCTCACAGCGATACCTTGCACTTGGCTCTCCCTTTTGAGAGGGACTGCAGTGCTAGTATTCATTTCAGTTTGATAAGGCTGCCTGCCCCAGTTGGACCAAGCATGAACTTCAATTGTTTTACTTAGTTAGACAGAGGTAAATTTTCTTCCCACTTAGCAGGAGTATTAGAGGTGGTAGCCCCAACACCTTAGCTTGAGGTACAGAGGAACTCCCTTTTTGCCTAATCGTATGCTTTTTCTTGTATTTCTTGAATGTGTCATGCTCCAGATCAGAATTTGAATTCTTTCCAAGACTAGGGGTAATCTTATTTTTGCTCTGAGGTAACTCATTTTCTGAATCAGATGATACACGCAATGATATACCAGAATCAGTAAAACAATCTAACCTTTAGAATGCTTTAATTTTTCTTTAACTTGACTTTTACTTTATACACTTTCATACTTTCTCTTAATTCAACCAAATCATTGTTAACCTATGCATAAACATCTGCTAGTTTAACCCTTTCTGTTTTGAAATTTAAACACTGTTCTTGACATTGTTGTAATTCACTTTGCAAGACAGCATTTTCATCCCTTTGACTTGACTTAGTCACAGTAGTTATTAGAAAGGTCATGTTTATGCTCCTGCAAAAGCTTTTTTAAAATGTCTGCCTGGCCTGCAAACCTACCACACTCAAAACATTTATGCTTCAACATTTTTTCCAGCTGTAGTATTCTTTCATTTTTACTTCTAATAAAATTCAGCTGTACTGGGGTATAAATTACTGTCTCAGTGCTAAGCATATCTGCAGTTACAGCTAATGTTGTCACAGCTATGCAATAATGCTTTCAGACTTTAACAACAATTGAGTATTCTTTTGAAAAACAGATAAAACAGCAATAACTTTTTACACAATTTAAACAAAACAAAATATTTTTTTCTTGTGGCTATAAACATTATTTTTTTATTTTTCTTGCTGCTTTACTGTTAGTGATTCCATTCTGTTCACTTGTATGCCTCAGCTCCATTTTCTTTTGCTTAAGGTAGCTTCAGACTCAGAAAACAAAACAGAAATATATTATTTTTGCAATTTAGAAATATTGCAAATACTAACAATAATAGCAACATTTCTTTTGCATACCCTGTAAGTGTGGATTGTCATTTGCTAACAATTATACCCAGAGATGACAACCCCAAAGATGTCACATCAAAGGCTTATAATATCACTTTTACAATAATACACTTGGATTCACCTCAGGCCTTACCCAAACATTATTTCATAAATTACCAAAAATAATAACAATTCACATGCAATATTATCCTATGATCCCCAGATTCAAGTATAATGGTAAATGACACTGCTTACCACACTTACAATTATATTAGAAATTAATATTTTAATTACATATATGTACAAGTCCTAAATATTCATAATTAGCATAAATATCAAGCTAATATTGTAAACATCAAAACTGTTTCAGATACTCCAGCAAACAAATAAAACTAATTTCAGCAAATAAGTATTGTAAATGAATAAGCAATATTCATTATGATAAATGGTTATAGATAAACTAAACTTTTATCATTCTTGGGGCCAGATATTCAAAGTTTGCACCTGGAGCAATCGTAGTGCTGGAATAGAACTGGATTTGCTCCAGACTGCAATATTCAAAAGCCCCATTAGCACTGGTGCTGTGTGATAATGCTGATGCTAAAAGATAATACTATACAGGAGCAGGGTTAGGGAGTGCGAAGGAATGTCGGCAGTGCAGCATATTCAAAGTATAGTGCCGCACTATAGGCATTAGTGCCACCTCTAATGTGGTGCTAAATGCCACTGATAAAAAGCTGGTGGTAATGCAGCAGTGTCCCCCACATCATGGACCCCCTAGCCACTTGTAGGCACCCAACTCACTGGTAGTTTAGTGGTCCCCTCACCCCCCAGCATGAATACCAACCCCCATTCCACAGTGAAATAAATACTTTCCCTGGTAGTCCAGTGGTTCCCCCACAACCCAGCATTAATACCTACCCCAGTTCCATGATACAAAAGTATTTGTCCCTGGTAGTCTACCAGTCCCCCCACCTGGCAGTGACAGCCCTGCTCATCCCAACAACAATCCATGAACAGAGCCAGTGACTGGTTCAGCCCTCCTTTCAATGCCACAGCAAGCTGCTGACTGAGGTACGAATGAGCACTACTGTAATCATTACAGTTGCATTCATTCATACCTCAGTCAGTGGCTGGCCGTAGTGGTGAGAGAAAGGCTGAGCCACTCGCTGGCTCTGTTCATGAATTGTTCTTGGGATGAGCGGGGCCATCACTGCTGGGTGGGGGGACCAATAGACTACCAGGGCTAGATACTTTTGTATCATGGAATGGGGGTCGGGATTCATGCTGGGGGGTCCATACCTCCCACTGTCCCTGATATGGGGTCTTTGTCCCTGTTTTTTTTAAGCCCTGTCCCTGATTCAGGAGGCAAGTGGCTAAGAGGTCTTTATGTCCTGACTGTGTTCCTGTTGCTTGCTGCCTGTACTTCCATTCCAACCAAAAGGTGGATCTGTGTGCTCCATGCAGTAGCACTGGGCAAACTGCATGGTAATGTATGCTAAGCAGCACATAATGAGATGCAAATTTGCCTGTTTGCCCATGGATTACCTAAGTAGGCTCATTTGCATGGACTCTCTGAATATAGTTCATGTTTTCCCGGGCTAACCAGTTAGCACCAGGCTATTGTGTGCACTCTGCTATTAGGTTAGCCCTGGGCAAACAAAAATCCAGCATAGCACAGTTCTGCATTGTGTGGCTTACATTGTTATTTGCAGTAGATGTGAGACATCTCTGTGCAATCACACACAATCTTCTCCACCTGCAACAATGGCTTGCTACAGGGTCTAATGAGATACAGTTGCAGTGTGCATGTCCCTGTTGCTATATTCAGTGCTGTCTTATTCCCAGGCTATTTTTGCCCTGCACTCCTGGCCCTGTTTGCCTGGCTTCCTTTGCTTGCTATATTCAGCTGTTTTGCACTGGGCTATTCCTTTGA
This sequence comes from Neoceratodus forsteri, assembly GCA_016271365.2. Taxonomy (NCBI): domain Eukaryota; kingdom Metazoa; phylum Chordata; order Ceratodontiformes; family Ceratodontidae; genus Neoceratodus; species Neoceratodus forsteri. Next base: position 36,311,536 of record JADMNL010000028.1, on the reverse strand, counting down.
ATATAGTTGCTTTTTGCTCTGGCTAAGTTTGCCTGACAGGCAGTGCTAATTTAGTCCCAGAGCAAAGTTTTGAATATCTGACCCTTGGTATTTATCATAACCTTTATGCATAGAACATATACTTATTTTAATTTTGTTTTATCTTTGGTAACTGGATAAGGCCCACTAGGCACAAGTTCCTGTTTTCAGGGGCAATCTGGGACCACTGGGCGGTTAAGTGACTTGCTCAGAGTCACACAGTATGCAAGTGGAGGTTGTAAGGATCAAACCCAGGTCTGGTCTGCTGGATGTACCAAGCTCATTCACAGCTCGTTACTTTAAGCTCTAGTCTATACTGCTAGCCAATGTAAGATCAATGTCTCAGATTCTTTCTGTATAAAACTTGTTACAAAACTTTAAAGCATGCAACATGTATTTTCTATGAGAACTAGCAACAACTCATTACATCAGTGTTTTGTACTATGCTTTCATAAAGTCAGTTTTAACTTTTCAAATCATGAAAATATCTTAGTTCAAAGCTTTTAAGTTATATACCCAGATTCTATAGTTAAGAGTACATTTTCTTGTTACTTTCCCAGATAAGCCAATTTAAATTACTAAGACTATAAATTAAAATTAGGGAATGTAATTAAAAAGGAATACTCATATTTCTGGTTGTAGAAGCTGTTCTTCTTCTCCTCTCAACTTCAAACTCTTGGTTGAGTCTGGCTCTTGATGAAAAAATCTCTTTGTTAGCTAACCTTGACCCTGGAACTTCTATTAGCATGGACAAGCACTGCATGATAAACTTTTCTTGCTGAAAGTCATTATACTAAAAGTCAGTTCTTGGATTTGTAGAACACAGCTTCAATCTGCACAGTCCATAGCAATACTGGATTCAAAGAACTTTCTTGTGCATAGCAAAGTTGTTTCAACAGCTGGAGCTTGATGACTCCCTCATGTTGTACATCTGCTTTTAAAACCTTATGACACTAGACCTTTTTTCTGCTCAGCACGCTGTATAGCTTGTGCAAGTTTTAAAAAGAAGTCTGTGTCTGGTCAACAGAAGGCAACATTACTTCAGTCAAGGTTCACCAAATAAACACAGACCTTGCTTCATAGAGTGAGAATGTCCTTGCATCTGCTTCTTGCACCTGGATCATTTGGCAGCATTGCATAAGCTTTTGACTATCCTTAGGCTGGACTGAGCATTCCAAACAGGCATGGCCCAAAATTATTTGGCATAGCTACAGCATAAAAATTTTAGGATTCTTAGTTAAACTAATGTAGATCTTTTTGCATCAATATTTTGGTCCAGACTGAGGTGTCATCAGACAAAGACACCAGTTTCAAGTTCAAGTTTATTGACAGGTCAAAGACCATGACAATATAGACACATTATTACATAAAATATAAGCTACAGTATACAATATGCTCTTTATAAATAAATAAATAAGTAGATAAGTAAAAAAGAAAACATTTCTTTCATCCCCTAAAAGTGCATAGTGCAAAGACAAGGGCAGCAATAAACTAAGTGCAATTACCTATGGGCATAATGCTTAACCTTATCAAGAGTGCAAATATTATCCTATTAGACAATATATAATATAAATATTAGTTCCTCTTTTTTTTCATTTTTAAACCAAGACGTATTCTAGAGATATTTACTAAATATTTGGCAACAGCCTTAGTTATGATATCATCATTAGTGGTAAAGAAGATAATAAGTAAGGTGCTCTGGTCTGCTGTTTGAATGGATTGGCATAAAGGTCATATCCATGTTTTCCTTGTTATAGTATACCATTTACATACAAACATGACATGTTCCAAGCTTTCCAGTGTGGAGCAGGTACAAGAGCAAAAACCAGAATTAGGAGTGGTATTTTTCACATAAACTGCTTCCAAGATGCTATTTAAAAATACTTCTAACCTATATCTAGTATACTGTTTTCTATCTTCTGCTTCTGTAAGAATGTCTAAGTAATGTCTGTAGTAATGACAGGGATCATTTATTATCAAAAAGGGAAACATTTTAATCTTTTTAATAATATTTAAATCTAGGGTCTTATAGTATTCTCTAAATGCTTTTGTAATGAGGAATTGATATTTCAAACTAATAGTAATTCCTCTTGCCCTATACTAATATAAGTAGGTTAACCTCACTTTCTGTAATAAATTGAATATCAGGGATAACCATTCTGATTTTAAATAGCCTAAAGAAGACCACCAGTATTTTCATGTAAACAAAAGGCTGTTAATCTGTTTTGATCATGCTGAAGAATTCTAACCCAAAAATTAACCTTTCTAGCATCAGCTGCTGCCTGCAAAGAATAATAACCTGTCTCAGCCCTCAGTATCGCAGCAGGAACAAAATTGGGTAAACCTAAGGATTCGCGTGGCAATTTATTAACAGAAATATCTAGAGTATTCATTTTGTTATGATGCCAAATTTCAACATTAAATAAAGCTTGGGCATAATATTTGGATTGAACTGCCTTTAAAATAGGCCTAATTGTATTTCCACCATGTTTTTTATTAAATATGAGCAGAGAATTTGCTGTCCTCTTTAATTTTGCTAAAATTGTGTCCTGCTGTACATTACATTTCCTGTCCCTAGTCAGGTGTAGGCCCAAATATGTATAACTATCTACAGTCTCTAATTTGTCAGAACCTAACACCCAAAATTTCTTTTTATTATTTTTTTACCTTTCTTAATAAACAGAAGAGTCTGACTTTTTTGAATATTTATTGACCAATTAAGCTCATTTGCAGTTATTGCAAGCATATTTAGTTTAGCTTGAAGTCCAGAGTCAGTAAGAGAGAACAAGACTAAGTCATCAGCGTAGGCCAATACACCACGGCCCAGATATTCAAACTGCGCGAGTCTGAGGCGCAAGCCCCTGCACTGCTCAAAATAGTTGCGCAGGGGTGTGGCCGGGGTGATATTCAAAGGAGTTGCGCTGTTGAGCAACTCCTTTGAATATCACCCCCGAGCCACAGCACTTGTGCATGGCGCAGTGGAACTTACGCTACCGCAAGTTGCCAGAGTTGAGCATTAAACTTGCGGTGGCACAAGTACCATTGCGCAATGTGCAAATTTCCGATATTCAAAAGGTGACATGCAAATGGGGCCATAATTTATGCAAGGTGCAGGGGGGGGCCATTTGCATCTATTTATGGCCCCATTTGCATGTAGGTGCGCCGATCCCGAGGACTTGCTGGCCACACCGCCAGGCAGCAGCCATCGAGGACCGGACGACAATGCAGCCCGACAACAAGGGCATCACAGTTACAGACACCCCACACATCTCCCACAGCCCATCATGGGCAGAACACGTACATGTCACCCCCACACATCTCCCACAGCCCGATCGCGGGCAGAACCTGTATGAGCCCACAGTGCCCGATTGCAGGCAGAACCTGTAGCCCCCAGTGCCCGATCGCGGGCAGATGTAACTCCCTCCCCAGCCGAATAACTCCTGGTGGTCCAGTGGACGTAAAGCCCGATCGCGGGCAGAATGTCACAGCACAACCCCCAAACATCTCCCTGGTGTCCAGTGTCCCCACCCACCCACCCACGAAGCCCCTCCACCCGCCCCCGCAGCCGGGCGGGTAGCAGCACCCACCATGCCACCCTGCGCTCGCCGACTGATTGTCTGGTATTGCATGTTGTGGGCAGAGCTACAGCCAATGGCGCAGCGTCTATACTGTACATGACAGTCCAGACGGTGAATGATCATTCACAAATCTGACTGTCATGGACGGTATGGGCTGTACACCCATTGGCTGTAGCTCTGCACTTAATGGGCATGCAGCTCTCACCGACAGTCAGTCGGCGGGCGGCGGGCGGCAGGCGGTGGATGCTGTCGCCTCCCCGCTGTGGGTGGGGGAGGTGAGGCTTCGTGCAGGTGGGGGGGACACTAGACACCAGGAAGATGTTTGGGGTTGTAGCTAGACATTCTGCCCGCGATCGGGCTTTACGGGTCCGCTGGACCACCAGGGAGTTATCTGGTGTTGGGGAGGGTTACATTCCTGCCCGTGATCGGGCACTGGGAGGGTTCATATAGGTTCTGCCCGTGATCGGGCTGTGGGAGATGTGTGTGGGGGTTCATGTATTTGCACTGCCCGCGATCGGGCTGTGGGAGATGTGTGGGGGTTTCTGTAACTGTGATGCCCGCGATCGGGCTGGTGAGGGGCACAGGGACCGAGTTGGGGGCAGCTCTGGGTGGCAGCTGCTGTGTTGTGCCCTGCAATACAGCAGCTCACCTGTGGCCCTCAATCCTGATCCTTGGCTCAAGGTTGTGCAGGCGCAGGTTGGGGGTTGCGCATGCACAACTCTGCACAACCCGACTGAATATCAGGTTGCGCAGGTTATGCATGGTTCCTCCCCCTCCTGTTGAGCATGCATTCATTTGCATTGCTCTTTTGCGCAACCTGTTGCCAGTGGAGCAACTGCCTCCTGCTGAATATCGCAGAATGGCGCAATGTAGGACTTGCGCATGCGCAACCCTGTTGCGCATGGAGCAACCCTTTTGAATATCTGGGCCCACAACTCTTATCCCTAATCTTAGGAGAATCTGAGTTACTAAGATTTAAGTCATGTAATAACTTGTCAATATAGATAGAAAAAAGAAAAGGAGCAATTACGCAGCCTTGTCTTACTCCCATATTTGTAGAGAAGGTTGAGGAGAATTGTCCACTAGTACCTGACCTCACTTGGGCCCATGTTGAAGTATATAATTCCCTAATAATTGCTATCAATTCCACTGTGAATCCTTTTTCCTTCATTATAAGCCAAAGTACAGTACATTCCTTAATACTGAGTTGAATGCAGTACTAAATCTATAAAGGCAGCAAATAAGGACTGTTTCCTAATTATAACATATTTTTCATCGAGATGTCTAATTATGAAACAGCTGTCAGTTGTACTGTATCCAGACCTAAATCCAGCCTGTGCTTCAGAAAGTCCCCCTAAGCTTGCTAATTCATTTAGTCTATTTAAAATGAACTTAGAAAACATTTTCCTTAGATTATCTAATAATGAAATGGGCCTATACATTTTAGGATCTGTTTTATCACCCTTTTTATAGATAGAGAATATTATAGCTCCCTTCCAGGAGTTCGGGAAAACCAGATTCTGGACACAGAAATTAAAATATTTAGTCAGAATTATAGACCATAAAGCAGGGGCACTCAAGTAAACTTCAGAAGGAAACATTTCCAGGCCTGGCACTTTCCTTTTTTTTAAAGCTGCAATGACAAAATACACTTCTGTGATTAAAAAAGGTCGAAAATCCTGCATATTAATATCCAGAAATATTCCTACATTTTCAACATTCGAGGAAAACAATTTTAAAGAATAAAAAGAGACACAAGTTTCCAACGTAATATAGGTGTCTAATTCATATAAAATATTATTTGTTACCTTAGCAACTAATAACCAATATGTCTGAAAATGTTTATTATAAATAGCTTTAAGCATACGGTCCCAATTTCTTTGTTGGTATTGTCCTTGTTTTAATAAGAGAAACTTTTTGTATTTTCTCTGCATCTATTTAGTTCTATAATATTTTGTGAAGTCTTATTTTGCCTTACCTTCCTAATTTTTTATTTAATTATTTTTTTCTTTACAACATTCCACATCAAACCATGTGTTTTTATTCTTTGTACTTTTTGTAATTTTTGAGGATTTAAGTATTTTTTTTTATTTCCTTTAGATTTGAGAATAATAGATGATGTAGACACCCATACCCCATATTTTCAGTGTTTAACTTGATGGATAGGTCCTGCCAAAGATGTTTAATAAGTGGAGGAAACTTATCCTGCCATTGAATTTTGTTATTACAAATTACAAATTGTGTAGGTTTACATTGCACATCTAGAACACATTTCATATTTATTGCTTTTAGAACAAGAGGGAGATGATCACTTTCACCACTAGCTGGAATTTCCAAAGATTCCCAATCTGTCATATTCCCATTCCAGAACACATAATCTATAATTGAGGGTCCCTTTACAGAGAAGTGAGTAAAATTTCCCAATTTATCACCATGTAACCTACCATTAATTGGTGCTAAATTATATAGGGCTAATAATTCTATTTGTCTCTGACCCATTTTGTTTAATCTCTTATCCTTTGTACACCTGGGCCAATTAGAGGCTTCTAGATGACACCGGTTATGGAAATTACTATCAGAGTAACCATCATATGGTCCAATCCTTGCATTAAAGTCCCCACAAAGTAATATATTATCACAAGATGTTACTGCCCAACCCCTATGAATGAAGTCCTCCAATTGGTCCCAAAATGCTGGATAATATGAATTCGAATTAGATGGAGGTATATATGTATTATTTAGGCAAAAATGTTTACCTTTTTTAGCCTTAATGTAAATAACCAATATGTTTTTATTGGTATATAAAATATCTGCAGTAATATCAGCATTTATTTTAATTAAGGTAATTAAACCCCCTACAGTTCTTCCCATTTTAACAACTTTTTCTCCTGGAATCTGGAAAGTTTGATAACCATTCAATAAAATTTCTTGATCTTTATTGTGTCAAGTCTCCTGTAGACAAATAATATTAAACTTAAGTATAAATTCTAACCATTCGTGAGCCATTAATTTAGAAAAGAAGCCCACAATATTCCAAGAAATTAAAAGGGGGCCATTAAACTTTGTTCCAAAATGTAGTTCTTTTTCTTCTGCAAGTCAATTTAATTGTGTTTCCAGCAACTCAAATCCATTTCAAGTAGAAACATTAAATAACAATTTTTCCTGGTTTGTCCCTTTTGGTTATTTGCATATAGGAATATTCTGGTGAGAAAAGTCATTTATGTTAACTATATATATGCCTAAGGCATCCAGTAGACTCCTATTCTCAATTATCTTATTGTATAAGCTTAAAAATCCTGTTTTAACAATGATTAAATCACATTCTGGATCACATCCCTGCCTTGTGATAGTTAATGCATTAGGATCTTCTATAGAAATATTCAAAAGTTGTTCTAGTATGTCTACTATTAGATCCTTTAAATTGTTATTCTCATTTTTAATTCTTTCCAGACCATAAAAATACAATATCTTAGGCACGCTATCAGCTACATTTTCCTGACTTGAAACGCTTGTTTCCTGTCTATTGTGTTTACTTCCTTCATTTAGTGTTTTCCTTTCCATTATGTGTAATCCCACTTTGTCTAGTAATGTTGCCTTACCTAGTATACTTCTTGCTACCTCTGGATTTTTAACAAGAATGTCCACCTGTCCCAAACTTGTACCTTTGTTCCAACTGTAAACTTTGTTTATTAAAAATTCTAGGTCTGGGATTTTTAGGACATGACCAAATATGTTCATCAGGGTACTCTTGAGTTTTCTTGTATTCTTGCTAAAAGGTGATTTAACACCAAAAATACCTAATTGACAAGACTCATTATTTAGTGTTTGAAATTTCTCATTCAAGAGTTCCCTGTTAACATATTCTAGACTGCATCCAAATTTTCTCAAACCCACTTCATTAATTCAGATTTGATTTGCTTTTCAAGGAACCATGCAAAATATAAATAAGCAGTTTATGCCCATAAAATATTTATCATTCCATATTTGTAAAATATCAGATACAGTTAAATCAGCCCCAGTCGCTGCCCTTATTAGGTTCACAATCTTATCCTTTAAGTCTTCATATGACCAATTGTGTAAGATCTTAAAACCATATAATGCCCAAATTGCACAACTACTAAGATCTGTAGCATTTTCCATCCATGTTTCCTCCAATCCTTTAACTGACTCGAGATCCTGTTTCAGTACTCTGCTTATGTTTTGACCACACAACTTTTTGCAAACTGGATCTAAAACAATATTCTCCCTGGACACCAAATCATGACTATTTTTGGAAACAGAATCTTTGTGTACATCTGTCTGTTTTTGTGTATAAATAGGCTTAACCAGAACTAACTTCCCTCCTAGCTTCCCCCCTTATCTATAGTTGATCCTACCATATTTATAACAATCTCCCCTGACACCAAATCATGATCATTTTTAGAAACAGGATATTTGTATGCATCTAGCTTTGTTTTTTTTTTTTGAATAAATAGACTTACCCAAGCCCTGTTCGTCTCCTAACTTCCACCCTTCATTTGCAGCTAACCCTACTAAATTTGTAACCATCTCTTCCATACTCATATTATGCATATCTGATGTTCCCAGGGTCTTCTTTCCTTCTTGCTAAGAACTTATCTTTCCCTTACTCAATCTCTTAATTTTACCCCTATTTTTTATTAGATTTCTTTTTGCTTTTGCTTGTACTGAGACTCTCATTACTTAGAGCATTCTTAGTTACTGGTGGAAGATCTAAAGATTTGGGCAATATGGAAGGCATATCAGTGGAATCCATCACTGAAAAATCTGGGCAAGGTAAGTATTGAGAACAATCTGGTTCAATAACAGATAAAGAGCATATACTCTCAAAATGAGGTAATTTATCAAGTCTAAGTAAAATATCATCTAATCTAGAACCATTTATTGCTATATTTTCTTTTAAAAGATCTTTTTCATGTTTCAGATCAACTAAATGATCCAGAATCATCAAATGCACAGTATGTGTGTTAGATGCAACTGTGCAATATTCTTTATTCATAGCTGTAGTAAACTGTACTGTTTTACCATTATCAAGTTGTATATAAGAGTTCAAACCAGTAAACTGTTTTAGTCCATTTATGGTCTCCTGTAATTCCACAGCTATATTTTTTAAATCATTTTGCCAGTAAGAAACTGGTTCTGGGTTAGATTCCTTAAAGTATTCTGGCGAAAAATCCAGGGTTTCCTCCAAGTATTTGGTAGTATGTGCGGAAAACTCATTTATACTTTTAGAAGCATCCAAATTAATATTTACTCCTGAATTTAAATCATCTGTAAACATATAAGTATCATTCCCATCCCCTATAGGTTCCATAACTTGCATTTCAATATGCTCATTTTGGTCATCATTTGAGCTATCTTTTCCCAAATGTAGCAGTTCCTTATGTGTAGTGAATGAATTGCATAACTTAACTGAGGTTAAGGGTCTATAACGATCTTTTATATTAGATTGCTTTAATTGCCTTCCTCTCCCTTTTATTGCAGGAGAAATACTGTTTAGGCAAGATTTTATAGATTCATCATCTTAATTTTTACTTTCCTTTCCCTTCCCCTTATGTTTTTTACCTTTAAAAGTTTTTTTCTTTGTACTTCCACCTTTGTAATTACCTATGCTTTTTTATTTCTTTTCCCAGAATGCTCAGAATTAGGACAGATTATAACCGGGGTTGATTGCAAATTAGATGACATGTGCATTAAATCAATCCTAAAGCTGTCTTGATTGAACTCTATTTCTGATTTGCCCTTTTGTGAACTCAAGACCAAATTACTACTTTCATTTTGCTCCATAACCATTAAATCCCCCCATTTTTAAAATGTGTTTCCTAGTATGAACCATGATATTACTGATACTATATTCAATACAGCAATTAAGATTCTTACATACACATACTTGAAAACCTGTATTTCACAGTAACATACAGTATTTCACAGTTATCTGCAGTTCAAAACACCTAACTTATAAGTGTGTGAATAGTCCAATACCAAGTCTCCAAAATCTCTATTTCAAAGGACACTTCTCCACCAACCATGTGAAATACTCCACATGAACAAGTTTGGCATTAATTGGCAAGGGAGCAGGATACCAGACGAAAGTCCATTAAATGGTGTATTTCAAACACTCATTTTGTGCAATGACTGACACAGAATCAGGATACCAAACAGGAGTCTGCTAAATGGGGTTTTCAAACACTCAAGAATTGCTTTGTTATGTACTTATAAATCTCACGCTAGACCTGATGCTCCGTCAATCTAATCTTTGTTCGCATTAAGAAGTAAAGCGTCAGGAACAACGCCAAAGTAAAGTTTAAGCACCAGAAGCAAAGTTAGAACAGCCTGATTATAGATTTGCTTCTATTATTCCCACTGTGGTTCAGCCTCAGTATAAGCACTTGCAGAGTTCTTTTAGTAAAATACACTAAATAAAACAAAAAAAAACACTGTTATTTAAGCAACAATTAAAGGCGTGAATCTTGCAAAAACTGTCATCTAGCTAAGAAAGACTCACTCTAAAACACTAGCTGGATTCACCTAATTATATAATGTAGAAACAGCACAGTTCGTCATAAGTTTCAGACACTTGTTAGCTTACTTTTAGTGTCTAAAAGAGCTAATTTAGTAAATCTAAATGCTGGAGTATCCAAAATGGAGTATCCAAAAAGCCGCCGTGCGAACAGAAATGCTGTTATCTCAGGAGCAAGGAAAGCGACCTGTTCACCTGGCTGGCGTACGTCTCTTTATATTAGCATATCACATGACTAAAGCATGCAAAACTAAAGGAACCTCTTTTTTTTATTATTTTAAAGAAAAATACGGTCTCTATAAAAGAAAAAGGGGAAAATAAAATAAAACAATATATGTATAACAACAATAAAATGTACAGACTTAAAATAAAAGCTCAGAAACAGAACAAAAATAATCAATGCATTTTAAAAGTAATATGGATAATAAAAATTCTGAGACTGGAAAAACTTTCCTTTATGAGTCAGTAGGCAAGACTAAAGCTTACTCCTCAATCATCATCCAACTGATGTCTCTGTAATGTAGATGTAGTGGAGAACACCTAGGTGCAGTTCTAAGGGATTAGAGCACCTTCACGCCACACGCTTCAGGGTAAAATCTTCTGGCAAAACAGAGAAAGAGGGGAGCCCACCGACCAGGACAGATCAACAATAAGGTTTGCTGGAAAGATTACATGCTCTGACAACAGTATATACCTGTTATAAAATAAAACATGCTATGTAGTCCTGCTTTTGAAGTCTCCTCCACAGGCTCCAAAGTGCGTAGTTTATGCGTCCTTCCAATCCAATCACAATCCCAGTTCTCCCAAAAGAAGTGAAGCTCCATAGACTCCTGCAAGCAGGGTGTGTGCTCTGTTGTTTGTCTAGTTGCTGTGTGCATACATTATAGCAATAAAACTCCAGCACCCTGTGCTCTTACAAGAGACACCAGGGCAGATTCCACAATTCAGGACAGGCTAGAAAGTGGATCTGGAAACCGACAAAGCCACTAATATAAAACTGCCCTGGTAAGGACATCGCCAGATTTTGATTGCCCTGGGTCACTAGAAAGGTAGGGCATCTCAGAAGATAAATGGTGTCATACAGACATGCCTCTTTAAGACAGACCCTTCTCCTCAAACTTGTTTTTGGTCAAAATCATTTTCCTTAAAAAAAATTATCATTTAACCTAATTAAAACTTTAAACTTGCATATTTCAGTGTTTTGCCTTAAGTCAATCATTTTGGTATATTTCTGATATTTCTGACATTTATATTTCCTAAGTTACACTACTAAGGGTATTAATTTATAGTCTCAATAAAACTTGTTAAAATAAAGTGATAGTCTTGCTTTATGTATTCTAAGCTACAGGGTGATATAAGATGTGTAAGAAAAACCCATTCTTAAAGTCTTTAAAACATTACTTTTTGTAGAAACACTTGAGGTTCTTTGTTCTTCCAAGGAAACTAATAAATCACTGTCAGAAAAATTAATTTACTATAAACTTTTTGTCGGTATTTTTCTCTGTAGCTACAAAATACAGACTTAAGTGTCATATTGTTAGACTGTTTAAGACGTGAGCTATCACGAGATACTAGATTTGGTTAGTTTCTTAATAAGAAAATGATATTAAATTAGTTTTAATTATAACTCTGGAAACCTTTGTCCTGTAATCATGAAAATTATTAAGCTGATTGATCATACTAATGTACAGTAACTGTCCAATTTTCATAGCAGCACAATAATGGGTATTTAAGTTATAAACAAAATACTTTCCTAATATACAAAGTTTAAACAAAGGGGACTTTTTTTTTCTTTTTATAAGTCTGTACCAGTCACATGACCTCCTATCTGATTGTTGTCATGGATACTTAGCCCTAGCTAAGACTTTCCCATACGAACACCCACAAATCTGTCATGCTCACAAGGATGCTTTCTTTGTTTTATCAGATAGCTTTAGCTGAAGTCTCCTTGGAATGTGGCTAGGCCCTTTTATGGGACTTTCAATTTGAAAGAGGACTTTACTGGAACACACTTTTTTTCTGAACTCTGAAACTGTATCCATTTTAAATGGCATCATTCCTCCATTTTAATGTTAAGATTTAATCAACAGTAACCTTAACCAGAAATTAGTGTAAACATTTCCCATCTTAATACCACATAAAAATCAGATAAAATAATAATAATAATAATAATAAAAAATAAATTCTTGATAATAAAAAACAAAATAATTTTGCCATCAAAGATTTTATCCCTACAGGCCCCATACCCTGCCTGCCTCCACTTCCTTCCTTATCTTCTCTGCCACCACTGTCTCCGTACCCTTTACATATCTCAGATTCTGTGTCTGCATTGCTCTTCTATGTCCTTCATACTGTAAACTATATCCCTATGTAAATCCCTCCTTCCACATCCTGGATGCTATTCTCTCTGTGTACCCTTCCAACCAGTTCCGTAGCACCTTCTTATTAATCAGAGACCTTGCCATACCAAATCCCCTTCTCCATTTCCATTGCCTCTCACTTTCCTCCATTACCCAGTCCAACTCCCCCTCTGTATCCAAAACCCTGCCTCTTTCCCTCTGACACAACCCTCCTTCCCCTCAGGCTCCCATACCCCCTGAAAGGGCTGCCCTCCTCAAGGGTTGCCCCACAAACCAGTTGTCTTCACTCCTGCATCATGATATAGACTGTGGATCTCTCCTCCTCCTCCAGTGTCTGCATTGTCATAGTCTTGAACCATGTATCTAGATGCCTAGTGTCCTATCACACATCCCCATGGGATGCCATCCTCTGATGAAACTTCTCATCATACTGCAACCAGCTGTAACTACCCAGCATCTTGTTCATGTTGCACACTGTCAGTGAGTATGCTAACAAAAGGATGGCTAGTGCTTCTTGTTTCTGCAGCAGAATGGCACTAAAACAAGTAAACACCCTCAGCCAAGCACACATAGACTTTCCATTGAAACTCTTGTCCTCCTGGGCTCTCCCCAATGTAGCTAAAGCTGCTGCCATATCTGTCCTACATATTCTGTCCTTCTCCTCAAGCTCTTTTCCACCACTTTGTCCACCAATCCAAAGATGACTACATACTCCCTTTTCCATATCTTTTCTTTCAGCAGCAGTGGTATGTGATCTCCCAACATGATCCCTGGGATTCCCTCATCCCCTTTTTTCTGCCCCTTCCCCTTCCACCCTCCCCTTCTGCATGTTTTCCTAGCCCTCACCCCTTTTTCTTTGAATTCCTGTAGCACGTTCTGTAACTCCCCTAAACTATTCTCCCCTGCTGCGCAGTGATCTCTTCTACATACTCTCTCAAATGCCCCAGTAGCATGAGATCAATAGTACCTTTCTTACTCTGTGTCCCTTTAGCTCTCTTGCGCCCTTCTCCAGGCATCCTCCTCTTCATGCATCCACTCTCTGTTCCTGGTGCTTTCTTCTTTGTTCTTTTCTTTTGCAGCTCCTTCTTTTCCTTGTCTGCCTCCAGCATCACCTGCAGTTCTTTCATCATCACCATTGCCTGTTACATCGTATCTTCCTTGGGGCTTGCCTTCCTCTTTCCATGTGCGGCAATCGGAGTGGTTAGCTTCATAAGGATATAACCATTTTAGGTTACTGAATGTCTTTTTAAGGTTTTTAAAGTATTTAATATGGCAGATATTAGAATAATTTTTGTCAGAATTTGACTATTGTATACTTTTTTTTCTAGTTAGATACTGGGTTGATAAATAATTAATTTATCTGCACACAGAAAAATTGACTACTCGCTCTCGAGGAGAAAAAAAACTCCCACTGCTAGGGAACATTAAAAATCAATATTTTATTTTAAAATGTGGTAGCACTCTCACAAACACAGACGTCAATGTTTCAAGCCAGCAGGCTCTTTATCAAGACTCTTTTTGTGTGTGCAGATTAGCTGTGTTTTCAGCACCACTGAGTAGCTCTGAAGGAACAACTCTTTGTTTTTTTAAAGTATTAATTTTGATTTAGAAACATAGAAATATAGAATTTGACAGCAGATAAAGACCGCTTGGCCCACTTAGTCTGCCCATTTCCCTACCTAACAGATAAGCTGCAGATCCTAGTTAACCAACAGTCTACTTCTTCCTACCCCCCACTAGAACTGCCTTATGTCTGCCCCATGCATTCTTGAATTCCTCCACTGTTTTTGACTCTACGACCTCCTCAGGAAGGCTGTTCCATGTATCCACAACCCTCTCTGTGAAGAAGTACTTCCTCACATTCCTTTGAGCCATTCCCCCTCTATCTTCAAATTGTGCCCCCTTGTTTTTGTACATCTCTTTTTCTGAAAGATGCTACCCTCTTGGAATTTGTTGATTCCCTTGAGGTATTTGAAAGTTTCTATCATGCCCCCCTTCCCTCCTTTTCTTGAGGCAATACATCTTTAGTTCCTTTTGTCTTTCTTCATATGTCTTCTGATGCAGACCCTGTATCATTTTGTTTGCCCTCCTCTGGACAGCCTCCACTCGGTCTATGTCTTTGCGGAGATGGGGTCTCCAGAACTGTACACAGTACTCCAGATGTGGTCTTACCAACTGTCTGTACAGAGGGCCAACAACTTTTTGTTTTCTACTGGTGATACCTCTCCCTATGCATCCCAGTCTCCCTCCAGCCCTCCATACTGCCTTCTCACATTGCTGGCCCACCTTTAGGTCATCTGATATGACTACCCCCCAGGTCCCTTTCCATTTTTGTTGTTGTCAGTATCTCACCCAAATTGTGTACTTTTCCCTGGGTTTTGTTTCCCAGGTGCTTTACTTTGCACTTCTTTGCACTGAATCTAAGCTGCCATACATTTGACCATTCCTCCAACCTTGCCAGGACCCTTTTCCTCCTTTCCACCCCACCTTGCGTATCAGCCCTGTTGCAGATCTTTGTGTCATCTGCAAAGAGACATACTTTCCCTTCCAGTCCCTCTGCAATATCACTTATAAAGACATTAAAAAATGATCAGCCCCAGTACTGAATCCTGTGGTACCCCACTAGTAACCCTCCTTTCTTCACTGTGGACTCCATTTACTATTACCCACTGTGTCCTGTTGTCCAACCAGTGTTTTACCCAGGCTACCACCCTAGGACCCACTCCCAGGCTGGCTAATTTGTTTATTCATCTTTTGTGTAGGACCGTGTCAAATGCTTTGCTAAAGTCTAAGTAGGCCATGTCCACAGCCCCTCCCTGGTCTACTACTTTGGTCACCCAGTCAAAGAAATCAATTAGATTTGTCTGACATGACCTTCCCACTGTGAATCCATGCTGCCTTGGTTCCTGTGCTCCACTGACCTCTAGGTACTCAACAATTCTTTCCTTCAGAAGTGATTCCATCATTTTGCCTACCACTGAGGTCAAACTGACAGGTCTGTAGTTTCCTACCTCTGTCTTGCTCCCACTTTTGTGAAGGGGAATCACATCTGCCCTCCTCCAGTCCTCAGGTACCACCCCATCCTTCCATGATTTATTAAAAAGGGTACTCAGTGGTGTTACTAGTTCTTCCCTTTGTTCTTTTAAAATCCTGGGGTGAATCCCATCAGGCCTTATTGCTTTATCCACCTTCAGTTTTAAGAGTTCTTTCAGAACCCTTTCGTCTGTGAATGGACTAATATCAACCCCTCTATCCAGAGTGCTTCTATTGACTGGATTAGGTATTTCCCCCTGCTTTTCCATTGTGAATACTGAGCAGACGTATTCATTCAGTATCCCTGCTTTTTCACTGTCACTCTCTGCCCAACCACCTAGCTCTTTTTTCGTCCTCAGTATCCCTGCCTTAGTCTTTCTTTGCTCCCTAATGTACCTATAAAAAGTTTTATCCCCCTTCTTAA
This sequence comes from Neoceratodus forsteri, assembly GCA_016271365.2. Lineage (NCBI taxonomy): Eukaryota > Metazoa > Chordata > Ceratodontiformes > Ceratodontidae > Neoceratodus > Neoceratodus forsteri. The sequence goes on along the minus strand of JADMNL010000028.1, from coordinate 36,295,585 downwards.
CTGAGTTGGCTATCTTTTCCTTGGTTTGGGCCTTTGCTATTCTGACTGCCTTACCTGCTTCCTTCTGCTTTAACTGGTACAGTTCTCTGTCTTGCTCCTTCTGTGTTTCCTTATATTTCCTGAATGCTATCTTTTTTCCCTTACCTTCCCCACCACTTCTTTTGAGAACCATAGTGTTTTTTTCTTTCATTTTGATTTGTTTATTTGATTCACACAAAAGGCTTGTTGCCTCTGTGATGGTGGTTTTGATATTTCCCCATTGTTGCTCCACCCCACCTTCTTGCCTGTTTGCTAGTGCTTTTCTGAGGCACTCTCCAATTTTGATAAAATCAGCCCTCCTGAAGTCCAGTACCTTCACTTTTGTGTGGCTTGACTCTACAGCTAAGTTTATCGTGAACCACACTGTTTGGTGGTCGCTTATTCCCAGATGGCTACCCACTTCAAGATCAGAGGTCCTGTCTCCATCCCCATTTGAGAGTACCAGGTCTAAAATTGCTCTCTCCCGAGTGGGTTCCAAAACTAGCTGTCTGAGGCACGTCCTCTGTAGGGCATCGAGAATGGCCCTGCTCTTTGATGTGGCTGCAGCAAAGGTGCTCCAGTCAACATCTGGCATATTCAGGTCCCTCTTCAGCAATATCTCCTCTTTCTCTGCCATCCCAAGGATTTATTCAGTTTTATATTAGTGGGAAATATTGACAGGATCCATGTGGTGACCAAGTTGGTGACCAGGTCGGTGACTGTTCTATAATTTGAGACTTTTGATTAAAGGCATCTGAGACCGCAACCTTTAAGAGCACTTGAGATTGCAGCCTGGCTATCCTACTACATGGACAATTAAAGAACGTATCACCTAGATAAGTATAAATTGCTTCAAAGCTGCATCTTTGCTCTTATGGTCCCATTTGATTCCTTCAGCCTTGGACTGGTTTTATCCACTTTGAACAAGCATCCAAGTTTATATGGCTAAATGGTGACTACTGTAGCTTAGTACTTACTGAAATGATTCCAGACTCTTTTAACTTCAGAAGCCTGTAAAAGGGTGATAGAATATTCAATCGATATCACTTTACTCATGATTTTTAGGATATTTATTTTTTGTTTCTGTAATTCTTTGTCTTTGTGAATTTTGCATTGTGTCCTATATAAATAGTAGGGAAATTATAATCTTATCAATACTGAGGAGGTCAGCATTCATCTGCATTCAAATTCTGGACCAACTGATTTATGGTTTGAACCTTTGATCTGAGGCCTATAAGCTAGTTTGTACAGAACCATATATTGTAATTTTTGTACATTATTACACTTCTTGCTGTTTAGAAATTAAATATTTTAGCTTTTCAAGCAGGAAAATTCCATAATTATATATATTTGTTTTTGACTCTATTTATACATTCAGACCCCTGGGCATCCTTCAGGAGTACCCACATGGATACACCCTAACTCCTAGCCTGAACCTCCACATAACCCATGCACTCTCACCCTCCTGAATGACCTAGGCAGACCCAATCCCCAGATCTCCTCTGGGGATGGTTCTGCCCTCCCCTGGTGGTCATCTCCTAAGTGTGAGGTGCCTTACCTTCGGTTGTCATATCGGCAATGGAGATTTTTGGGTGTGATTGGGCTAGCATTTGGGATGTGGATGTTCCACTGGGCCACCGTCATCTCACCGGTGGTCTAGAGGGATTTTTCGTATACGTGCCCCCTGAGCACAGCTATGCAATGGTGTCAGCATATGGCTGCCCCATAGACACCCACCATGCTCATCCCTGATTCTTGTTCCCGTGCTAGTAGTACCCCAGTCTCCACCAGGGGTCTCTACTGCACCAGGAAGACCCTGGTTCCCTCCCCAGGGAGAGGAGAGCTGTCCTAAGGATGCTCAATCCATCTCCCTCCCCTGCTGACCCCCAGCACCCAGGGTTACTCCTGAACCTGGGTTTCTGGTGTTGCACGAGGTGTGGCATCCAGCACCTCAACCGTTAGTGCCACCAGGCCATCCATAATTATATTTAAAATGCAAGTTAATTAAATATACTTAAGTACTCTGTAATTGGGTAGATTGAATTGACTTAATCACCTGCATAACCCACATATTATTAACTAGCAGGAATTGTGTTTACAAGAAAACAGGCTCTGGCTATGGAGTCTGAGATAGCTGACTCTGCTTTAGTAGAAGTACCTTTGGATTTGATCCAGCAGTTTGCCTGACTGTGAAGATTTGTTAGAGGGTGATTGCTCTGATGCTCTTTTTCCATCTACTGAACTGCATTCTACTTCTCTGTAGTCTTTTCAAACAGTGGGAAATGCTGTGGTCAATATAAAGAAAAGGGGTACTAAAACAAAACAAAAACATGCTAAAGAAAACTAAGAAAATTAAACAAAAGGGTACCAAAGCTGAAGTTTTGTCTAAAAAGAATTGTGAGAGCTGAGAAACAGTAATCTATTAAGCAATTAATTCAGAAGCAAGCAAAGATTATAGATAATTTTGAACCAGTTGTTTCTGTTTTGCCTTGTACCTCAGATAATGCAGTAAGTACTATTACTCAGATTGCATTAAATTCCAGTTTAGTTAACTCAGCTCCCACTGTCTCTTATTGACACCTCTAAGATATCAGTTAATTTGTGGAGTAGTCATCCAAGTACTAGCATGCTTTCTTACAAGCCAGAAAGGCTGAAGCAAGAATCTAGGGAAATAAACTCCATACAGGACAATTATATATCCATAGATACTTCCATTACTGTAACTTATGAGTCTACCAATGGATTTTCTGAACCATTGGATTTTTCATCAGAATATTTTTCTGAATGAAATTCCAAGCCCTCTTGGAATAATGATTTAAGAGGTATTGTCAATGATCTCCAAGAAACTATTAATGACCTGAAGCAATGTAATGACCCTGGCATAGTTGGAACAAACTCTCTGAATCAGAAAGACCTTGATAATGTTAAGAAACATCTCTCTGACTCAATTATAAATTATCTTTCTAGTCTTAGTGAGGATTTAAAAAGGTTTATACAAAATCTTTATGCTGCAAATCTTATTACTGAATATTTGATCAATTTACAGCATGAAATTGACATCTTGAAAAGGAATATAGCCATAAATGTCTGCAGGTTAGATGATATCCTGCTTACGATAATTAAATTAGTGCCCAAAGTTGGTTCTCCATCAATTATAGAGGAACCTATAGAGGTGACTGTTCTACAATTCAGGACTTTTGATTAAAGGCATCTGAGACCGCAACCTTTAAGAGCACTTGAGATATCAGCCTGGCTATCCTACTACATGGACAATTAAAGAACTTATCACCTAGATAAGTATAAATTGCTTCAAAGCTACACCTTTGCTCTTATGGTCCCATTTGATTCCTTCAGCCTTGGACTGGTTTTATCCACTTTGAACAAGCATCCAAGTTTATATGGCTAAATGGTGACTACTGTAGCTTAGTACTTACTGTCTTACTAGTCTTAGTGAGGACTTAAAAAGGTTTATACAACATTTTTATGCTGCAAATCTTATTACTGAATATTTGATCAATTTCCAGCATGAAATTGACATCTTGAAAGGGAATATAGCCATAAATGGCTGCAGGTTAGATGATATCCTGCTTACAATAAGGACAATTATATATCCATAGATACTTCCCTTACTGTAACTTATGAGTCTACCAATGGATATTCTGAACCATTAAATTTTTCACCAGAATATTTTTCTGAATGAAATCCCAAGCCTTCTTGTCAACCATTGTTACATCCAAACTTTTCTGCTATCCTTGTCCCAGACTTCCCCAGTGCTAATAAAACATTAAAGAAGGGTAAACATAAAAAAGAATCTGGGAAAAGGAAGAATATTTGTTGAGAATGTTGAGGGCTCTCTGCCTTCTGAAAGTTCACCGAGGATCAGGTTAATAAGCTTAAAAACATTGTCCTTGAACCTGATTCTGCTAAAATTTACTTCTAGTAGCTCTTGGGGAGAGGTATTCACTCTTCCTCCAGTTATTTAATCATCTACTCCTTTGTTACCTCCTCTTATTGAAAAACTAGCTGTACAATTAAATAATCTTGAATCAGAATTGACCTCTTTTAGGAAAGGGCGGAAGGACAGTTCCTCCCCTTACATCACTAGACAGCCTATAACTGTTTCACAAGAAAATTAGTCTGTGACCCCTAGTGGGATGCCTGATAAAATGATCACATAACAATAACCTTGTTGATATCTCTGATTGTGCAATCTTGTGTCTATATGGTCTTTCGCATCAAAAAGACATTCCCTGTAACTCTATAAGGGACCAGGTTGTGCACCTATTCAGGGCAGTTACCAGTGCAAATACTTCTGCTAATATTGTCCAGATATAGAGAGACAAGACTACTTGGCAATTGATTCTCATTTTATATTCTGTTCTGCTCCTTGAATAGCTAATTAGGTGGATAAACAATGATTGTCTAGTCAACATGGGGTATTCAGTTGACTATGTAAATAGAAAGACTCTAAACTCTACTAGACTTCATAGGTATACTTCTCCTAGACAGTTGAGTATTTTTCATCTAAAACCTATTCCGAATGAAAACTTAAGTAAGCTTAAATGTGTTATCCTGAATTTACTTACACATGCTTTAAAGATTTCGATCATAGAATCTAGCATTCTAAAGCAGTCAGAGTAGATTTGTTGATTGATAACTTGGCTCTTGCAGATGGGATATTGAGCAAGGCCACCATACTGGACAAAATTGATGTACATATAACAGATAGTGAAATTCTTCTTTAACAACAGAATTAAGTTCTGACTACTACAAAATCAAATGTTTCTGAAAAGAACTCTATGGCTACTTTGCTTCTGTATGGACTGGGTTATAAAAAAAATGAAAACTCTAACAAATTACAAAGTACGGTCCTAAATTTTATTGAACAACTTTTTAATAGTTCTATTGATGACCCAAGTGCCCTACTGGCTAAGAGGCAGGGAACAGATCCTGACTGTGACCTTGTTTACATAAAAATAGCATATCAGAGCCTTTATAGTAAAATACTGGATAACGTTACCCTATTAGACACCCTTGATCTTCATGTTATTCCATTTGACAATAACTCTGACCCTGTTCCCTTATGACAAAGAAAACACACATTGGGAAAGAGCTGATGTGGTGCAAACATTATACTGTGTATAATCTTCCAGTTATGAATAGATTTAAAACTCTGTGTAATATGAAGGAATAACTAACTCAGTAATAGCCAATACAAATTATATCAAGCTAATTTCATGGAACATAGCAGGTTTTAGTGCATAATGGGCTGATACAGAATGACTAGACTTAATTAGGAGTTGTAACTTGATCTGTTTACAGTAGACCTGGAACAGCAAGGACCAAAGTTTATCATTAAATGAGTATATTACTTTTCAATTTCCAGGTATTAGAAATGTTAAGATGGGCAGGTATGCCAGGGGTCTCTTGACATGGATTAATATTAACACAGCTATTAGAGCTGATGTTATATTGGCAAACTCTAATTTATAAGCATTTGTTATTCAATTTTTCGACAAAATGTTTTGTCTAATTAATGTTTATTTACCTCCTCCCTAAATCAAAAAATCATTCTTCTGAAATTTTAAAATCCTTAGAGGAAGTTATTCATTTGGCTTGGGCTACCACTGAATGTGAGGAAATCCTGTTATGTGGTGATGTTAATGCCATTAATAACAGCTATTGAGACCAAGTCAATCAATCAGTCAATCAATCAAGTCTTTATTTAACCAGGCCTTCATCACTGAGCGGAAGCTCATTTGCAAGATGGACTTGCCAGTTACAATGCACATGCTACATTTAATATTGAAATCTGGTTTGCACAAAATAGAAATCCTTTAGAAATTCCTTTAAAGAGATTTCTGAGGTCCATTATGGGCCTTGGCAATTAATTCCCTTCAACTATTATTATGGCAGAGCTAGGTTTTTCTAGTCTTGGGTGCTTGCACAGCTAGAAAAATAAATTATTGAATTAAGCTGCTACAATATGATCAAAAGAGAATTTCTCTAAGCTGGCCGATCAATGCAGTGGTTGGATTTCTACTTGTGACGCCGGTGACCTGGGTTCGGGAATGGACCTGGGTTGCCAGAGGGCCAGCTAGGAGAGAAGGATGGAGCATCCCGTGCACTGATCTCCTTCTTCGGGGTGAGGGTGGGGATTGTGTCCAGTGCACGACAGACCCCTGGTGGAGGCCTGGGGTACTGCAGAAGCTGACACAGCTAGACTTAGGGGGTGGGGCAGATGCTGGCCATCACTGCACGTCCCCACCCCAAGGGGACAAAACTCCTGCTGCCAATGCCTAGATGATGTCTGCTCCTGCTTCCATAGCCTTAGGCTGACTCCTTGACCCATCCCAATGCCTGCAGCCCCACAGCACTTCATGGGGGAGCCAAGTGCCACAGCTCCGCCCTTGGGGGCAAGCCAGGGGGCTTCAAGTAGGGTGGATGATCAGAGGTGGACCGAGGGGTCTGTGACTGGATTGAGAGTACCAACGCAGCAGGGGGCCAAAAAAAATCACAAGAGAATTTCTCATCTTGCACTAAGGGAAAAATATTCTTGGCTTAATCTAGGCCACTTACAATCAAGTTGGTTCTCTCATATTTTTCATATTCTTCACAATGCTGAATTAGAATATTTAAAAACTTATCAAACTAGAGGAATAACAATTAGTCTTAACTATCAGACATATATGACTAATAGAATCTCTACTCAATATAAAAATTGACACCTTCATTTTATTCGCATGGGATCATAATGTCATATGCTTAATAGCGTATGCCATCATGGAGAAACCTGAACCTGTGCGCGCTCTGAGTTAAATCCCCTGGAGTTGGAATCCTTAGTGGGGGTGGTCTGGGGGCACAGCCCCATGTAATGGAGTGTGTGGGGGTGGAGCCCCCCACCGAACAAGAAATAAACAGAAATCGCACACTGTGATTCTGCTGCATGGCATTCTGCCGTGCAACATTATGACCCCGTGCCCATTTTATTTAGACCCTTCAGATTTCACCTTGGCTAAGAGCAAATGATATTCTTCATTATTATCAATCTTATTTTGATATGATTAAGGACAACAAATTAAGGGTATTGTGCACAAAGTATACACTAGAACTGTTTCCCAGTAATATATTAACTGCAAGATATCAAAAGAGTACTAATATTTTGGACAGTTATTGTCACTGTTCTTCTCAGTTCCCAAAGCATCTGTTCTATGTGTTCTTCATTTGTACCTGGTATAACAATCAGTGGAAAATGATTAAAACCTATTTGTGATATAATACAAACTGATGATCAGTCTCTACTACTAAATAATTATATATTTTTACAACAAATCATGGTATTATTGTTTATGCGGTTGCTGAATACATTGATGTAGTCTGCAGACTTTGTGCTAAGGTATTTAGGCCAGCCTGAATTTTGTAATCTGCACAGGTTCTGTTGTAATAAAATATCTTATATTATCCTGCTGCTTAAATGTTTCAGTTGGTATGGCCTTGGTATAGTGTTTGTGCCTAAAAAGTATTTTACTTTAAAACTATTGACTGTAGGCTTCAATGTCTAGCCAGGTTTCACATTTTTACCTTGTGTCTGAATTACTTTCTGTTAAGTGAAATCTAATTGATTTGTCTTTTTGACATACTGAAATGTATTATTATATGTGTTACTTAATTTATATTGTATCTGTTATTCTTCAACGTATTGTATGTATGTTGGAAATTTGTAATGTTCTTTAGACTGATCAATAAACAATTATCACTATTACCCCGACAACAGAGGTTGCCATTCATACCAGCAACCCATTTTCTAAAGGGATTGTGGGGTGGGAGCTCACATGAAGTAATCAGGCAGCAATGAATCAACATTTGCTTTTGTGGAGCACAGTGTGCAGCAGTAATTAAATATTTAATGCGGGAATGGCAGCAATGTTACAAAATAGAGCTCAACTTAACAGGGTAAATAAGTACTTATGAGACAACAGAAAGAGCACACTGGAACCAAACCTTGTGTGTTATGTTTGTTAAACTTTTGCTTCTATGTTAAACTCAAATATTTGCACTTTAATAAGTTTGCAACTGTTCAAGTGATTTGCATGAAATTGTGCAAGCACTATCAGGGTCCAAAGATCTCTTGCTATGGCAAGTTTCATTCCAGTCAGATGTGTGGGTGCAGAGATACAAAGTGTCAAAAATGTATAAATTACCATTTTTTGTCAAATTATTTGTCATGCCACTGTGCAAAAACTTTGAGAAATTTAGGGTTGAAATTTTTAGGATACATAGGTCATGGGTCACAGTGATGCCTTATCAAAGTTTGGTGAAAAACTATTAATCCATTCCAAAGTAATTCCATTTCAAAGTTTCCCATTATTTTCAATGGGATAAGATAGATGTGAGCCTTGAATCAAGATTTTGTGTCGCAAACGGTAATCCTATTTCTCAAGTGGGTAATCCTGTGTTGCAAAGTGGAAATTCTTTTTCTTGCTGCCGCCATCTTGTTTTCAGTTAGCGGTGGCAACAAAATAAAAAAAATAAAAAAAAAGGTAGCCCTTTAGTAAACACCAATGGTTGCATTTTCCTAATCAGAGCCTGTAGAGTCTGATTCTGGGTTTAGTTTCTTCATAAAAGAATTGGAAATGTATTGTCTTAACAAGCCAAAATAATTTTTTGCAAATTGCTAAAAAGCAACTGCGGGAAATAATCCTTTTTTGCAATTTATAAAAATGGATTTGTTCCTTTCCTGCAAATTGAAAAAAAGCAACTGCGGGAAAGGATTCTTAGCCATAGACAAGGATTCTTTTTAACAAGTTGTGAAAACGGAATCACGGAGAAGGATTCTTTTTCACAATTTGCGAAAAAGATTTCCTGACCACAAGAAACTGCATTTCAGTCTCTTTAAACAATATATGAATTGGAAGGTGGGGAGGTGCCAAAAAGGATCATATCCCACTTGTCTTGCTTCTCCCTGGTGTCAGGTAGTAACCCCACCCTACAAATGTTTCCCCTTCTTATCAAATAAATAAATAATTAAAGAGCCCTGGTGTCTAGTGCCCCCAACTCTTTGATTTAATTTTTTTTTGCTTTATTTTATATTTTATGTCATTGGTGTTCAGTGTTACAGTACCCTCTGATTTTGTTCTGGTGCAGGTAGAAATCATTGGTGACCAGTTGTACTGCCCCCCCACCCTTCCACTGCTCTTTTATCCTGAAAAGAAGAAAATGATCACTCGATGGCTTTACTTTTTTTAAATAAATCTGTGAAAATGAAAACAATCCACCATCATTTACACCTGCACACCACTCCCATCCTCCCACTGTACACCCACCATACTGCACCCCTACACCCTCCCACATATCCTTCCTCACCTGTAGGGCTTTCACTGTAAAGATCCACTCTCCAATCAAAGACAATTCTTGCTTCTGGAACTGGTGAAGGACCCTGTGCTCCCACAGCAAAATAAAGATTTGATTATACTATCTCAAAAAGTAAGGAAAGAAATTGCAAAAACTTCATTAATGCACCAGTTAGGTCAAATAGACCATACCTGGGAAAGGTAGCATTAGGATTAAAAACCCTAACCCCCCCCCACACACAGGGAGCACATCATGTGTATGGTGTGCCTTGTGGTACTCAAGCCTAGTGCTCACCCCATTCTCCTACACTGTACACATCTGACCTTATTTTTTTTTTATTGTTTAACCAGGTGAGACACACTGAGCTGAAAGCTTTTTTCACGGGTGCAACCTGGGAGCACAGGGAAGTTAAGTGACTTGCTCAGGATCACACAGTATATGCAAGTGGGGGCTGTGGGATTAAAACCCAGTTCTCCAGATTTGCAGTTCAGAGTCTTAAACCACTGCGCTTTACTGCCTCCTGAATATTTTACCAATAAAATGGAGTGAGCATTAGGCCTGAATACCCAAAGACACACTCCACACCTGATGTGCTCTGTGTGTGTGTGTGTGGTTAGGGTTTTTAACCCTAATGCCACATTTCCCAACTTTTGCCGCTTTGACACTCACTGGTGCCTTAACAAAGTTTTTTTTTTGCAATATATATAAAGAAACATAGAAACATAGACTTTGACAGCAGATAAGGACCATTTGGGCCACCCAGTCTGCCCATTTCCCTTCCTATTGGATAAGCTGCAGATTCTAGTTAACCAACAGCCTACTTCCTGCAACCCCCCACTATAATTGCCTTATGTCTGTCTCATGCATGTTTGAATTCCCGTACTGTTTTAGACCCAACAACCTCCCCAGGAAGGCGGTTCCATGCATCCACCACTCTCTCCATTAAAAAATAAATTCCCCACATTACCCCTGAGCCGTCCCACCCATCTTTAAATTGTGCCCCCTTGTTCTTGTGCATCTCTTTGTCTAAAAGATGCTACCCTCTTGGACTTTGTTGATTCCCTTGAGGTACTTGAAAGTTTCTATCATACCCCCCATCCCTCCTTTCATCAAGGGTATACATATTAAGCTCTCTCAGTCACTCTCTTCATATGGTTTCTGATGCAGACCCAGCACCATTTTAGTTGCCCTGCTCTGGACTGCTTCCATCCTGTCTATGTCCTTGCATAGATGAGGTCTCCAAAACTGCACACAGTATTCCAGATGGGGTCTCACCAACTGTCTGTACAGAGGGATAACCACTTCCCTTTTTCTACTTGTGATGCCTCTTCCTATGCATCCCAGTATCCCCCGGCTCACCTTACTGACTTCTCACATTGCTTACCCACCTTTAAGTCATTTTATATGACTACCCCCAATTCCCTTTCCATTTTTGTTGTTGTTAGTACCTCCCCTGGTATTGTGTACTCTTTCCTGGGTTTTTGTTTCTCAGGTGCATTACTTTGCACTTCTTTGCATTGAATCTAAGTTGCCATATGTCTGACCATTCCTCCAACCTTGACAAGTCCCTTCTCATCCTTTCTACCCCCCTTGTATATCAAATCTCTTACAGATCTTTGTGTCATCTGCAAAGAGGCATACCTTTTCCTTCAGATCCTCTGCAATGACACCTATAAAGATGTTAAAGAGGACTGGACCCAGTACTGAGCCCTGAGGTACTCCACTAGTAACCCCCTTTCTTCAGAATGTGTTCCATTCACTATTACCTTCTGTGTCCTGTTGTGCAGCCAGTTTGTTACCCAGGCTACCACCCTGGGACTCACTCCCAGGCTGGCTAACTTGATTATTAGTCTTTTGTGCGGGACTGTGTCAAATGCCTTGCTAAAGTCTAGGTAGGCCATATCCGCAGCCCTTCTCTGGTCTATTGCTTTGGTCGCCCAGTCAAAGAAATCAATTAGATTCATCTGACATGACCTTCCTGCCGTAAATCCATGCTGCTTTGGGTCCTGTGCCCCGCTGGCCTCTAGGTACTCAACAATTCTTTAATTCAGAAGTGATTCCATCATTTTCCCTACCACTGAGGTCAAACTTACAGGTCTGTAGTTTCCTGCTTCTGCCTTACTCCCACTTTTGTGAAGGGTAATCACATCTGCCCTCCTCCAGTCCTCAGGTACCACCCCATCCTCCCATGATGTGTTAAAAAGTGTGGTCAGTGGTGTCACTAGGTCCTCCCTTAGTTCTTTTAGGATTCTAGGGTGAATCCCATCAGGCCCCATTGCTTTGCCCACCCTGAGTTTTAGGAGTTCTTTCAGGACTCTTTCTTCTGTAAATGGACTGGTGTCAACCCCCCTACCCAGAGTGCTTCTATTGTCTGTTTTAGGTAATTCCTCCTCATCTTCTTTTGTGAATACTGAACAAAAGTATTCATTCAGTATCTCTGCCTTTTCACTGTCTCCCTCTCTCCACCTCCCCTCTCCTTTATTAATCTTCACTATTCCTCCCTTAACCTTTCTATGCTCTCTTATGTACCTTTAAAAGGTTTTATCCCCCTTCTTAACTGAGTTGGCTATTTTTTCCTTGGTTTGCGCCTTTGCTATTCTGACTGCCTTCCCCACTTCTTTCTGCTTTAATTGATACAGTTCCCTGTTGTGCTCCTTCTGTGATACCTTATACTTTCTGAATGCAGCCTTTTTCTCCTTAACCTTCCCTGCCACCTCTTTTGAGAACCATAGTGGTTTTTTACTCTGCTTTGTTTTCTTTCTTTGTCCCACACAAAGGCTTGTTGCCTCTATGATAACAGTTTTGATTTTTCTCCATTGTTCTTCCACCCCTACTTTTTGGCCATTTGGTAGTGCGTTCCTCAGGTATTAACCCATTTTGCCAAAGTCGGCCCTTCTAAAATCCAGTATCCTTGTTTTTGTATGGCTTGTCTCCATGGTTGTGCTTGTTGTGAAGCAAACTGCAGTGGTCACTTGTTCCTGGATGTCTACTGACTTCTAAATTTGTGATCCTCTCTCCATTTGAGAGTACCAGGTCTAGTATTGCTCCTCATGAGTGGGTTCCAACACTAGCTGTCTAAGGCCTGCCCCCAGCAGGGCATCGAGAATGACCCTGTTCTTGGATGTGGCTGCAGTACATGTCATCCAGTTAACATCTGGTGTATTCAGGTCCCCCATCAACAGTAGCTTCCCTTTTTCAGCAATTTTGAGAATGTCCTCTATCATTTTCTTTTCAGTTTCCTCCCCTTGAGACGGGGGTCTGTATACAACCCCTGTGAAGATTGTGATGCCATTCCTTGTCTCCAAGGTGACCCAGAGTGCCTCTTGTCCTCCCCCTTTACTTTTTAGTTCTGTAGCTTTGATCCCTTCCCTTATGTATAGAGCTACTCCACCTCCTCTTTTACCTTCCCTGTCCCTTCTGTAGACTATGTACCCTGGTATGTTGACATCCCAGCCATGATTCTCCATGTACCATGTTTCTGTGACTGTCACAATATCCAATTTTTCATCTTCCATCAGGGCTACTAGCTCAGGAAGCTTGTTTCCCAGACTACGGGCATTGGTACTCATTGCCCTCCATTTAATGTTGACTTTATCCTTTTTCCCCATCCATGCTCTTGTTGCCCTTGTCTATTTTTCCATTTATCCCTGTCCTGCCCTCTGTTGAGCTCTGTACCTCAGTGTTTACCTTACTACCTGCCATGTTTTGTGGGGGAGGCTTGTAATTTCCTGCCTCTTATCAGAACCTCCCCCTGTGGCTAGTTTAAAAGCTTGCCAAGAAAGCATTTAAACCTGTCACTTAGGAGCTTGGGTCCCTTTGTGGACAGATGCAGACTATGATGCCAGTAAAGACCTTCATCTCTCCAGGTGTATCCCCAGTCCCCAATGAAGCCAAAGCCCTGTGCTCTGCACCAGTTTGGCAACCATTCATTAAACTGCATGGTGTGTAGTACCCTAGCCTCACCCCTGCATGGACTAGCAGCACCTCTAAGAAGGTAACCAGGTTGACAATGATATCTAGTTCCCTCTCCTGTGATGCTGCTTCTGCAATTATGAGGATTCGCTTCTTGTCCCTCCAAGCCATGGCATCAGGCAGGCACCTACTTCCCTCTACTCTCACTTCTCCAGTTCTACCCCTAACAATTGAGTCCCCTATCAGAAGCTGTTTCCTTCCCCTGTGGTGTCTCTTGCCACCCTTTTGTGGGTCTCCCTTGTGGATGTCCTCAGCATTCTTCTTGGTCTCCACTTAGGGTGCCATCATAGAGGAACCTTGCTCTGCCAGACTGGCGTATGATTTGTGTAGAGGTACAACTAGGGGTCTTCTCCTCTGTTCCACCACCTGCACCCTCTCAGAACTCACTGTGGTCCAACCGCTCTTCATACTTGGCAATCTCTGAGGCAGTGGTTGTGGCAGTGGTGCTCTTTGGGTGGGGGAGGCCTCCTTTGTCCTTGCCAGTTCAGCCTGGAGGTGGGCAATCTCCTCCCTCAGAGCTGACAGTTGCCTGAAAATAGGACAGCAATGCAGTTTCCAGAATGTCTCCCGGAAAACTGCTGCCCCACAGCCAGTGCATTGCACCACTCCCCACATGTCCCTATATATATATATATATATATATATATATATATATATACATATGCTTTGAAAAATAACTGCAGTAATGCACTACATACTTAATGTTTATTTGTTTTATTTTAGTCTTTGGTAACCAGGTAAGGCCCACTAGGCAGAAGTGCCTGTTTCCAGGGTGTGACCTTGGAGCACTGGGTGGTTAAGTGACATGCTCAGAATCATACAGTATGCAAGTAGAGGTTGTGAGAATAAAACCCAGGTCTGGTCTGCTGGATGTACCAAGCTTGTTCACAGCTCATTACTCTAATCTCTAGGCTTTACTGTATCGCTCCTTTTCTTGGCCACCCGATGGCAAAACAAGGAAAAGGACCATTACTGCTTGTTTATTCATTAGTAGTGTCCATTTTCCTTGTTTCACCTTCCCCAGTGTTCTGCCCTCCCCAGACCAACTCCAACCTGGAGTTGGAATCTTAGAGTCCAGGGGCTGTGGGGGGCAGATCCCCCTGTATGGGGGATGGGGGCACAGCCCCCCTCAGAAAACAAGGACTCAAGAGGTGGCACAATACCTGCATCAATATTGTGCTGTCGCTGTGGGGGAGGTCAGCATTTTTGCTGATGGAAAAACTTGGTGCTTCCAGGCTTTACTGCCAGCTCAAATATATATACATATTCTTTGCAAAAAAAAAACTGCATTAATGCGTCAGTTAGGGTTCCAGTTAATGCCAAAAAAAGTAGGTAAATGACACATTAGGGTTTTCACCCCACCTCCCCATCCCCACTCCCCAAGCAGAAAAAGAAAAAGAAAATAGGGTTTTGAGCATGTAGAATATTGGTTAATCAGGGGTGGGGTCTTCCTTAGCATTTTCAGACCTAATGTGGTTCCCTCACCTAGTCTGTAGCCTCCTGTCTGAAGCACAAGGTACAGCTTCAAGTCAGTGTCTTCTAGTGATACACTCTTCAAAGGTTGAGAAGTATGTCTTGCCACATGTTGCCAACACAATCTCTTATAGCTTGCTTCATGCAAGGCACTTATGCACTCACAGCCAGATTTAGCATTGCTAAACAAATGTCTAGATTTCATGAATAATTAATGTGATATATAAAGAGAAATCCACAACATGTCATCACTCATTTCACTGTCCATATTTCGACAGGAAAGACAAACATATTTGCGGACATAGTTTAGTGTGAAATACTGCCCTAAAGGAATTTCATCTTCTTCTAAACAGTTTATGATTGCCATCATAAACTCTGTTGCATCTTGCTGAACATGTTTAGCAGATTTGCTATGCTGACTATTAAGTTGCGGCAGGTTGATGTAGTGGTGTCAACGACTGCAGAGTATTGTTTTCCCATTGACTGACACAAATTGCTTCCATGAATCTGTCAAAACATTTGATTTTGAAGCAGTTATCGTGGCAACAAATTCAGGACAATGTAGGAATACCTGCATCACAGAATTAGCATAAGAAGTAACTCCAATACTGCTGTCAAATGACAACATTGCAAATAGAACAATTGTTTTTTCTCTCTGTAGGTGATCTGGTATCATTAAAGTAGAAGAATTATGTACAGCAGACTTCTTCAGAAGACACATCTCACAAGACACATCTCATATAACTACATCATGCACCAGTGGAATCAAAGACATGTGGATTGATGCAAAGGATGCAGGTGATTGTATTCTATGATGCATTTTGTTTCTCAGCACACATTTTATTATGCACAAAATTGATAAATAGGGTTGCCACTAATAAGCAACCAAAATTGTCAGATGGCCCTGATGGGAATGAGCAGAGAGGAAGAGATGGAGAGGGGTGACAGGAGCGGGGCTTGGTGAAGCCACAAGAGAGTCATCCAAGTGTCATTTGATGCAGATGCAGGGGCCTGGTCAGATTGGAAGGGGGGGAAGTGGGGTCCTGCTTTGGGGTCCTGAGCAGGTTTAAAAGGTGATGCAGCCCTCAGGTCACCCTGTTTTGCTGGGAATTTTATTTTGCATTCTCAGCATTTCATTGCAACAGATTGATTTCAACACTAGGACAGGTAAGGTAGAGACCTACAGGCCTGCATAAAGTCTATTGGTCATGTAGAGTCCTAGCATGGCCTGTGAGTTTAGTTCATGTTTTTTAAATTCATTTGTCTACCAGCCAAGGCTGGTTGTTTTCTATCTATGATGCAGGTTAATTGTATAGAGTGGCTGATGATAAGGCTTAATAGTCTGCATAGAGTTTATTCAGTACATTTCTGGGGATATCATGGAGTTTCTGGGGAAGGGGTTCTAAGCTTGATACTGAATAAAGTTCTTGCTCAAGTATAGTCTATGCTAGTCTACCAGCCACAGTTGGTGGTTCCTTCAGGAAGAAGTTGAGGGAGTAGCAGTAGCATTTTTCATGAAGTGGGAGAAAATTTGTTTCATCTCAGTGGGTGGCCTTTGGTCTAGAGAGAGCTGGCAGTTGGTCTTCTCAGAGAGGCCACACAGTTGGAGTGACCATTTGGCATGATGATGGTAGGGGTTGCACCAAGTAGGATTTGTAGGTGGAACCTGGGTGAAAACCAAAATTGCTTTGCTGTTTGTGGGTGGGCGGCAGCAGGAGCTGGTATTTTTGTCCTGGATGAGTGAAGCCACATGGTGGTTAAGTTCATGGGCAGTTGTGATGCTGCAACAGGTATTGAGTAGGGGAAGGAGCCAAACCCACAGGGTGCAAGTACTTTGGCAGCTGCGGGCAGGGTGAGTTTTAGTCGAGAATAAAAAAAGAGAAAAAGGGAATCACAGGAGAATGAAGGGCTCATGGGTAAGGTGCCTACATCTGGGGCCCAGGTCTGCATACTGAATCCTCCAGGAGGGAAAAGGACAGCCCTGCCAGCATGGGGAGGGTGAATGGGGGAGCCAGGGTGAGGTAGGCCAGGACTTGATTGGGGGGTAATGCTTGGCTTGTGCTGCATATTGGGCAGTTGGGCTGAACAGCCTATAAAGGAAAAGGGGGGTGTAGGGACATTGGCTTGGAAGGGACTATCAGGTGGCCAATTTCTGCGGCTTGGTGGGATTGCATGGGGAAGGGCACAGCCTAGGGGCAGGGAATCTGCTTTTCATGTGGTTTGGGGTTGAGCCTGGTGGGCCCAAGTGGGGGGTGCTTTCTCCAGCTGAGTGAGTTTTGTGGTGTGCGAACTGGTTGGGCCTGCTCAGGTGTGAGGGGGGGTTTGTGGGTTTTTATTCCTAGAAGGGGCCTGAAAGGTGTGGCAAGTGGTGTGTGGCAGGGCCAAGCTCTTGTGGAGTGCAGACTGGAGATAGCTGGGTGAAGGCTGGGCTCAGTACAGGGTGGGGGGATCCTGCTGCCAAGTGGCCTAACAGACAAGAAGGCCATGGGGCCTAGTGGATGGGGAGACTCCTCTCATGGAGACATAGACAGTGGAGGCAGTATAGCGCAGTGGTCTAAGGATCTGAGCTGGAAATTTGGTGACATCCAGCAGACCAGACCTGGGTTTGAATCCCACAACTTCCACTTGCATACTGTGTGACCCTGAGCAAGTCACTTAACCTCCTTGTGCTCCCAGGTTGCTCCTGTAAAAAAAGCTTTCAGCTTAGTGTGCTATACCTGGTTAAACAACTAAATAAAAAAAAAAATAAAACAAGGGGCCTTTGGCCACTGTTTTTTTTTTTTGTGTTGGAATGGCTTCGGGGTGCATGTGTTGGTGCAGGGCATAAGGTGGAGGTGAACCCACACCACCATTGGATATATTGATTAGCATCAAGTGGCTGCCTGGGTGCAGTGACTGAATGGGCCCACAGGTAAATCAGGGCCCATGTAGTGATCGGGAAAGCAAGACTGGGATCTGGTGGGGGGAAGACTGTTTGTGCTGGACTGGGGGGCCCAAGCAGACTCTGGGATGCAACATAGGGAGCCAGCCCAGACAGTGGCAATGGGGATAGGTGAGGCTCTGTCAAGCCTGAAGTGAGAGAACTAGCATTTTTTTAGGTGGGTGGCAGGTGGGCAGGGGTGTGAGGCTACCGGTGGGTGCCCAGAGGGGCACACAAATAAAGGGATGGCCGAGGACACAGCTTTCAGGTGGGGGGGCCCAGATAATGAGTGTCCAAGATATTCACCACTGTTGCTTCTATTCATTCTTCAGCAGGGAGGATGGCACCAAAGAGAGTCCTGGTTTCCTGTACCAAGCTGAGGGAGGAAGTATCAAAGTTGATGGGCAAAATTATGGAACTCATCATGATGGCCCAGCAGTGGGAGAAGGAAGAGGAGGTGACAAGGAAGAGAAAGGAGTGGGAGGAGCAGATTGGCAGGGGAGGGAAAAGGCCATGTGGAGTGGTGCCCAACCCCTCACCTATCCCTCCGCCAGAACCAACGCTGGCACCAGCTGGACCAGACCCTAGTGGGGTTAAGGGTAATGCAGATTTGTCAAATGAAGGTGACCTGAAAGAGTACCTGGAGGGGCAACTAGGTGATATGGGAGAGAAGGGGCTAGAGAAGATGAAGAAGGTGCTGCAGGTGATAAAAAAGGGGGTCAAGGAGAGTGTGGGGGCCAACAAGGAACAAAAAGTAGGAGCAAGCTGTATGAAGGACCACTAGATTTCACTCTAGGAGACCCCATCCCACCTCCATTAAGGAGAAGATTTGAAAGGGGGAGTATGTGGATATCTTTGGGCTGGTGGATGAGGATACAGCTAAGTAGTATGAGCATAAGGAGTTGGTGGCCCCCCTGACCCTCCTTCTGGATATGTCCATTGGGGGTGGTACCAAAGAAGCAGGAGGGGGAGTTTTGACTCATCCACCACCTATCTTTTTTTTTCAGTTGTTTAACCAGGCGTTATCACTCTTACCCCAAGGGGCCTCAGTGAATGAAGAGATCCCTGATGATTTAGAGGTGGTGTCATACACATCATTGGACTAGGCAGTGTTGATGATCAGTGAGGTTGGAGGGGCATGGTTAGTGAAGACAGACATAGAATCTGCCTTTTGGCTATTGCCAGTGAGGCCCAAAGGCTGGTATCTCCTGGGGTTTCAGTTTGAGAGTGGGCTGTATTTTGACAAAGCCATGCCAATGTGTTGTTCTGTGGGATGTGTGACATTTGAGGTTTTTAGATCTTGGGTGCAGTAGGTTTATGGGTGGAGATATAGGCATAGGTGGGTGGCCTACTATTTAGATGATTTTCTGATCATCGGGGTGACAGGGTAGAGGTGGAGGGGACGTTGGCCAATTTTACGGAGATGTGTGGAACCATAGGTATCCCAGTGGCAGATGGTAACACTGAGGGCCCAGCACAGAAGTTGGAATTCCTAGGAATAGAGATTAATATGGTGCAAGAATGCTTCTGCCTCCCAGAGTTACAAGGTGGCCCAACTTAGGGACCTGCTGGAGCAGGTCAGTGGGATGAGGAGGGTGCCACTGGTATTGGTTTAACAGCTGCTGGGGCACTTTAATTTAGCCTGCAAGGCCATAAGCCCAGACAGAGCTTTTATCTGGAGGTTGTCAAGGGCAACGGGGAAGTAGGCTATTGGTTGACTAGGATCTGCAGCTTATACATTAGGTAGGGAAATGGGCAGACTAGGTGGGCCCAGCGATCCTTATCTGCCATCAAATTTTATGTTTCTATGTTTCTATGGAAGGCGAAGATGTCACACTACTGGATGTACATCACAAGAGTGGTGAGGGAGGATTTGGAAGTATGGGTGTAGTTCCTGGAGAATTACATTGGCGTCACATTATGGCAGGCAGACTGGGCCTATAACACAGACCTTGAGCTGCACACCAATGCCTCGGGGCCCTGGGGATGGGAGCCTACTTTAGAGGGGAGTGGATTTTAGAAGCCTGGCCAAGCACTTTGGGGGAGGTGGGTTTGCTGAAGGCCATTACATTCATGGAGATTGTTCCCATCCTCTTGGCCCTGAAGGTATGGGGTGATAGTATGAGAGGGAAGCACATACTGTTTTGTTGTGACAATAAAGGAGTGGTGGAAGTGATAACTAGACAAGAGGGGGTTGTAGATACAGTGGGCAGGGTCATGAGGCAGCTGGTTCTGTTGGGGCTGCAGCTGAACTTATTTAAAGTGCAGCACATTGAAGGCATTCAGAACAACATTGCTGACAGTCTTTCCCACTTACAGTTAAACAGGTTCAGGGAATTGGCTCCACGAGCAGCAGTATATGGGACCAGGGTTCTGGACCAGATGTGGGACATTGAAGGGCAAAAGTCAGATGGCTGTACTGAATCTCATGGATGGCCAACATGCTGAAAGCATAAGAAGGAGTGTGGGGGCCTTTCAGGTGTTCTGGGCTCAGGAGGGGCTGGAGATGGCTGATCTGCTCACAGAGGACCAGGTGAAGCAGTATATGGTCAAGAGATGGGGAGACAGGATGACCCACACCACCATGGGGGTACAGCTGGCTGGGATAAGTTGGGTCTGCAAGGACAGGAGATGGTCAGACATAATCATGGGGAGAGCTGTGAGACAGATGCTCATGGGTTGGCAGAAGGGCCATGAGGTGAGGATGGACAGGAGGTGGCCCATAGCAGGGCAGCTGCTTAGGAGGTGATAAGGATGCTGCAGCATGTATATACACATTGGCCAAAGAGGCTTGTCTGTTTCAAGCTATCTTTGTGGTCATGGCTAGAGGGGCTTTCAGGATCAGTGAGGTAGTGGCTCTAAGGAAGTCAGATTGGCAGTGGGGCCTGCAAGCAGGTGAGGTCAATTTTGGGAGGGACATGGTGGCAGTATGACTGGTCAGGTTGAAAACTGATCAACTGGGCAAAGGGAAGGCCATGGTGCCGCAATGGCAGGCACCTGGGAGGTTTGTGCCATTAAGGAATTATAGGAGTATGGGAGAACCCGGGAGGGAGGGAGGGAGGATGGGGTGCTTGGTTCCAACACAGGGACAGGAGCCCTGTGATAGGTTTCCAGGTTGGGGGAGTCCTTAAGAAGGCACTAAGGTTTGTCTGGGAAGATATGGACATGTTTGTCCCCCACTCATTCCAGACTGGGGTGGCTTCAGAGGTCTCGATGGGAGACGAGTCTGAAGAAGAGGTGAAGAAGGTGGGGCAGTGGAGATCCAGCTGCTATAAAAGGTATGTAAGGTGCTGACAATAATGGTTGTCCTGTTTATCCCCTTTACCCAGCAGGAGCACAGAGACACATCTGGATTGTAGGGTACTCCTTTATTTATTGGGCTGAAAAGTTTGCAGCAACCAGAAGGGGTGGTACACAGCTACAGACAGAGGTGGAACATATTAAAGTACATCAGAAAGGGATACAGGGCATGAGATGGGTCCAGTTGATGCCACTGTTGGAGGAGCTCAGGGTCCAGTGGAGCAGAATGGACATGCTAATCATGCACTTGGAGGGTAATGATTTGGGGGAGACTCAGTGGGAGGCATTGGTACAAGCCACAAAGGCAGATTTGAAAAGGCTAAAAGGGTGGTGGCTGGGTTTTGTGATTGGCTGGTCTGAGATCACCTCCTGGAGGTTGTGGCAGCAGATCAGAGAGGTCAGGACAGTGGAGAAGTGGAGGAAGTGGCTCATCAGAAATGTGGCCAGGGTGGAGATTGAAATGGGGGATGCATATAGAGCATAGAGATATCTCTTTCGAAGCTTCTGAAGTTTATAAGTCAGACGGAGTCCACCTGTCAGAGTTTGGCATGTGCTTGTTCCTAAGACCCATAATAGACCTGGTGGGGAAGTAGAGAAGAGGGGTCCTAAGTACTAGCCCACAAGGAAGGAGCCCCATCTTCTAACGCCAAGCTGGAGATGGGTCAGTGGAAGAAAAGAGGGGAGTAAAAGAGGGAAGAAGGGAGTAGGCAGGAGGGGGAGGGGCAGGGTAGAATGGGCTGGGGGTCAAATGACACCCAGGCCCGGAATTAAAAGGGACAGGGGGAAGAGGATATACTAGGGTTCAGAGCTTAGTATCCAGACCTAGAAGGGATGATGTCCTGGTAAGTTGGTATCTGGTACTGGTGATGGTATGGGGGGTCAGATCTGATGTCCAGATCCTGAAAGAAGCAGAAGAAGAGGAGGACCAAGAAGGAAGATCAAAGAGTTATAGAAGAATGGACTGTTTAATCCCTTAGGCTGCCAGCAGAATTTGAATGTGTTAGAAATCTGGACTGATTTATCAGTCCATGGCACAGCAAGGGGTTAAGAATATATTATGGACTGAAACAGTGAGATGTTGAATTTTACAAATGAAATATAAATATAAAATTGGTGTTAAATAATCTGTTGCCAACGAGCATTCAAGCTAGCAGGTGTGGCGAGTTTTCATTGCTAGAAAGGATCAGATGACAATGTACAATCCTGCTAGAGGTCTGATGCATGACAAAGCAACATAGCACATACCATCTTTGAATAGAGCCTTCCCTATGTCAGTCACTGCAGCATCTAAACTCAAACCTTGTGACTTGTGACATGACACTGCATATGCAAAACAGAGTGGGAACTGTTTTCATGTTACATAAATATCTTTCACAAGCTGGAACTATACCAAGTATCTGTGAATGTCATGTGGGAAATCAAGGTTGTTAAATTTCACCACAACAATTTCAACAACTTTCTCTGAACATTTACTGCAAAGTCAACTATGTGCCCCATTGCATTGTTGACCAGTCCACGGTCCATGTCAAGATTACAATGTAGCATCATGTATGCATTTTTACAGACTGTAAGAGCTGACTCTAGACCAGTTGTTCTTGACATGTATACATTCAAGTCTTTTTGATGGGCAGTCATCTTCAAGGTAATAGTCAGGCTTAGACATACTCCATCAATTGAATCAACTGATGGCAGTGTGAAAATTGGCCATTGCTGTCTCTCCAGCATTATCTGATTGAACTCTGCATGCTGTTTAAGCCTAGGCATTAAATACACAATCTGTGTACCATCACAGCATAGTTTGCAAAACATATAACATGCTTCAGACATAGAACTCTCACCTTTACTTATCACATGCGTGTTCAAAATTAAAGCAATGGAAGCCGACAACTTTAAAATTCATGTCTCATAAAGTAAACCTTTATATTATTGATCAGCACTCTGACGCATATTCTGAAAGAGTTAAACATAGGTGTATAACTCCTAGAGGTTTATTCCAGCAATGCACCAAGTAGTTTTTCTAGCTTTCTCAACAGTAAATCCAGAAAAGATCTGTTTTTCATACATGGATGCACGTTGAAGTAGGTCACCAAAAACAACAATGGCAACTCCAAAGGCAACTTCATTGTCTGTACCAACAATTTTATAAAATGTAGGTGAATGAAGGCAAGCATAACATTGGAGATGGTACTGATCTCATCAATAATCAAGGGCATAGTTTTGTCAAACATACTGTGTAGGTCACTTGCAACTTCAAAAGACAACTTGCAATATTTACCAGTTTTCCCATGTTCAACTGACAGCATACAAATACAGTGAAGAATCACTCTGCTTATATTACATTCTGTAAGTCCAGTCAGAGCAGTCACAACTGTAAACATGGGCTCTCCAGTATGTTTTCTTATTTCAGCACTAATTGCTTCAATAAGAAAACTCTGGCCTGTGCCAGATGAACCAGCGATGAATATACATAGTGGTTTGCATTTGGCACAACAACATTCTTTTTCATGATGCTCGATACCATGATGAATGGCATACACCACAGCAGTATATGCAACTTGCAGCTGTTGATTTAACTGCTGTTTAATAACAGAGAGGTCCACATCTGGTTGGGATGCATGTTTCATGGCTGGTTCAACCTCTGACATTAATACAGTGGGCTCATTCATAAGAAGAAGAGCTCCCAGTGCATGTTCTCCCTCTAACCCACAGTTGTGCTGATTAATCAATGGAATGTCTTCTTACAGTATTTCTCTAGCTTGTTCTAACTGTTCTTTCTCTAATTCTAATCTTTTTACATATGCACCTGAACTGTCAGTATTGAAGGTCTCGTAGCTCAAATAGAATTGTTCCTCATATGTATCAGATTTGCCTTTCAGTGATCTTTCATGTTTCCGTGGCTTTAACAGGAAAGGTAGAGCAAAACAGTAATGCGCTCTTTTCTCTGGAGATTTCAGAGTCAATTTGCAATGATCTGTCAACCAAGGCTTTCATCTTTTATCAGATTTCCTTGCACACCACTTACTTCAAAAATATCCTTTTCCAGATTATACTCTGTTCCAGGTTTATAGTCATACCACTGGGCACCTACAAAGAGACACATGTTCTCCTTCTCCATTGCATTTTGTCTCTGTGGGTAGTATGTGTCAATCAAATTGTTTTTCAGAATGTTTGTTGAAGGTAGCTTATTTGCAGCAAAATATTCAGTCTGATTCTGAGACTTTAAGGCATGATGTCTGTCTTGTTTGTCGTCAATGTTCAAGTGTCATATTGCTTTGGATTTTCCATAGAGACATGTTTCAATCAAACAGTCAATTGCTTCGTAGGCTTCACATTTACTGTGTGACAGTGTTTTTAACCCTAGAGACTGCAAAAATGGACTGATAGATATGCTGCTGTTGAAAAGCTCCTCGCATTGCTCCTGTAAGCATGTTTTCTCATGTTTAGTAATGTATGATGTCACTATAGATGTTGTAAAGTTTTACTTCAGTAGCAAAGTTCCGGTGAAGTTCAGAAATTCACCTTTGTGAATAATTTTGTGAATTACCCACTTCACTACTTTGCCACTTCGCATTGAGTTTTCCTTCGGAAATTGCACTTTTTGAGGTGAAGTCAGGTGAAGTTATGGTGAAGTTGCAACTTTGCCTTAACATTGTTTTACCTTCGCCTGAGAAAGTGTTACTTTGCCTGCCTACAGATGTCATTAATTCAGCACTTTATGAATATGGCAGTCCTCCCAAAATATTTCATGGAACAAAGTTTGCCAACTTTGCACATTTCTAGATGTTAAATACCTTACAATGGACATGGTGCTGTCAGTAACAAACTGAACATCTATGTTCACCTACTACATCAACAACAGAACAGGACTGTAGTCAATGCATGCCTCATTTTCTTTTCTAGGCAATTCATAGAAACTATTTGTAGATTTCACTTTTAGATTATGTCACATGGCAGAAAGAAATTCATTTATATAGCCATTTTGAGACATGTTTTGGAAACCCAAACCGACACTTCATGTACAATTGTCATGATTTTTTGCCTTTTGATGACAATATTTGTAACAAATATGTCACTGAAACCTTTCAACCAGTTTCCATAAGGTTGGACTGTTATACTTGTCAGGAAGTTGACATGTAATGCACTGCATGAGAAATTTGAGGATTTCACTGTCTTGACTATCACCAAGAAAGGTACATCTTTCATTGACAGCAGCATGTGGATATGCACCGTGTGCTTGGTATTCCACTCCCCAAAAGTAATGCTTCATAATACCAGGAGGTGGATTAGTCTTTGTCAGAATGAACATTAGCAGTGCATTAAATCAGCCATCAAATGTTGTGATGCAGATGCTGGGGTCTAAAGAGCACATGTCACCAGGTGTCATTGATGATATGCCATCAGCATCTGCACTTGCCCACTTTAGTATTTCAGGCAGATCCTCCAAGCTTTATCCAGCACAGCTTAGTGTAACAAACTAAGTGGTGGCACCATACCCTCACTCAATACGCATTACTTCTAAGGTCCTTCGCTACCAGTATTCTTTGTTACCATGCACACTTGGAAGAATAGAGCTCAGGTTTACTTCTAGTGTATTGTCCTTGTTTTTCAACTTTTACAACAATTTTGCAGCTGTGAGACCATTCAATGATGTGGTCATCCATAGTGCATGTGCAATAGATGCAGACAATGTACTTTTTTCTTTTTTTTTTTTTGAGGTTCAGTCAACAAATAAAGGGGTAAATAGGTTCTCTGATATATATCACTCATCAGATGTTCACCCCAAATTATTGTTTCATCATCACCTCCTACACTACACTAACCTACTGGGATGATCCAGGACTATTTTAAATCTAATTTTAGTAAAATTAACTACTGTTTTAGACTTCTATAATGAACAGATTTTGAAGAAGATTTAGTTGATGATAAATAAGTCCTATAAAAGGGTATCATCTAAAAGTAAAATATTGAAGGGTTGCCATATCTTGTAAGAAATGTCACTTTGCTCCTCTTTCATGTAATACATCAACCATCATATTCATCCAGTTTTGAATATTCAGTGGTTTTGTATCATTTCACTTCAGAAGGATACATTATTTTACTATTGTAACTCCAATTGATACAAAAGCTTGTTGATAAAGATTTAATAATGCTTGTCGTTCTAAGAGTCCAAATATTGAAATTAAAATCTTAAATGGAATACATTTATTTAAAGATGTATTGATTTTATTGTATATTTTAGACCAAAAGTTTGTCAAATATGAACATGCATGGATTAAATGAATTAATGTACCTGAAGTGTGTGAATGTCTAGGACATTTATCTGACAAAACTGCATTACTGTATGCAGTTTATAAGGAGTTAAATAAGACCTATGTAAAATGTTATATTATAGTTGTGTTGACTTAGTCGATTTTAAATTCTTAAAACCGTAGTTTGTCATCTGATTCCATAACTCCTCATACATTTCTTCTGTTAAATCAAAGCTCATATCTGTCTGCTATTTATGCTTTAATTTCCTAATATCATTTGATATATTTGTGAACAGAGATGAATATAATATTGAAATCAATGTTTTATTCTGTTTTTGTTGTAACAGCTTATCCAGAATATGAGTTGAATGTAGCCTTAGTTTCCCATTAGATGATTTAATATAATGTTTAATTTGTAAATATTTAAGCATATGTGAATTAGGGAGATTGAACTGGGTTCTTAAGGAATCAAAAGGTAAAAGCCTGGATTCATTAAAGAGCTGACCATGTCAAAATAAACCCTGTTTTTTTCCATTCTTTAGTAATCAGATCATTTATGGAAGAAGGACAGTTCCAGTTATTATGAAGAGAAGTATATTTTGTAACCCCTATATTAAATTTTAAGAGTATATGGAGTTCTTGCTAGGCTTTTATTGCTATATATAGTGCCATGGGAATCCTTGCTTGTAGTTTTTGGTCTAATTTTTGACCTGAAAACAAACAATTCATTAATGAAGGATAATCAACATAAGCCATCCCCATTTTACAGAGGATCTCTTATCTACCTGAAAATTCAACCAGCTCCAAATAATGATGATTTGTGAAACCAGGTAATATTTGTAAAAGTCAGGTAAGACTAATCCACCATGTTCAGTAAGAAGAACCAGCTTATCATATGCAATTCTTGTTTTTTGATTCAACCATATAAAGTTTGTAATGATTTTTTTTAATGACTTAAAAAAAAGGTGGCACGTCAATAGGTAAAACTTGAAAACTATATAATAGTTTCGGTAAAGTATGAATTTTTAATAACATAGAAACATAGAAACATAGAATTTGACAGCAGATAAGGACCGCTAGGCCCACCCAGTCTGCCCATTTCCCTACCTACTGGATAAGCTGCAGATCCTAGTTAACCAGCAGCCTACTTCTTCCTACCCCCACCTCCTAGAATTGCCTTATAACTGTCCCATGCATGCTTGAATTCCACCACTGTTTTTGACTCCACAACCTCCTCCAGAAGGCCGTTCCATGCATCCACAACCCTCTCTGTGAAAAATACTTCCTTAAATTACCTCTGAGCTGCCCCCCCATTATCTTCAAATTGTGCCTCCTTGTTCTTGCACACCTCTTTTTTTGAAAGATGCTGCCTCTTGGACTTTGTTGATTCCCTTGAGGTACTTGAAAGTTTCTAGCATGTCCCCCTTCTCCCTTCTTTCCTTGAGGTTATACATATTAAGCTCCTTAAGTCTCTCTTCATATGTCTTCCAGTGCAGACACTGCACCATTTTAGTTGCCCTCCTCTGGACAGCTTCCATCCTGTCTATGTCTTTGCAGAGACTGGGTCTCCAGAACTGCACGCAGTAGGAAGAACCAGCTTATCATATGCAATTCTTGTTTTTTTATTCAACCAATAGGTTGATTCTACTTATTAAAGTAAGTGGGAGTGTTTTCCACTTTTCCAATTCTATTTTTAGAAGAATGTTTTCATAGTTTGCAGAGTAGATCTTATCCAACCTCTTTGTTATAGTGATCCCTAAATAATTAAATGAGTCTGGCTCTAAACAAAATGGTGAGGAAAGTTATGAGCTGGAGTGTGTTGTTTTAAAAAGCACAGATTTTTCATAATTAATTTTAAAGCCTGATTCTTTGTCATAATTTTCTGATAAGCTCATAAGTTCCGTTATAGAAGTTTGATTACTATTAAGATATAACATAGCATCATCTGCATATAAACTAATCTTATGTTCCATCAAGCCATTAAAACCTCCTTTAATACATTTGTTATGTCTTATGGCTTCAGCCCATGGTTCAATACTCAGAGCAAAAATCAAAGGGGAGATGGGGCAATCTTGTTGAGTCCCTCTACAGAGATGGAAAACTGAAGAAAAATAATTATTTATTTTAATTTGAGCTGTAGGAGATCGATATATGATTTTTAGCCAGTCAATAAAATTATCTCTAAAATTCATTCTACGAATTGTTTCTACAATGAACTCCCATTCCAAACGGTCAAACACCTTTTCCACATCATCATAGGTATCAAAGGTAATTTCAGAGCAAAGAAGACTTGCGTCCATTATGCTCGCTGTTTATTCTAATTATTGTAACTCCCTATTTTGATTGCTATGCAATATTTGTCTAATTTCCTCTTAAACTCAAATATTGTCTTACTTGTAACTACCTCTACAGGTAAGTTATTCCACACTGGAATGACTCTAACACAAAACCATTGTATTATTTTTGTGGTCCTAAAATTTTGCCCCTTAAGTTGCCATGAATGCGTCCTAGTGTCATATGTTCCCTTAATGTAAATCCCAATTTATCCCTTAGACTTGAGTTTTTAAGTGCATTATACACCATACACATGCCCCCTCTCAATCGCCTATACTCCAATGTGAACATCCCCAAATCCTCCAATCTGTCTTCATAGTCCAGGTCCCTAACATCAGCTATTAACCTGGTAGCCCTCCTCTGAACCCTCTCCAATCTCTTTACATCCAACCTGAAACCAGGGGACCAGAACTGTGCACAATACTCCAACTGCGACCTCACCAGTGCTCCAAAGAGAGGCACAATCACTTCCCTCTTCCTACTCTTTATATGTTTCTTGATGTTGATAAGAATACCACTAGCTGACTTAATAACCTGGCTACAATGCTGATGGAACTTGAGATCGCTTGTCACTTTAACACCCAAATCTCTTTCTTCCACTACTTTACCCAATATATGTCCATTTAAAAAGTAATCAGCTTTTTTATTATTCTTCCCAAAGTGCATCACTACACATTTGTCCATTTTAGATAAGGCTTTTTGCAATTTCATTATGTCCTCTCCATTTCTGATACTAATAGGTCTGTCCACAGAAATAGGGGACATATGTGGGACATGACTGTGGAAAAATAAATGTTGTCATTTCTTTCTTCTTTCACCATCAATACTTTACCCTTAATGTCCTTTACTAAAAGCATAAACAGGAAGATAATATAACTTGTGATTTTCTGAGTACAGTCCCTAATGTTTGGAAACAGTATCCAGGAAACGTACGTAACAGGGACAGAGAATATGTTCACTAGGAAAAAAGTTATGTATAAGTATTTTTGAATCTCTATATGAATTTGCAATACTTTAACTCATTTGGTTAATTCACTTAGCAACACCAAAATATTTGCATGCAAAAGAATGTGATAACCATCAATCTAACGCGTGGCAGAGAATTACGTGGCAAAGTAATTTCAAAGTTTTCCCTCACCAACATTTCTTGGGTAGTCACAGATTAAAATGCATTTGTACATAACTTGGGATAAGAGTAGATGATATTTAAAACTTTTTTTAATCACTTTAAAAATTAAACTCCAAAAATCTGTGAAAAAGTGTTTCATTAACGTATGTAACAGGACAGAGAAAAATTCAAAAACTTCAAGTAGTCCCAGAAAACATTGTGGAAAAAAGAAAATCAGGTAATAGGAGTTGTTTATTCTTTTACACTTTATGTTTAATGTTTAAAGTTCTGACTCAATCAGCATAAAAGTTATATGGTTGCATACCACCACCTCTAAGGATGTTCATAATACAACAAATTCACTATGCTAACTAGAAATACCAGCCACACTAAGTAAAATTAACTAAAACCCTAACCATAACACCATGATATACACACTGTATACACTGCTTATTACAGACCTACTACCTCCAACAAATGTACATCTGGCAGACCCCATGTGACAGCGTAACTGAATCCACCAGACATGAACATGGACAGCCTACAGTGACTCACTCAAGCCAGTGTGCACAGTATGCCACTTGCAAACACACCAGCACCCCATGAGAGACTGATCAGGGACCTGGTACACCCCAGGTGACAGTGTAACTGAATCCACCAGACATGAGCATGGACAGCCTACAGTGACTCACTCAAGCCAGTGTGCACAGTATGCCACTTGCAAACACACCAGCACCCCATGAGAGATTGACCAGGGACAAGGTACACCCCATACAAAAACAAGAGTATTGGACTTTAGGAATGCTGACTTTGGGAAAATGAGAGAGTGCCTTAGAAAAGCACTAGCAAATGGGCAAGAGGGAAGGGTGGAGGAACAATGGGGAATAATCAAAACAGCCATCACAGATGCAACAAGCCTTTGTGTGAAGCAAATCAATAAAACAAAATGAAGGAAAAAATCACTATGGCTCTCAAAAGAGGTGGCAGGGACGGTTAAGGAGAAAAGGATAGCATTCAGGAAATATAAGGAAACACAGAAGGAGCAGGACAGCAAACTTTATCAGATAAAGCAAAAGGAGGCAGGGAAGACAGTCAGAATAGCAAAGGCACAAACTGAGGAAAAGATAGCCAACTCTGTTAAGAAGGGGGATAACACTTTTTATAGGTACATTAGCGAGCAAAGAAAGACCAAGGGAGGAATACAGAGACTTAATAAAGGGGAGAGAATGAGGGAAGAGGGTGATAGTGAAAAAGCAGGGATGCTGAATGAATATTTATGCTCAGTATTCACAACAAATGAGGAGGGGGAGGTGCCTAAACCAAACAAGAGGGAAACTCTGAATAGGGGGGTCGATACCAGTCCATTCACAGAAGAAGGGGTATTGAAAGAACTCTTGAAACTGAGGGTGGACAAAGCAATGGGGCCTGATGGGATTCACCCAAGAATACTAAAAGAACTAAGGGTAGAACTAGTAACACCACTGACTACTCTCTTTAATACATCATGGGAGGATGGAGTGGCTCCTGAGGACTGGAGGAGGGCAAATGTGATTCCACTTCACAAAAGTAGGAGCAGGGCAGAGGCAGGAAACTACAGACCAGTTAGTTTGACTTCAGTGGTAGGGAAAATGATGGAATCACTTCTGAAGGAAAGAATTGTTGAGTACCTAGAGGCCAGTGGGGCACAGGACCCAAGGCAGCATGGTTTCACAGCAGGAAGGTCATGTCAGATGAACCTATTCGATTTCTTTGACTGGGTGACCAAAGTAGTAGACCAAGGAGGGGCTGTGGATATGGCCTACTTAGATTTTAGCAAGGCATTCAACACAGTCTCACACAAAAGATTAATATACAAGTTAGCCAGCCTTGGAGTGGGTCCCAAGGTGGTAGCCTGGATAAAAAACTGGCTGGACAACAGGACACAAAAAGTAATAGTAAACGGAGTCCACAGTGAAGAAAGGAGGGTAACTAGTGGGGTACCACAGGGTTGGGTACTGGGACCGGTCCTCTTCAATATCTTTATAAGTGACATTGGAGAGCACCTGGAAGGAAAAGTATGCCTCTTTGCAGATGACACAAAGATCTGCAACAGAGTTGATACACAAGGTGGAGTGGAAAGAATGAAAAGGGACTTGGCAAGGCTTGAGGAATGGTCAAATACATGGCAGCTCAGATTCAATGCAAAGAAGTGCAAGGTAATGCATCTGGGAAACAAAAACCCAGGGGAAGAGTACACAATGGGGGGTGAGTTAATAACAACAACAAAAATCGAAAGAGACCTAGGAGTAATTATATCAGATTACCTAAAAGTGGGCAAGCAATGTCAGAAGGCAGTAAGGAGGGCTGGGGGAATACAGGAATGCATAGGGAGAGGCATCAACAGTAGAAAACAGGAAGTTGTTATCCCTCTCTACAGACAGTTAGTGAGACCACATCTGGAGTACTGTGTGCAATTATGGAGCCCCCATCTCAGCAAAGACATAGACAGAGTGGAGGCTGTTCAGAGGAGAGCAACCAAAATGGTGCAAGGTCTGCACCAGAAGACATACGAGGAGAGACTAAATCAGCTTAATATGTATACCCTTGAGGAAAGGAGAGAGAGAGGGGGGACAAGGGGCACAATTTGAAGATTGAGAGGGGGATGGCTCAGAGGTAATGTTAGAAAGTATTTTTTCACAGAGAGTTGTGGATGCATGGAACAGCCTTCCTGAGGAGGTTGTGGAGTCAGGAACAGTGGAGAATTCAAAAATGCATGGGACAGGCATAAGACAATTCTAGTGGGGGGCAGGAGGAAGTAAGCTGTTGATTAACTAGAATCTGCAGCTTATCTGTCAGGTAGGGAAATGGGTAGACTGGGTGGACCAAGCGGTCCTTATCTGCTGTCAGATTCTATGTTTCTAGGTGACAGGGTAACTGAATCCATCAGAGCAGAACATGGGTGCTTGCCTACAGTGACTCAATCTAGCAGGTGAGTACCGTACACAAACTGCACACCCACCAGGGCACCACAGAGATTGATAAGGGATCTGGCAGACCCCAGGTCATGGCTTAACTAAATCCACCAGATGAGAACCCTGGCACTGATCCATTGTGACTCAAATCAAGCTGCTGTGTGCAGTACGCCACTTGCACACACACCAGGACCCCATGAAAGATTGACCAGGGACCTGGCAGACCACAGGTGATGACATAACTGAATCCACCAGATGAGAACAGATGATAATGTGGGCAACCCACTGAACTGGAAAGAAAATGGAGGCAGATATGGACACAACCACTGAATTTGCAAACAAAATGTACTGTAGGCAGGCACAGACAGAAGCACTGGATTGCAAACAAAATGGAGGCATGCACAGACACCCATTGGCTTGCAAATCAAATGGAGGCACACATGACTGCAGCAACTGGCTTGTAAACAAAATGGAGGTAAGCATGGACACCCACAGAATTGCAAACAAAAGGGAGGCATGCCCAGGCACCCACAGGATTACAAGCAAAATGGAAGCACTATTCCCATCCCCCTCCATATCCATGTCAGCAGTCCCTGGGGCTTGGTAGACCATTCTACAATTTTCCAGCCCTGTCAGTAGCCCCCTGGGACCCAAAATCAGTCCTACCCCCTCCCAATCAGCCCCGTGGTATATGAGGTCAGTCCCATTTCACTCCCCAGTCCCTGGAGCCATGTGGCACACTCTTAAAATGCTCCAGCCATGTAAGCAATCCCATGGGACCAAAGGTCAGTAACATCTCCTCCCCATCAGCCCTCTGGCATGTGAGGTCACTCTCATCTGTCTCCCCAGTTCCTGGTGGCAAACTCCTAAAATTCTCCAGCCCTGTTAGCAGTCCTGTGGGATACAAGAGCAGTCACAAACCTTCCCCATCAGCCCCCTGGCACATGAGGTAAGTCCCATCCACATTCCCAGTCCATGGGGCCTGGTGGAACACTCCAACAAATCTGCAGTCCCATGGAATCCAAAGTAACTCCCAGCTTTTCCTCATTAGACCCTTGGCACATGAGTTCAGTCCAATTCATCTCCCATGTCCCTGGGGCCTGGTGGCACACTCCAACAAATCCACAGTCCAATGGAACCCACGGTAAGTCCCATCCTCCTCCCCATTAGCCCCCCCTTGCATGTAAGTTCAGTACCATCCCCCTCCCCAGTCCCTGGGGCCTGGTGGCATACTTCAACAAATCCACTGTCCCATGGAATCCAAGGTAAGTCCCACCCTCTTCCAAATCAGCCCCCTGGTATGTAAGATCAGTCTCATCCCCTCCCCAGTCCCTGGGGCATGGTGGCACACTTCAACAAATCCACTGTCCCATGGAGCCCAAGGTATGTTCCACCCTCCTCCAAATCATCTCCCTGGCATGTAAGGTAAATCTCATCCCCCCTCCCCAGTCCCTGGGGCCTGGTGGTTCACTCCTAAAACTCTCCAGCCCAGTCAGCAATCCCATGGCACCC
The DNA here is from genome assembly GCA_016271365.2 of Neoceratodus forsteri. Lineage (NCBI taxonomy): Eukaryota > Metazoa > Chordata > Ceratodontiformes > Ceratodontidae > Neoceratodus > Neoceratodus forsteri. Next base: position 36,261,397 of record JADMNL010000028.1, on the reverse strand, counting down.
AAGGTCAGTTCCACCCCCTCACCATCAGCCTCCTGGGATGTAAGGTTAGTACCATCCCCCTCCCCAGTCCTGTGGTCTGTTGGTACACTCCTAAAACTCTCCAGACCTATCAGCAGTCCCATTGTACACAAGGCCAGTCCCACCCTCTCTCCATCAGCCCCCTGGCATGTGAAATTAGTCCCATCCCCCTCCCCAGTCCCTGGAGCCTGTTGAAATGCTCTATCAAATCTGCAGCCAATGGGATCCAAGATCAATCCCACTGCCCTCCCTATTGACCCCCTGGAATGTAAGGTCAATCCTATCTCTGTCAGCAGTCTCAAGGGTCCTACTTAAATTCTCTAGCGCTGTCAGCTGTACCATGGGACTTATGGTCAGTCCCATCCGTCTCCATATCTTGTCAACAGTCCCAATGGTACCTGGTGACAACTGTCTCCCTGCCCACTACCCTATTAGCCATACCTTGGCCAGAACCAGTTTGTAAATGTAATTGGTGCCATTGTGCTTCCAAGGAGCAAGTTACCACTGCAGTCTTTATTTTTATAACATACAAGAGTCTTTAGCTGCAAAACTTTTTTGTTCTACAATGTTGTCATTGGCATCTGTCCATTTTAAATGTAGTAGGAAATTACTACAACACTCAATATGTCTATTGTTTTTAATGTCAGACTTTGCAGGAAACATTCAATTTCTAATTTACTTTCAGATCAGCTGGCAGCACCCCTCCCCCAAAGCATGTGGGTGACTATTTTAAAACAAAAGTCCTTTGTTGAAACCCCAAAATGAATGCTCAGTCAAAACAAACAAGTCTCGTAGAATATCTTAATAGTCACAATTTAAAAAAAAGGTACCACTAGAAGTCCCATTCATTTGTGACAGGGACCACTTGTTTCCTCAGATCCATGTTACAAATATAGAAACACAGAAGTTGACATCAGATAAGGACTGCAAGGCCCATCCAGTCTGCCCATTTCTTTTTCTACCTTATGAATGTGCCATCTGCCTTTTCTCTGTCAATGGCCTATATGACATGACTGAACTTGGTTGTAGGCTGTTAGGCCAACTTTTGAAAATGCTAAAACAGATTCCAGGCTTTTTTCACTTTAAATGCATCAGTAAATGACTACAGCACCCAATACTTTTATATTTTTATCTCAAACTTTGCAGCAAACATTTCATTTTTAATTTACTTTTGGATGAGCTGGCGTCCCCGCCCCCCCAAAGCATGTGAGTGACCATTTTAAAATAACAATTCTTTGTTACACCCCCCCAAACAAATGCTCACGCACATCAAACCAAAAAGCATGTTACATCTCTTAATAATAATAATGAAAATTAAGGCACCACCAGAAGTCATGTTTGTAACAGGGACCGCTGGTTTCCTGAGGTCCCTGTTACAAACATTATTGAACTTGGTTGTGGGCTGTTAGGACAACTTTTGAAAATACTGGTTTGGATTCCATGATTTTTTCACTTAAAATGCATCAGTAAATGACTACAGCACCCAGTACTTTTATATTTTAATCCCAACCTTTGCAGCAAACATTCCAAAAATAATTTACTCTCAGATGAACTGGCAGCCCCCCTCCCCCAAAGCATGTGAAACACCATTTTAAAACAAAAATCATTTGCTGCACCCCCGAAACAAATGTACACTAAAAGCAATCAAAAATCTCACAAAATCTTTTAATAATCACAATTCCAAAATAAGGTACACCAAAAGTCTTGTTTGTAACTGGGACAGAGATTTTTTAGGAGGTCCCTGTTACAAACATTAGCATGCTACCTATGTCCCTGTTACAATCAGGACAGTACCATAAGACCAATAGAAAAAGAAGTTTGGAAGCCTGCAAAAGTCATACATCCACAATGAATTACACAGCATACTCACCTGTTTAGCACATTGCAAAACTATGAAATTCACAGCATGTCTGGCACACAGAAGGCAGTTATTTAGAGCCATACAATAGATAACCTTGAACAATATGTCAAATACATGCCATTTTCAGACATAAATAGATATATTTAACAGCAGTCATGAACCCCAGTAAAATACATTATAAATTCAAACTTTATTTGACATAATCATGTCCAGTAGCTCAATCCTGTTGTAACAGTGACAAATGTATTAACTCTGTCCCTTGTTACAAACATGATTGACCTTTTCTCTGTCCCCAGAGACCTTACTGAATGCCAATCCATGAACAGCATTCTCCCATTTTAAATCCAGCAACAAAATGCAGTCAGATTTATAGCAGACAGTATAAAAAATAATTATTTCACTGCTATGTAGCCCCATTCATGTCTGCTTACATTTCTGACCAGTTTCCACATTCTTGTTTATAACACAGTCACACATTTGTAATGACAAGTTTGGAGGAGACAGAGAATGTTCTCATTTGGTATTTGGGAAGAAAATTGACTGATCCGCTGGCAAAGCAAAGTTTAAAGGACTTAATCTGGTGTTATGATTGGCTTGAAATAAGCCAATGACAATGTGAAAAAAAAATCATGCTCCTCAGACATGATAAACAGCTGTTACATACATAGATAGGGGTGGGACAGAGAAAGATAGCCCAGTTCTACTTTTAAAGGCAGCCAGAGCATCTCTGCAGTTTTGAAATGTTTTTTCAGCCAGAACAGCAAACTAACTGAGCCTCCTTCAGTTCCTGGCATCCAGTGCCCCAATTCTTGCACTGTTTCACATTTATACTAGTCAATCCGTATGTAACCTAGGGGACAGAGAAGGTTACATATGAGATTGTCACTTTTTAACTTATTCTGGAAAAAATAAAATATATAAAGGCACATACACGTGATGATGTTACAGGGCTCTTTATGTAAAATGCATAGGGAGACTTATTTTTTCAGCATAGCATTTTGGTAGGTAGAAGGAAAGCATACAACATGTGGTGTCTTGAAATGTCCCACCTAGCCAATGCAAAAACCAGGGGACAAATCTGTAAGTTTCTTACAAAAATATGTTTTCATAAGTATTAGGTGGCTGAAATTATTTATATTATCCCACTAACTTTTATAGTAGACAGCAGTGCAGTTTTGAAATATATTTAAACACTCTTTGCAGAGTTACTGAGTGTTAAAGTGCATGTGATGGAAATGTACCCATTTAGTATGGACATGCCCTAATACCAATTCTAGTGTCATCAGCAAATTTGGTTTCCCAAACATTACCTCCTCCAGACAATGAATGTATATAAATATTAAACAAGCAGGGCCCCAGAACAGATCCCTGGGGGACTCTGCTCTCCACTCCTAACCAATCAGAATAAGCTCCTTTTAAACAAATCCTCTGCTTTCTCTCATTCAACCATGCCTTTACCCAGGTTGTAATGTACCCTGGTATTCTATGTTCTATCAGAGCATCAATCAATTCACCATGTGGGACTTTGTCAAATGCCTTTGAAAAATCCAAGAACACCACATCCACAGAGTTACCTTCATCCAAGGACCTACTCACGTGTTCATAAAATTCCAGGAGATTTGTTTGACATGATAACCCCTTTTTAAAACCATGTTGTGCATCATCACAATCCCCCATTGTTTTTAGAAACTCCACTATTTGATCCTTTATAATGGTTTCCAATATTTTCCCCTGGACAGCAGTCAAACTCACAGGTCTATAGTTGCTCACTTCCTGTCTAGATCCCTTTTTATAGACAGGGACCACATTTGCTTTACGCCATACCTCAATCACCTCCCCGTTGTCCAAAGATTTTTGAAACAATGCTGTTATAGGTTCTTCTAATTCTGTTGCCAATTCCCTAAGAACTCTAGGATGGATTTCATCTGGTCCTTGAGACTTATTAGGGTCCAGGTGCTTTAGTCTACCCTCAATATCTTTTTTTTATTTAGGACACTTTTATAATCAGTGTTTGTCAGATGTTCTCTGTTATTTTTTGACTTACTATTAAATACTGATGAAAAATAAGTATTAAAAAGCCCCGCCATGGCTTGGCAGTCCTCAACTAATTCACCATCCTGGTTCTTTATGGGCCCCACAGTATTTTACTACCTTTTTTATTATTTATATAAATGAAAAAAGATTTATGATTATCTTTCACTCTTGTGACCAATTTTAGCTCATGTTTCCGAGTTGCCTGTTTAATAGCTCTTTTAGTTTCTTTTAATAATGTTTAATACCTGGCCCAATTTGTTGCACACTCACTTTTTTTGGCTTTTATATAAACTTTTTTTTCTTTTTGATCAAATTTTTAATTCTGGGAGATAGCCACAAGGGAATTTTACCCAAAGCATTGTATTTCTTTATTAGTGGGACATACCTATCTATTAAGTTAATAATTATTTTCTCCAAACTAACCCAGTTATCTACTAAAGATCCATCTTCAAAATCTTTTTTCCATCCCCAATCCAGGAGTTCTATTTTCATATCATTAAAATTGGCTTTATTGAAATTCTGAACCATGGTTAAACCAGAAGTATTTGAAAAAAAAACCACTCAATTCAAAACTAATCATACAGTGATCACTTGAACCGAGTGGTGAAGAAGTACAAAAATTCTTAATCTGGTCTCCTAAATTATTTAACACCAGGTCTAATGTTTTTTCCCCCTCTTGTGTTACTCCCTATATATTGATCAAAACCAGCTAATAAGAAAGAATCCAGATACTTTAGCTCATAAGATGTCTCGCCTGTTTGTTTGGACCAATAGATACTGGGTAGGTTAAAGTCACCTAAAAGAATAATATTTTCTGTAATCTCCAAGGAGTCTAAGTATTTTAGCACTGCCTCATCATCTTGGGTGAAAATTGAAGGAGGTCGATATATTACCTCAATTTTAATATTAGGTCCCTTAGATGGCAATATCCTAATCCACAAATGTTCAATGCCTGACATTTTTGGAACTTCAATAGCTACCAATTTTATCTTGTTGGATACATATAGTGCCACATCACCACCCTTTTTACCCACTCTATCCATATGATATAGATCATATCCCTGTATATCATGGTCCCAGGTGTCAGTGGATGACCACTAAGTCTCAGTTATTGCACATAACTGGATGTTGTCGGTATTTAACAAACAGACTAATTCCTCAAATTTGTTTGTAAGGCTCCTAGCATTTAAAGACAGGCATTTCCAGTCCTGAGATACTCTAGTGTTCTCAAGTAGTTTGGGGTTTTTCTCAGATGTTCCTGAAGTTAGATGGATGCCCCCTACCCCCTTAGTACTTAGTTTAAATAGTTATCAACTTGTTTCTGTATTTCTTTTGCTAGTATTCTAGAGCCATGTTTGTTTAGATGTAGCCCATCCTTCCCGAATAAGTCTAGGTCTCTGAAGGTGTCCCAATGTTGGATGAATACAAAACCTTCCATGGTTATTAGAATTGAATCTTGATTATAATTATTTTCTAGAGTATTTAATGTGCATCTAATGTTCTCCATTATTTTCCTATTTTTAATAAATCCATTCTGATCTTGAGTGATGAGAAATGGTAGCACTGTTTCTAACCTTTTTGCAAGAGTCTTTGTAAAGACCTTAAAAACATAATTTAGTAATGAAATCAGCCTGTATGATATAGTATAGTCTAGATCTTTATCGTGTTTAAGAAATAACAGTATATAGGCTTCATAGAATAAATGTGGGATCTTCTGACATTGTTTGATATCATTAAACATTTTCACAAGGATAGGAATACAGATATTTTTAATTTTTTTATATATTTCAACTTGTATCCCATCAGGCCCAGGAGCTTTGCCTTTTTTCATTTCCTCCAATGCTGCTTCTACTTCTTATGCAGTAAAAGGGTGATCCAGGTACTCCTTTATTTCAGGAGTCAATTGTTTTAAATTTACCCCATCTAAAAATGTATTATGTGGTAAATCAGTCATTACCCTTTGTGTAGTATAGATCTCTTTATAAAAATCCAGAAGTATGTTTACTATTTCCTGTGGATTTTTCTTCAAGGGGGCCATTTTTTTCCTTTGTTTGATTCACATTGTTGCGGGCCTGTTCTTGTCTTATTTGACAACCCATCAATTTAAGAGGCTTATCTGCATTTATATAATAGTTTGCTTTAGTTCTCATAATTTGGAACTCCATTTTTTCTGAAATTAATGTATTATAAACATCTTTTTTTTTGTTCAACAGATGGAAAACAATCAGGGTTTAGTTAGACGCATGTAAGTTTTCTAATATGCATTTCTGTTCTTCTAATTCTTTTCCTTGACTATTCCATTTTTTCCACTTTCCTATTAATTGTTGAGTTACTACACTCCCCAAAAGTAATGCTTCATAATATCAGGAGGTGGATTAGTCTTTGTCAGAATGAACATCAGCAGTGCATTAAATCAGCCATCAAATGTTGTGATGCAGACGCTGGGTTTACAGAGCGCATGTCACCAAGAGTCATTGATGATATGCCATCAACACTGCACTTGACCACTGTGGTATTTCTGGCAGTTTCTCCAAGCTTTATTCAGCACAGCTTAGTGTAACAAACCAAGTGGTGGCACCATACCCTCATAAAATATGTATTACTTCTAAGGCCTTCGGTACTTGTAGAGAGAGAAGGTAGCCAACAGGTGTAGCAGTTTGATCTGACCACTCTGTCACTATGGGAATTTAGCATTTGCAGCAGTGTTTTTTTGGTGTTCTGACTTATCCTCTAGCTGTACTTCCTTTGGTTTAGAGTGTGACGGCTTAAAAGGATTCTTGGAGGAGCAAAGGGAGGTCAGTTCTGGAGTTTGTTTCCCCAAAGTTGGGTCCGCTCGAGCAGCAGCATCCTCCTGGTAAACCAAGCCCCGAGGGTGGCAGCGGGGTTCAAGTAGTGCACTGGCCACCTCTCAGGCTGTTAAAATAATGTCATCCTCTACACCCTCTGTATCTCAAAGAACTTCAGAGTTATCCATAGCAAGCAAGCAAGCAACAAATAACATATTCTGATCAATCTCAACCATTTTCTCCCATGCAGATAGGAGGCTATACATTGGAGAAGTTGGGTTCAACCCTAGAAAACATTTTGGCATGGACTGAGCTCAGTGATAGATGATACGAGGCATTAATGAAATAAATGATCGGGGGGACCACTAGACTACCAGGGAAGGGTAATTGCCGTATATGCATCCGGCAACTCAAGGGTCAGGGCATGGGTGGGGCGATGACAATGCCACCCTGCAGGGCATATTACAATGGGGGATCTGGGGGAAATGGGGGTGTGAGCAGTCCTGCAGGGCATATCTTTCAGGGTGTCTGGGGCCACTTGTTGTGGCCAGCCCTGCGGGGCTCATATATGGGTTCTTGCAAACAGAACTGAATAACATTACAATTGTGGCAGAGGCAACAAAGGGAATCACCATGGATAATTCTGCAAAATTTGATGAGCACGCTGTTAAATTGGCAACTGTAGAAGTGAACTGTGTGAACCTGATGTGGGATAATTTTAACATAAATAGAAAATGAGAGAGTGCAGAAAATATGCTAAGATATAAGAACATTCGAATTTTGGGAGTTCCTGATCAGATGGATGCAGATTTTAATTCTTCAAGGGATTTGGTTAAAGACATATTGATTACCACTTTTGAATTACCCCAGGAGAATCCCTCTTTAATTATGAAGGCTTTTCATTTATTCAGATGAGAGAGAAATATAATTTCCCCAATGAAGACAACTATTTTTGGTGACTTTTGGATTTGATTTAGACCAGGCCTATATATTTAAACTAACCAGGCTCAGGGGGGCCTTGGAATAAAAAGGCTCGAAGTTTTATATCTGTCCTGACTTTTGTTATGCTACACAACAATGAAGGAGGAAGTTCTTGGCTTATCATCAAGAAATTTTGTAACTTGGTGCACAATTTTCTTTGTTGCTGCCAGCATAGGTAAAAATCATCAAGAATGGTAAAATCAACATATTTTTTGATGCAGATCTGCTTACTGCTTATCTTCACTCTTATTGCTCTAGCCAGGGGACTGAAGAATCACTTGTCTCATCACCTACACATTCAGAACATGAAATCTCAGGGAATTTGGAGAAAATGGATATATAAGGATTTAAGGATTTAAGTCTTGCTTGTTTGGACTGACTGAATTGGGAGGCAATATAGAATACATTTAAGTTTAAAAAAATTATAATTATAGAGGAGAGGCATTAAAATGATATAAGAATAATTTTGTGGAGTGAGTGTTAAATATATAAAGCTCATATCTTTTGGTTTAACATTTATTAAGTATGTTTTTTTATTATGTTCCTCCTGTTTTGGTCTGGGTCTATTCTTTTTATGTAAGGCATGCACTAAGGAATCAATTTTTAAATTGGTTTCAAGATGTTATATGGACTTATGGACTTTGTTGCTCATGGGTTCATTTATGAGTTATCTGTTTTGTTTTCTTTCTTGGAGCACATGTGTGCATATTGTCTCTGTATTCGCAAAAGATGAAATTAATAAAAAATTATTTTATAAAAAAAAGGGGCCTTCAGTACCAGTATTCTTTGGTGCCATGCACACTTAGAAGGCAGAGCTCATATTTACTTCTAGTGTATTGTCTTGTTTTTTCAACTTTTGCAACAATTTTGCAGCTGTGAGACCATTCAATGATGTGGTCATCTACAGTGTATGTGCAATAGATGCAGACAATGGGCCAGATTCTAGAAGAGTTATGCCTGGCATAACAGCAGTTGCATCAAGTAGAATGGCATATGTAGCAACTTACGACGGCAGTTGTAACATTCACGATTCTATAAAGTGGCCTGCGACATGGCACAGGCCACTTGCGTCAAAGAGCACTTACGCTGCCAGTTGCCACCATAGGCCCCCTGCGCCATGGCACTAGGGGGTTTATGGCAGCAGTAGTGCCCCATTCTCAAAGTGCAGCCACAAAGTCTCCACCATCAGGATTCTACGAGAACCCCCAGAGGAGAACCGGCATTGTGAGTTATACCTGCATTTATCTGGTGTAACTTTCATACCACCTCTGAGGGTTTTGTAGAACCCAGTCCATGTGCCCCCCATGCCCAGACTGCACCTGTTGTTGCCCCACTGGGCACCGCACAACCAGTCCTGGACTCAGGACCATGATCCTGCCCCATCCCCTACAGTACAGCCCTCATACTGTACATGTCCCACAGGGCTGCCCACACCAACTGCCCCCAATCCCTGCACATGTACTGTCCCACAGGGCTTCCCACACCCCCAGCCCCCCAGAGCCCCCATTGTAATATGCCTCGTAGGGTGGTGCTGCCATCCCTCCACCCTTGCCCCGATCCCTGAGTCGCTGGCCCCATATGTGGCAATTACCCTTCCCTGGTAGTCAAGTGGCTCCCCCAATCATTATAAAATATATAAACATCCCCAAGTCGCTGGTAGTCTAGTGGCCACCCGATCATTATAACATAAAAACATCTCCAAGTCCCTGGTAGTCTAGTGCCCCCCCCACTCATTGTATATTAAATAAGTAACTCCATATCCCTGGTAGTCTAGTGGCCCCCACCCAGCCATGCCAGCTCACCCAACACCCCTCCAACTATCATCAAGCTGGTGACTCATACAGCCATCACTACCACGGTTGAGCCACTGGATTGAGTTCAGTATCAGTGCGCATTGAAAAATGCACTAGAAATTAATATCTGAGCATGTCTTTACAGTACACACTGATACTGAGCTAGTCAGCAGCTGGGCATGGTAGTGAGAGGTGGGCTGTGACAGTCACCGGCTGGGGACAGGGGATGCTGGGTGGGCTGGCATGGCCTGGTGGGGGGTGGGGGGCCACTAGACTACCAGGTATATGGAGTTACGTATTTAATATACAATGTTTGGGGGGCCATTAGACTACCAGGGACTTGGAGAAATGTTTATTTTATAATGATCGGGGGGGCCACTAGACTACCAGGGACTTGGGGATGTTTATATATCTTATAATGATCAGGGGACCACTAGACTACCAGGGAAGGGTAATTGCCATATATGCAGCTGGTGACTCAAGGGTTAGGGCATGGGTGGGTGATGATAATGCCTCCCTGTGGGGCGACAAATGGGGGAGATGGGGTGTGGGCAGTCCTGCAGGGCATATCTATGGGGTGTCTGGGGCCACTTCTAGGTGACCAGCCCCAAGGGCTCATATATGGGGTTTTGGGGCCTGTTGTTAGGCCAACCCTGCGGGGCACATATAGGTGACTTGGGGGGCAGGGGGTGTGGGCCGCCCTACAGGTTGGCTATTGTGGCTTTTTGGGCAGGGGGTGCACTTGCACCCTGAGGCAGTGGATTATGACATACTGGCCAGGTATGGCCCTGCCCCTTCTAGAATAAGGCACAGGGTCAACATCACAGTTGCTGGTGGCACAAGTTATGTTCAGCGGCAACTTGTGCCACCCTTCTATAATCGGGCCCAATATACTTAACTCACTCTCTGAAAGAAGTAGAGATGTGTGAGAAGTTGTCAAACTTTGCTCAGCAAAATAATTTCCAAAACTTGCCAAACTCATGAAGTGTGAAGTGCTGACTACATGAAGTTTTTGGCAAATGAAGTGGCACTTTTTCAGGGGAAGTTAACGTGAAGTTGCAACTTTGCCTTAACTTTGTCTGACTTCAGTTAAGAAAGGTCCATTTCATTAGGAAAACTCAATGCGATGTGGCAAAGTGGTGAAGCAAGGAATTTGCAAAGGTATCTGTGAAAAGGAAATTTGCCACTTCACCGGAACTTCACTAGTGAAGGAAACTAGTCCAGAACATCTCTACATAGGAGATGAAACAGGTAACGAACAGTCCTTCAGAACTTCCTATATGAATGTATCACTCTAGACGCTCATTACTCAGCTCCCTCAATGCATACCTCATGCACATCCAAGTAATCACCAGTACCATGCTAGTAAAGATCAGGAAGGAATTGTGCTTCAAATGTGCTTTCCTGGATACTGACAGGGTTGCCTTCAACCTGTTTCATTTGATACAAGTCAGTGATGTCACTGACTGGATCCTTTCATGGAGAGGATGAATTGTGTACTACTCATACACATTTTCATTTGTAGGCATGAAAATCCTTCTCAGTCATTGCTTTCTTGGTGTCTAGTATGCTAAACGAAGTGTCACTATCACATATGTGGTCAACATACCACTCATGTGGGCAACATTTAAATCCTCATGGAATCAAGTTTAACCTTTTAGATAATATAGAGCCTTTTTAACTCTCTCTGTACATTTACAACATGCTGCCAGATTTTTTTTGCTCTTGTTGGAACAGCTTTCACCAAAATAACAATGTTGTTGTCCCAAGTTATGGCCTTAATATTTTCCTGTAGTGGGAGTGGAGGTGCATGATAAAGCCCAATGACTTTATGGGCTTGATTTTCAAATGGCCCATGGATTGACTCTAGTTGCATCAATCTGTGGCTGTGGCAAACCCAGGTGTGTCAGAGACCCTGCACCCTATTTTACAATATAGGAGGTCCCTGCACTAAAGATCCCAAAGTTGCCACAGCCTCAGGGTTGCACAAAACATGTGGCACACCAGAAGAGTTTGATGGAGGGTCCTGTCAAGCACTCCCAACCTGGCACAAGTCTAGATGAGCCACAGAGGTGGGGTGGTTAATTTGCCTAGAAGATGGGGAGCGAAGGCCAATGGAGCAGTGGGGGTGCCATAGGGTACAGAGGGGCACAGCGGCAGTGAGAGTTATCTAAGGTGGCACCTGGTGGAGGTGCTATTTTCAGTGGCACAGAGCTGATCAGCCCAGGTAGGGAGGTTGGCATGACCAGTACATCATGACCCAGACCCCAGGTGGCAACAGCCTTGGCACCTGCCCTACAGGATCCACAGACCCCAGTAGTGTATTCAGGCATCCACTGGCCACAAAGTTGGGAGCTCTGTACTAGCAGAATGTTGAGATGCCTTCGGCATGTACCCATCCACCACATGCATGCCATGACCTGCACCTACTGCCACCTGCCCTATGTAGGAGAATGTTTCATCATCCCCCAGTCCCCACCTTAATGCTCCCACCCACTCACCACCCTTCCAGGCAGTGGCACAGGGCCCTTAGACCACTCCTTGCTGGTCAAACCTGAGCTCCCTCTTGTGACTATGGTGGGGCTTCTGGAATTCAAATTAAAGGGATGGTGCAACCCCACCATGGTGCAAGCCCCCTTGTTACCTGATGCAAGTCTGCTTCTGCTGCAAGGGTGGTGCAGGGTGGTTTGGGGGTACTGCATCCTAATTTTGATGCAGCCTGCATTTGAAAATTGGGATTGCCTCAGACTATAATGTAAGGCACCAGTTATGTCAAAGTCATTTGGCACAGGCACCTTGCATCAAAGTTTTGCTTTTGAAAATCAAGCCCTATGAGTTCTTTCTTGGGCATGTTTTCAAGCTTTGTGTTCAGCCTTAAAATTTCTTGGAACAGTTTTATAGTTTGGATCAGAATCCATTCAAAGAAGCTCCCACTCAGCACCCAACATACCACACCACCCAGTACACTCCTACACAGCCTCACTCACCTGAATAGGTCAGAGGTTCAAGACCCACTCTCCAATTAAAGACATGTCTTGCTACTGGAACCAGTGACTGTAATATGATAAACTAAGGTGAATGAGATTTAATATATTTCAAAGGGGGGTTTCAACTATTATGCATAATTTACCCAGTTTTTGACACTTTGACCCCATATTTTCAACATGGTCTTTTTGGGGACCCCACCTCATGAACAATATGTCTGTGATTACTAGAGATGTTGTGCAGTAAAACTTTGCTGGTGAAGTGCTATACATTCATGCTTCACAGAATTTGCAAAATTCTGGTCAACCCACGGAAATTCCACACATGTGAATTATTTGAATTTTGCAGAGAAATTTGTGCATTTCTGCTGCGAAGCATGAAATTTGTGGGTCAAGTGAAAAATTTGTGGGTGCAATTTCATGCTCCGTGACAAAATTTATGCTATTTACAGGCCACAAACTGTGTGAATTTCAGGAAATGCACTCTGTGAATTCTGCAAAATGCATGAATTCATTTTTGGAGTGAATTTCATGGACTTTGCACATCTCTAGTCATTATGCAACTCCCGCCCTAAATTAGTAATTTCATGGTTGCTTGATGAATTCATCTTTTGGGCAGGATTTGAACATTTTTCATGCCCCTGCTTATGAAGTGGGGTCATAACAAGGCTATGTTGAAAATGTGGGGTCAAAATATGTAAAAATGGCAAAGTTACGACAATTTGTTGTAATTTCGTTATGCACACTTGTAACTTTGTAACTTCTAAATATTTTGACCCCAGATTTTGACCATAACATTCTTACTACCCCACCTCATGTATGTCACAACTGTCATGATTCAAATCCTGGCAAAAATGTGTTTTCACACCTGTGGTGCATAAAGGCACGGAATTATGTTTTGGCAGGGATTTAAACATTTTCTGTTCTGGGTGCATGAGGTGTGGCAATTAGATGGCTATGCTTACAATTTGGTCACTGTTTTCATATAAATGGAAGTGCAGGGCACAGAGGGCCCTGCGCTTCCACAGCTGCATGCATACATGCATCTCTGATTATTTCAGGCGATGATGCATAACACAGTCAGTAACATCATGTGTGTCAAACTGTTTGGTCATCCCAAAATACTGCTTGATCATCTGAAACGAGAATTTAAAACAAAAAGAAATGGGAAAACTACCATAAAACATAACTTTACCAACAAGAAACTGACACGTTGTATAAATTAAATATGTAATTTACGTCACAGAAATATTCCTGTTATTTTCCACTTATGCAGTTTGACCTTTGACATCACTCATGGCTTTGCCTCTTGTAATGTCATAGGATCAAACTGTACTCAGGAAAAATAACAGGAATATTTCTGTGACATTTGAGGCGTATCCCTTAGATAGCTAGCTAGACAGTTAGCTAGCTAGACAGACAGACAGATAGACAGATCGATAGACAGACAGACAGACAGATGGATGGATGGATGGATGGATGGACATTATACTAGCATGATAGCATGAGTTTAGTTAGGGTTACCAAATAGGTTCCAAGCTTAACCACTAATTTTGGACCTTAATAACTGTGGCATTGTTTAATGAAGTCACTTCAGATTTGGCAAGCACTGTCTTGGAGGAAATGTCTAAATATGTGGAAAGTTTCTACATATGTTGTTTTTCTGCAGAGGGACACATTTTGTATATTTAACATGTTTTTTGTTGTTTTTGCTCTCAACTACAGCATAGGTGGAAAAGAATTTGTTTCCCAAAACATTCAGTTAGAAGCAGCCTGTACCAATGTAGTGCCTTTTGAAGGGTTGATGACAAAATATTAAATGGTTCCAGATTTATAAGGATTTAATATTTGACTTTAGAGCAGTTCTGAACATGCTGAGTAGTTTTTTGTTTGGATAACCCTCTGATACAACATGAAAAATTCTGTATTGCAAGACCACTTTGGTTTCTTTCTCCTTGCATTGCACAACACTAAAACAATCGTGTTGTGATGACTGCCATCTTATTTTTTCCCTGAACTAAAAAACATGGAAAATACATAAAAATGGTGTATTTAAAAAAAAACAAACACCTGACCCTAGCTACATGGGATCTGTTTAGCTAGAGTCTGGTGTTTGTTTAAAAAACAATTCAGAAATACCTTTTTTGGGCACCTCAAAATCCAGGGTGTCCAGCTTAGCAAGAAGATCTGTTTACCTGTGTTCCCTGTATGAGAACTGCAGGAGTTTCTTGATTTGTGAAGCTGCATCTGCAGTCATGCTTCCAGCTTTAAGTTTGAATAGTGAGCTGGCAATCATGGTCTCTATCACATCTTACCTATCTATTTATGTTTCTGTCTGTCTGCCTGTCTGTCTGTCTGTCTGTCTGCCTGTCTATCTATCTATCTATCTATCTATCTATCTATCTATCTATCTATCTATCTATCTATCTATCTGTCTATTGTTATGTGAGGTTCTTACACCATAACTGGCATTCCACCAGAACAACTTAGACAAACTATACTATGCACATGTTATACTAACTTCAGAACATAGGCACTTATCATGCAAGTGTAAGTGTCAGGGTACATTATGATTTGTAATGCAATACTTTCTCTATGCATGGAAACTGCACACCTCTGTGTCTCTGTAAGCTATTATACTGTTATGTTGTTGGCACTGCCA
The DNA here is from genome assembly GCA_016271365.2 of Neoceratodus forsteri. NCBI lineage: Eukaryota > Metazoa > Chordata > Ceratodontiformes > Ceratodontidae > Neoceratodus > Neoceratodus forsteri. The sequence goes on along the minus strand of JADMNL010000028.1, from coordinate 36,246,278 downwards.
TCTTTTGGATTTATGTATAATTGCACCACATTCTGTGTTTTCCATGTATGCCTTTATTGTTCTATGATATAGCTAACTTAGCACATATTGTATATGACTAGATAACACTGTGGAGCCACCTAACATTTGGCCAATAGGGCTTACTTTATGTATCTAGCGCTGCTTCTTACAAATGGTAACCATGGCAATGCATTACAAATAATGTAATGTATTGTGTATGCCCCCTGAAGAGACCTTCTACATTCCTTGGAGTATTGGGAATACTAGGGATGGCTCCTAGTATCTTATGGTAAGAACTGCGTAGGGCAACTGTGATTTCCTTTTGTAGTAATAAACTAGATTTATTACTGATATGCAATGTGTCTGTGACTCATTTGCACCTATATACAGTATATGCAAAGAATCTGATCAGGGCTAGGCACCCTAACACTATCTATCTGTCTCTGTCTGTCTGTGTGTCTGTCTATCTATCTATCTATCTATCTATCTATCTATCTATCTATCTATCTATCTATCTAACTATCTAATCTGTTTTTTTAGATTTTGATTCCCTCCCCTCCCAGATCAGCCAGCCCTCCCTCTTGTTTCCTGATACTGCTATTTCTTAAGCAGAAGTGGAGTACCAACCCCTAATACAGTTTTCCAGCCCTCTCCTCCAGGTCACCACCCCCCACCCCCCATGGATAGGTGGTGATATTGGGGTGCCACCTCCAGTCCTGCTGTGGAGTTTAACCAACACTGAAGTGTTGAATTCCCAGTGCTGGATTCAATATTTAATTTACATCTGCAAAAATTAAAACATTGATGTCTATATCTCATTTGCAGTTTCACCTGTGAAAAAGAAACAGTCCATTGTTGATCTGCCTCCCAGGCCCCCACCGCCCAATCCCCATTCAACACTCAATACCCCACATACTCTCACTCAGCTGAACATGTATCTTGATGTAGATCCACTCTCTGATCAAAGACATGTCTTGCTGCAGGAATCAGTGACTGCAATATAAGAAAATAAGGTATGTCTGATTAAATGTATTGCAATGAAATTTTAACTTTTACTCATAACTTTGTCATTTTTCAATATTTTTGCACCAAACTACTTGGCCTTTTTGGGACCCCCATCTCATGAACAAGAGTGCCCAAAAAGTGATTTCATGGTCACTGTGCAAAATCACCTTTTGGGAAGGATTTGAAAAATTTCACCTACCGGGCTCATGAGGTGGGGGGGGGGTAGAATGCTGTGTTGAAAATGAGCTTTAAAAAATGTTATGATATATTAGAATGACCAAGTTATGAGTGAACATTAAAATATATATTTTTTTTTAATTCAAAGTTTATTCGTTTTACCAAAGGCAATTACGCATAAGCCATGTATATTGCGTGTGATTAAAATATTTCAATTTTCACTCATAACTTCACTACTTTTTAACATTTTTAAAGCAAACTTTCAAAATTGACCCCACCTCACGAACAAAGCAGGTGACATTTTTCAAATCCTGAAAGGTAATGTCACAGTCACACTGCACAAAATCATGTTTCACGTGGGATCAGAAACTTTTCACCTAGCGGGTTCATGAGATGGGGTCATATAAAGACTATGTTGAAAATCTGGTATACAAATATTGGAAAAATGACAAAGTTATGAGTGGACAGTGAAATATTTCAATGTTTACTATAACTTTGATAATTTTCAATATTTTGACTCCATACTTTCAACATAGCCATTTTTTCACACCACCTAATAAATGTGAGAGATGTTACTTTTCAAATCTTAGACAAAACATGTTTTCCTACATATGGTGCAAAATTATGTTTTAGCCAATATTCTGTAAATGCCATGTGTCATGTTTATAAGGGGGGCATAAAATGATTATCTTGACAATCTGGGACCAAAAATGTTAAAAAGTTATAATTATTAAGACATGTTGCAGATAGTACCAGGTTTTATACCAGCTGATACTGCTTTGTGATCCTGTGCTGGTGAGCTGAGTTCACGGGTGGGCTTAGTGACCCAGCTGGATTGGCCAAAGCTGGGGAGAATCACTGTTACATGACACCATCCTGCAGCCTGGGAAGGGTAGGTGCAGGGTTACCAACACAGGTCCAAGTACCATATAGTGAAGATAACTCTTTTCTTGGCATAGGGACCTGTGCCTCTTCACCCATGGGTGCTAGAAGGCCCAGTGATTCAGCTGAGAGATGGATTCTTTGCCATCTGTGTCTATATCTAGCCACATGGCAGTCTTCTAGACAGCTGCATGAATCCTAGACATCTGTTGCAGCACTTCTGTAGGCAGATAAAGTCTTCCCTAAGTACAGGTCCCAAAGCGCTCTGCATGTCTGTTTCTGTTCACACAGGTCCCAAAGGGACCTGCATGAATTAGGATATGATTCTAAATATCTCAAAAAGGAGAACATTCTTTGCAAAAAAATTGCATTCATATACCAGTTAGGGTCCAAGGCAATGCAGCAAAGGTAGAGAATCGTATAGTTAGGTTTCTAATCCTAACTCCCCATTCCCACTTCCCAAGTAGCAAAAGGAAAAAACATCAAGATTTTGCATTTTGGAGTCTTAGTGAATTAGGGTGCGGTTTTCCTTGTGGTTGTCAAGCCTATTGCTTACCTCCTCCTCCTCTCCTGAGTAAATAAGGTCAGACATAATCTCTTCACACAGGTCCCTGTGCCCTCTGTATGAAGAACGCTACAACAGATTATGCTGCCAGCATATGGTAAGACATACTTCTCTATTTTTGAAGAGTGTACCACTATGAGGCACTCAGTTGGAGCTGTACCTTGTGCTTCAGAAAGGAGGCTTTGGACTGGGAGAAGGGATGTGCATTATGTTTGACAACCCCAAGAAAGATCCCACCACTGATTCAGCAAGACTCCAGAGACTTTTTATTTTGCTGCTGAGGGTTGGGGAGTAAGGGTTGGAAACCCTAACACCACATTTCTTTACTTTTGTGGCATTGAGTTAAACCCTAACTGATGCATTAACACATTTGTTTGCAAAGGATATACATAGTCTTTATTTAACAATTACAAGTACAATAGTGCATATAGTTGAACTCGCTTATAAGGGACATGTCTGTGATACTGGATTTTGTCCTTTATACTGTAAGCGGTGTCTGCTATATCTAGTGACAGCTTTATTTATTCTCATATCTGCATGGTGCTCCTAGGCCGTCTTGAGTGTGTAGGGATTTTCAGTTGCTTATTAAAGGCAACAGAGGTGTTTAGAATTAGTGCTTTTGTGATTTTGCGTAGGCACTTTATGCAAGTTTTACTTTGTAGACTTGATTAGCCTTCTTTTGTTTGTTTTATTCTTAAAATAGTTTAGAAGTGTTATCTGATGGCATTTGGGCAGTGTGCATTCTGATCACATTCTTTCACTATGTGTGAGTTTCTCACAGTCAGGCTCAATGTCTGTCTCCTGCACCATAATGTTTGTAGCATTTGTAGTGCTTGGTTGATGTCATAGGATGTTACTTGGGTATCTGGCTCAGTTGCGGCATCCTCATCCTCATTCAATTGGGTAGCATCTGTGTTTTGCCTTTTAGCATCACTGCTCATCTAAGAGATACTTCTCCAACATCATCCTCAGATGTCTGACCCTCATCTGTCTGGTCTCCAAGGTGGCGCAACTCTAGGAATTCATAAACAGTAAGTCCTAGCAGGGGGACATTCCCATGGATGCAGTCGACTGAAATATCAGCTTCTGTTGTTTCCTTAGTGAAGTCAGCTTTAGGGAAACAAAGAAACACCATCTGCTGAATGATGCTGTCCCACACCTATTTCAATAGCATCCAGAATGGAGATTTTCTTTATGCAGGCTTAAGATCTTCACTTTTACCCAGCAGGTCCAACACATGGCTACACATAGTTCAGACATAGTGCCATTAAATGCATAAATAATTCTCAGGTTGAGGGATTGAATAATGCAGGTTGTACTGGCTGGTAGAGAAATGAGTGTGATGTTCTTGAGGCTGGGGATGTGCAGGTGCCCTGAAAAGTTGTTAAGAAGCAGTTCATTCTTGCATCTGTGGCACTGCAGTTTATGATCCCAATCCCATAACCACAGTGTGAAGATTTTGGGGATCATCTGCACCATCCAGTTTACATGTTAGATCACTGGTAGATGACAGGCCTCACAGAAACACTTGGGCTGCAGTGATTTGCCTATCACAAGGTGATCAGACATCTCCATTCCTGCCATGTTGCAGCAGCAGAGAATAAAGAGTCACTCTTTCACATTCATGTTTGAATATCAGAGTCCCAGAACTGATGTAATGATAGAAACAAAATGGTCTCATCACAGTTAAAGATGTTATGGGGTTTGAATCCCTCCAGTAAGCCTGGCAACACCTCATGCACCCACTGCTCTCTACCTGCTATACTGGCATTCAGCTTTTCTCCTTGGGCCTTTTTGAAACCCATGTTTTTGTTAAGTGTCCTACTGTGGAGTTAACCCATTGAAGGAGAAAAGTCAGATTTGCCCATAATGTTATCAAGTTAAGAGGCCTTCTGTAACAATAGCAGCATGCTGATAAGTGCCTCCCTCCTTCAAGAATTAACAAACCAGCATGCAAGAGGGCTTCCTCTACATTGCCTCTTTTCCATCCCTCTGTTTTAATTTACTGTACTTTGTCTTCTCACCCTGTCTCCTAGCCACAGCACATACTGTCCCTGAGACTTACCTCCAACCTTTCAGTGGCCTACAGTTTGTCCCCCATGGTGTATCCTCCCTGGTTCTCCAGGCTCAGAAGGAGTTTAACTTAGATGTTTGGTAGGCAGCACAATGAGCAGTGCATGGCCTGTGAAGAGTGAGGCATCATCATCCTGCAGTTGATGACTCCATTTTTTTGTTTTCTGTCCCCTGGGTGCCTTGCAAGTGAGGACTTATGTGGAAGTTGCATGCAAGCATGCCAACATCCTCAATCAGGAGGTGCCTGTTCATCCATTGTAACTCCATTGGCACTACCTCCTGTGGTCACCCAGATGGCAGTGTTGCAGTGGAGCTTAAAGACCCCCCTAGAGGGGGACTGCATCATCTGGGATGCTGGAGCCTCCTTCCTCCCTCCCTCCCACCCGCCTCAGATGGCAGTGTTGCAGTGGAGCTCACAGAACCCCTCCCTGGAAAGGTTGCATCATCTGGGATGCTGGAGCCCGTCCCTCCCTCCCACCTTCCCCAGATGGCAGTGTTGCCATGGAGCTCACAGAGCCCCCGGAGGCTTGCATCATCTGGGATGCTGGAGCCTCCTCCCTCCCTCCTCCCTCCCTCCTGCCCCAGATGGCAGTGTTGCAGAGGAGTTCACAGACCCCCTGGAGGGGATTAACATAGAAGTTGATGGCAGATAAGGACTGCAAGGCCCATCCAGTCTGCCCATTCCTTTTTCTACCTTATAAAAGGGCCATCAGCCTTTGCTCTGTCAGTGGCCTATCTAGTCATATCATTTGTATTGCTCCCTTATGCCTATCCATGCCTGTCTGAAGCTCTGCACTGTATTCATAGCCACCACTTCTTGAGGTAGGCCATTCCATGCATCCACCACCCTTTCTGTGAAAAAGAATTCTCACATTCTCTCTTAATCGCCCCTCTAATCTCATGCTGTGTCCTCTTGTCCTTCTATTTTCTTATATTTAAACATGTTAGACTCTTTCACCTTTGTTAATGCCCTTAAGGTGTTTGAATGCCTCGATCATATCACCTCTCTCCCTCCTTTGCTCAAGGGTATACATATTGAGCTCTGTTAATCTGTCCTCATATGTCTTCTGATGCAGTCCCTGCACCATTTTGGTTGCCTTTCTCTGGACTGCCTCAGTTTGGTTAATGTCCTTGTGAAGGTGTGGCCTCCAATATTGCCTGCACGCAGTACTCCAGATGGGGCCTAACCAGTGTCTTGTAAAGAGGGATTATTACCTCCCTCTTACAACTTGTGATACCCCTACTAATACACCTTAACATCCCCCTAGCCTTACCTACTACTTTAGAAGTCTGCTTGGATGATTTCAGGTCATCAGTGATGATGATGCCCAAGTCTCTTTCTTCCTTTGTGACTGCTAGCAACTCCCCTCCCAGCCTATAGGTGGCTTCAGGGTTTCTCTTCCCTATGTGCATGATCTTGCACTTCTTTGCATTAAATCCCAGTTGCCACTCTTCTGACCATTTTGCTAGTTTATCCAGATCTCTTCTCATTCTGCCCACCCATCTGGATCATCTACTCTGTTGCAGATCTTGGTGTCATCTGCAAACAGACAAGCCTTACCCTCTAGTCCATCTGCAAGGTCACTAATGAAGATGTTGAAGAGGACTGGCCCCAGGACTGATCCTGAGGTACCCACTTCTGACTTGCATCTTTTCTGACTGTATACTGTTTACCACCACTCTCTGTTTTCTGCCTGACAACCAGTTTGCCACCCAGTTGACCAACTTCTGACCCACCCCGAGCCTACCCAGCTTATTTATCAATCTTCTATATGGAACAGTGTCAAAAGCTTTGCTGAAGTCAAGGTAGGCGACATCAACTGCTCCCCCTTGGTCCACCACTCTGGTTACCCAGTCAAAGAAATCTATGAGATTAGTTTGACAGGACCTTCCTTTTGTAAACCCATGCTGTCTTGGATCCTGTGCCCCTATGGATTCCAGGTGTTGCACTATCCTTTCCTTAAGGAATGCCTCCATAATCTTGCCCACTACTGAGGTAAGACTGACTGGTCTGTAGTTCCCTGCCTCCTCCCTGCTACCACTCTTGTGGAGCGGGATCACATGAGCCCTTCTCCAGTCTTCTGGGACCTCTCCTGTGCTCAGAGACTCACTAAACAGTTCTGCTAATGGCTCTGCTAGTTCCACCTTTAGATCCTTAAGTACCCTGGGATGTATGCCATCAGGTCCCATTGCCTTATCCACCCTGAGCTTAGCAAGCTCTTGTAGGACCCTTTCTTTTGTGAAGGGAGTAGTGCTCACCTCCCTCCCTCCCTGTGTCCATGGTGCTGAGCTGTGGGCTCTGCCCTACCTTCTCTTCAGTAAATACTGAGCAAAAGTTTCTATTTAGGATAGATGCTTTTACATGGTCCTCCTCCTCACATGCTCCCTTTTCTCCATTCAGCTTAGCAATGCCCCCTCTGTACTTTCTTCTTTCACTAATGTATCTATAGAAAGTCTTGTCACCTTCTTTTACTGTTCGTGCTAGTGTTTCCTCAGTTTGGGACTTTGCCTGCCTTACTGCCTTCCCTGCTTCCCTTAGGGCAGTTTGGTATGCCTCCCTATCTTCATCCCGCTGTGTTCCCTTATATTTTCTGAAGGCCAGCCTTTTGGCTCTGACCTTTTCTGCTACTGTATTTGAGAACCAAAGTGGTTTCCTTCTTCTTTTGCACTTCCTTTTCTGTCTCACACAATGGGATGTTGCTTCAAGTATTGCATCCTTAATGCTTGCCCACTTTGCCTGTACCCCCTCACCTGTGTTTCTTTTTGCCAGGGCTAGCTTAACTCTGTTGGCCATCTTATCAAAGTCAGCTCCTCTGAAGTCCCATATTTTTGCCTTGGAATGAGATGATTTAGATGTAGTAGCCAAATTGAACCATACTATGTGATGGTCACCGGGCCCCCAGGTGACCTTCTACCTGGAGATCTGTGATCCTTTCCCTGTTAGTCAGTACTAGATCTAGGATAGTCCTGTCTCTTGTGGGTTGTTGTACCAGTTGTTTGAGGACCTCCAACTGCAGGGAATCCACTATGTGTCTAGTTCTGGCAGATGTTACTGCTGGTATTGACCAATCTGTATCCGGCATGTTGAAATCTCCCATTATCAGAACCTCCCCTTTAGCTGTCATGTTTTGTATATCTTCTAACAGTAATGTATCCATGTCCTCCCCCTGGTCTGGGGGTCTGTAGGCAACCCCAGTTCTTATGGCTGTCCCATTTCCTGTTTCCAGGGTGACCCACAGTTTTTCTGGCTCCTTATGTGTATTCTGAATTTCTGTAGCTTTGATATTTTCATTGACATACAGGGCCACTCCTCCCCCCCTTTTTGCACCTTGGTCTCTTCTGAACAATACATCTGGGATGCTGGACCCCCCCTCCCACCTGCCCCAGATGGCAGTGTTGCCATGGAGCTCACAGAGCCCCCCAAAGGAGGGTTGTATCGTCCGGGATGCTGGAGCCTCCTCCTTCCCTCCCACCTACCCCAGGTGGCAGTGTTGCTGTGTAGCTCACAGACCTCTCCCAGAGGGGAATTGCATCATCTGGGATGCTGGAGCCTCCTCTTTCCCTCCCTCCCACCTGCCCTAGATGACCTGGGCTTGCTTCTGAGTCCTGGTTGCCAGTGTTGCTTCACCAACAGGCTGCCTTTTTCCACCATGTTTACATTTTTCTTCAGTATTTTGGTTCTGGAACTAATCAGTGTAAAGGTGCTCTTTACCTTTCATCAAATCTGACAATGTTGATTTTGCTACACCAAAGTGTGTAACCATGTAATGGATGCTGGTTTTAATCATCTTATTAATCTCATTTAAGATTTTGACCTTTCTGGCTACCATGAAAGCAGACTGCTTTGAAGTCATGTCAGACCACATACAGTGAGGAACAAAGGTACTGAAGGCAAAGAAGAGCAGGAAGTCAGAAAGACAGCCTTTTATAATGATGCAGAAGCTGCTCATTGTTTACCAGCCTATCTTATCACTCTGGTGTACATGGAGTACCTAGTTCAGTATAACTGTAACATTTAACATGGAGTAGACAGCAAACAGCTTTTGACAGTGGTCAGATGTCTGTTATAAACAAGCATCAGGCATACTGTAGATGTGTCCATTTTAAGTGAGCTGCACTGTATATGGGATTTGTAGAATACTGCATCATATCAGTGATGTGCATAATGTCCCTCCCCCCCACCACTGCATTACCTCAGGCCAGCACCCCCACACAGTCCATATCTGAACAAGGGTTGGGCAGGAGTTTCTATGCTAAACCTGAATGTTTGCACTTTAGTATCTTGCAACCGTTCAATGGATTTGCACAATATTTTGCATGCACAGTCCATACAAAACAGGATCCTTTTTCGTATGAGGGTAATCATTTTTCATGAGGAAAAATATTTTTTCATATGGCTGCCATCTTGTTTCTGTTTTTTTACAAAATAATTTCAAAATACACACAAATTACATCCTGCACACACACAGACCCATGTATATTGCTAATCAAGACACTGTTAGGTGGATTATGGAAGGGAAGGTGAAATAGTTTAACCAGGAAAGGCACACTAAGCCAGAACTTGTTTTTTGGTGCAACCTGGGAGCACACAAAAGTTAAATGACTTGCTCAGGGTCACACAGTATGCTAGTGGAGGCTGATGGAATTCAAACCAAGGTCTCCAGGTTTGCAGTTCAGTGTGCTCAACCTCTACGCTATACTGCCTCCAATTCTGCACATAGTTTCTTGACAAATTACCCAGAAATGATGTTTTTAAACATTTAAAAATCCTTTTTCATTAGCCAATTTAAAATGTTGGGCATATGAAAAAAAGAATTGGTCCATATGAAAAAAGCTGACTTCATATGAGAAAAGAATTTTGACTTATGTTTTTTTTCTGATTCCTTTTTCTTATGAAGGCATTGTATTTTCTTATGAATTAAAAAAACATATGAAAAAGGATGCCTTCATGTGACAAAAAGGGATAAAAACTATGTCCAAATTATTTTTTCATATGAAGGCATTCTTTTTTGTTTGCTTCTTTCATTCATATGAACAAAGAATGCACTCATACGAAAAAAGAATTTGGACTTTGTTTTTTCCCATTCTTTTTTCATATGAAGGCATCCTTTTTCATATTGCTTTTTTCATTCAATCAAAAAAAGAATGCCCTAATATGAAAACAGATTTTGAACTTAATCTTTTTCCCATATTTGAAGTTCAACAAGCCATAGCTCCTTCAATATTTTGACTTAATAGACAATCTATTTATCAAAACAAAGGTCATAAGGAGTACTACACGAATAAAGCACAATCCCCTTCAAACAATTTGGGCCCACATAAAAAAATACAAATAAACAAATAAAAATTCTCATAGGATAACACTGGCTCATTAACAAAACTTAACTCCCTCAATATTTGAACTTAAGGGGAAATCTGTATATATAAACAAAGATATTAATGAGTACTGTAAGAATAACCCACATCCCCCCATTAACATTCGTGAGCAATATAAAGTAAATATGAAAAGTCCCTTAGGATAACACTGGATTTTCAACAAGCCATACCTCCCTCAATATTTGGACTTAAGGGACAAACTACAGTATTGTGAATGGACTGTTCATGTGTTTTTCTGTCCTCCTCTTTTCATGTTTCTTGGTATTTTTTTGCCTGTTTCTACTTGTAGATGCCATTTTAGTGGCTTGATTGGTGGAACATATGATTGCCAGGGTCCTGTTTTAGTGATAATCAGAGGTTGCACTTCAGATCCCATGATTTCTGTTCAACCACTAAGACACCTCTTGATAGCGTGGGTTCTTCAATAAAGCCAAGATTGCAGAAAATGAAGACTTTCATTGGAAGTGGTTGAAGAAGACTAATTTTGACTCATTACTATACAGTATTAATTTGGTGGTCCAAATATAAAGCCACCCTGAGGCTGGGAGGTTTGTCAAAGGATGTGAAAACATAATAGTGTTAAATTGGATATATTTGTTTGGCAAGAAATAAACTCTGTTAACTGCTGAATTCAGAGAGGCACCCCTTAACAAAGTCTAGGTACTATTCCAACCTGTAGAAGTTGCTATCCTCTGAACTGAACAAACTCATAAATGTAAATAAATCACTTGATGACATGTAAGAATCATCATTATAAATATCTGAATGCATGCCTTTTGTTTCACAAACTGTTGGCAGGAATGCCAGAAATCACTTATCATTTAATGCTAAAGAAGAACATCATGTTGATCTCCAGCTGCTCTCTTTCTTCAGGTGGGATGCAAGTTACATGGAGAAAATCTAATCAAAGTGGGGACAACTGGCTTCTGGTGCTTAGTCTGACTGATGCCAAGGTGCAGGGTATTGGATCCAAAGTTACCCAAATCCTGATCACTATGATGTATTTGGCTATCTGAATTGAAGTTGGTGGGAAACATTTTGGTCTTCTACCTTCTGTATTATTAAACAGATAGAAGAACTGCACTGTGAACTTTGGGATCAATCTGGCTGTGACCAACTTTAGTTTGTCCACATCCTTCTTTTCTGGGCTGCAGAGACAGCACTGGATTTTTAGCTGGCCTTTTGGAAAGGTCATGTGCAAGATCGTCTCTTCAATAATGACTATGAACATCTACTCCAGTGACTTCTGACTACAATGAGTGTGGCTAGATTTAGCTTGGTGTTTTGTTATCTATAGATGAAAATGGAAGCCTCCTCCAGATGATTGACCAAGTTGGTCAGCTTTATCATCTGGATATGCTCCATAATTATTACACTGTCATATGCAGTGATTTCTGCAACAGCTGTGATCTATGAAGAAGAGTTCTGCTTAGTCCAGTTCCATGGCCTAAGAAACATAAATCTACAGGTCTTGTTAGGGTTCTGTCAGATCCAAAAAGCCATGGTGGGCTTCTTCATTCTTCTCATCATCATTACAGTATACTACATTCTCCTGGTGATTTTTGAGGGCAGCCTGAACACCGACAACAAGAACCTAAAGAGAAGATCTCAAGTCACAAAATCCATAACTATAATGGTCTTATAATTTTTTAGTTGCTAGCTTCCAAACTGAGCTCTTGCTATATGGGGCACTGTCATAAACTTCAACATTGTCAGTTTCTCCGAGGCATACTACACTGTCCATGCTTACATATGTCTACTTACAGTCTGTCTGGTTAACACCAACAGCAGCCTTAACTCTGGTCTGTACTGTATGATTAGAAGAGAGTTTAGGATAGTGTTAAAAGAGTTTCTGTATGACTATGAAAAATATTAAGGGCTTTTACTGCTATGACATACATAATTACTGTAACTGATGCATCCAGACTGTCTGTTATCTTGCCATTCTAGTATACCATTTAACTACAGTATTCTAATCTTTGTCATAACTGTTCCCCTGTGCACATGGGAACTCACTATCCATGCAGCCTCAACAGAGTCCTGCAGGGAGTATTCCTTAGAAGTCTGGAAGGTGTGTAGGTTAAGGGATATAATATATGCACACTAGAATGCAGTGCTTTCAACACATTGAGATAGGGTTATGCTTCAATCTGCATTCCAGACTAAACATTCATTCAGTGGCCTTTCTAAATGTTATTGTCACCAGATCACCTCTTTCAAATTATACACAAACAACAGTTGTGTGAGTGCTCAGATTGGCAATCATTTTACTCCACAATTTAAAATCATCCATAAATATTTACAACATATTTACATGAATCCAATTCTCCATCTCATTATTACATTCGAATCACCATACATGTTATTAGCATCATCTCTTCTTGGTATCCAGTGAGTATAACTACTAAATATGGGTGCCACATCAATACAGCAACTCATATTCTGTGATATACTCCTGGGTTACCCTACAAGGGGTGTGACTGCAGTTAACCGCTATGGTACTGGACAATGACACGAAGTAAGGAATAGTGAGGGTAAGGAGAGGGATAGAGAATGTTTTTTGGGGGATGGGTGTATCTGTTGCCACTGAGATAGCCATGTGCTGCAGTAGTGTGGGTGGCTGGCTATGGTGCAGCAGGTACAGGGTTCAGGACTGGGTGTTTAAAATTTTTCCCACTGCCTGTGGCTCCAGCACTTCATTTTTTCTACGATGCGGAATTTTGCCCTTTCCCCATCATGCACCCCCCCACGTTGGTAACCCTTATTCAGGAGGGTGCGGGGAGCACATTCTCCCATGAGGGGGGGCATTGGTGGGGTTGCATAAACACATTTCTATTCTGGATGTTGGGTCATCTGAAAGTGTATATCGCCAATTTGCTTTTCGTCAATACACACGTGCCATAATAGCGATCGATATACTGCAATAGCTATTATGACATGAAACCTCTTTTTTCCCCCAGGATGTACATCTGGGGACTGTTTTCCTTATTTTTCTTATGTCAGGGCTTCTGTTTCATGGAATTTAAGGCCCTATGTGTCTGCTAATGCCCCCTCCCTGCCTCTTCTTTTCTTCCCACCACCCCTTTTCTTTATCTAGATTTTCCTTTTCATGTCATCCACTTTTGGCATGCCCTGGTGCCCTGCTGTAGACATTCATCAGTTGCCCTAATTTTTCCTTCATGTTCTCTTCTCTCATCCTTCTGGGTGGCTGGGAATCAAGCAAGATAGCAACATTTGTGGGCTCCTCTCGTCCAACCTTTTATACCCCCCCTTGCTAGGCCCTCTGTCTCTTCTTCTCTTCCTCCAGTCAAAATTATTTTCTGTTTGTGATGTCATCAAGCCTCTCCCCAATCCCCTATTTCCCTCTGTGACCTCATCTAGCCAAACCCCTTAAGGTCTGTTTCCATATCCTTTACTGCTCCATGTCCTTTTCAGACCAGACTCCCCCCACCCCCACCCTCCTTGAGGTCGATAGGAGAGCCTGTTGACAATAGGGCTTGCCTTTTAATCAGGCAAGCCACCTTGTTGATGGTTGTTCTGCTACTTAAGGTCTACTAGCAATAGGCTTCTGTGAAAAAAAACATGCACTGCTTAAGTTGCAACTGCTACATAGTGCTGTGAGGAGTTTTCTAATTCTGGCTGAATGAAATTCCATGCAATATTCAAAATTCCACTGAAATTCTGTTGAATTCTGCTGGAAACAGAATGGTAGAATTCCACAGCATACAATAGTTGAGGAAGGATTTTCCCCGGAAATATCACTGTTCCGCAGAATATTATTCTGCAGATCTCAATATATTCCATGGAAACTGTTGCAGAATAATTTTCTGCAGACAAAATACTGTTCTGCAGAATATTATTCCATGGATCACAGTTGACGGAATTCCACAGGTGAAAAAATGAAATTCTGGAGGAAATTCCGCCCATGGAATGGTCATTCCGCACTAATTCTGCCAGCAGAATTCCACATTTCACACAGCAATACTACTACAGGAGGTCTATTAACAAAGGGCTTCTGCGAAAAAAGTAGCATTGTTTACATTGCAACATACTATTAATAAACCATCATTATTTATGATGATTGTGTATGTCTATAAGTGTCTTTTCTCTGTCTGTTGTAGTAGAAAGTGTGCTGTGTTAACAAAATAAATCTGAATAATATATTTTGTTAAATAAAAAGTCTCTTGCAATTGAAATGCATTAAAGAGCTGTCATTTTCAAAGTGGGAAGAAGTAAAATTATAACATTCTGGAGTTATACCTTGGGAGAGCAATGCATTATAAGGGGGTACAAATTGGAATGTATATCCCTTTTTACTGAGAATCTGCCAAGCTTGTCACGAGCAGCACCATACTTAAAGTGTTCTTTTCCTTCATCACATTACCTCTTGGAACATTATTGGAGGTATAGCCAAATAAGTATGTTGTCGCATTGCTCTTTGATAGTAGATTATCATACAACTGGTGCAGAGAACGAGACAGAGATAGATGTCTTATTATTGTGTCATTTTTCATATTTTTTTATTTTAAGATAATTTCTGCATGATAGATACTGTATAAACTTGTAATGAAAAAATGACACTGTTAAGCACTTCTTTTACTCTGCTGTACCAAGGGACATAATTGTTTATCTCATGGTGTCAATGGACTATCTGTTTTATACAAATTTGAAATAAGTAATTGGTTTTAAAATATATAAAAGTTTTTTTTTATATACAGTAAGTTCCAGACTCACAAAGAAGGATGTTTTAAGTATGTAAATGAGATTTCTGAGCAATGCATTGTAGAAATTTCCAGGTCCATTATTCTAATATTTTGTCACTGTATTTTTTGTGTTTGATGGTTGGGTATAATGTCCTGTGAGTGATGTATAGTACATAGTCACACAATAACTGTAATGACCATATTTCTAATATCATGACATCTGACATGGCCAACATTTTAAACTGTTTGGCAGTTTTTATGATGTTGAATCAGATGCTGGCTGGTGGCTTTTGTTCATACAGTTTTTTAAGTGTCACTAGTGCATTGTGGACTCTATTCTTGAACTGTTCAGACTGCCTCACGGCACAGGTGCACTTAATACAAGGCACATGGGGCCTGCGGCAGTACATGGTCAATAATCAGGATTCTCAACACCCGGGCCTCCTGTACACTGCATGCCATGACTTACACCAGCTTTTGCTGGGCTAACTTAGTGGGCCTTTTTACAGGGTTTGCACCAAATATTTGTGTTAAGGTGCCATAAAAAAGGTGAAGTGCTGCAAATGCAAGTGACCTTTAAGAATCTGGTGCAATGTGCAGCAGTGCAGTAGGTGCAGCACAGGATCTGATGCAGGGCTTGTGCAAGCTCTGCATTAACCTCTGAAAATTAAGCTTTGTATGTTTACTTTTGTATCACTGCTGCCTGCCATTCTCCTCCTGATGTTTGTTTTCTCCAGAGTTGATTTATTGGATTTTTATTTTTATGCCCATTGCAAAAGAGTTGAATTCAACTAGTAGCTAAATTCACATTTAATTTGAAAATAAATCAACTAAAAAAAAATCTCCTTTTGGCTGCGGGGTTGGGGGGGTTGAAGAAGAGAACAGTATGGGTTGTAATTGCCAATGATCTTGTACTTTCAGAAGTGCTGAGAAGAGTAGTGTATAGTCTGTTATATCCACTACAGTGTAATCTAAAAAGTGCTTCTGCTTCCAGAAACTCAGAACTAATTATGCACATTTTATGAATGAACCATGGCTTTCTTTGGCCTTACTCTGCAGTGGTGGTTTCCACCCCCCCCCACCACCACCACCAACAGAACATGGTCCATCACAGTGATCTGCACAGATTCAAAGTGAACAAACAGAATTTCACATCATATTTTAAGTTGTCCTGTTTACACAGTCATTTAAATTGTCAAGACCTCCTCTGATAAAAAAATATATTAATTATGTCTATATTGCATTCTGCATGCAAACCAGGGCTGGGCAAAAGTAATTTTTTCCCATGGCAGTGGAACTTCTGTAAAATATTGCAACTTTTGTGGAAGTTTCTGAACTTCTGCCTGCTGCAGAATGGAAAATTTCCTAAGGTTTTTAGGTGAAATGTTGCCCATTTCCACTCACCTAGAGGTGGAAAAAGGGAAAAAAATGCTGTCTGTAGTATCCAGAGAAGCACCTCTCCCACAAGCCTTGCCCGAATTTAAAATTTAAAATCCCTGGTAGCCAGTGGTCCCTCCCGCCACCCAATCACCCTCCCCATTAAAAAAAAGGACAGCTGCCCAAGTAATTCCTGGTGGCTAGTGGTTCCTCCCCCACACCCAATTGCCCACTAAGTCAGTCCAAGGCAACATGCCCTTAGCCCTTTCAGTAACCCTGATCCTGATCCCGATACAGTATACTATTAAAAAAAAGTCTCCCTGGTGGTCTAGTGATCATCCCTCCATTTCCCTAATCCCTGAATTAAAATCAGTATCCCTAGTGGTCTAGTGTACCCCACACCACACACCCCTGGAGGCAAAGTCTCACCCCATCCCAAATCCGATAGTGGGCAACTGGCACAGCAATCCTTTCTCTTCCATGGCCTGCAGCACACTGTACAAGCACACACTCATTCATTAATAGCTCAGTGGGCTGCTGGTCATGGATGAGAGAGGAGGGCTGTGCTGGTGAACCGTTCTTGGGTTTGGGATGGTGGTGGGACTTTGCCTCAAGGGGTGGGAGGTACACTAGACCACCAGGGATACTGATTTTAATTCAGGGTTTGGGGAAAGGGAGGGAGGGTCATTAGACCACCAGGGAGAATGTTGTTTTTAATAGAAACTAACTACTGTGTATGGCAGTTGGCAGGTAATCGGGATGAGGTTACTGAAAGCCCAAAGGTCATATTGCCCTGGACTTGCCTGGTGGGTAATGGGGGGGAACCACTAGCCACCAAGGATTGGGAATTCAATTTATTTTTTTATACTGGGCACTCAGGCAGCCATTCAAGGAAGGCAGAAATTCAGTGAAAGTTCAGAAATGGATTTCTGAACTTTTGCAGAAACAAAAGTCAGACTTTCATTTCAATTCCATTGGCAAAGGTTTTTTTTTTTTGCACACCCCTAATGCAAACCAGTTCAGTGCCTTCTGGTCTTCCTCAGAAAACAACTGTTTTGGATGTTGCATCGGTTGCAACAGTTGCTTGAAAGGGATTAATGACACACTAACTGGAAATTTATTAAGTCTGTGTCATTTACTCTAAGCATTTATTGTAGGTCCAAAGTGAAACCAGCCCATAGCTTTTTGCATTCATAATATACTCACACTGAGCATCTACTGTAGGCTCACAATGGAACCAGCCCATAGTCTTTTGCTTTTGTAGTATGCACATATCATTATAACTCCCAAATAACAATCATACTGTAACTACATATGCATGATATATATGTGTATAAGTGTGTGTGTGTGTATCTATATATATATATATATATATATATATATATATATATTCACTATACAAGACACTAGTGAGTCCCCACCTGGAGTACAGTGTACAGTTCTGGAGACCTTACCTATGTAAGGACCTAGACAGGGTAGAGAAGGTTCAGAGGAGGGCAACAAAGATGGTACATGGATTGCATCACAAGTCCTATGAGAACAGGTTGAAGGAATTGAATATGTACTCCCTGGAGGAGAGGAGGAAGAGAGGGGGCATGATAGAGACATACAAGTATTTTACAGGGAGGAACAGGGTGCAAGAATACACTATTTTTAAGCAAAAAAGATGTTCCAGTACTAGAGGGCATGGGATGAAGTTGGAGGGAGGACGATTCAGAGGAAATGTGGGGAAGAATTTCTTCACAGAACGGGTGGTGGACAAGTGGAACACCCTGCCTGAAGAAGTGGTGGGGACTGAAACAATCACAGGATTTAAGAATGCATGGGATAGACATGAAGGAATTCTGGAGGTCGGGGGTAAGGGGCAACAGAGTTCTAGGAAAACATAAACTGAAGTTACAAACTCAAATGGGAAGACTAGGTGGGATATAGGACCTTATCTGCTGACACTGTCTATGTATCTATGTATGAGTGTGTGTGTGTGTATATATATATTCAAATACATATACATATACACATACATATACGTGTGTGTATGTGTATATATATATATATATATATATATATATATTCTATGCAAAAAACTTAGTTAATGCATCATGTAGGGTTAAAACACAAAAAGTCAGGAAATTAGACCATTATGGTTGTCCCTCCCCCCTTGGACCTGCCCATCATCTTGAGATTGACAGCTGACTGGGTGTGTCATTGGGGTTGTGAGGCCTAAATGTCACCCCATTCCATGTGTAATCATATTGACAAGCTACAGGAAAGAAGAATGGGGTGACATTTAGGCTTCACAACCCCGATGACACACCCCATCAGCTGTCAATCTCAGAATGATGGATGGGTCCACTAGGGGGGAGGGGCAGCCCTAAAGGCCTCATTTCCTGACTTTTTGTATTTTAATCCTAAATGATGCATTAATGAAGTTTTTGCATAGAATTTCCTTACTTTCTGAGAAAGAATAGAAAAGTTCAAAGTTGTGGAAGTTGGTGGGAGTGCAGGCTCTTCGGGTCCCATGCTCCCACCATATTGTAAATTTCTGCATAAGATAAGAGTACAAGTACTGAATATCATATGTATTGCTGGGAGTGCATGTGGATTGGAGCATGGTGCCCAAAAGCTCCCACCACGTTGAAAGAAAGAAAAGTGTCAGACATGTAACTACTGAAAAATACCTCCATGGCAGTAACGCTAGGCACCCTATAAATGTGAAGCCAGTACCACAATGTAAAATGCCATACACAAAACATAAAGTGTGTCCCGCAATACGTCCACAGCAAATTAATTTTCCAACAGCTAAACACAATAATTTGTATGAACATGACATCTCCTGAAGACCCTCTAAATTTCAATGTAAAAGACGAAACCGTTTCCGAGATATAACATGTGAAAGTTTGAGATTTTCATTCATTGGAGTGGCAGAGTTCTGCACCTGTTAACATTTTACACACCTAATGACTGAAAAGTACATCCATGGCAGTAAAGCTAGCTACCATATAAATTTCAAGCCAGTACCAGAATGGAAAACGCTGTCCGCAAAATGTAAATTATGCCATGCAACATCGCTGCAGAAAATGTGTTGTCTGACATGTAAACATAGTAATTCACATCTACAGGACATCCTGTCAATACCCTTCAAATTTCAAGTTAAAAGACCAAACCATTACCAAGATATTACATTTTAAAAATAGTTAAAATTGAGCTATCTGGTGCCTCCAAACCTGGCCATGTAGTCCCTCCCTTGCAATCAAAGATCACAATCTAAGAACCTTGTGATCAAACATTTGCAGGCTCATGATCAATGAATAAAACAATGGCAAAACTCAATTTTTAGGCACAAATACATGAAACCACAGCCATGCCTCAATAGAATGAAGCCCCTTGAGTAAAATCCAGCCTCATTTGCCTTAATAAGCCACCCCTGAGCTGAGAAAATTGATTTTTTTCAAGTGGTGATCTAGTCGTGCCCTTGCCATCAAAGATCACAAAGAATCTCGCAATCAAAGAATTTGCAGGCTTGTGATCAAAGATCGTTAGCGAGCCACGATCAAAGAATAAAAAAGTTTAAAACTCTATTTTGTGACCAGTTTGAAAGAAACCAGAGGCATGGCTCGATAGAGCGAAGCCCCCAGAGCAAAACCCATCCAAGTTTGACCTCAGGAGTCACTCCTAAGCCAAGATACTTGAGTTTTTCAAACTGCAAACTGAAAACAAGATGGCGGCCGTTGAGATCAAAGAATTCCTGGTGATCAAAGATTCTTTGATAGCCATCCTGCAAATTCTTTGATCATGAGGATGGGCCAGATGGCCAAAAACCCATTCTTCTTTCGTAAAATAACCATATAAATTTTGCCCTTTGACTTATAATGGGAACTTAAAAGTTTAATAACTTTTGAATGGATTAATATTTTTTCACCAAACGAAAAGTAGCATGTTTCTTGACCAAAGCTCTTTCAGATGAAGGGACTAATTGCCATTGAAATTACATTGCTTTATTGAGTAGGTCTGCTGCAGCATACTGCAGAGTGCTTTAAAAGTGAGTTTCATCCTGGGGGATGCCACTGAATATATATTCATTGCAAGAAACTTGATTAATGCATCAGTTAGGGTTGATGTTACAGTGACAAAAGTTTGGAAATTCAATGTTAGGGTTCACCCAACTACCACCCACCTTCACCCCCCCATCATCCACACACCAACAGATGTCAAGGTGTGCCATGGGGTCATCAGGCCCAACTCTCACCATATTCCATGTGTAAGCAAGCTGACATGCCACAGTATAGGAGACTGGTGTGAGAGTTAGGACTGACAACCCCAATGGCAAACCCTGACATCTGTTATTGTGTGGAGGATGGGGGTGACAAATTTTTGTTGCTATGACATCAACCCTAACTGATGCATAAATGAAGTTTTTTTGCAATGAATTTCCTTACTTTTTGAAAAAGTGTAAGGAAACCAGTAATTGGTATTGGGCCCCTATGCTCTAACCAAACTGCCCATTTGTGGATAACGGTATGTGTCTCTGGGCCCACACTCCCACTTACACATAACTATGGAGCCATACAGCAGCCCTATAGGGCAAGGAACACTTTTAACACAAATCTGCCAATATCTCAGCAACCGTAGCAGCTATGAAAAAAATTCCAGTGCCATTTTAATCATGACGGTGAGACCTCCACAAAAGATACATTGACTAAGTCTGTATCCTGCATTGTTACTAAGATTTTTATTACCAAAAAGCACTGTGGTTGCTACAATGTTATCCTATGGGAAAAATCTCTACTTTGTTATGGCATAGCTATGGAACCAATTGCATTTTTTATACCTAAACAGCATAATTCATATCTCCGGGACACCCCCTTTATACCCTGTAAATTTCAAGCCAAAAAACCAAACTGTTTTTCTACAGTGTAATGTACCTGGTAACTGGTATGTGTTGGGCTCCACACTCCCACCAAACAGCTCATTTGCACTACCACTTACACATAAAAATGGAGCAATGCAGCAGCCCCATAGTACTGAAAAGGAAACCTTGTAACAGTTATTTCCCAATATGTCAGTAACTGTACAACCTAGGAAAAAAATTCCACTGCAGGTGCAATCTGTGACTTTGAACTTCCTCACAGGAAAAAGGTGATCTAAGCTGCAGGTAGCAAAAAAATTCATATCTCGCCTCGATTTCAAGATACAGGCACCAAAATGCACAACGCGCACAACAATGTTATCCTAGGGGAAATTTCTCAACTTCAGAACACTGTAACCTTGGGCTTGGTGAATGTTTTGGGACCAAACCACCAAAAGTCACATCTGTGAGACGAGGGCTTGCTACCCTGCAAGTTTCAGGTCAAAAGCACAATCCACCTTGGCACAATGAAGTGACAAGGAAAACAACACATTGGAAAATGTGTTTGTGCAGTATTTTTGCTATTACTTTAATGTGTTTGTGGCATTCCTATCTCTATAAAGGAAATGGTTTCATGCACAGAAAAATGTTGTCGAGGTTCCTTTTTCTTATCGCAATTATTGTCGCAGCAACAAAAAATTTTGCTGCAACCACAAAACAGCAGAATGGTGTAAAAAGTTTTAAAAACATATTTCCAGAACACCTGGTGAAAAACTAATGCCAGGGTCCTGTTTCTCAGGGCCCAATAAGGTAAACACAACTATTGGCATTTACCAATGGGCATTATTTTTTGAGTTACAACTTTTTTTGTCTCTTGCTAATGGAAAACAAGATGGCGGCAGCATGAAAACAAATTCAGGGAGCTCAACAGCAAAAATGTGATCGCGAAAGTTTTCACAATGCACAAATAAATTTTCCCATAAGCTACAATGGGGCATGAAAAACTTGAATAACGTTTGAATGGATTAATATTTTTTCACCAGATCTTCAAAGGGCAGCAGTTCAACCAAGGCCACATATAGACAAGCAAATTTAAATCCACTCTGAAGCATTCTTCAGTCCATTATGCCAGACCGAAAAATGCACAAAAGTTGACCAATCTTCATGTTTTGATGCTCTATGGTTCCACAACTGTACATCCAACCAGAACGCAACTTTCCAAATCCAAAGCATTATGGCAAGAGGCTGCACATGCAAAATTTCAGTCAAATCGGGCAAAGTTATTGAAGTGCAAAGTTTGGGGTTTAACACTAACATGGCCCTCCAACCCTAACTATACCTGCTCAGTATTTATATATATATATATATATATATATATATATATATATATATATATATACACACACACATTAGGTTCTTTGTCTTTTTAATTGGGTTCACTACAACATAACCCAGATAGACCATCTTAGGGTAGCTGGTTCATTCCACTGGGGGTGTCAAACAGATGAGGCATGCTGATGAGTCCTGGTAGGATGAAACATGTGTCTGTCTTCTGTGGGCACACTTTGCAAACTGTGTGAGAGGCCCTTCGACACCATGCATTTCTGCTTAAAGTTGAACCAGTATAATATTCTGGGTGATTTGCATATGTAGCCCATGATGCTTTGCATTGTGAGGGCATGTTTGATTTTGTATTTCATATATATGTATATATATATATATATATATATAACACACACATATATATATACATATATATATATATATGTGTGTATATATATATATATATATATATATATGTATTAATTGCAAAACTTCCATTAATGTATCAGTTAGATTAGCTTACAGTGACAAACGATTGAGATCTAGTGTAGGGTTAATACCCCACAACCCTATCCTCAAACCCCTAACTACGCATTGCCATTGGATGGGGTGGTATTGGTGGTGGGGATGGGGTGGTGGGATGTTAACCCTAACACCGAATTTCCAAACTTTTGTCACTGTGGAAACAATCCTAACTGATGCATTAACAGAGATTTTTTGCAATGAATTCCCCATCTTTTTGATAAAGTGTAATATGAATAGTATATGGTATGTGTTGGTGGGACCAAGCTATCCAGTTGTGCAGAATGATATGTGTTTGTGGGAGTGTGGGCCTGCCGGGCCCTACGCTCCCACTTAGACATAAGCATGGAGCCAAACAGCAGCCCTATGGGCAAGGAACCCATGTAATACTAATTTGCCAATATCTTGTGAATTGTAGCACGTAGAAACAAATATTCAAGTGTCATTGCAATCATGAGAGTTAGTATTTCCCACAACATACAGTCAATTGAATCCGTATCTCACATCATTTCCGAGATACAGGCACTGAAAGGCACTACGTGTGCTAACTCTGAAGGCATAATACTGATCTACAGACATGAAAATGAGCAGTTGGAACACTCATTTGCAAATATCTCAGGAACCTTGCAAGCTAGAAAAATATTCAAGTTTCATGGCTTTCCAACCTACTTCTGAGCTTAATTCCACTTTATGGGGTAATAAGAAATTTTACAATGAAAAGTCCATATCTCGAGATACAGGCCCCAAAAGAGGTCACAGAAGCCGCAATGTTATCCTATGGGAAAATTTCTGAACTCTGTACTGTTTTGGCAATAAACCGCCAAAAGGCACATCTGTGGGACCAGGGCTTGCCACCCTGAACATTTCAGTCCAAAAGACCCAAGTGTTTTGTTACAAGAGGGTGTCAAAGATTTGCAGTTATTTTGGGAGTACTTTCACAAATTACTTTTGCAAATCACAAATGTTTCATGAGAAATCCTCATGAAACTTTCACATTTGCAAAAGTATTTTGCAACAGTATTTTCCAAAAAATTAAACAAATGCATTTCTGTGGAGTTTAACTGCTCAAAAAAGATATGGTTAGCATCATCAGGACCCGACTAGGTAAGCACAACATTCTGTGTCTACCTTGAGGGTCCCAATTTTTAATGCCAGATATTTTTCTGTGTCACTAACTGAAAACAAGATGGATGCCTCATGAAAGTAAAAGGGCCATTTGTGACAGAAGAAACAGCCTCTCACAAAAGATTTGTGATTTTTGTTAACTTTTTCCATCGACTATAATGGGAAAATTGTCTTTTGAATAACTTTTGAATAGTTTAATATCTTTCCACCAAATCTTCAAAAGACACATTGGAGAACAAGACTGCATCTTCCCTGAAGATTTTGGACCAAACAGATAAAGCATGTGGGCTATGGGAGCGAACAAATACACAAAAGTCTGTTTTTATGCATTTTTTGGCATTCTGTAGCTCCGCAACCAAATATCAAACTGTAATGAAACTTGCCTGATCGAGAGATCTATGGTACCCGACCATGCATTCTAAATTTTAGGCCAATCCATTGTAAGGTAACAAAGTTATTAAGGTGCAAAATTTGAGGTTTTGCACTAAAGTAGCTACTCAATCCTAACTATAGTGGCACTACCGTGGCACTATAAAATATATATATATATATCTATATATATATAGATATATATACTGTATACATAGATATAGATATATATTTATGTAGTCTTTGCAAAAATTTGTTAATGCATTAGTTAGGGTGGATGCCATTAGTGACAAAAGCAGGAAATTAGGTGCTAGGTTTTAACCCTAACACTCACTCCCCCTCCCACCTCATCCCTCCACCCTCCGTGACACCAACAAGCATTGAAGTGTGCCATGGGGTCATAAAGCCCAACCTCACCCCATTACACATGTAAACATGCTTACACACTACAGTATCGGACAATGGGGTAGAGAGTTAGGCCATATGACCCCATGGCACCCCGATGCCTGTTGGTCAGTGGAGGGTGAAGGGATGGTGTGGGTGGTGGGGAAAACCTGGGGGTGTTAGGGGTTAAACCCAATGCCTCATTTCCCTGCTTTGTCACTGTGGTATTTACACTAACTGATGCATTAACAAAGTTTTTTTGCAAAGATTTTCCCTTCTTCTTCAGATAGTATAATTGTATTCTCATTTTACTGTGGGAGTGCAGGGTCCTTTGGACCATGTGCTCCCATCCCGTGACCCAGATAGTACAAAAGTGTCCATATGTCTAGGTGGGAGCACAGGGTCCTTTGGACCCTGCACTGCCATCCCTCCATCCAGATAATACAACAGTGTCCACATGCACAATAGTGAGCACAGGGTCACTCCATAGAGATAGTACAACAGTATCCATATGTCATGGAGGGAGCAGAGGAATGTAGTGTCCTTCAGAACATGTGCTCTCATCCCTCCATCATGATAGTATTACACTGTCCATATGTCACAGTGGGAGCACAGGGTCCCCCATCCCTCCATCAAGATAGCACAACAGTATCCATATGTTATGGTAGGAGCCAGGGTCCTTCAGATCCTGCATTCCCATCCCTCCACCCAGCCAATACAACAGTGTGAAAATTGGGAAACACTTGCAAAGTTATGAGCATGCATAGAAACTGCACAATGCACGCTTGTAACTTGCTCATATTTTGGAATTCTTTCACCAAATGTTCAAAACTGGCATTATGGGACCTCCCCCGAAAACATTGCAACTGAGATTTTGTTAACCCATCCCAAAAGTTGATTTTGCATAGTGACTGTGCCATTCTGCTACACAGGTGCGAAATCACATTCCAAACTGGATGTGCAAAATGGCAGATGTTCTGTTCATAAGGTAGTATGAAAAAATGGCAATTATCTAAAATCTGGAGTGAAAATATGAAAAATTGGCAAAAGTTACAAAAGTGCATAGAAAGTGGGCATTGTACACCCATAGTGCAGTAATTTTGGGGAATTTGTTCACCAAATTTTCAATATGTGCTTTATGAGTCCTCCCCTCATGAACAGTGGCACTGTCATTTTGTTAATCCATCCCAAAAGTTGATTTTGCACTGTGACCATGACATTCTGTGCCACAGGTGTGAAAACAAATTTTGGGCAGGATATGGAAAATGACAACTGTACTGTTTATGAGGAGGTGTTAAAATGGCATTGCTGAAAAACTGGAGTGAAAATATTAAAAATTGGTGAAGTTATGAGTGTGCATAGAAACTGTGCAATGCATGCTCATAACACAGTCATTTTTGGGACTTGTTTCACCAAAAACAAAACATCGGCTTTTTGGGACCCCACCTCATGAACAGTGGCACTGTCATTTCATGACTCAGTTCCAAAAGGTGATTCTGCACAGTGCTTGCAAAATCACCTATCGGGACTGAGAAATGAAATGACAGTGAGAGTGTTCATGAGGAGGGCTCCCAAAAACCCCATTTTGAAAATTTGGGGCACAAATTCCAAATATTGGTCAAGATATCAACTTAAGTTTAAACCCCTCATTGAGTCCGATTATACAGCACTTACCTGATTCCTCATTTCGCAGTTTGGCTTTGAAGAGTGCAGATGTGTCCCAGTCCAGAGAAGATCATGGCTCCCAACCTCTGGAAGGTAAGTATGGGTCAGGGAGAGTGTGTGGAGGTAGGTGCACAGAGGGAGGGTGGGGATGGGGTAGCGGTACAGGTGAGATGATGATAGACTGTTTTCTTCATTACAGGTAAAAAAAAAAAAGAAAAGACTTCAATTGAAGGTTTTCTTCATTTACAGGAATGAAAAATAAAAAAATAATTTTGGCACACTGGGGTGGGCTCCCAGTATGCCACATAAGTTTTGGGTGTAGATCATTATGCCAAAAGGGAGATTGGGTACTCCTGTCATCAATAAGAGTAGGCTTGAGGGGTTATCTGACACTGGAAGTGGGCATCCCTGGGTCGGAAAGCTTTAAATATTTTAATAACTATATCAGCACACTGGGGTGGGCTCCCATTGTGCCACTATACTGAGGGGGGATACAGATCAACATGGGGATTGGGCACCCCAATGTCAAAAGAGCAGGCAGAGAGTGATAAGGATCCTGCATCAAAATGTGCACTTTGATTTCGATGCAGGATCCTTCATCAAAGTACTGTAATGTGCCACACAATGGTTTTGTATCGGAAAGCATTGTACAACACATAACAGTACTGTGATGCAGGATCCTGCATTGAAATTTGCGCACATTTTGATGCAGAATTCTGCATTGAAGAAAAGACCTCAGGGACAGTTTTCTTTTTCTCACAGATATTTACACATAAAAAATAAATTTGGGCACACTGGGATGGGCTCCCAGTATGCACAGTACATACCATGTATTGTGCACACAAAGTGCACAAAAGCAGTCTTCCATGACTGTACAACCAGTAGCACAAGTTCCAGCTGTGGCTGCAGAAGCCAAGAAAATACTGCTCCTCTCATACAGAGAATGGACTCCAAGCCATTCTCTGTATAAGCTGGCAACCAAGAGAAAAACTTATTTGGGTCCAACTTAAAACCCCAAAAATCAGAAAACACCTCTGAAGAGGTTGTTTTTCACTTTTTTCTGATATTTTTTTTTGTGTTTAAAATGTTTGGTACTTTAACATCTTCGATAAGCAGCAAAACAAGATGGCGGCCTCAACATGGCTCAGTCGCTTGCAGGACTGTGAACTGTGTGAAAAATACCAGCATTCTTTGTGAAAAGAAGCTGGTATTTTTCACACAGTTGTCCTATTGTTTGAAAATAAGCTGCTTTTTTTTTTTTTTGCACAGTACTCCTATTGGTCCCTATTCACAAAAAAATGCACAACAGGTGCTCATAGGGGTGCGCAGCTCTGCACCTGAGGAAGTTCAATATGGGGGCCGCATTCAAGAACATCGGCCCCTGCCCAGGTCCCTTACGTGGCCCCAACCTGGGCACGCAGGTCCACAGGGGGAAGGCAGGTGCGGAGCATGGATCTTGGAGGGCAGCCAATCGTCTGCCTAGGCCGGGATCCTCATTGGATCCCTTACATGCTTCTGGTGCCATGTTGCCTGCCAGCACGCTGTGCAGCAATCAAGCTGTGGAGGTTGTCCTCCCCATCTGCCTGACCCTGGCCACCAGAACTGCCCCAATGGCAGAGGGTGCAATGTTGGGGGGGCCTTTGCCCCCAGCCATTCCCCCTGCATCTGGAGGCAGCCTCCCCGGGTGGTGCATTGCTGGACCCAGTGGTTTATGGTTGCCTCCCAGATGCAGAACTGGTCTCCCCCTGCACAGCACTCTGTGGGGTTGTAAATGCCATGAAGTGCTGGCTCGACCCACGGCCTGCCCCCAAGCGGAGCTCCATGATCAGTTGGGGGATTGGGTGCATAGGGGGATGCACCCATTTAATGAATGTGGCAGAGGAGGCGCAGTGAGCATGGGAAGCTGCACACTAGCTGTGCACCCAACTTACATGGTGCATAGCCACACCAGCCATTCGTAAATAGGCCCCATTCTGCAAAAAATAGTATCTTTTGTGTCTGACATAAACATTTTCCCTTAGGAAACAATAGGAAAATTTAAAATGTCATGACATTTGAATGGATTAATATTTTTTCACCAAAGCTTCAAAAGGCACATCTGTGACCCAAAGGCTTTCTACCATGCAATTGTCAGCCCACAACATAACGCTGTTTTTGAGATCCAGCTGTAGAAAGAAATGTCAAAAAAGCCAGATTTTTCTGTTTTTTCAATACTTTATATCTCAGAAACAACTGGAAGGATTACTACAAAATTTGGCAGGTCAAGAGACCTACTACTAGCAATTCTGCAAGCCAAAGTCCATGCAACTCCATTAAACTGCTCCAATATTATTAAGGCTCAGAGTTTGGACTTTAAGATAGAAGTGCAGTTTAACCCTAACTATACTGGCGCAACCATGCCAATAAAATAGATAGATAGATAGATAGATAGATAGATAGATAGATAGATAGATAGATAGATAGATAGATAGATATATGCAGTACCTGTGAGGATAAAAAACAGCAAATATTAGCCACATTTTCATGGTGCTAGGACTTACAATGAGAATATTGCATTTATCCCCATTGTAGGTCATTTATCCACACAGTAGACACAATAAACACACAATAAACTGCATCACCACCCTACTGTACCACCTAATCAGCAATCCTTCCCTTACAGTTCTCCCGGTAGTTAACCATCAATACCACTTTCACAATGAGGAGATTCCTCCTGCTACTTCTCTCCCTGTCATGCATGGGGTTCCTTAAGGAGAATGTCCATATCACACAAAATATGGTGACCCATCCGCCTAGCATCTCTGTCTCATCCTCAGTGAATAATGTTCAGACCCTCATATATGCCCTACCATTACTGCATCAACATCCATGGGGTGACTGTCATAAAGGGACGCAAATCACCATGTATGTATTCTGATCAATGCTCCATTACTGCATATACAGTTCCCCCTTATGCCTGACTACCAAACTGCTACTCGGTATCTCGACATGGTGTCATAGCCCCTTCTGGAGCACCCCAAAAGAGTGGTGACAGAGCAAGAAAAGGAGGACCAAAGACAGCCCCCTCTTCCTATCTCTTGCAGCCAGCATGAAACTCCTATTCTTTCTACTACTCTGTATTGGAAATGTGGAAATCAACCCAGGCCCCCCCTGAGTGTATCACCTCACCAGCAGACCTAACCTTTATCAAAGGCCTCAGTTTTCTACATATTAATGCATGCAGTCTCTTGAAAAAACTTACACTGATACAAGGCTGGGTTGCCCATACCTTGCCAGACTTTCTCGTGGTATCTGAGACATGGCTCAAACCCACCACAGCGGATAGGGATGTTAATCTACCCAATTATCAGTTATTCAGAGCGGATCGCCTAACAAGGGGCGGTGGAGTAGCTCTAGATGTAAAGTCCAGTATACCTGTATCCTGCTTTACTGCAACCTCGATGCCCAAAGAATTCGAATGTATATCCCTCAAAGTATCTCTCCCTAATACAGCAGCTTTCCAGCTAGTAGGCTGCTACAGGCCCCCCTCTGCTGACCACAAGCTTTTATCCCACCTGTGGAATCTACTCAAATCAGGCTCTGAAGAAGTCATTATCCTAGGTGATCTGAATCTAAACGGGCTTTCCAAGGCAGCTGCACCTTTGGTATCATTCCGTGATACACATGGGCTCACACAACTGATAAATGAGCCAACAAGAATAAACTCAAAGAATAGAAACAACAGCACACTACTTGAAATATTGCTGGTGAACAAACCCCATCTATTCACACACACTGGAATGCTTTTCAGTGATATAAGTGATCACTGCCTCATTACAGGAGTAAGATCTTCCAGCAAACCAACAACCCAAGCAAAATTTCTAATGAGGAGAGCCAAGAAAAACCTCAATATTGAAGGATATCTGCATGATCTAGCTCACTCTCCAAGCTGGCAAGAGTTTTATCTTGCACAGTCTGTGGAAAAAAGCACATCAGGTGCTAAACAGCATAATACTAAGTGCCCTTAATACCCATGCTCCAATCACTAGTGTCCAAATAAAAAACAAATCTTGCCGCTGGTTTTCAGCTGACCTCAAATCTGCACTGTTGGAGAGAGACAAATTATGGAAGATGGCAAGAAAAAACCAAGAACCCAAATGACTGGGTGTTATTTAGGAAAGCCAGGAATAGCTGCACCAAGAAAGTAAGGGATGCAAAGGCTGCCTTTTACTTGGCTGAACTTGACTCCTCCTATCACAATTGTACTAGGTTCTGGGGCACCATCAAGGGTATTGTAGGGCAGGATTCTGGCACCTCTCTACCAACTCAATTGCACCACAATAATGGTTCTATCTCTGGCAAATTGGAAGTTCTGGATGCCTTCAATAACCACTTCACAACTGCTGGCCTTACCTTTGACACCTCTCCAGCTAATCTGTTGTGTGCACAACTAAGCTCCCAGTACACTGGTGCCCAGAGAGCTGATTCTTCCTTCTCCTTCAAACCCATCCTGTTGAAGCAAGTAGAGGATCTTTTATGGCAGTTGGATATTAAAAAAAGCGCAGGGACAGACTCTCTTGACCCCTACTTTCTAAAGATTGCATTTCATGTACTTGCAGTTCCCCTAACACATCTCTTTAACCTATCTTTAACCTCTGGTTCTATTCCTACAGTGTGGAAGACAGCCCAAGTGGCTCCCCTTCTAAAATCAGGGAACCCTATGGACCTTAATAACTACAGGCCCATTTCCATTCTTCCAGTGTTATCCAAGATGCTAGAGAAAATAGTGAGCATCCAGCTAAGAGAGTACCTTGATGATGCTAACCTCTTGAATCCAGCTCAATCTGGGTTTAGGGCCAGTCACAGCACTATCTCTGCACTGGCCAAAGTTGCAAATGACTGGCAAACCGAATTAGATAAAAAGAATAGTGTCTGTGCAGTATTTCTTGACCTAAGTAAGGCATTCGACACTGTGGACCACGAGCTGCTACTCTCTTCCTTGCATTCCATTGGCCTAGATCCACCCTCCCTTAAATGGTTCAGGTGTTACCTTATGGATAGGTCACAGCAGGTGAAAGCTGAAGGTGATCTATCCCCTTTAAAACCACTGCTAAGAGGAGTTCTGCAAGGATCTATCCTGGGTCCTATCCTTTTTGCTATCTACATTAATAATACTGATTTAAATCTCACCAAAGCCACTGTCCACCTCTTTGCTGATGACTGTTTTGTATGCCAGCAACCCATCACCTGCAGTTGCCCATGAAATCTTACAGGCAGAATTCTCCTTGCTGCAATATCAACTACTTGAGAAAAAGCTTCTTTTAAAAGCACAACAAACAAAAGCAATGCTTTTCTCCAAACAAAGCTCCACCAGCACCTCCCCACTATGCAGTCTCCCACAGCTATGCACTATCCTTGGAGAAAATCTGGAGTATGTAGAAAAATTCAAATACTTAGGTGTGTGGATTGATAACAGACTTGACTTCACACATCATACTGAAGAACTGCTGAAAAAAACTTCGCCAAAGGCTTGGCCTATTCTATAGAATTAAACACTTCCTAACAAGAGACTCAAAGATGAGGTTAGTCCAGGCCACTTTTCTTTCAGTTGTTGACTATGCAGACTTCCTTTATAGTCACTGCCCCATCTCCTACCTAAGCAAGCTGGATACCCTGTACCATAGAGCAATAAGATTCATAACAGATCTTCCAGCTAACACTCATCATTGCTCTCTCTATGCTGCAGTTGGATGGGTTTCTCTACATCTCAGAAGGAACAGAAATGCAGCACTATGGATCTACGGAATATTGTCTAAAAAACTTCCAAATTATATTCTAGACTGCTTCACCCAGGCCATAGTTAGCTCCTATGCTCTAAGAAGCAACAACCTCATCCTGCTCAAAATACCTAAAGTCAACACCCGGCTAGGGAGGGCGGCAATCGACTATTCTCTAGCTATGGCTTGGAATACTCTACAGAAATCCCTAAAGCTGTCTAATCTTATACCTATAGCATCCTTTAAACAGCTTTGCACAAGCTTTTTCACAGAGAAATGCAACTGCTACCACAATAGCTAGACTTGCCATTTCACAACCCCCCTTCCAGACAGCCACCATATATGGCATATTTTTGTTCCACAGTTCTCCCTCCCGGGCAGCCACCCTTTTTATAGTACTCCAGTTCCATTTAATTCTAATTACCTACTACCTACCTAATCATTCTCCCACTAATCACTGGCCCTTACATCATTCCTAAATGCTCCCCATTCAACCTAGTATTACATTTTGCTGTGTGTATGCCTTGACTCCTATATTGGGATATGTATATACTTCATCTGTTGTATAATGTTCCTGTAACCTACCTTGTCATGTATGTCTGAATCAACTTCTTACCCTTGATCGTTGTATTTATAAGTGTTTTTTCTGTATCTGTTATGCATATATTAGTGCACTGATGTATATGTTGTGTACCAGCTATCGAACCTTGACCTTATCAGGTCCATCTTGTAAATGAGCCTTGCTCAATGATGCTCACCTGAATAAATAAAGATTTGATTGACTGATTGATTGATTGATTGATTGAGTAGTTCTAGGGCAGACACATGCTGCACTTAATCACACCACCTAACAAAGGCTTTGATTGGTAGGAACTGACAGTACAAGCAACACAATCAGAATTCGCCTAATTTGCATGCCAGCTCCCACTGACAATTTCATTTCTGTCCTGCAACACACAGAACACTTTAATTTTCTCCCTGTTCTTTCTCACGTTGTTGTTTCTCCTAAAGGTATCCAGGACCACACAAAACACACCAAGTTATTTTTATTGTCTCCATCACCCCACATTCTTTCACTTCAAATCATTTCCAGAAACACAAATTGATTTATTTTTGTCTCCCTCACCTCACATTCTTTCACTTCAAAACATTTAAAAAAACACTGACTTATTTTTATTCTCTACCTCACCCCACGTTCTTTTACTTCAGATCAGTTTTCACTCATTCTCACACAAGCTCTCACTTCTTCACATTATTTCCACCAACCAATCATCTGTTTTACACTCCTACTGCGCTCCCCAGAAGCAAAATCAAACCACAGCTTTCCGATCGGCTCCCTAGTTCAACTAATGCCGACACCACAAAACATTCCCAAACACTTCATTAGGATGCACTGCTTGCTGCACTGTCTCTCGCACTACCACAAATCATGTCTCCAGGCATCAACGTGCACAACTTCCTGATGCAAATGTTCACTTTTATGCAAACACGCCTTGGTCATTCCGAAACAAAATAAACAGATACCCATTTTCCTGTCAAAATTAAACCAATAAAAACTTACAGTATTGCATAAATTGAACAATGCCCCCATTAAAAATATCTCTGATAGTTTTCCCCTTGAGCAGTTTGACCTATGGCATCACTTGTGGCTTTGTCACTCATGATGTCAAAGGTCATACTGCACTCTGGGAAAAAATATCAAAGATATTTTCAATGGGGGCATTGTATATTCCATATAGATAGATAGATATGCAATACGGGCACGGTAGTGCAGTTATAGTTAGGATTGCATGGCCACTTCTATGTTAAACTCAAAATTTTGCACTCTAATAGATTTGCAACTGTTCAACTGATTTTCCAGGCATTTTGCATGTGCCATCTGCTCCTTAGATCACTGGATCTGGCAAGTTTCCTTCCAGTTGGTTGCACTGTTGCAGAGCTCTGAAGTGCCAAGAATGTGAAAAAAACACACTTTTTGTCAAATTCTTTGCTCAGGGCTACAGCCCAAATGGTTTAGGGGTTTGGTCTGAAATTGTCAGTATATATGGAGTCCGGGTCATTGAAGTTTTAAAGGTTTGGTGAAAAATATTAATCTGTTCAGAAGTTATTAAAGTTTAAAGTTTGCCATTATAGCATATGGTGAAAAAATATATGTACACCTCAAAAACACTTTTTGCTTTCGCAAAAGCACTTTTGACTGCCACAAATGGGTTATTCACTTTTGTGCTGCTGCCCTCTTGGTTCACTTAGTCTGAAAGGACAAAAGGAGGCCATTTGACCCATCATGATTGTTCCCCACACCTGTGGGCAATTCATCAGGGATTTAGCTCGTACTGTATGAATTTGTCTAAACCTCTTTTGAATACATTGAAGGTATTTGAATGTATCAGATTTTCTGGCAGTTTGTTCCATTCTTTTATTGCCCTTATAGTGAAGAAGTTATCTCTGTCTTCATGATATTTGCCCAGTAGACTGTCATTTGCTTATTCTCTGATCTCAGATTTGTATTTCTTTTGTATATTCCATTTTACATTCAGACATTAATTTTGGATTTTGTTGCAGTTTATATAATAGGAGTAAATCACCCATGTTTCCACATTTCTAATGACATGAGTCCTGTCTCCCTTATACTATATTGATAATCCAGTAGGCTTAGTCAGGGAACCATTTTAGTTGTCTGTTTCTGAACCTTTTCCAGTAATTAAATCTT
Organism: Neoceratodus forsteri; assembly: GCA_016271365.2. Lineage (NCBI taxonomy): Eukaryota > Metazoa > Chordata > Ceratodontiformes > Ceratodontidae > Neoceratodus > Neoceratodus forsteri. The sequence continues at coordinate 36,211,420 of JADMNL010000028.1, read as the reverse complement.
TCCCTTTTGATAGGAGCTCCAGAAGGGAGTACTGTAATCCATACACAGTCCTATATATGACCTATATAAAGAAATCAGGCATTGCTCTGATTTGCACACAGAGGTGCGCTTAATTCTTTTGAGTAGGCCTTTTGCTGTTCTTGCTATTTTAGTGCAGTGATCTGCAGGTGTAAGTTTGTTATTTATGATTATTCCTAGATCTCACTCATTTGTGGATTTTTTTAATTTTGGTGTTATTTAGATAGTAGTGACATTTTGGGTTTTTAATCCCAAAATGGATAACAACACATTTTTGTGTATTGAAGGTCACGCTATTATTATTTGCCCACTTTTCAATTTTGTTTCACTTAGATCCTTTTTTAATGTAATATATTTGGATCCTGTGTCCACTTCTCCTCCTATTTTTGTGTCATCAGCAAATTTACTAAGGACATTTGCATGGCTGACTCTCATGTCGCTTATGTAAATACCAAACAACGCCGGTCCCTGGATGGAGCCTTAAGGCACCCCACTGGTCACATCTCCTAATTCTGAAAGTGTTCAATTTGTTCTTACTTGTTGAGTTATATGTGTTAGCCAGCTGGCAATCCATTTTATCAAGACTGTTGAATAACCCATACTTGCTATTTTAATGATTAAGTTATAATGAGGACAGAATCAAAAGCTTTACTATAATCCAAAAATATAATACCTGAAGGGATACCACAGTCTAGACTGATGCTAATTTTGTTGTAAAAGGACACCAGGAGTATTCCTTTTTGAAGCCATTCTGGGTTTGATCACACAGCCTAACATTTTGATTTCCACTTTCAGATGTGATTTAACTATCCTTTCCATTAATTGGCAGACTATTGAAGTAAGGCTTATGGGCCTATTGTTTTCCACTCCCCCCTTATTTACCTTTTTAAATATAAGAATGACAATTGTCTGTTGCCCATCTTGTGGTACCCATCCTTGGTCTAGTCACTTATTAAAGATAATATTGAGTGGTAGTGCAAGTTCTGTGGCCATTTTTATTAGAAAGCATGGATGAATATTATCTGAACTATTACTGGTGTTTGTCTTTAGTTTTCCAACTGCTTGAACTACATCACTTTCTGTAATGTGGGAAGTGTTTTTAACTGTATGGACATTTGGCTGACTTGTGAAGTCTTTTTTGCAAATATAGTGCTAAAATATTTATTTAATAGATTTGCAGTTTCTACATAATCTTCAGTTATTTTCCCTTCATGAACTAAGGGTCCTACTGGTCTAGACACACTTATTTTATTGTTTATATATGAAAAGAGTGATTTATTATTGTCTTTTGAGTGAAATAATCTAAATTTAATATTGCAATTAGCCGTTTTAATCATCTGTTTTAGTTTGTTTAGTTCTGATTTGTATGATGATTTGTTTGTATCATTGGCAAAGTCTTTTGCTTTTTTTATACAGTATGCTTTTTATTTCATTTTTATCATTTTTTTAATACTGGGAGTTAATCACTGTGTTTTATCCTTTTTATTATATTTGTGTTTTGGTGGTACATATGTATCTTCCGGCTTTAATATTGTTTCCTTCAGTAGGTTCCAGGCCTGGTCAATTTTAAGATTTTTTAAATCTTCTTTTTGGTTTATATTGGAAATTATTTTTTATCTACTTATAGTTTGCTTTATTGTAGTTTATAATGGTAGTTGTGTTCAGTTTGCAATGACAATAAAACACTATAATTCAAAAAATGCTGCCCCATGGTAAACACCAACAGTTGTGTTTTCCTAATCAGGGCCCAAGGAACAGGATTCTGGCATTACTTTTGTTACACACTGGCCAGAAATATGTTTTCAGCATTTTGACTTTTGGCAGTGCCACAATTTGTGGCACTTCTTTTGTGAAAGTGCTGCAAATTGCAGCAATTTTCAGGCAACTAACAACACAGTTGCATGAAAACTGTCACAAATTGTTGCACTGTTTCATAAATATTTTCGCAAATTGTCACAATGCTTCAATGGGAAGAACCCATTGGTACCAGTAAAATATCCCAAAACAGTTTCCGGACACTTTCTGGGCTAAATAAGATCAGATTTGTGTTCCTCAGCCTCTGTTTAGGTAAACAACCTTTTGTGTACCCAACAAAAGTATTTTTTCTCTTTTTACTGCCTCTAGGGGGACCAAGGCATGTTTTGTTTAATAAAATTGTTTCTGCTGACATCAGAGTGCCCAATTCCTATGTTGATGGTAGAAACACCCCCTCTTGCCACTGTGGGACACTGGGTAGTCCACTCCCAGTGTCCCAAAATATTTTTTTTTTACAAATGCTTCTGCAACCATTGGGTGCCCAATCCCTGTGTTGGCAGTAGAAATCCACCCCCTGCCACCTGGCCAGTGTGGTACACAGGGGAGCCCACTCCCAGTGTACCAAAATATTTATTTTACATTCTCCTTTTTTCCCCAACATCGGGGTGCCCAATCCCCATGTTGACACCACCACCCTGACAGTGTGGGACACTGGGTAGCCCACTCCCAGTGTACCCAGTCATGTTTTAAAGTTCCCAGCACAGTGGGACATTGGGGAGTTCACCCCCAGTTTCTGGATATATTACTTTCTGCACCTGTTAAAAAAGAAAACAGTCCCCCAACATCTTTTGGTTTAAAATAACCTATAAAGAAGAAAATGGTCCATTGCCTCTCTCAGTCCCCTGCCCCATCCCAACCCTCCCACTGAGCAACCCACTGCCTCACCCGCCCTTGCCCAATACTTATCATCAGAGGCTGCTGGCTGCCATCTTCTTTTGACCGAGACATGTCTACACTCTTCAAAGTCAAACCAGAAACTGAAGAATCAAGGTAAGTGCTGTATAATGGTTGTCCATGGTGTTTTGAACTCGTGTTGATATCTTGGCCATTTTTTGAAATTTCTATACCACATTTTCAACATGGGTGTTTTGGGACCCCACCTCATGAACACCATCACTGTCATTTCATTACTCAGACCCAAAAGGTGATTTTGTGGTTGTTGCATGAAATCACCTTTTGGGACCAATTATTTTTTTATTTATTTATTTAGTTTTTGTTGACCAGGTAAGTGCACTAGACAAATTTCTGCTTATTTCCAGGCATGACACGGGGAAGGGGGATACAGATGAATGCCAACTGACCTTGAACCAGATTAAGCTGATGGTGGTATTTTTAGTAAATGAGGGAAATTTGGCCAGGACACCGGGGAAATTCCCCTACTCTTTTTGATAAGTGCCATGGGATCTTTAACATCCACCTGAACTACTACCAAACCAGGCAGCTGGGACCTCGGTTTAACATCTCATCTGAAAGACGGCACCTCAGAAGTGCAGCACCTCTCTCATGCTGCACTACAGTGTCAGTACTAGGATATTAACCCAAGTGCCAGATGTGGGAACTGAAAATGAAATGAAAATGAAATTACAGTGCTAGTGCTCATGAGGTGGGGGCCCAAAAAGCCCTTGTTGAAGCTTGAGTGCAAACATACCAAAAAACACCCGAGTTACCCTTGATCGTTGAAATGTTTCTATGCATGCTCATAACTTTGGCAATTTTTCATATTTTCACTCACATTTTCAACATTGCCATTTTTTCACACCGCCTTATGAACATTAGAGCTTTAATTTTTCACACCCCACCTGAAATGTCTTTGCTACTGTTGTGCAGAATGGCGCAATCATTACGTGAAATCACCTTTCGGGACTGATAAACAAAATAACAGTAGCAATGTTTGTGAAGTGGGGTTCATAATAGGCCATGTTGAAATTTGGTGACAAAATTCCCTAAAAATGCTTGAATTATGTGTGTCCATTGAATTTATTCTACGCATGCGCTAAACTTTGCTACTTTTCTATCTTTCGGCACCAAATTTTCAACATGGCCATTTTTTCACACCACCTCATGAACAGTACAGTTTACATTTTTCACATCCTGCCAGAAATGTGTTTTTGCACCGGTGGCACAGAATGGCATTGCAGTTGGCCAAAATTTAGTTTTGCCTTGCATTTCACAATTTCTTTGCACCAGGGTACATGAGATGTAGTAATAAGATGACTATGCTGACAATTCAGTCACTGTCGTTTGACAAATGGAAGTGCAGGACCCAGATGGCCCTGCACTTCCATGCCTCCATACATATGCTCATCTATGGAGGGATTAGAATACTATTATACTCTCTCAAAGAGAAGGGAAATCCATTGCAAGAAACTCTGTTAATGCATCAGTTAGGGTTTCTATTACAGTGACAAAAGTCTGGAAATTCAGTGTTAGGGTCACTAACCCTACCTCCCTACCTCCACCTTCCACACACCAACAGGCATTGGGGTGTGCCTTGGGGTTGTTAGGCCTAACTCTCACCCTATTTTCCTATACTATGCCATATCAGCTTGTTTACACATGGAATGGGGGTGAGAGTTAGGGCCAATGACCCCAAGGCACACACTGATTCCTGTTGGTGTATGTAGGGTGGAGGGTAGGGGTTGTAGGTTGGTAACCTAATACCGAATTTCAGACTTTGTAGCTGTAATTGAAACCCTAAGTTATGCATTAACATAGTTTTTTGCAATGTATATATATATATATATATATATATATATATATATATATATATATATATATATATATATATACTAGTGATACCGACCACGATAGCTAGGGTTGAGTACCTCATGTAAGGTTAAATCTGAAATTTGACAGCTTAATAACTTTGCTACCATATGACAGATTTGCCAGAAATTTGGCATGCATAGTCTGGTACCATAGATCTCTTGATTTGCCAAGTTTCATTACAGTCGAATTTATGGTTGCGGAGCTACAGAGCACCAGAAAATACACAAATTATACATTTTTGTGCATTCTTTGCTTGTGCCTACAGGTCACATGGTCTGTGTGACTAGTCCAAAACTTTCAGGGGAATATGCAGCTGGGGTCCCTGACATGCCTTTTGAAGATTTTGTGAAACAATATTGAACGGTTCAAAAGTTATTCAAAAAACAAGTTTCCCATTATAGTCAATGGGAAAAGATAAAATATTCAAAAGTGTCTCAAATGCAGTTTTTAGTGTTGCAAATGACCCCTGTAGTGTCACAAATCTGCCATCTTATTTTCAGTTGGTGGTCACAGAAATGAATGGCATTTAAATCTGGGACCCTCTAGGGACACAATTCTTGTTGTGTTCACCTACTTGAGTTCTGAGGATGCTAGCCATGTCTTTTTTGGGGAATAAACATCCTGACACTGCTTTGCAACACTACGCCCAAAACAATAGGAAATCTTTGCTGCCTTGCTGCAAAGAACGGTTTGGTCTTTTGGGCTGAAATCTGAAGGGAAGAAAGCCAATATCCCAAGATGTGCCTTTTGGTGGTTTGGTGACAAAATATTAGAGAGCTGCAAAGTTACATTATTCCGAAGTTGAGGATTTTTCCCATAGGCTAACATTGCAGCATCTGCTGTGCCTTTCGGGGCCCGTATCTTGAAAATGCTCTGAGATACAGACTTTTCACCAGAAAAATGCTTGTGCAAAACTAGCCAGGAAAGTCATAAATGACACAAGATTTTAATTTTTTTTCTATGTCATACGATTCCAGAGATATAAGCAATTTAGTATTCCAAGTGTTCATTTTCTGCTCCCAGGGCCATTATTATGCAGATATTGTTTGTATTCACTGTGCTTCTGAATGCACCTTTAAGGGGGGAAAAAGTGTGTCCATTTGCTTTACTGTTACAATCAGTGTTTCCACTTCTGTTTCCATTACCATTTGCATTAGCATTTCTATTTACGTCACCGTGTGTGGTACCCTTTGCATTTGTGCTTGCATTTGTGTTACTGTTATCAATTGTGTTTCCATTATTGTTTTTGTTTGCATTTCCTTTCACGTCACCATGTGCATTACAATTTCCATTTGCGTACACGCTTCCATTTGCATTTCCGTTTGTGTTTGTGTTTCCTTTGGCATCATCGTTGCTGTTACCATAAGCATTTGTGTTTCCAATTGCATTACCGTGACCATGCACATTACCATTTGTGTTTGCATATGCACTTGCATTTCCATTTGCATTTGTGTTTCCTTTGGTGTCATCATTGGTGTTACCATAAGCATTTGCATTTCCAAATACATTACCTTGAGCATGTGTATTACCATTTGCGTTTGCATATGCGCTTGTGTTAGCGTTTCCATTTGTGTTACTGTTCCCTTTGGTGTCATCGTTGCTGTTATCGTAAACATTTGCTTTTCCAGTTGCGTTACCATTACAGTTTGCATGTTCATTACCATTTGCATTTGCTTTTCTGTTGGCCTTAGCATTAGCATTGTCGTGTTACTGTTTCCTTCTGCATTGCCATTGCCTTTTTCATTTGCATTTCTCTTGCCGTGAGTGTTTGTGTTACTGTTTGCATTACCATTTCTGTTTTCATTAATGTTTGCATTTCTCTTACCATTAACGTTATTGTTTATGTTTGTGTCACCATGTGTGTTACTGTTTGCGCTTGCATTTGCGTTACAGTTAGCGTTACTATTTTATTTTACCTCACTGTTTCCATTACCGTTTGCATTAACATTACCGTTTGTGTTTGCGTAGTGCAGTGCAAAACATTATATTTTTGCTATTTTTCTGCACTGTATTCTGTGACACATAGCGCAGCCAGTGTATGGTTGATTGGTCTGAAAATTGGCACATAGATAGACCTCTGTTAAAGCAACATGCCAGTGGTGAAAACATGTTGTTCTGTTCCAGCGTTATGGCCATTTGAAGTTGTCCCGCTTCTCAGTCTGCCATTTTAGTGCATTTTCGGCAGCGATTTCTGCCATTTTGTGTTGGAAGACTTCTTAAAGGTACAGAAACAAAAAAATTGAATATCTCTGGAATGGTTTGGTCTTTTGACATGAAATTTGAGGGGGTTGAGTGGATGTCCTGGAGATGTGAATTATGCTGTTCACATGTTTTAAAAATGATTCACTGTGGAGATAATGTGTGGCGCAGTTAATTTTTTGCACATAGCGTTCTGCATGGTGCTACTGCCTTTACATTAATAGTGTAGGTAGCCCTAGTGGCTCGGAGGTGCCTTGCAGTGGTTTCGTGTGTAAAACATTAACAGGTGCATATTTATGCCACTCCAACAAATGAAAATTTGGTTCATTATGCTTCAATTACATCTGAACCATGCATCCGATTTGCCTGGCATTTGGAATGTATATAGCCTTATACTGCATCTTTCACTGTGCCAAAATTTTGGGTCATTGTCACTTACGGTTGCTGAATTGTACATGTTATATTCTTTGCTCATGGCACTGTGCAATCGTTGAACAGATGTACACACAATTCTGGACTCACGGTGTGCCATGGGAGATGTCTTCGTTTACCAGTTTTCATTTCAGTTGGTCATACAGTTTTTGTTCAGTGAAGTAACAACAAATCACATGGTTTGGGCCCCGTGCTCCCAGCACCACATTCCATTCACTATTTATAGTGCACATTCTCAAAAAGAAGGAAATTCATGGCAAAAATCTGTTTAATGCATCAGTTAGGGTTGTTCCACAGTGACAAAAGTGAGGAAATTCAGTGTTAGGGTTGCCATCCCTTGCACCCAATGCTCACCCTGTCCTTACCAACAGGCATTGGGGTGTGCCTTGGAGTCATCAGTCCTAATGTTCACCCCATTCTCCTACACTGCACCACCTCATCTTATTTACACATGGAATGGGGTGAGAGTTAGGGCAGATGACCCCAACACACACCTGATGCCTCTTGATGGGGATGGGGTGGGCGTGGGGCGTAAGGGATGGCAACCCTAACACCAAATTTCCTCAGTTTTGTCACTGTGGAACAACCCTAACTAATGCACTAAATAGAGTTTTTTTGCTATGAACGTAGATATATATATATATATATTCATATCTATAGATATAGATATATATATATATATATATAGATAGATATAGATATATATATACACACACACACACACATATATCTATATATACAGATATATATATATATATATATATAGATAGATAAATATATAGATCTCTCTCTCTCTCTCTCTCTCTCTCTCTCTCTCTCTCTCTCTCTCTCTCTTCTCTCTCTCTATATATATATATATATAGAGAGAGATCTATCTATATATATATATATATTTATATACAGTGTATATATATATATATATATTATAGAGGCATAGTAGTGCCACTATAGTTAGGGTCAAGTACCCCATTTAAGGTTAAATCTGAATTTGGCTGCTTAATAACTTTGCCACCGTATGACAGATTTGCCTGAAATTTGGAATGCATGGTTTGGTACAATAGATCTCTGGATCTGTCAAGTGTCATAACAGTCAGATATACAGTTGCAGAGCTACAGAGCACCGAAAAATGCACAAATTAGACATTTTTGCGTATTCTTTGCTCGCACCTACAGGTCACACGGTTTGCGCGACCAGTCCAAATCCTTCACAGAACTTGCAGCCAGGTTCCCTGATGTGCCTTTCAAAGATTTCATGAAAAAATATTAAACGATTCAAAAGTTTACATCACCATGTGCATTACCCTTTGTGTTTGCATTTGCGTTACTGTTACCAGGTACATTTCCATTACTCTTTTTTTGTTTACATTTACTTTGACGTCACCATCTGCATTACATTTGGATTTGTATACGTGCTTGCATTTGTGTTTCCATTTGTGTTTCTGTTTCCTTCGGTGTCATCATTGCTGTTACTATAAGTGTTTCAAATTGCATTACCGTGACCGTGTGTGTTACCTTTTGCGTTTGCGTATGCGCTTGTGTTTGCATTTCTGTTTGCATTTCTGTTTCCTTTGGCGTCATTTTTGATGTTACAGTAACAGTTTGCATTGCCAATTGCGTTACCATTGCTGTTTGCATGCTCATTACTTTTTGTGTTTGCATTGGCCTTAGCGATTGCATTTTAAGTAGCATTTCCATTGTCGAGTGTGTTTCTTCTGCCTTCTGCGTTGCCACTGCCATTACTGTTTGCGTTTCTATTTGACTTTGCATTAACGTTTGTATTTTCGTTACCGTTTTTGTTACTGTTTGCATTTGTGTTTCTGTTGCTGTTAGTGTTTGCATTACTGTTTTCATTACCATTTACATTCCTGTTGCCATTAGCATTTGTGTTACCATATCTGTTTTCATTTATGTTTGCGCTTATGTTTCTCTTACTGTTTGCATTATCATTTTCATTTGCGTCACAATGTGCATTACCGTTTGCGCTTGCATTTGTGTTACCATTACAATTCTTTTACCTCACTGCTTCCGTTAATGTTTGCATTAACATTACCATTTGTGTTTTTGCGTTTGCGTAGTGCAGTGCAAAACATTATGTTTTTGCTATTTTTCTGCACATTCTTCTGTGACACATAGCGCAGCCAGTGTGTGATTGATTGGTCTGAAACTTGGCACATAGAAAGACCTTTGTTCATGGAACATGGCAGTTTTTGTTTGGTGAAAATAAAATTCCGGTCCACGGTTTTTGCCAATTAAAGTTGGCCCGCTTCACAGTTACTGAGTTTTCAGCACCAGGTCTAACATTTTAGTGCATTTTCTGCCATGATTTCCATCATCCTGTGGTGGAAGACTTCTTAAAGGTGCAGAAATGTAAAAATGTAATATCTCTGGAATGGTGTGGTCTTTTTACATGAAATTTGGAGGATGTTGAGTGGCTGTCCTGGGGATGTGAATAATGCTGTTAACATGTTGGAAAATTAATTTGCTGCAGATATACTGCATGACACAGTTACCATTTTGCATATTGTGTTCCTCAAGGTGCTACTGGCTTGAAATTTATACCGTGGGTGGCCCTAGTGGTGCAGAGGTGCCTTGCAGTAGTTTGGTGTGTTAAACATTAACAGGTGCAGAATTATGCCACTCCAGCAAATGAAAATTTGGTTCATTCTGCTTCAATTACTTTTGAACCGTGTGTCCAATTTGTCTGGCATTTGGAATGCAGAAAGATTTATAATACATCTTTGACTGTGACAACTTTTGGGTTGGTGGCACTTACAGTTGCTGAATTGTGTCTGCACAGTTGTTTGCTCATGGCGCTGTATGACCATTGAACAGTTGTTCATACAATTATGGACATAGGGTGTTCTGTGGTACATGTCTTCATTTACCAGGTTTCTTTTCAGTTGGTCATACAGTTTTTGTGCAAAAATAACGCACATTCTAAAAAAGAAGGGAAATTCATGGCAAAAAACTCTGTTTAATGCATCAGTTAGGGTTGTTCCACAGTGACAAAAATGAGGAAATTTGTTGTTAGGGTTGCCACTCCTTGCACCCCATGCCCACCCCATCCCCACCAATAGGCATCTGAATGTGCGTTGAGGTCATCAGTCCTAACTCTTGCCCATTTCTTCTATTCTGCACCATGTCAGCTTATTTACACATGGAATGGGGTGAGAGTTAGGAGCTATGACCCCAATGCACACTCTGATGCCTGTTAGTGGGGGCAGGGTGGGTGTGGGGTGCAAGGGGTGGCAACACTAACACTGAATTTCCTCTCTTTTGTCGCTTCTGGAACAACCTTACCTGATGCATTAAATGGAGTTTTTTGCCATATCACATATATAAATATATATTAGAGGCAAAACTCCATTTAATGCAACTAGGGTTAGTTGATATGGATAAAAAGTGAGGAAATTTGGTGTTAGGGTTGAAAACCCTTGACCCCTAGCCCACCCCCCAACTGGCATTGGGGTCATCGGCCCTAACTTTCACCCTATCACATGTGTGAAGAAGCAGAGGTATAGGAGAATGGGGTGACAGTTAGGACCGAAGACCCCAATGTGCACCCCAATTCTGATTGGGGGGTGGGCTGGGGGTCCAAGGGGGGTTTTCAACTCTAACACTGAATTTCCTCACTTTTGTCGCTGTGGAACAACCTTAACTGATGCATTAAATGGAGTTTTTTGTCTCTAATTTCCCTTCTTTTTGAGAACGATAATGAGAAATAGTGACTGTAATGCAGCAGCTGGAGCATGGGGCCCGACAGGAAGAGCAACGCAAACAGAAGTGCTAACAGTGGCACACTTGGTAATGCAAGCGTGAATGAGAACAGAAAGAGTAACGCACACGGTGGCGTAGATGGGAACAGTCTGCCACGTATTGTCTTGTCACATAGTAACATGGTGCCCGCAAATGCAAATGGCAATGGGCATGGTGATGCAAAGCGAAACAGAAAGAGAAACAGTGCTGTTGACACAAATGGTAAAAAATAACAGAAACACAAGCGCAAATGAAAATGCAAAGGATAACGCACATGGTGGCATAGACATGAACGGTAAGTGAAATGGATATGGAACTGTAAGAGGAAAGGGCAATGGTAACAGTAATATAAACCCACAGGCTGGTTTTCTGCAAAAGCGTCATAGAGAAAGACAGTGAGTACAAAGAATGTATGCATAATGATGGGCCTCGGAGCAGAAAATGAGGAGTTGGAATACTAAATTGCTTATATCTCAGGAACCGTACGACATAGAAAAAAATGTAAAAGTCATATGATTTATGACTTTCCTGGCAAGTTTTGTATTTAGCCCTGTCTAAGGGGCTAAGCATTTTTCCAACGAAAAGCCCGTATCTTGCACCGTTTCTGAGATACGGGCCCTGAAAGGCGCGGCGAACGCCGTAATGTTATCCTATGGAGAAAAAAGAGAAGTTCAGAGTGCCATAACTTTGGCTTCCTGTAATATTCTTTCACCAAACCACTGAAAGTCACATCTGTGGGATGTTGGCTGTCTTCCCTCCAAATTTCAGTGAACCGTTATTTTGCAGCAGGGCGCCAAAGATTGCTGCAATGTGTCGGACGCTGTAATGTTATTCTAAGGGAAAAAGTGTCAACTTTGGAGTGCCGTAACTTTGCCGCCATGCAATGTTTTTTCAACAAAGTACTGAAAGGCACATCTGTTGGATGTCAGCTGCGTTTCCTTCAAATTTCAGACCAAAGCACCAAACTGTTCTTTTGCAGCAGGGTGCCAAAGTATTGCTGTCATTTTCCCACAGCCTTGAAAAGTACTGTCGCAATTTGTGAAAGCTTTCACAAATTCGTTCGACAGTGTCGCAAGTGCGACAGTACTTTGCGAAAGTACTTTTTCCAGAAATGTGAAAAACATATTACTGAGGTGTTTTACCCCAAAATAAAGACATGGCTAGCATCCTCAGGGCCCGACTAGGTGAATACAAAAAGAATTAGATTGCTAGAGGGTCCCAATTTTAAGTGCCAAGCATTTTTCTGATCACTAACCGAAAACAAAATGGCAGATTTGTGACAGTTAAAGGGCCATTTGCGACAGTAAAAAGTGCATTTGCGACACTGTCGAACTTTTTGTTAATGTTTCCTATTGACTTATAATGGGAAATTGTTTTTTGAATAACTTTTGAACCGTTTAATATTTTTTCATGAAATCTTCAAAAGGCACATTGGGCACCTCGGCTGCACATTTTCTGAAGATTTTGGACCAGTCATCCAAACCATGCGACCTGTAGGTGCGACAGTAAAATTCCAGAAAAGAGTAAGTGTGCATGCAGATCATGCTTAATTACTCCACAGCCATATATGCAACCAGTATGAAACTTAACAGATCCCAAGGCATATGGGTCTTGATCAGGTATTCTAAATTTCAGGCAAATCTGTCAAATGGTTGCAAAGTTATTAAGGTGCAAAATTTTGGGTTTAACATGTAAATGGCTCCTCAACCCTAACTATACTGGCACTACCATGCCACTATAATTAGAGGCAAAAAACTCAGTTTAATGCATTAGTTAGGGATGTTCCACAGCAACAAAGGTGATGAAATTCAGTGTTAGGGTTGAAAGCCCCCCTTTGACCCCTTGTCCACACCCCCAACCAGCATCAGCATGTCCATTGGGGTTGTTGGCCCTAACTATCACCCCATCAGATGTGTGAAGAAGCAAAGTTATAGGAGAATGGGGTGAGAGTTAGGACCAACAACCCCAATGCACACCCCAATGCCAGTTTGGGGTGTGGAAAGAGGGCCAAAGGGGGACTTTCAACACTAACATCGAATTTGCTTGCTTTTGTCACTGTGGAACAACCCTAACTAATGCATTAAATGGAGCTTTTTGCCCCTAATTTCCCTTCTTTTTGAGAATGATAATGAGAAATAGTAAATGTAATGCGGTGGCGGGAAAGGGCCCAGTGCTCCCGCCACATGATGTCTTGTCACATAGTAACACAGTGCCCGCAAACGCAAATGGTAATGTGCATGGTGAAGCAAAGTGAAACAGAAAGATAAACAGTACTGTAGACACAAATGGTTAAAATAATGCAAATGCAAAAGCAAATGAAAATGTAAAGGGTAACGCACATGGTGCCCTAGATGGGAATGGTAACTGAAACAGGTACGGAACTGTAAGCAGAAGCAGTAAGGGTAACAGTAGTGTAAGTGCACAGGCTGGTTTTCCTCAAAAGCTGCAGAGAGAAAGACAGTGATTACAAGGATTAATGGGGCTCAGACCAGAAAATGAGGAGTTGGAATACTAAATTGCTTATATCTCAGAAACCGTACGACGTAGAAATAAAATTTAAAAGTCATATGCTGTATGACTTTCCTGGCTAGTTTTGTACTTAGCCCCATTTTTCTGATGAAAAGTCCGTATCTCACACCGTTTCCGAGATACGGTCCCTGAAAGGCATGGCGAGTGCCGTAATGTTATCCTATGGGGAAAAAAAGAGAAGTTTGGAGTGTGATAACTTTGGCTCCCCATAATAACTTTTCACCAAGCCACTGAAAGGCACATATGTGGGATGTTGGCTTTCTTTTCTCCAAATTTCAGCCCAAAAAACCAAACCGTTATTTTGCAGCAGGGTGTCAAATGATTCCAGTAATGTGGCGGATGCCGTAATGTTATCCTACGGGAAAAAGTGTCAACTTTGGAGTACTGTAACTTTGCCTCCCTGTAATATTTTTTCACCAAAATACTGAAACACATCTGAGAGATGTTGGCTGCTTTCTCTCCAAATTTCAGCCCAAAAGACCAAACCGTTCTTTTGTAGCAGGGTGGCAAAGAATTGCTGTCATTTTGCCATAGCCTGGAAAAGTAGTGTGGCAATTTGTGAGAGCTTTCACAAAAATCTGTGAAACTTTCATGAGTGCGACACTACTTTGTAAAAGTACTTTTTCCAGAAACTAGAAAAACATATTTCTAGGGTGTTTAACCTCAAAATAAAGACATGGCTTGCATCCTCAGGGTCCGAGTAGGTAAACACAAAAAGAATTGCGTTGCTAGAGGGTCCCAAATTTAAATGCCAAGCATTTTTCTGATCACCAACTGAAAAGAAAATGGTGGATTTGTGAAACTAAAAGGGCCATTTGTGAAAGTAAAAACTGCATTTGCGAAAGTGTTGGACTTTTTAACTTTTCCCATTGACTTATAATGGGAAACTGTTTTTTGAATAACTTTTGAACCATTTAATATTTTTTTCATGAAATCTTCAAAAGGCACATCGGGGACCCTGGCCACACATTCCCTGAAGATTTTGGACCAGTCGTGCAAACCATGCAGCCTGTAGAGATGACCAAAGAATTGCAAAAAAGCATAAAAGTGCACGCAGGTCATGCTAAATAACTCCACAGCTGTATATTTGAACAGTACAAAAGTTGACAGATCCCAAGATGTATGGTTCATGATCGTATATTCCAAAGTTCAGATAAATCCGTTAAATGGTTGCAAAGTTATTAAGGAGCAAAATTTTAGGTTTAACATGTAAATGGCTCCTCAACCCTAACTATGGTAGTACTACCGTGCTATCATGACATATATATACATATATATATATAAAATGTATATATATTAGAGCCAAAAAAATCCATTTAATGCATTAGTTAGGGTTGTTCCACAGTGACAAAAGTGAGGAAGTTGGAGTTAGGGTTGAGCTCCCCTTGGTTTCCCCACCCACACTCCCCGATAGGCATCGGGTGCGAGTAGTTGTCAGCCCCAAATCTCACCCCCATCAGATGTGTGAAGAAGCAGAGGTATTGAGAATGGGGTGAGAGTTAGGACCAACAACCCAACATGTACTCAATGCCGGTTGGGGTTGTGGGCGGGGGACCAGGAACTTTAACCAAACCTCTTCTCACTTTTGTCGCTGTAGAACAACCCTAACAATGCATTAAAGAGTTTTTTGCTCTAATTTCTTATTTTTGAGAATGCTAATGAGAAATAGTGAATGTAATGTGGTGGCAGGAGTGCAGGGCCCTTTGGGCCCCATGCTCCCACCACGTAGTGTGGCGGTGGAAGGGCCCCACACTCCCACCATGTAATGTGGCGGTGGGAGGGCCCCGCGCTCCTGCCACGTGATGTCTTGTCACGTAGTAACATTGTGTCCACAAACGCAAATGGTAATGTGCGTGGTGAAGCAAAGCAAAACAGAAAGAGTAACAGTACTGTAGACAGAAATGTTAAAAACAACGCAAAATCAAGTGCAAATGAAAATGCAAAGGGTAACGCACATGGTGGCATAGACGGGAACGGTAAGTGAAATGGGTATGGAACCGCAAGCGGAAGCAGTAACAGTAACAGTAATTAAACACACAAGCTGGTTTTCCCCAAAAGCTGCAGAGAGAAAGACAGTGAGTACAAAGAATGTATGCATAATAATGGGTCTCGGAGCAGAAAGTGATGACTTGGAATACTAAATTGCTTATATCTCAGGAACCGTACGACATAGAAAAAAATTTAACAGTCATGTGAATTATTACTTTCCTGGCTAGTTTTATACTTATCCCTGTCTAAGGGGCTAAGCATTTTTCCAATAAAAAGTCCGTATCTTGCACAGTTTCCGAGATACGGGCCCTGAGAGGCGCAGCGAACGCCGTAATGTTATCCTATGGGAAAAAAGAGAAGTTTGGACTGCTATAACTTTGCCTCCCTGTAATATTTTTTCACCAAACCACTGAAATGCACATTTGTTGGATGTTGACTGTCGTCCCTCCAAATTTCAGCCCAAAAGACTGAACCGTTATTTTGCAGCAGGGCACCAAAGGATTGCTGCAATGCATCGGATGCCGTAATGTTATCCTATGGGAAAAAGTGCCAATTTTGGAGTGCTGTAACCTTGCAGCCGTGTAATATTTTTTCAACAAAACACTGAAAGGCACATCTTTGAGATCTCGGCTGTGTTCCCTCCAAATTGTATCCCAAAACACCAAACCATTCTTTTACAGTGGGGTGCCAAAGAATTGCTGTCATTTTCCCGCAGCCTTGAAAATTACTGTCGCAATTTGCGAAAGCTTTCGCAAATTCATTCGACAGTGTCGCAAGTGTGAAAGTACTTTATGAAAGTATGTTTTCCAGAAATTTGGAAAACATATTTCTGGACTGTTTTTCCCCAAAATAAAGACATGGCTAGCACCCACAGGGTCCGACTAGGTGAATACAAAAAGAATTAGGTTGCTAGAGAGTCCCAAATTTAAATGCCAAGCATTTTTCTGATCACCAACTGAAAACAAAATGGCAGATTTGCAACAGTAAAAGGGCCATTTGAGAAAGTAAAAATTGCATTTGCAACACTGTCAAACTTTTTGTTAACTTTTTCCATTGACTTACAATGGGAATTTGTTTTTTGAATAACGTTTGAACCATTAAATACTTTTTCACAAAATCTTCAAAAGGCACATCGGGGACCCCGGCTGCACATTCCATGAAGATTTCAGACTGGTCACGCAAACCATGCGACCTGTAGGTGCGACCATAGAATTCCAAAAAAGCGTAAATGCACATGGAGATCATGCTTAGTAACTCCGCAACCACATATCCGACTGGTAAGAAACTTGGCATATCCCAAGGCGTATGGGACTTGATTGTGTATTCCAAACTTCAGGCAAATTCATCAAACAGTTGCAAAGTTATTAAGGTGCAAAATTTTGGGTTTAACATGTAAATGGCTCCTCAACCCTAACTATGATAACACTACTGTGCTACCATAATATATATATATATATATATATATATATATATATATATATATATATATATATATATATATATATATATATATTATTAACACAATAATTACCTACAATTAGGGTTGAAGTACTCCATTAAGGTTAAAGTGTGAAATTTTGCAGCTTAATAACTTGCCACCATTGACAGATTTGCCTGAAATTTGGCAGGCATAGAGCGGTAGCATAGATCTCTGGATCTGCCAATTTTTGCACTGGCCAGAGATACGGTTTGGACCGATAAAGTGGCATTCCATGTCACTGTTATGCTTTTTTGTGCATTCTGTGCTTGCGCCTACAGGTTGCACAGTTTGCATGACTGGTCTGAAACCTTCAGGGAACATGTGGCTGGGATCTCCGATGTGTCTTTCTAAGATTTCATGAAAAAATATTAAATGGTTCAAAAGTTATTCAAAAAACAAGTTTCCCATAATAGTCAATGGGAAAAGTTAGCAAAAAGTTTGACAGTCTTGTAAATGCAGTTTTTAGTGTTGCAAATTACCCCTGTAGTGTCGTGAGTCAGAGACTTTTTTTTCAGTTACTGGTCACAGAAATGCTTGGCATTTAAATTTGGACCCTTTAGGGACACAATTCTTTTTGTGTTCACCTAGTCGAACCCTGAAGATGCTAGCCATGTCTTTTTTGGTGGGTTAAATGCCCCAGAAATGTTTTTGAAGTTTTTGTAAACTGTAGTGTCACAAAGTAGTGTCGCACCTGCAACACTTTCATGATTTCTTTTGCAAAAGTGTTGTGATTTGCGACACTACTTTACGACGCTATGCCCAAAATAACAGGAATTCTTTGCCACCGTGCTACAAAAGAATGGTCTGGTCTTTTGGGCTGAAATTTGGAGGAAAAAAGTGAACATCCCACAGATGTGCCTTTTGGTGGCTTGATGACAAAATATTACAGGGATGCAAAGTTACAGTACTCCGAAGTTGATGCTTTTCCATAGACTATCATTATGGCATCTGCCATGCCTTTTGGGGCCCATATCTAGGAAACACTTCCAGATGCCTGTTGGTGGGGGTGGGGTATGAGGGGGTGGGAACCTTAACATTGAATTTCCTCATTTTGTCACTGTGGAACAACCCTAACAGATGCATTAAGCAGTTTTTGCCATGAATATATATATCTATATATATATATATATTATGGTAGGACGGTAGTGCTACCATAGTTAGGGTTGAGGAGCCATTTCTATGTTAAACCCCCAAACTTTGCACCTTAATAACTTTGCAACCGTTTGACAGATTTGGCTGAAATTTGGAATACTTGATCAGGAACCATAGGCCTTGGCGTCTACCAAGTTTCGTACCAGTTGGATACACAGCTGAAGAGTTATTAAGCATGATTTGCACGCGCGTTTACGCTTTTTCTGGAATTTTATGGTCGCGAGTACAGGTCACATGGTTTTGACCGCCCAAAATCTTCAGGAAGCGTGTGGCCGGGGTCCCGATGTGCCTTTTGAAGATTTGGTGAAAAAATATTAAATAGTTCAAAAGTTATTCAAAAAATAATTTCCCATTATAAGTCAAAGGAAAAAGTTAACAAAAAGTTCAACACTTTTGCAAATGCATTTTTACTTTCGCAAATGGGCCTGTTACTTTCGCAAATTGGCCATTTTGTTTTCAGTTGGTGATTAGAAAAATGCTTGGCGTTTAAATTTAGGATCCTCTAGCAACCTAATTCTTTTTGTATTCACCTAGTTGGACCCTGAGGATGCTAGCCATGTCTTTATTTTGGGGTAAAACACCCCAGAAATTTGTTTTTCAGATTTCTGGAAAAAGTACTTTCACAAAGTACTTTCATTCTCACGACATTTTCGCAAATCTGTGTGAAAGCTTTCGCAAATCACAAAAGTACTTTGCAACACCATGGCCAAAATGACAGGAGTTCTTTGCCACCTTGCTGCAAAAGAATGAGTAGGTCTTTTGGCCTGAAATTTGAAGGGAAAGCAGCCAACATCTCACAGATGTGCCTTTCCATATTTCGGTGAAAAAATATTACAGGGCAGCAAAGTTACGGTACTCCAAAGTTTACACTTTTCCCCATAGGATAACATTACGGCGTCCGCCGCATTACAGGAATACTTTGCCGCCCTGCTGCAAAATAATGGTTTGGTCTTTTGGGAAGAAATTTGGAGGGAATACAGTCAACATCTCACATATGTGCCCTTTGGTATTTTGGTGACAAAATAGTGCATGGATGCAAAGTTACAGTACTCCAAGTTTGTCACTTTTTCCCATAGACTAACATTGCAGCATCCGCTGCATGACAGGAATTCTTTGCTACCCTGTTGCAAAATAACAGTTTAGTCTTTTACACTGAAATTTGGAGGGAAGAAAGCCAACATCCCACAGATGTGCCTGTTCATGGTTTGGTGGAATAAATATTACAGGGCAGCAAAGTTATGGCACTCCAAACTTCTCTTTTTTTCCCATAGGATAGCATTACGGCGTTAGCCGCGCCTTTCAGGGCCCGTATCTCGAAAACGGTGTGAGATACGGACTTTTTGTCAGAAAAATGCTTAGCCTTCTAACAGGGGCTAAGTACAAAACTAGCCAGGAAAGTTATAAATCATATAACTTTTTAATTTTTTTTCTACATCATATGGTTCCTGAGATATAAGCAATTTAGTATTCCAACTCCTCATTTTCTGCTCTGAGACCCATTATTATGCATACATTCTTTGTACTCACTGTCTTTCTCTATGCAGCTTTTGGGGAAAACCAGCCTGTGTGCTTGCATTACTGTTACCGTTACCGCTTCCGCTTGTGGTTCTGTACCCGTTTCACTTACCATTCCCATCTACGCCACCATGTGCGTTACCCTTTGCATTTTCATTTGCGCTTGCGTTTGCGTTATTTTTACCATCTGTGTCTACAGTACTGTTTCTCTTTCTGTTTCACTTTGCATCACCATGAGCATTACCATTTGTGTTTGTGTGGACCGTGTTACTATGTGACAAGACATCACGTGGCGGGAGTGCGGGGCCTGAAGGGCCCCATGCTCCCGCCGCCACATTATATTCACTATTTCTCATCATCATTCTCAAAAAGAAGGGAAATTAGAAGCAAAAAACTCAGTTTAATGCATCAGTTAGGGTTGTTCCATAGTGACAAAAGTGAGGAAATTCAGTGTTAGGGTTGAAAACCCCCCTTGGACCCCACAGCCCACCCCCCAACTGGCATTGGAGTGTTCGGTCCTAACTCTCACCCCATTCTCCTATACTTCTTCAGCTTTACACATGTGATGGGGTGAGAGTTAGGGCTGGCAAACAACGTGCACCCAATGCGGTTGGGAGGGGGTGGGCTAATGAATCAGAAAGGGTTTTCAAACAAATTTCCTCACTTTTGTCGCTGTGGAACAACCCTAACTGATGCATTAAACTGAGTTTGTTTCTAATATATATATATATATATATATATATGTGTATATATAATCAGCAAAGCCAAGTGTAAAGGACTAGTCATGAACCAAGAAAGAAACTTGACTGTGCCACTGTGATACAGTATTTGCCCAGCCTGTTTCCAGATCTGATGCAATACAAGTGTGCCCTCATTCTGCACATAAATAACAGTCTACTCCATACCTACATTATTGATACAATCACTTCTATTTTCAGTAAAATATAAATATGATCAGTTAATTATTTATTAATAATTCATAATTAAATGTTAATGATTAATTACACCAAACAGTGTAATCATCTCAGATGACCTAAAGGCAGCTAGGCAGTATGATAAGAGAGTTGGGAAGGCTACTGGGAGGCTGGGAGGCATAGGGAGAAGGATCACCAGCAGAAGAAGAGAGGTAGTTTTGCCTCTGTATAGATCACTGGTGAGACCTCATCTGGAATATTGTGTATAGTTCTGGAGCCCACATCTCTGGAAAAACACAAAGTGAAAGAGGTCCAGAAGAGGGTAACTAAAATGATGTAGGGTCTACACCAAAAGCCCGTATGAGGAGAGACTATGGGAACTTATTATGTGCACCTTGAAAGAGAGAATGATGGATTTGAAAGTCTTATCAACACTAGGCCTGTCCATCCCCTTATTCTTCCTTTCCCAACCTTGGATAGGAGCTCACTACCCTGGGTTGTGACATCCTACCATGCCCCGTACTTTATAGCATTCAATTCCGGGGCTCACACATGCTCCTTTTCTCTATCCACCTTCTCTACATCCCGTTTTACCAACTCCTTTCTGTGCACTGTGCCCTCCTAGTCTTTCTCCCCCTACCTCCCTCCCTTCCCCCCTACCTTCACCTCTACCTGGTGTATATTTTAATTTTTTTTCTTCCGTTACTTCTTCCTGCAACCTTAGATAACCTGCTTTATCTTCCTATAGACACTTCTATGTATGTAAATACTGTGTAATCTGTACAATATCTGTATAATTCTATGTACAAATGAACTTCTTTTTCTTCCTCTCTGTAAAGAGTATTATCTGTATTGCCTTGTAAATACCTGTGTTGACTTGTATATACAATTGTTCATGCTCCACCCAGGTCCATCTTGCAAATGAGCTTCTGCTCAACGATGAACACTTGGTTAAATAAAGATTTGATAGATTGATTGATTGATTGAAAGAGACCTTTAAATATCTAAAGGTGTAAATAAGGTACAGGAGAAAAGTATTTTCAGACAAAATGTGGTCAAGAATAAGGGGATATGCTACGAAGATGAGGGGGGTAAATTCAGGAAGAATGTGAGGAAGTACCTCTTCATAGAAAGGGTGATGGATTCCTGGAACTGTTTACCAGCAAAGGTGATTAGGGTGAAAACAGTTGAAGGCTTCAAGAAAGCATGGGACAGGCATTGGAGAATCAAAGTGGAAAGGAATGAGAGGAAGGAGAAAGAGACGGAGATCAAGTAGGACCTGTGGTGGTAACTGTAGGTAGGAATAGTAATACTGACTACGGTATAAAAATAATCTTCTGTTCAGGAAAGTTCTTGATGTGCTGGGTTGATGTTTAATTGGTAACAAACTGTATTACAGAGAACTAAAAAAACACTTGCAACAAACAGCTGGGCTCACAGGGTGAGGGGGTTCACAGCCCATCCTTGGCATCACTCACCTCACATTGGAAAGATGGGGGACAATACAACATATAAACAATTTACTTCAGAGGTAATATTACTTTAAGGTTTTCAGAGCTTATTTTGCCTCAGTTGATCCTGGAGACAGATGACTACATGGACAGTGAGACTATTAACCACCATATCCCTGGACCCCCTTCCAATAGACCATGGAGCAGCAGCACCCTCCCACATACATTTGTGTCATCTGCGAAGAAGCACAGCCTGCCTTGGATTCCATCAACAGTGTCATTATTGACCATGTTGAAGAGGACCAGATCCAGGACAGATCCCTGTGGAACCCTGCTTGTAACCTCTCTTTCCTCTTATTTAACCCCATTGACCACTCTGCTGCCTCCCTTCTAACCAACTACCCACTTAGTTCACTACAGTTTTAACCTCACCCTGGTCTTCCATCTTTTTGAGCAACCTTTTGTGCAGTACTGAAGCAGAAGCCTTGCTGAAGTCGAAGTACAGCAGATCCACAGTGTGGTCCTTCTCCACTCCCTTGGTCACCTAGTCAAAGAAAAAAAAACAGAATAGTCTGACAAGACCTTTCTGCCTCAAAACCGTGTTGTTTACTATCCTGGAGCCTGTAGCTCTCGAGGTACAGTAGTTTTGAAGTAATCTTTGATTAGTGATTCCATCAGCTTCCCCATGATGGAGGTCAGACTGACAGGCCTGTAGTTACCTTATTGTTCCCTAAACCTCTTAAGAAGTGATACAACATCTGCCATTCTTCAATCCCTTGGAACTTCCCTGGACCTAAGTGAGCTGTTGAACATCAGAGCCAGTGGTTCAGCCAGTTCTGCTGCTAATTCCCTAAGTATCCTCAGAGGCTCCCCATCTGATATTTGGGCTTTGTCTATATTAATGGCTGCCAGACCTTTCAGGACCCTCTCACTAGTAGGTATTGGCTGCGCTATTTCTCAGACTCCCTTGGCGGCTGCTTCGATGTCGCTTTCTGGCATGGACTTGCAGTCCTCCTTAGTTGACACTGAGCAAAAGTAATCATTCAGAACAGCTGCCTTTTGCTCATCTTCCTCTATCACCCTACCCTTCTGAACTAGCCATGTGATATCCCCCTTTTTTACTTTTGTCACTGATAGATCTAAAAAACAGTTTTTCTCTGATCTTGACCCCCTCTCCAATATGCAGCTCCATGCCTGCTTTCACCTCCCTGAAAGCACTCTTTGCCTCCCTCTTTTTCTGTAGATAATACTCTCATTCTGCTTCCCCCTGCTTTTCCTTTTATTTATAGAAGGCATTCTTTTGGGTCCTAACCACTTCCCTGACCCTAGCTGAGAACTATAGTGGTCTCTTAAACCATTTTTTTCTAGGTAGCTGTATTGTTCATAAGCTTGCCTTTGATGCCTCAAGGATGGCTCCAATTTTTGCTCCCATCTCTCCTCTATTATGTCCTCCATCCCTACTGACTTATACTTGACCAGTTGCCTCAAACTATTGAAGTCCACCATTCTAAAATAAAGGACCTCAGTTCTAGAACGTGGGTTGCTGGCACTGAAGGCCAATTCAAACCACACGTAGGCATGGTCTCTGTTCCTCTACATCTCCCCTACTCCCACCGTACCCACCATCTCAGAGTTGGAGAGCACCACATCAAGGATTGCATCTTGCATGGTAAGTTCCATAACAAGCTGCACCAGTAGGCAGTCTTGGAAGGTATCTAGTAATGTTGACCTCCTGTCACTTTTGACCACTGGGACCTCCCAATCAACATCAGGCAGGTTAAGGTCACCCACCACTGATTCTTCCCCTTTTGCTACCCCTCTTTTAACTTCCTCTTCGAGTTTTCTTTCCTTTCCCTACCTTTGCCCTGGAGGCCAATAGATCATCACTAAGCACAGTTTTCTGCCTGAGGCTGCTATGAGTTGCACCCATACTGAATCAGCCTCCCCACTGCTACCCCTAATACTTCCATCTCCTGTCACATCAATGCCATCTATGACAAAAAGGGCAACTCCTCCCCACTACCAGTTCTTCTATCCCTCCTGAACAGTGTATACCTAGTGACCATCATCTCCTTGTCATTTTTATCTGTGGCCCATGTTTTCATTATGGCTACAAGGTCCACTTCTGTGTCTACCATCAGCAGCCATACCTCAATGAATTTGTTGCCTTGGCTCCTGTCGATAAGGCATGCCATCCTCCATTTGACCCCTGCTCTAACTCTGCTACTATCCTTTTGTTGGTTGTGTTTTCTTCCATCATTTTTTATAACCAGCATGCCAAGTAAAGGTATATTACAGGAACAACAAATATTTAATTAAAAGGTTAGAATGCAGATTTTAACTGCATGTGGGCATATACTTGCAAGAACATACAGCAGCTATACTGTGTATGGTGGAACACTTAGAACAGTGTTGTGCTGCATAGTGACAACATAATGTTGTTGTGCTGCACTAGTGACACCACTACTGCATTACAACTGATTAGAACACTGTCTCACACACACATCATGGCTACCATCTTTCATGCTGTCAAATAGTCTTGTCAGTTCCAGTCAGCGCTAACAGAGTGACGTCAGCTGTGGTTCATTCATAAACGGCATTGAAAATGGAAATGTTCATCTCTGTGCATACTGTGGTTGCCCATTTACTATAAAAGATTGTGTATGAGTAACTATACATGTACAAGGCTGAGTTTCATTCTCATGGTTTCCATGGTTTAATGTTTTGCTAAATAGAGTAGTGCTTGTGTATACTTGTAATGCTTTGATATTTGGCTTTGCTGTACTCCCACCCTTGGTATGGAAACTGAGTAGTGAGTACATATGAACATATGTACATATGAATGTGCCAGCAGAAACAGACCACCCAGTCTGTCTACATCTGCTTGAGTGTGCAGCTACCACACCTAGTTTGCAGCTGCACCACCACCCCTTTGTCATTCCACTGCCAACCCCTCCTCCCCCACCCTCACTCTCCCCTGCTCCCTGTCCCATGCCCTTTTAAAGCTGTTCACAGATTTACATGATATCACCCATTCTGGTAGCATATTTCATTTTGCTACCACCCTCTCCATAAAATAATGTCTCCTCATTTCTCTCCTAAATATTTCCACCTCTATTCTTAGCCCATGCCCCCTGGTGTCCCTCCCCCTCCTTAGCTTAAAGGCCCATCTGCCCCATCCTTATTGATTCCCATCAGATACTTAAATTTATTTTATTTATTTATTTATTCACAATTTGGATTTACAACCTTAGAGTCAAAGACTCATTTACAAAGGCACCTCGTCACAGGGAGGGGAGACAACATATTGGTGGAGCAAGACAGTGGAGAACAATATAGGTGAGATACAGAAAAGCATACAAAACTAAGCAATTTCAGTGACACAGTGGAGCACGCAGGTTACAGTGCATGGTGTACAGACTATCAGAAGCTATTTTAAGTAAACTAGTACATACGTAATACTATAAGAGACTAGGAGTACTAGGTGGTGGTTACCTGGGGGGTCCATGTTTGCAGATTAGTTCAGAAAGGAGCTCTCAGTAAGGCCCTATAATGGGCATTTACAGCTCTGAGTGTCAGTGAGGTGTTTGCATAGGGTGATTTTGAAGGGGCAATTTTGGAGTTGTTAGTAATGTGCATGGGGAGGGAGTTATACAAGGAAGCTGCTCTGTAGTGGAAAGACCTTTGGGTGAGCGAGTTCCTAGCTCTCAACACCTGTAAGGTGGCTTTGGTTGTATTTTAGGTGATGACCAAACAGAAGGCCCGTTGTTGGGATTTGGCGACTCCTGGGGGGAGATCCCAAATAAAGTCTTTTTTGTCAGTATACAGGTATGGTATTGCAGGTGTTCTTCACAAGTGAGTAGATTCAAGGTGGAGTAGTGCTGGCATGTGTGAGTTCTGCTGGGGGCACCAGTCAGGAGCCTGCAGGCTTTGTTGATAGAGGTCTGGACTTTGGTGAGGGCAGCGGGGTCAGCAGCTGCATAGGTAGAGAGTCCATAATCAACCAAAGACAGGATGGAGGAAGTGATAGCCAGCATAGGGCAAACTCAGGGAGGTAGTCTTTGTGGCGGTAGAGGAGTCCAATTTGAGCATTCATGGAAGAGGACAGAGAGTTAAGATGGGCATGGAAGGATAAATCCAAGTCGAAGGTGATGCCTAGGTATTTGTATGTTGATACCTGTTCAAGGGGATGTAGGGTGCTGGGGATGATGCGAAGGGGAGCATTTCTGGAGTTACTTTGGAAGAGTGCAAAAATCATAGATTTTGTCTGCTTGAGGTTCAGAACCAGACGATGGTCAAGGAACCACTTTTCAGCTTGGCTGAAGGTGAGTTGCAAGGAGCTCTGGAGTGTGAGTGGGTTGGGGTGTGAGGTGACAAGGACTTCGTCATCAGCATATAGAAGCATTTTGCCAAAGCAGGAGCTGGGGAGGGTGTTTAGAAAGAGACTGAACAATGTGGGGCTCAGGATGGAGCCTTGAGGGACCCCAGAGCATACAGGTAGGGCAGTTGATAGGATACCATTTATTTTGACCAGTTGGGATCTGTCACGGAGGTAGCTGGAGAACCAGACCAGAGGGCCAGATGAGAAACCAAGTTGATGGAGGGAGTCAAGCAATAGTGGGTGACACACAGTGTCAAAGGCCTTGGATAGGTCAATGAACACTGCCCTGGTGATCTCCCCAGCATCAAGTGCTGAGTGTATTTTGTGGGAGAACTCCAATAGGGCTGTAGTGGTTCTGTGACCAGGGTGGAAGCCATGCTGCTCTGGGCATAGTATGTTGTGCTTGGATAGATAATCAACGAGTTGGGTGGATACTATTTTCTCCAGGGCTTTGAGGGGGAAGGATGGAGACAGGTCTGTAGTAGTTTGGCAATGTGCAGTCTCCAGTTTTATGGGTGGGGTCATTTCAGCCAATTTCCATGCACTCGGGAATTGGCTGAGACATAGGGATCAGTTAAGAAGGTCAGAAAGGGGGGCTAACATGATATCAAGTGTTAGGCAGAGAATTCTGGAATCAAGGAGGTCATAACTAGGGTTGTGGGAGGAGAGGGCTTTTAGGAGGAGTGGCTTGGTGCCATGGGGAGAGATGGTCCAGAAGAGAAATGGGGGTCAAGAAATAGCAGGGTGGTTGGACGCATGGATAGGACTGAAGAAGTGGGCAGGAAGGAATGCACTTTGGTCAGAAAATGTTGTGTTGAGGCAGTTAGCAACATGTGGTAGGTCAGTATTAATTCTGTCATCAATAACCATCTGAGAAGGGAGGGAGGGAGAGTGGGATTTCCCATTAAGCTCCTTAATGTTATCCCAGAAAGCTCAGGCAGAGCCCCAGGATGAGGCCAAAGCAGTTTGATAGTATCTGGCCTTGGCTTGCTTTATGGCCCAGGTGCATTGGTTGCAAGCGGCATTATAGGCTTTTCTGTCAGCTGTCCTGCCGGACTCAACAGCAGTATGCCACAGGCTATCCCACTGCTTCAGCTGCTGGATCAGTGAGGGGAAATCCAGGCAGCATTGTGTCTCTTAGAGTGGGTGCTGGTGACAGGAGCAAAGATGTCACAGGCCTTGCAGAAGGCTCTGGTGAGGAACGCTAGAGCAGTATCTATATCCATTGTGAGGGAGATCGGAGACCAGTCGAGCTGGGCTAGGTACTGCTTTAGTTTATTAAGCCCCCCAGGATGAAAGCAGCAATGGGGATGGCTTTGTATGTGGGATTGAGCATGGAGGAGGACCAGAAACAGAGAATTGGTGAGTGGTCACTAAGGGAGTTGCTAGGACATTAATAGACTTGATTTTGTGGGGGCGGTTGGAGATTACTATATCAAGGAGGGAGCTGGACCCACTTGATTGGTTAAATCTGGTGGGATGAGTGACTAATTAAGATAGGTCAAGGGCTGTGAAGTCCTTAATGTGTGCTGTAGTGGAGCCAAGCCACTTGATGTTGAGGCACCTAGGATGAGCTGTTCAGCTTTGCATGGTAGGGTACAGAGATAGTCAGTGAAAGAGTGGATAGCTAGACTTTGTGCCTGTGGGGGTATGTAAGTGGTTGTAAGGTAAAGAGTGCCATGACCCAGGTCAGGGGTGATTTTTAGGGTGATGGCTTGGGCACCGTGGTCGAGCTTGGGGGTAGGTAGTGCATGGCCCAGGAGGGAGTCATGCAGATAGACTGCACATCCACCATCACACTTACCCACATGATCTTTGTAACAGAGTCCTGTTATGAAGAGAAATATCAAGAATTTACAAAATGCCCCCCTTCCCCACTTTTCAATTTTCACTCTATCCTGTCTGCTTCTATATTTGTATCTATCCTAATTTTCTTGTCAGGGTGGCCAACCTGGCAATCTTTAAACCTTTTTTTACTGTCCCTGATTATCTTTAAAACAATCTGGCACCCAAATCTTGATAAGCTGAAAAGCAGTCAGCTGAAATTCTAGCTGTGAGGAATTTCATAAAAACAAGCATTATGCAGCACATATAAAGAAAATATGTTAGAGGAGACTACTGTGTAAAAATATTTACTAGAATTGTTGTCTAAAATAAATTCATGTTTACTTTCTGACAATTACATTTAAAAGTAAATAGAATCCTGAAACCTTGCAAGGAAGACAAATAGGGAGCACGCCCCTCATCTGTTTTTCCTTGCCAAGGCTGCAGATTTTATTTCAGTCCTTAATAAGTGTTTATTTTCTTTCTGTATTAAAACAAAATGAATGTGTACCTGAATGTCTTGCTTCTCCTGCCGAGGTCCTGCTATAGGGATGGCAGCCTACAAAATGGCTGCTTTTATAGTATTCAAGGAATGTGACGTCACAATAGGGGAGGGGCTCAGTTCAAGACACACCCCTTCTGGAAAGTATATAAACCCTCCACTAGGAGACCTGTTTAGGTAGAGAGAGGAAAGTCAGTATTCGACTGACCACAGAGCAAGAAGGTTGTGTGTGTGCTTCCACACAAAGTGCTGTTCAGACAAAAGAAAAGGAAAAGGCAATTCAGGAGTCTGTGGAAAGAAGTATTTCCTGGTTTTGGGTGTGAAGACTAACACCATTTTTTTTTTCCTTTCTGTGAACTTTAAGTTAAGAATATTTTTTTGTTTTACTTTTGGAAATAAATTGACAAATGCATACCTTTGCATTTTGTATTCATCTTAAACCTTTGGTCTGGACATCTGTTATTTCCCACTCTTCTACACTGGTGTCAGAAGGTGGATATAACTGGCATGTCGAGACTGCCTGGGAGGTGTTGCCAGGGGGTACTGAAGTTAAGTACCCTAACAGATGGAGGAAGAGGACCTGACAAAGAAAGATGCATATCATGTCACTAGATCAGTGACTGAAAAAACTGGTATTCAGTTATTGCCTGGCCTGGAACCTGGAGCAAGGCCTAAAATGAGGAGAAGAGAGGAGGAAAATGTGGATACAGAACCCCAGAGGCAGGAGGCAGCCCAGGTGACCCCAGTACCAGATGACCCCGGAGAATTATTAAAGTGACTGTGTATTCACCAGATCGAAATGGATTGTCAGAGAGAAGAGGATCGTTGCCAAAGAGATGAGGATCGTCGCCAGAGGGAAGAGGACAGGCGTGTCCAGGCTGAGGAACGTCAGCGACAGGATGAGAAATGGACAGATATCCTGAAGGCTATTCAGGCACTTGCACAAGGTCAGTCTGATCGAACTATACCCAGAGACATTAAATTAACAAAGCTGTCAGAGAGTGATGATATAGAGGCATACCTCACCACTTTTGAGCGGATTGCCCAACCTTGCACTTGGCCCCAAGATCAATGGGTCATAAGACTGGTCCCATATTTAACTGGTAGAGCTCAAATGGTATATAGCCAGTTAAGTGGGGTGGACTCAAATAATAATGATTGAGTAAAAGAAGAGATATTGTGATGCTATGGTATTAGCGTGGAAACCTATAGACAGCGGTTTCGTACCCAGAAGATGACTATTCATGATACCGTGAGAGAAATCTATGCAAAATTAAAGGACTATGGTGGAAAATGGCTACAACCTTTGGTGAAAACTAAAGAGCAGATGATGGATATGATTGTCATTGAACAGTTTATTCAGGTGTTACCTCATGATGTCCAGCTATGGGTGAAAGAACATCAGCCTGAATCTGCAGAGGATACAGTGAAGCTGGCAGAGGATTATATAGCTGCTCGACCCACTAGACCCAGAGGGCAACAAAATACCCCACCTCAGACATCAGAAATGGTAAGGCCTTTTTATTCTAATACACATCAGAATAATTACAGCAGGTGAGACAGAGGGGTAAGAATACCATATTCTGAACTGATTTGCTATGGGTGTCTTGGTAAAGGCCACATAATGAGAAACTGTCCAAATAAGAAAAGAATTGACATGACTCACCTAGCACTGGCTAATATTGGGTATGTTGCAAATGTGGGGATTGGAGACCAACAGAAATTGGGTTTATTAGATACAGGGAGTAAGCAGACCCTGCTGAGAGCAGATCTGGCCCAGGGCAGTAAAGTTACCTCAAATGATACAACAGTAATGTGCATACACGGGGATATTCATCAGTATCACACTACAGTGGTTGAAATGACTGTCAATAATGAGCACCACTGTATGACTGTTGGCCTGGTACCTCAATTGCCAGTTCCAGTGATTATAGGCCAAGACTTTCCCCACTTTAACTCGCTGGTGCAAGAACAACAAGACCATGTAAAATCAGTAAATGTGGTAACCCATGCCCAACCAAAAAAACAACAGTCAGAGCCAGTGTTTTCTTTTGAAGAGGATTTCTTCGAAGGAGCTGAAGGTTTGGGGAAACCCAGAAAGTCAAAAAATCAGAAGAAAAAAGAGCAGAGAAAGTAGGCGGAACAACAAAAGAACAGTATTGCTGGCATTTTGCCAGAAGTACCCTTGCAAGACATTATTAAGGAACAACAAGCTGATGTTTCCTTAAAACCTTTTTTTTCACAGGCTCAACAAGTAAAACACCCTGGACAATCTCATTTTATTGTGAAAAATAATATCTTGTATAGAGTCGCTGTTGATACTACCATAAATGAACCTGTAGAACAGTTAATGGTACCAAAAATGTATAGAGAAAAGTTAATGCAGTTAACGCACAATATTCCAATGGCAGGCCATGAAGGGAGGGATCAAACCTTGTAAAGATTACTTGCACGGTTTAGCTGGCCAGGTATACATCAGGATGTGGCTGAATATTGTCGTGCCTATAAAGAATGCCAGTTGGTTGCCCAAGGGGGGAAAGAGATCAGGTGCCCCTTCAGCCAATACCTTATGTCACTACCCCATTTGAACGAATCGCAATGGATGTTGTAGGCCCTCTTACCAAAAGTTCTAAGGGTAACCGGTTCATATTAGTGGTATGTGATTATGCCACACGGTACCCTGAAGCTGTTCCTATGCTAACGGTTACTGCACCTCGCATAGCTGAAGAGTTAGCCAAAATATTCAGCAGAATGGGAATACCCAGGAGATTCTACAGACAGAGGTAGTAATTTTACTTCTGTTATGTTGAGGAGTTATAAGCCTCCTAGGGGTATCTGCTGTTATACTTCACCTTACCACCCCAAACAGATGGTCTTGTGGAGAGATTTAACAAACAAAAATGCTACAGAAGTATGTTCAGGAAGAAGGTAGAGATTGGGACAAATATCTCCCTTACCTCCTGTTTGCCTATAGAGAGGTACCACAGGCTACAACTGGGTTTTCACCTTTTTCCTTACTTTATGGTAGAAATCCAAGGGGATCCTTAGATGTGGTAAAAGAACACTGGGAGGATGGTAAAAATGTTGGCTATAGTAACATCATAGACTACATGACTGCATTAAGAGAAAGATTGGTCAAATATGTAAACATGGCCCATTTAAAAGTGACCCTGAAACAAATGGGACAAAAAGAGCATATGATGTGGGGTTAAAGTGTAAAAGTTTTATACCTGGAGAAAAAGTATTGTTATTATTAACCTCAACAGAGAACAAACTGTTGCTGTTCTGGCAGGGTCCCTTTGATGTAATCAGACAAACAGGAAGTGTCAACTTTGAAAATGAAATGCCTGGTCATGGACCAACTAAGAGGATATACCATGCAACTCTTTTGAGGAAATGGATAGAAAAACCCCAGGTCCAAGCACTCTACATTCACCCTGAGCCCCAGCAGACAGAATTGGAGATTGCTCATGAGAGGCTTGACTGGCCCATAAATGATAAAAGTATACAAATAAATCTTGATCTAAGCCCTGAACAAAAGGTGAAGATAGATCAGTTGTTACACTATTTTCAGCACACTTTCACATCCACCCCGAGATGAGCTAAGGGAGTAGAACATGACATTAAGGTCAACCAGCAGAAGCCCATACACCAAAAAGCCTATAGATTACCGGAAAAGATTAGGCAGGAGGTAATTGATGAGATAAAAAAGATGGAACAGTTGGGGGTGATTGTCCCTTCCAGGAGTGCATGGTCTTCCCCAATGGTGGTAGTGAACAAAAAGGAAGGAGGAATAAGAGTATGCTTAGACTTCCGAAAAATAAATTCTATTTCAGATTTTGATGGGTACCCCATGCCCAGAATAGATGATCTGTTAGATAGAATAGGAAATGCCTGCTACATCAGCACATTAGATTTAACCAAGGGGTACTGGCAAATTCCCTTGGCCCCCACTGCCCAAGCAATAACAGCTTTTTCTACACCAATCAGATTGTACCAATTTACCACTATGCCATTTGGACTCCATGGGGCACCTGCCACATTCCAATGGTACATGGACCACGTTCTAACAGCGACTTGGATGATGTAGTCATTTTCAGTCATGATTGGCATTCACATTTGGTACATTTAAGTGCAATTATTCAGACCATTAAGGATGCGGGATTAACAATAAACCCTGCTAAGTGCGCCATAGCAAGGACAGAGACCAGATATTTGGGTTTCATAATTGGGAAGGGATCCTTGAAACCAGAGATTGATAAAGTGGAGGCAGTAGCCAACAGCCCCACCCCCATTACAAAGAAACATGTTTGATCTTTTTGGGGTTTAGCAAATTATTACCGTCGATTTATCCCGGATTTTGCTACTCTGGCAACTCCCTTAACAGAGCTGACCAAAAGCAAATATCCTAATAAAGTTAAATGGAAACAAGCATGTGAGGAGGCCTTCAGGAACATAAAAGCGGTCCTTTGCTTAGCCCCTGTGCTAACTAGCCCAGATTTTACTAGACCATTTGAAATTCAAACAAATGCCTCGGAGACAGGTTTGGGGGCTGTGTTAACCCAAT
Organism: Neoceratodus forsteri; assembly: GCA_016271365.2. Lineage (NCBI taxonomy): Eukaryota > Metazoa > Chordata > Ceratodontiformes > Ceratodontidae > Neoceratodus > Neoceratodus forsteri. Next base: position 36,178,127 of record JADMNL010000028.1, on the reverse strand, counting down.
ATGATAAAAAAGGGGAACATCCAGTGTTGTATATTAGCAGGAAACTTCATGAATGTGAAAGGAAGTACTCTACGATAGAGAAGGAATGTTTGGCACTGAAGTGGGCCATAGAGTCCCTTAAGTATTACTTGTGGGGAAATTATTTTGTAGTGATGACAGATCATAATCCGTTGTGTTGGATAAACCAGATGAAAGATAAAAATGCACGGATTATGAGATGGTATTGGTCTCTACAACCATATAAGTTTACTGTAAAACACAGGTCAGGAACGAAGCATTTAAATGCTGATTTTCTATCTCGATATGGTGCTGCAAGAATACCAAAGTAAAATGAATATTGGTGCTAAGTAAGCACTAGACACCTCAGGGAATTGTTTTGTACAGTAGTTCTGATAAGACAGTCAATGTCGTTTCTGTACAGAACTAGTTATAAGGGTCCCTGAGGTGGAACTTCTGAGAGTGGATGGGTGGAAGTTCCAACCCTTCCAAGGGTGAAGGGTCTCAGCCAACAAATAAAAACTTATTATGTTGCCTTCTTGTGGTGGGAGGTGTGTAACAGGGTCCTGTTATGAAGAGAAATTTCAAGAATGTACCAAGATGCCCCCCCCACTTTTCAATTTTCACTCTATCGTGTCTGCTTCTATATTCGTATCTATCCTAATGTTCTTGTCAGGGTGGCCAACCTAGCTATCTTTAAACCTTTCTTTACTGTCCCTGATTATCTTTAAAACAATCTGGCATCCAAATCGTGATAAGCTGAAAAGCAGTCAGCTGAAATTCTAGCTGTGAGGAATTTCATAAAAACAAGCATTATGCAGCACATATAAAGAAAATATGTTAGAGGAGACTACTGTGTAAAAATATTTACTAGAATTGTTTAAAATAAATGCATGTTTACTTTCTGACAATTACATTTAAAAGTAAATAGAATCCTGAAACCTTGCAAGGAAGACAGATAGGGAGTGCGCCCCTCATCTGTTTTTCCTTGCCAAGGCTGAAGATTTTATTTCAATCCTTAACAAGTGTTTATTTTCTTTCTGTATTAAAACAAAATGAATGTGTACCTGAATGTCTTGCTTCTCCTGCTCAGGTCCTGCTATAGGGATGGCAGCCTACAAAATAGCTGCTTTTATAGTATTCAAAGAATGTGATGTCACAATAGGGGAGGGGCTCAGTTCAAGACACACCCCTTCTGGAAAGTATATAAACCCTCCACTAGGAGAACTGTTTAGATAGAGAGAGGAGAGTCAGTATTTGACTGACCACAGAGCAAGAAGATTGTGTGTGTGCTTCCACACAAAGTGCTGTTCAGACAAAGGGAAAGGAAAAGGCAAGTCAGGAGTCTGTGGAAAGAAGTATTTCCTGGTTTTGGGTGTGAAGACTAACACCAATTTTTTTTTTCCTTTCTGTGAACTTTAAGTTAAGAATATTTTTTTTGTTTTACTTTTGGAAATAAATTGACAAACGCATACCTTTGCATTTTTTATGCATCTTAAACCTTTGGTCTGGACATCTGCTATTTCCCACGCTTCTACAATCTTCTTTAAAAAGGGTGAAGCTGGGGAGGGAGATAGCAGAGTCGGGAGTTGATTGGGACAGCCAGGTCTCCGCTATGGCAAGAATGTCGGGCATGTGTTGGGAGACCCAACATTGGAGTGCAGCAGTCTTCCTTGGGAGACTGCAGATATTCATAGAGGCAATGCAGAGACCATGCCCAGTAGGGGGTGATGGAAGGTAGAGGGTCCAGGGCCAGGGTTCGGGTGGACATTCCCAGAGAGCATGAGGAGTAAGGTGATGAGACAGAGAAGAGGACTACAGTGGTTGTGGTAGAGGTGCTTGGGCAGATGCAAGGATCTGGGGGGCAGTGCAGGGGATGGGTAGGGAGTACAGGGCAGGTATGGCTAGGACAGAGAGGTACCACCTTCCACTGTGTACAGGAGGCAGGGAGGTCTATGTCAGTGGTGGGTGTGGTGGGGCGATAGGGTGGTCCAGCATGCGAGGTGCATTAGTGGTGAGCAGAAAACAGATGGGAAGGCAATGAGCAGTGGGGGGATTTGCCTGAGGAGGCTGAGATTCTGGCAGATGTGTGCCTACAATAGAGCTGGAGGGAGTCATTGCAGGGATAGTGGAGGGGACAGCACCGTGAGGAGTAAAGTGAGTATACAGAACACTACAAGGGACATACTGGTGTATGGGATGAAGGAAGTGAGATAAGTGTTGGCAGGCAGGATCCCTATAGTGGTCAAGGAATATAATCTGCAGGTGGAGAAGTGGGCTGATTGTTTAAAACTGCATCGACTCCCTATTGGCTAACTCACTCTATAAAGTTGAGTGTCGACCAAGGGTGGTGGTGGGGGTGGTGGGAAGCCGATGCATAGTGTCGGTGGGGCAGCATACTGGTTTGAACTGAGCCACCATTCTGGAACTGCAAGCTGTGTCCGCGGTTTCATACCTGCAGCAGTTCGGCTTCTCGGCGAGGAGGGTGTCTGCACCAGGCCCTAGTGACCGTTGGTCCATCTAGCTGGGAATCAGGATTCAACTAGATGGTTGTGGAGAGGAAGCGGGTAACACTTATTTATACAGTACAGAAAAATGGGGTGGAGATTTGAAACACAACCCTGCTATCGGGACATGGCTGTAAGCATTGTTATGCTATTAAACAGATGGCTAGGATGGGTGCTCCTGAGTTAATTTGTCTGTCAGTAGTAGCTAAGTTTAAGTTCTTTTTTGGGGGGGTCACAGTACATGCAGAAATCACAGTTCTACCATTCCTTTAAGGCTGATTCTGAGTTAATTTGCCTGTCAGTAGTAGCTAAGGTTAAGTTCTCTTTTTATTGGTCAAAGTACATGCAGTTATCACAGTTCTACAGTTTCTTTAAGGCTGATTTTGAGCTAATTTGGTCACAGTACATGCAGTAATCACTGCTCTACAGTCCCTTTAAGGCTTAATATTAAGTTAGGCTTATATGCAATCTCTATCATGTCCCCCCATCCCTTCTATCCTTTGAGATGTACATATTTAGGTCTCCTGGCCAGCTCTCATAGTCTCTCTCCTCCATTCCATGTATAATCTTCATTGCCCTCTTCTGCAACCCCACAAGTAGCCTGTTATCATGATTCACATATGGCCTCCACAACTGCACACTCTACTCCAAGTGTGGCCTTACCAGCAACTTGTAGAGGGGCATGATCACATCTCTTCATCTGGACAAACAAACCCTCACTATGTACCCCAGCATTTTGTTTGCTTTTGCAGCCAATCTCTTGTACTGGGCAGTATTGTTCATGGTCCCTGTTGCCATTACCCCTAGGTCCTTCTCCTCCTCAGTGATCCCCAACTTAATCCCCACAAGCCAGTCATCGCTCCTTGGGTTCCTCACTCTGAAGTGCATAACCTTACACTTCTTTGCATTGAACTCTAGCTGCCACCACTCTGATCACTCCTGTAGCTTGCTTAGGTTCCCCTGCAGCTGCTTCCATCCCTCCTTTCCATCCACCACTGCTCCCATTTTGGTGTCATCTGCAAACAGACTTACCTTGCTCACCACCCCGTGCACAATGTCTGATATGAAGATCCCAAATGTTACTGATCCCAGCACAGATCCCTATGGCACCCCAATCATCACCACCTTTGGAGTTGAGAGCTCCCCTCCCACCATCACCCGTTGCAGCCTTCCACTCAGCCAGCTTGTAATTCAGTTCATCATTTTTGACCCTACTCCTACAGCAGTTAGCCTCCCCCCAAGCTGCCCATGAGACACTGAATTGAAGGCTTTGCTGATGTCCAAATAAAGAACATCCACCACATTACTCTTAGCCAGCTCACCTGTCACCCAGCATAGGGAATAAAAAGCCTGGCACCAAGGGTGAGCAGAGCATCAGAGGAGGAGGAGGAGGCAGAAGAAGATGGTGGATATTTTGTAATGCGCTAAGCAGGAAACTGCCATGGGAGGCTGGCCATTATTTGGGATGTGGAGGAGCAATTGCCCCACATTGAACCTCTAGCGTTAGCCCTCCCATTTAATGTTTTAGTGAATAGAGTAGTGCTTGTGTATACTTGCAATGTTTTGATCTTTGGCTTTACTCTATTCCCACCCTTGGTAGGGAAGCCAAGTAGTGAGTAGGGAATAAAACGTTCAAAAAGATTACCTCATCCAATTCATGGTGAGTATGACCAGTATTATGCAGAAGAGGAAAAAAACCCAGGTGGAGGAAACCTCTGAGGACCCATGGCAACTGACCCACCCATCCTCAGGGCAAACTAAGAGGAGATGATCCTAGGTTCTTACAACCATATTCTAATTTCTGAGTAAGGTAAAATGTTTGTAGAGATGACGTTTCTTCTTCAGGGCCTGTTGAATGATGCATTCAGGAAGGTTGATTCTGAGGTTGAGGAGGCAGGTCCAGTCTGAAGGAATGTCCGGATCCTGAATATGGATTAAGTCCAGGTGGAAAAGGGGTGAACATGGTCCAGGATTCATATGTGATATTGGTTGGTATTTGATGTGGGTACAGAATCAATGTGAGCATGAAGAGCATGAGTTGATTAAATGAGCTGCCAGATTCCAACTGTGGGAAGTATGATGGGTTATGAAATCCTTAAAGTAATCTGGCAGATATCGTAGAGGGTGCAAGCAAGATAAAGTGCTTAGTTCCTTTGTAGAGTGGCAAGTGGTTCAGATATTTGCAATGTTCTCAGACAAGCTTGATCTTGAAACTTGGCAGGGATGTTGGACATTGATAGTTCTAAATGCCCCCCCAAAAAAGAGACATGGCAAACATGCAGGAGCACCAAGCAGCCAGGACTGTGAGGAGGAAGGCAGTAGTACAAGGATGGCGGGAAAAGTCCAAAGTAGAAGTCCACAGGCTGGAGGAAGGAGCTAGATAAGAAGACAGCTCAGGCTGAGCAGTACTGACATTGGCAGGTGCAGGCAAGGTACAGTACCGGGGTAAGCACCACAACATGGCAGAATATAGTGCAGGAAAGCTGCATCAGGCCATGGGTGGTGGATCCAGGTTCAACAAAGAAGCAAATCCAGGAACAAGGTGCTGGGAAGTTCAAGTATGATGTTCTCACCTCCAAAGGAGACTGGCAAACATAAATTGCTGATAGCAAAAAGGCACTGTAGTGGTGGGGTAAGAGGTTCCCACATCTGAAGGAGATGGCAAACTTACATTGCTGACAGGATAAGGGCATCGGTGCTGCATAGGAGGCTCCCACCTCTGAAGGAGATGGCAAACTGTAAACATTGGTAGCAAGGTGCTGCAGTGATAGGGAATAGGTTCCCACCTCCCAAAGAAGATGGCAGACTGGAAATGCTGATAGGGAAATACACATGAATCACTGATGGAAGATCTCTGGATGGGACAAGAGCAGCATAAGAGGATGATTGTAGAAAGCTTCGGTTATACATCCATGAAGATGAGCAAATGGCACACATCCAGTGGGAAACAAGGGGGAATAAGTGCAGACAGGTCAGAATGGAAGGCAATAGGGAAACAGAATCATCCAGAGTAGCAATGAGGGAGAAGATGGCAGCATGACTCTGAAGATCTGGAGATTGGAGTTAGTTGAGCCAGAAGGCAAGCCACAACAATGATGCCCAGGAGCACAGGAGGAGGTGGAATACAAGCAGCAAGGAAGTCCAGGAGTCTGATGGAGTCTGATGTGCAAGATGTAGTTGGGTGAGGTAGGATATTGAAGGCAAAAGGGGTATAGTGGTCTTGTTTCTGAAGGGAATGTGGTAACCGGATATTAAACATAGAATGCAGTTGGTTGAAACAGTAGATTGAAGGCAAATGGGGTATAGTGGTTCTGTTCCCGAAGGGAATGCAGCAACTGGGTATCAGGTATAGAATGCAGTTGGTTGAAAAAGTAAATTGAAGACACAGGCTACCATCTCCGGTAGTCAGGGTGAGATAACCTTCACTCAATGTCACGCAGGCAGAGTTTAGAGATGGAGACTGTGGGAAGTTGACTGGGATTATAACAGGTCAAGAATGACAGCAGGGGAAACAAGCTATCATCCTCAGTAGACAGGGTAAGCCTACTTTCACTGCTATGCCTTAGTAGGCAGAGTTAGGGAAGAGACTGATAGACTGCTGGAATGGGCTGAGTGAGGAAAGGGGAGCTGACAGCTGAGGAGTAGGAGGTAGGTAAAAAAAGAAGGATGAAGGGGTGGTAGTAAGGAAAAAGTTAGAGGATGGGTGGAGTATGATTACTGTAAATGCCATTAAGGTGGATATAGGGGAATGCAGTGAGGAGCATGCAGCACAGTAATGTAATGCATGGAACATTCAAAGGCTAGGTAGGCTGCGAGGTCAATGATTAAAGCAGGGATGACTGAAAGCCATGTAGGAAGAAAGCAGGGTAATACCATACAGCTAGTGTAAGGAATGCTCCAGCTAATTGAAGCCATGATGCCCTGGTGTGGCACTGCAGCTCCCCGCCATGGGAATAACAGGGAAGCCAGCTGAGCAACATGGACCAAACAGCACTGGAATTGTGAAGGGGCAGGAACCATAAAAGAGGCTCTGGTACAGGCAAGGTCCTAGTAAAGGACAAGCCGTAGGTATAATGGGGAACATGGGCAGACAAAACACGTTACTGTAGTAACAAACAAGGGGAATGCCAAACAAAATAAACATAGGAGGAGGTGCAGCAATTGCAGTGGTACTTCAGGAACTACTACAAGGGATGCAGGAGAGGCAGCCAGCATGAGTGTTGTGGTGATTCTGTGAGCTGGAAAGTTATGAAGTACAAGGGGAGAACAAGGCAACTTAGGAATGACAGGCTGGGCATGGTATATAAATACTGGGACTAAGAAATGGTAAGGTATAAGTAGCATGGGGATGGACATAAACTGGTAGAGAAGGCTGATTCAATAGGTGGCAGAGTGGGGAAATACAAGGAATTGCAGGCTCCAGGAGAGAGTCAGGAGTGGAGCAGGACTAATGCTGAAGAAGGGGCATGGAAATGGAGACGGAGCACCTGTGCAAGGGAGAAAGCCCAAAAGAAAACAGAAGCGAGGGACAAGGACCAGAAAGAGGGATGGGGAAGGGGGGACAAGGAAGAGGACAGGGGTGGAGGGGGGATTAAGAAACAGGAAGGGGGATCAAACCAGAAAAGGGCAAAGCACACAAAAGTTGTTTATTTTTGTTTGTTTTGATTTTGAATAGGAGCATGGATGATTGTGCCAAGGACCATAAGGAGGAGGAGGTGGAAGTGGGCAGGGGGTGGCAGGAAACAGGCTGGGAAAAGCAAGACAGAGAAGAGAGGGAAAGGCTGACATGGGGAAGTGGGACCACCCAGCAAAATACCTGCAGGGTACCAGCAAAAAGGCAGGAGCTCAATGGTAGTAGGTTGCAAACATGAGACAAGCTAAAATGCCAGCAAAGTGTACCTGTGATACAGAAAAAACTGCAGGGGAAACATTGCTTTGAAAAGAGGACAAGGCAATCCCTCCTAAGCACTACACTACTAAATGAAACTAGCAGAACAGCAGAAGTAGTGGTAAATGTGAAGCCAGGCCAAAAACAAGTGGGAGCCAGGAGAACATAGGGTGTAGAATGGCTGAAAACATGAGAGGGTAGGGAACATGCACCAGAACAAAAAGGGGAGGCAAGCATGAGCTGGGAAAGTACAGATCAAAGTGTGGACAGACTCCAGCAATGGCCACAGCCACAGAGCAGTATACGAGAAGAGGAAAACATTGTGAACCCACCCGGGCTTGGGCCATCGGACAGAAATGGGGAAGTGACTAGAGGATGGAGCCTAAACCAGGCAGGGAAGTGGGAGAACAGAACCAGGTATGACATGGGAGGGGATAGGGATGGCCAGACAGGAAGGGGCAAGAAGAGAGAAAGGTGACTGCCAGGCAGGGCACAGGACAGGAAGGAGAGCGAGCAGGTGGGATAGGGAGGGAGGGTGCACTACGCCCACAGAGGAGCAGCAGGGAGGGAGGCTAAGGGAAAAGGCTGAGAGCAGTCATGGAAAATGAAGGTAGTGGGGCAGAAAACCTGGCACTTTGGGGAGGACGTAGCACCCAGGAGGAGCAGGGGGAAATGGAGCGGTGGCTCCCAAAAAAGAGTAAGGGGTAGGGCTGAAAGAAAAATCAAGCAGCGAGAAAGTGCGGAACAGAAGGGACAAGCAAGCAGGTGGCAAAACAGAACAGCAAAGCAAAAGGAACTGGCATTGATACTGACAAGCCAGCTAGCACACACAAAGGTGGGGGAACTACACAAGGAAGCACAAGGGGAAGAGGGAGGGAGGCAGGAAAAAGAGGAGGCTCAGCTACACAAGCCATGCAGGAGCCAGGGAATTGCGAAGGGGGGAGTGTTTCACAACACACTAAGCAGGTTAGTGCCTTTGGAGACTGACCTTTTATTTGGGATGTGGGAGAAGCTATTCCCCCACATGAGGTTTTAGCCCTCCCATAACAAAAGACCTCTTGAGCAGTGTTCTCGAGGCCTACTCTTACCGCAGAAACCCCTCAATTAAAATAGAGTCTTGTTGCATATGGCTGTTCATACACAGTCCTCTTTGTAGCCCATGGGACCCTTTGTTTAAATGGGACCCGACCACCATGTAAATGGCAGCATAGTAGTGTACATATCAGGGACACTACATGATAATCCAGTAATCGTTACACTTAGAATTTCACACTATCGAGGTACTAGGGATTATTTTACAGATGAGCATGATAAATGTTTTATTTGACAACTCCCAAGTTTCGATGGCTTTGGCAGATTGTTTAGTTTATGTGCAGATCCATCATTTTCTGATGCTGTTCTATTAATTTAACAGACAATAATAATAATAATTCAATGCAGAGTGCCATTTCCATTTTTGACCTCTAGGAGGAAGCAGTAGAGCGCGGTGGTTTAGGGCTCTGAGCTGCAAACCTGGAGAACTGGGTTTGAATACCACAGCTCTAGCTTACATACTCTGTGGCTCTGAGCAAGTCATTTAACTTTCTTGTGCTCCCAGGTCTCACCTGGAAACAAGCTTCAGCTTAGTTTGCCTTTCCTGGTTAAACAATTTCCCCATTCCCTTTCCCTTATCCAGTCATTTTCACCATTCTGTCTATCCAGAAATAGCTCAATAGACCCATGTTTAGGAGTTTTGTCCTCCTTACTATTTATTTATTTATTTGAAAGTTTTACCAGGAAGGCACACTAAGCAGGGTACTGTTTGATTCCAGGTGCATCCTGGAGGAAGGGGACAGTGTGGACAAAAACAGATATAGCAGTATTTAATCAAGATGATAATGCAAGGAACAGGACAAGTTAAGTCCAAATTGACTGTCTCAACATGACAAGATTCTGAAGAGACATTCCATACAGAGTGGTGGTTGAGACAAACTGAGTGCTGAATCACATGCAGGTCCTCATCACATGTCTGTTGACTTTATACCATTAAGAAGTTGATTTCTTGCAACAGGAGAGGCCACTACAGCCCTTACAGAAATAATTATATGAAATGTTTTCATGCTGCACACATAAAACTACCCAAATGATATGCATGATGCAAGCATGATTTAAATATGGAAACCATGATTTTTATGTTGAATTGGCAAAGACTGCATGCATGTGGTATGAGTGAAAAAGCAGGTGGTCACTGATAACTGCACAATTAAAAGTTAAGTGACTTGTTCAGGATCACACCATACACAAGTGGGGGTTAATGAGATTCAAACCCATGTCTTCATGCCTCCAAGTCTCCTGGTTTGCAGTTCAGTGCCTTTAACCACTAAGTCATACTGTCTTCATAAATATGACTCACTTCTACTTCAGTACATACTGCATCTGAATACATCTGCATGCATGCATGCGGCATGCTTGTAGCCACTGCTATGCTTTTCGGTTTTCTTCTCTCCCTCATCTCATTTTCACAATTGAACTGTAGAACACATACCAATGGAAACACATGTGGTTTTTCCCACCCCAATACACAAACTTACCCACAAAACCACTTAATTACTTCTGTCTGGCCTGTAATCCTACTATTTTCTCTCCATAGTTTTGAATGCTTCCACACAAACAGACTTTAAGATGCAAACATAAAAGCAGCAATAACTTGACACACATACCCACATGGCCATCCCTTCCCCCCATGCACACACACTGTAGCAGGTATGGCCATGCTGCTACAGACAACCCACCAAGTATAGACATAAGTAAAAAGTCTCTTACTTGAGTTCTAGGGAGCCAGAGGCAGGAGTCTTTAAGAGATGATGTCCATGGGTCAGAGTGCTGGAGCGTACCCCCATGAAATGAATGGAGTTATTTTCTATTACTATTTTATATGTTATGAATGGTGAGTTGGAGAATAATGAAGGCCACTGTTGTACTAACAAGGCCCTTGTTGGCTGAGTGGTGGCCTTCATTAATCTACAACTCTCCATCAATAATGTATAAAATAGTAATAAAAAACACCCCCATTAATTTCAGTGGTGCACACCCCTGCAGACTCCTTTGCCCTTTGTCATAATGTGCCTGAGAGTGGGAATATGGAGGTCAGCTTCACTGGGGGGGGGCATAAGCCTGACTATAGTGGGGCTCCAATATTCTGTGCAAACCACACCACTCAAATGTCCGTGAATGCAAGGGACAGCTCTAGAATATTTGTAACATCTCTAAAAGGTGCAACTTATTTGTTTAGACTGAAAAGTGATATGAAAATGAGTAACAATTAAAATGTATAAGATTCATCTGTATATATCCTAGAGCAGTGTTTTAGATTTGAGCTTAAACCCATGCAGTTACTAACCAATTTTTTTCCTGACTGAAGTTCTGCCCCCACCCCACCCCAATGCTCATGTGCTCTTTCTTGGCTGGATCTCATTCACATCACATGTTATTGTGCCACTGCTAATAGGTGGAGAGTGGACAATACAATACAGACACAGTCGAGTCTAGAGAGTACCTGCAGTGTGAGCACACATAGGCCAGGTGGGCACTTATTGTTCAAAAGATTGAATCCAAATTTAAAACCCTTATTGCCACACCATAAGAACAACCTAGGCACAAATATGGGGTGGGCAATTGCCCCCTCTGCCCTACCTAAATGGCACCCTTGCTTAATGGTAGAAATTCATTCTTAGGTGCTAATCCAATGATCTATGATATGGGGGAGGTTAGGGTGCTCCGCATCATGGGATTCAATCAGTAGTTGAAAAACTGGTGAAGAGCTAATGTTTTTGGCTTCATTGGGGACTGGAGGTCCACATGGAGGGATGCAGGCCTATACTGGTGTGATGGTCTTCGGCTGTCCAGAAGGGGAACCAGGATCCTAGGTGATAGGTTCAAATGCTTCATTGGCAAGCATTTAAACTAGCCAAGGGGGGAGGCACTGAAAAAGAGCAGGGAAATCCAAGACCCCCAAAAAATTAGGGTAGTTAGTGAGGTAAACACCAAGATAGAGAAGTTGATAAGGAGAAGGACGGGGTAAATGGAGAAAAAGACAAAAGCAGTAAGGACAGGGATGGGGCAAAAAGGGGTAAGGCCATCAAAAAATGGAGGAAAATGAGTTCTAATGCCCGTAGTCTAGATAACAAGCTGCCTGAACTGGTGGCCTTGATGGAAGAGGGATGCCTAGATATCATGGCAGTCACAGAAACATGGTACACAGAGAACCATGACTGGGATGTCAACATACCAGGGTACACAATCTACAGGAGGTACAGGGAGGGTTGAAGAGGAGGAGTAACTCTCTATTTAAGAGAAGGGATCACAGCAATGCAACTAAAGGGTAAACAGGGAGGAAAGGAGGCAATGTGGGTCACCCTGGAGACCAGAAATGGCACCACAATCTGCACATGGGTTGTATACAGACCCCCATCTCAGGCAGAGGAAATGGACAAGGAAATGATTGAAGGCATCCTTAGGATGGCAAAGAAAGGTGATATACTGCTGATGGGGGACCTGAATATGCCAGATGTTAACTGGAGCACCTTTGTTGCAGCCACATCCAAGAGCAGGACCATTCTTGATGCCCTACAGGGGGCATTCCTCAGACAGCTAGTGTTGGAACCCACTCAGGAGGGAGTAATCTTAGACCTGGTATTCTCAAATGGGGACACAGAGAGGATCTCAGATCTAGAAGTGGGTATCCATCTGAGAACAAGTGACCACCAAACAGTATGATTCACGATAAATTCAGCTGCAGAGTCAAGCCACACAAAAGTGAAGGTGCTGGACTTCAGGAGAGCTGATTTTTCCAAAATGGAAGAGTGCCTCAGAAAAGCACTAGCAAACTGGCAAGAAGGAGGGGTGGAGCAACAATGGGGAAACATCAAAACTGCAATCACAGAGGCAACAAGCCTTTGTGTAAAGCAAATAAACAAATCAAAACAAAGGAAAAAAACACAATGGTTCTCAAAAGAGGTCACAGGGAAACTTGGGAAGAAAAAGACAGCATTCAGGAAGTATAAAGAAACACAGGAGCAGGATAGAGAACTGTACCAGTTAAAGCAGAAGGAAGTGGAGAAGACAGTCAGAATTGCAAAGGCCCAAACCAAGGAAAGGATAACCAACTCAGTTAAGAAGGGGGATAAAACCTTTTATAGGTACTTTAGGGAATGAAGAAAGACAAAAGGAGGGATACTGAGGCTGAATAAAGAGGAGGATGGGTGGGCAGAGAGGGACAGTGAAAAAACAGGGATACTGAATGAATACTTCTGCTCAGTATTCACAAAGGAAGAGGATGGGGAAGTACCTAATCCAGTCAATAGAATCATTCTGTATAGGGGGGTCGATATCAGTCTTTTCACAGAAGAAAGGGTTCTGAAAGAACTCCTGAAACTGAATGTGGACAAATCAATGGGGCCTGATGTGATTCAACCCAGAATTATAAATGAACTAAGGGGAGAACTAGTAACACCACTGACTACCCTTGTTAACAAATCATGGGAGGATGGTGTGGTACCTGAGGATTGGAGGAGGGCAGATGTGATTCCCCTTCACAAAAGTGAGAGCGAGACAGAGGCAATCAACTATAGACCTGTCAGTTTGACCTCAGTGGTAGGGAAAATGATGGAATCATTTCTGAAGAAAATAATTCTTGAGTACCCAAAGGCAGCATGGATTCACAGTGGGGAGATCATGTCAGATGAATCTAATCGATTTCTTTGACTGGGTGACCAAAGTAGTAAACCAGGGAGGGGTTGTGGACATGGCCTACCTAGACTTTAGTAAGGCATTTGACACAGTTCCGCACAAAAGATTAATAAACAGATTAGCCAGCCTGGAAGTGGGTCCCAGGGTGGTAGCATGGATAAAACATTGGTTGGACAACAGAACACAGAGGGTAATAGTAAACAGAGTCCACAGTGAAGAAAGAGGGGTTACTAGTGGGGTACCGAATGGTTCAGTACTGGGATTGGTCCTTTTTAATGTCTTTATAAGTCACATTGCAGAGGGACTAGAAGGAAAAGTATGTCTCTTTGCAGATGATACAAAGATCTGTAACAGGGTTGGTACACAAGGTGGGGTGGAAAGGATAAGAAGGGACTTGGCAAGCTTGGAGGAATGGTCAAATGTATGGCAGCTTAGATTCAACGCAAAGAAGTGCAAAGTAATGCACCTGGGAAACAAAAACCCAGGGGAAGAGTACACAATGGGGGGTGAGATACTAACAACAAAAATGGAAAGAGACCTGGGTGTAGTTATATCAGAAGACCTAAATGTGGGCAAGCAATGTGAGAAGGCAGTAAGGAGGGCTGGGGGGATACTGGGATGCATAGATAGAGGCATCACCAGTAGAAAACAGGAAGTTGTTATGCCTCTGTACAGACAGTTGGTGAGACCCCATCTGGAGTACTGCATGCAGTTCTGGAGACCCCATCTCTGCAAAGACATAGACAGGGAGGAGGCTGTCCAGAAGAGGGCAACCAAAATGGTGCGGGGTCTGTACCAGAAGACATATGAAGAGAGACTAAAGGAGCTTAAAATGTATACCCTTGAGGAAAGGAGAGAGAGGGGAGACATAATAGAAACTTTCAAGTACCTCATGGGAATCAACAAAGTCCAAGAGGGTAGCATCTTTCAGAAAAAGAGATGCACAAGAACAAGGGGGCACAATTTGAAGATAGAGAAGGGATGGCTCAGTAGTATTGTGAGGAAGTATTTATTCATGGAGAGGGCTGTGGATGTATGGAACAGCCTTCCTTAGGAGGTCGTGGAGTCAAAAACAGCGGCAGAATTCAAGAATGCATGGGATGAAGATAAGGCAATTCTAGTAGGGGGTAGGAGGAAGTAGGCTGTTGGTTAACTAGGATCTGCAGCTTATCCATTATGTAGGGACATGGGCAGACTAGGTGTGCCAAGTGGTCCTTATCTGCCATTAAATTCTATGTTTCTGTCTTTCTGTTTCCACTGTGTTCTGAGGTACTGTATATCCATGTTTCATGATGTGTCCTGATCATCGTGTGGATTATTGTCCCTCATTGTCCCTCATTTTGAGTGTCCATGTCCCTCATTTCAGTGACAAAATGTGAGGTATGATGCATGATTCCAACACCCTACTCAGCACATAGAGTTTTGAACATGGCCATAGTGTATGTGCTCAGTACAGAAGTAAGTGAGATGAAACAGTCATGGAGAAACACATTTGTAGCACTAAATATAACACGCAAACCTGATGTATCTTTTAGAAGATGTTCACAGCCGCTTACCTGCTGTACACATGTCAATCTTGCAGCATGTGAATCTGATTAGCTTTTTAGACCTGGTTCACTTAAGTTCACTTTGTGTATGCGAACTGCATGCAAACATTGCACAATTAAGCATGTGGCACGTATTCTGCATGTACACAGCACACCTATATTTCTGTAAGGGAGAGTACTATTTTGCATATCCAGAGCAACATTTGATACAACTGTGTGTCATTTATGGGCCTGATCTGTCTAAGACCCCCACCTTTGCAGGTACCCAGATTTAAAAGAAGGAAGAAAAAAAAAACAGGTCAATCAAAAACAGCATTGACAGTAGCAGTCCCACATGCTATTTTGTCAAGTTGAGAGATTTTGATATGCTTGTTAAATATCCATAGAGCATGGGTGGCATCTCAATGAAACTCCTCCACTCCCTTCCCCTCCCCAGCTACCAACTCAAGGCTTTCAGATGAATAAAGAGCCACACATTGTTCCAGTAGATGGACCTGGGCCCCATCAACCCCTCTGGCTGTAACATCACTAATTACTGGCCTACTGATTCCCCCAAGACTATGCAAGTGAGATCAAATAAGGGTGCACTGACCACTGAAAGCTGTTGCCAAACTGACTGTCACTACATGCCAGATTCTGAAGAGACATTCCATACAGAGTGGTGGTTGAGACAAACTGAGTGCTGAACCACCTGCAGGTCCTCATCACATGTCTGGTGACATCCCACTTCACTGATTTCCTGAGACAGGGGACCCAAACTATCTCTGTTACATACAAATGCATCACATGATGCAGGAGCACTTTCAGACCCTCTTGCATTAAGGAACAGAAAACAGCTGTCAGCAGCCCAGTAGTACATCTTGATTTTGCTGAAGGTCAGGCAGGATTGGATATGAACCAGAGCCACAGCAAGCTCTGATACACATGGGCACCAGAGTGTCCACTATTGGATTCTTTCAGAAGTTTTGGCAGCATTACTGCAACTGCAATATGTAGCATTTTCATGAACATTTGATGCATGTTGAGTCCCCACCACATCAAATGTTCATTAGTACTTAATGTATTCATCTGTGACTGATTTTCGCAGGAGGGGAAGGTATCTGTAAAGATAATTTACTAATTATTGCATATGTGTTGGACTAGCAATGTGCCAAAATAAGTCAAATGTAGATTTTCATCAGCTGTGATGCTGTCTTTCTCTTAATATTCTCTCCAAATGAATGAATGAATGAAAACCACAGCAAAATGTCAGCTAGCACATACAGTAGGTTTGATCCCAGCCCCACCAACCCAACCAGCAATGTGCATAAGACAAACTTTAATCCTGCTATTTATTCCTGTGTTTTATGTTAAAACTTGAATTGCAAGTATCCGAAGCACACAATGCATTGAGGAAATATGATGAACCCCAACATATGTGTGCTCTTTTGTATTTGAGCATGCATCTTATTTAGAAAGGAGTCATTGAAACAACTGAAAGACTGCATGGTAAAACATGTTCTAAAGATTGAGAAAGGTAGAAAGCAGACAGCAGCTTTTTTTACGTACTGTCTTTCTTTATCTTTTGATACTTTGATGTGTATTTTAATGTCATCTGCTGAATAAAATCTGTTGTGAAAATATCTGGTGTTAATGTTTCTTCACAGCACTTTGTGCTGCAAATACTTGAAATTAAAATGTTAATTTAAAATGAAATGCATACATGGTATGAATATATTTGAGTATCTATTTTTTCGCCTGGGGGAGATTAGGTGATGAGTGAATAAATGAGTGAGAGAGCATGACAACTGCCTGTCTTTAGCATACTTTTTTTACCCTACGGCCTTTCAATTATTTCCATGACTCCTTGCTAAATAACATGCCCGATAAACGTACATACTGAATAGCAATGCAACTACAGATTATAGAGCTGGGTCTAAATATATTTACCACTACAAAGAAAAACTCTATTTAGACCCTCCACCCCATGGTACTGTAGGAACTAAATGGCTTTTGTCCATTATAATGCAAATCATTGGAGTTACTGTTAAAATGCCGTCTCACTAAAGCTGAAATAGAGATGAGAGGGATTTTTTTTCTTGAACTACCCATTCAGTAACAGGTCATTCACCCAAAACCTTCCATAGTACTATATATGTAGAATGGCAAAAGAAATAATTATTTTAATGGGAAAAAACTCTGAAACAAACCGTACTGAAATTGATGGCCTTTCTATGGCATGTTAAAAAGAAGTACTTAGTAAGGACAGTCATATTTGGGTGCTTTAAAAGTACAGAATTCTTCCCTATTGAAAAATATACAAACATATACAGTATTTAGAATTTTCTCAACTGACTGACTCAGTGCATTTTACATTTTATACACAGTCAATGCTTTCTGAGGAGGGAATGTGTTTTTTGTTTTAATTTGCATAATAGTCTGCCCTGAGATATGTTACACCTAGCCTGCTGCCTGAGAACCATATTTCTGCATTTGAGATGTACTCAAGTTTCCATGTGATGCAGCAATACTTTACACCTAGCCTGCTGCCCAAGAACCATATTTCTGCATCTCATTGAAACTTGAGTGCCTGTGAAAATGGTGGTGTATGGGGGAATAAAGAGGATCTATATTGCCAGAAGAGGTGTAACTACATTTTATTCAGTTCTGACAGGAACAAAACAGAAGCTTAACTTGAAAAAATATATTTGCAGGCTGAATCAAGGATGAATAACAATGGGGCTGTCAGGTAGATAAAATGCATCTTTTCAAAAAAGCACACTTTGGGAGCCATAACCATCTGACAAAATAGAGGGTATTTTTTAATTAAAGGGTAAATGACCAGCTAGAGTCCTCAAATAGTAATGGAAGGAAAATATGTTTTAATAGTTGAAGGCTCAAGAATCCAGTTTTAGTCCCCTCTTGTTGTTATAGAGAAGCAGACTGTATTTTTGGGAGGAAGGTAATTTACTGAATGTAGCCCCCTCAACAATTTGTGATTGTGACTGGAGGTTTCATGACTGTAAGTCAACATTTCCTTGCTAGGCTGCCATGGTCTCACACCCTATCCTTCTGGGACATGCATGTAGATGTAGAGGGGCACAAAAGCATGGCAAATATGTCAGAGAATTTGAGGTTGCTCAGTGTATGCAGTTCTTTAAATACAAACTATGTTTCAACAGCTGTGTTTCCACTTATACCACATTGTTCACCTTGTACTGTACTTGTACCTCACATATTTT
The DNA here is from genome assembly GCA_016271365.2 of Neoceratodus forsteri. Lineage (NCBI taxonomy): Eukaryota > Metazoa > Chordata > Ceratodontiformes > Ceratodontidae > Neoceratodus > Neoceratodus forsteri. Next base: position 36,160,240 of record JADMNL010000028.1, on the reverse strand, counting down.
AATTTTATTTTATTTATTTGTATTTTGGATGACACCTTTGCTCTGTGGGCTCTTTTACAAAGGTTCCACGTCAAGGCAATAAGGACAATAAGGTACAAAACATAACATGATCATTACAATGGAACTTACAAAAAAAAAAGACAAGGTTACAATAATAGCAGCCAAAGGCATTGTCAAGGAATTGTGTTGCGAGTTAATTATACAGTACAAGTCATAGGCAGCTCCGTGACACTTTGTTAGGAGTGGGTTAGTGGGAAAAGAGAAAGAAGAGTGGTGGTTAGGGGGTGGTATGGGAGAGAGAGAGAGAGGGAGGAAATGGGGAGGGCATTGCGTTGGGTATGTGGTAGATGGGAAACAGCAAGGAAGGAGGAAAGGGGGGATGAAAAAGAAAAGGAGACAGATTCATCCTATACCCAGTAATGGGGGGTAGGAGAGGAGGAGGAGCTGAGGTAGTGAGGAGGGATGCTTGAGGGTAGTATGCCTGGAGGGGATTATAAGAAACAATCACAGAAGGCTCTAGCCACAAGGTGTTGACGCAGTTTACACTTGAAAGCACCAATCGTGGCAATGTTGGAGATTTCTGTAGGTAGCAAGTTGAACCAGGCGGAGGCTCTGACAAGGTAGGAATTCTGAGTTTGAGAGGTCCAACAATGAGGTATTGTAAAGATTAGACTATCTGATCTTCTAGTTAAGCGGCAGCACCCTGCTGGGTCAATATTGATTGGACTCCAGGGGATATAAGGCCCAGTGATGTCTTCTTAACTAGTATGCAGGTCTGGTACATTAGCCTGCTGCATGGCTGGAGCCAGTTAGTCTGCTCGTAAATGTCACACATGTGAGAAAGGTGGGCAGCTGAAATAAGGAGTCTACATGCCTTATTAAGGGCTACAGCTATGTGCTGGGGTGCAGTATCAGTAGCAGATCCATAGATAACGAACCTGTAGTCAATAGTTGACATAACAGAGCTCTGGATAGTAAGGTTCAAGGCTTCAGCCATTAGGCAATGTTTGTGCTTGTATAGTAGTCCTATACGGGAGTTCACAGTTTTAGGGATATTGTCAATGTGTTTGGTATACGAGTGGGAGCAGTCAAGGGTCAGGCCCAGATATTTAAACATATCCACCTGCTCAAGAGCGACGCCTTCGTGGTTGTTAATTATGAGCTCATGGTCCTTGTACTTGTGGGTTTCATGGAACAACATTGTTTTAATTTGTTTGTGGTTAAGGATGAGTTTATGTGAGCAAAACCAGTCTTCCACCTCTGTGAAACTTTTCTGTAGTTGAGACTGAAGGGAGGTGGGGTCAGTGTGGCAAGTGAAGCTTACTGCATCATATGTATACAGTAACATTCTGTCATGGCAGGAGGCAGGGACATTGTTCAGGAATATGCTGAATAACAAGGGACCCAGGATAGAACCTTGGGGTACTCCAGAGTGGATTGGTAGGGATGACAAGAGGAATTCACCAATCCTGACCCGTTGGGTCCCGCTACTGAGGTAGCTTTGAAACCAGAGGGTAGTTTCACTTGAAAGACCAAGGAGGGATAATTTTTTGAGGAGAATGGAGTGATTGATGGTGTCAAATGCCTTAGTCAGGTCAATATAAAAGGCGCCAACCAACTGGCCCTGATCAAGTGCATGATGGATATGTGTAGTGAATTCAGGGAGTACCATGGTAGTGCTGTGCCCTTTGCGGAAGCCATGCTGCTGGGAAAATTGCAGGATGTATTTTATAAGGTATTCCATAAGCTGATCAGTTATTATCCATTCCAATGCTTTGGATAGAGGAGGGAGGAGGGAGGATGGATATAGGCCTGTAGTTGTTCTTGAGAGTCTTGTCACCACTTTTATGGACCGGAGTCACAACTGCCAGCTTTGACTTTTGGAGGAACTGGGAGAGCATGAGGGAACGGTTGAGGATTTTGGTTAGTGAGAGCAGGACTTCGTCAATGGTGAGGGTGAGAAGTTTCATATCCAGTGAATCGCCACTGATCCTAGACTTTCCAAGCACTTTAAGAATGTGTTTTTTTAGCTAGGCTTTCTGGGATTGCTTTGAAATGGAAAGGAGGGTGCCCTGGTGGCAAACCTGAACTAACAGGAGCTGGGCTGACTGTGGTGGGGTCAAAAAAGTTAGGGGGTAGCACATGACTAAGGTCAGCAAAAGTGGTGTTAAATGCATTGGCAATGATTACATGGTCAAGACTGACGGTACCATCTATGTTCAACATTGTAGGTGTTGTTTTGGGATACTTTCCAGTCACTTCCACAAGGTTATGCCAGAATTTACACCCATCATTCCAGGTGCTGGCTAAGGTGCTCCTGTAATAGTTAGCCTTCTCATGGTGGATTGCTCTAGTACATGCATTCCTTGCTGTTTTGTAGGCCTGGATATCAGTCTGGGTGCCAGTAACCTTAGCACGATACCAGAGCTGGCCTCGAGATTTCATTTGTGTAAGGAGGCCTAGTGTCATCCATGGGTTATTGACACCCTTGATCTTATGCTTCTTGAACGGAGCATGAAGATTGCAGGCTGAGTTGAAACAGGTGATAAAGTATTCAAGTGCTGTGTTTACTTTGGGGGCTATATCAATTGGTGACCAGTCATGTTCACGAAGGAGTGTTTTAAGTGACTCAAGATGACCCGGGGTCAGCTTTCTCCTGTTAATAATTTTGGGGGGGAGTTTGGTGTATTTGTTGGTCCAGATACACAAGATAGGGGAATGATCACTTAAGGAGTCTGGGAGGACTGTTGCTTCGGAGATGTGCTCTGGATTATTAGTTAGCACCAAGTCTAGAAGTGTACAGATCCCTGTTCTGTAGTTTACTCTAGTAGGTGATTTGACCGTTTGTGAGAAGTTAGCAGCAGCTAGGGCATCCTTATAACTATTCAAGCTGGAGGCCAGCCAGTTGATGTTGAAATCACCAAGCAGGATAACTTCTGTATTCTGATCCAGGGAGTTGATACAGTCAAGGAGGGAGAGAAAGCCCAGACTGCTCAACTTGGGTGGTATATAGACAGAGACAATAGTCAGGATCTTGTTATGAGTTCTGAGAAGTACTTTGGCAGCAAGGATTTGGATGTCATTTCTGGGGATGGACACGGGCATGACATGACCCATGAGGGACTCTTTAAGGTAGAGGGCACAGCCTCCTCCTTTCTTGGTAAGTCTGTCCTGTCTGAAAACTACATATCTTGGAATTGCTATTGTGGAGTCAGGTATCTTCGGAGACAGCCATGTTTCCAGCACTGATAGGATGTCTGGATTGTGCTGGGAAACCCAGGCAGAGAGGGTATCAAGTTTGGAGAGGAGGCTGCAGATGTTAATGCTTGCCAATGAGAGTGATCCTGCACTGCTGGTAACCTTGTGGCCAAGTTGCTGTGGGCCGGGGTTAGGGTGAATGTTGCCTGAGAGGAGCAACAGTAGCAGTATTAGATGTTTTAAAAGGGGTTTAAAGTTGCTTCTGTGGAGCAGCAGGGCCCTTTTTTAACAGCTTCCTTTCTATAAGGATGATGCATGAGGTAGTGACCAGTTAGTAATAGCAAGGAGTTGTAAGGGCACAGTTGCAGTGGTTCTGAGAACAGGCCAAAAGTTTCATTTGTTTTTCACAATGGTTGTTGGGTAGATAGCCCTTAGAGACAAGTACATTAAGAGCTGATTTCAATTGAAAATGTTGATACCTGGTGGTTAAGTCAAAAGCTAAAAGAAATGATCAGCAGCTGAGGTCCACAGTCATAGAATGTGTTAGAATTCCTGAAAGGAATGAACTCTGCCTGTGCATATGCAGGATGTGAAATCCTTGTGTCTATATGTGTCTTTGTCATTCAAAGAGGTCTTGAAAAGCCCAAATACAGATCATGGGGCAGGTCAGATGAAAATGTGGATTCAAGCAGGACCCAGAGTCACTGAGTTTGTCAGACTTCGTTGCTTCACTTATGTTTTGCTTGGGATACCTTCCAACAAGTTGATTTTAAAATGAAAAATGCAGATACCTGGTGATGATGCTTTGTAGAAATCCAGTCCAGGAGACTTTCACAGATGTAGTGAGCAAGAATGGTGTAGTTACTCAAAGCAGAAAACCATGTAAATCCACAAAAACAAAGCTACAGACAGAGACAAACACAAGCAGCCACCACACAGACCTAGAAGGCGGAGTTGATTATGCTTATATGGTGATAGAATGTGTAGGTCTGTCTATCCCCCAGAATAAAACCTAGTAAGCCATATCCTTATAAATCCATATAATGGACTGAATATATGATCTGTGACAACTGTGGGTGCTCCTGTCTTCTTATTGCAATACGACCTCTCCAACATAGCAACTCTATCTTACTATGATGCATTTCTCTGTTAGACTACTATAATTAAAAAAAATGCCATGTTATCAGTGTTGAAATATAATGAATACAGTTTAGGTAAGAGCAATATAGAGGATAAAGTATGGGTTAGTGTGTGTAACGTGAAGTTTACACACACCCGAGGGGATAGATGCTCATAAACCCCGAGGGCGAAGCTCAAGGGGTTTATGTCAGCATCTAACCCCGAGGGTGTATGTAAACTTCAAGTTTAAACACACTAACCCATATTTTATTTTACATAATTGCTGGGTTTCCCTTTTTCACCTCAGCAGTTATATATAAAATAACGACCTTGTAGTGCAACCGTGGTTCGGCTTAGTGTTAGTGTGGTGCTGAAATGGGAATCCATCCCTGTCTTTTAAAAATGGCTTACCTCTGCCTGAATGTCTTCCACATGTTTCGGTGCTCTTTTTGGGAACACAGAAGTGGGGAGCGGTCAGGAACAGTTGTGCTGCTCCGTGGGCATGTGCACAGCAAGGGAAACCATGCGCGTGTTTGCCGTTATAAATGCTCCTTTATAACGGTAAATTATGCCACAGTTTCCCTATAGGAAAAAAGGGAAGCCAGTTATTATAAAAAAATTACAGATATTATATTAGATGGATAAAAAAGTACTTGACAGAAGCTGTAAAAAAATTAATAAGACTTGCAGATGCCTCCCACTCCCTGAAAATCACAACGTCAGAATCCTGACCCATACAAACTCCAGTTTCCTCTATTTTCACGCCAATTTTATAGACACTATGCAAATATGCCATTACTAAAATGAGTCTAAATCATGACTTTTATATCATTTCTCAGTGATACTTTTTATTTATTGTATATTAGGTTTAAAATTTTCGCTGCATAAGTTCTGTGCTCTTTTTTCAAATTTGTTCATATCATTGTCAATGCAAATGATACTTGCCAATGTTTCTGTCCTGTGTACAAAGAGGTTTGCTCCATTAAAGGGGCAGACCCAATTATCAGCATGCCCAGGCCAATGTGTGGGGAGTCATAGGTTTCGAATGCAGGGAGAAGGGGAGGGGGCTTGGAGGGAGGGGTGGGTGGTGCTAGGTGAGGTCACAAAGGGGTGGGGCTATGAAGTCACAGAACGTGAGGCAGCATGGGGCAATTGGCTGGGATGGAGAAGGAGAGAAATGGGTGAGCTAAAGGAGCACAAAAGGGCTTGTAAGAGAGGGAGAGCTCACAAATTTTGCTACTTAGAGACTTTCTCTAGGAAGCACACCAGTTCGAGCAATTTTTGTTTAACTAAGATTTTGGCCAGCTTGGGCTTTGTAGCTTTTATAGATACATAGACAGTGTCGGCAGATAAGGGCCTATGGCCCACCCAGTCTGCCCATTTGAGCTTGTAAGTTCAGTTTATGTTTTCCTAGAAGTCTGTTGCCCCTTACCCCTGACCTCCAGAATTCCTTTATGTCTATCCCATGCATTCTTAAATCCCATGATTGTTTCAGCCCCCCACCACTTCCTCTGACAGGGTGTTCCACTTGTCTACCACCCATTCTGTGAAGAGATTCTTCCTCACGTTTCCTCTGAATCGTACTCCCTCCAACTTCATCCCATGCCCTCTAGTCCTGGAACATCTTTTTCATTTAAAAATAGTGTATTCCTGCACTCTGTTCCTCCCTGTAAGATACTTGTATGTCTCTATCATATCCCCTATCTCCCTCCTCTCCTCCAGGGAGTATATGTTCAGTTCCTTCAACCTGTCCTCATAGGACTTGTGATGCAATCCATACACCATCTTTGTTGCCCTCTTCTGAACCTTCTCTACCCTGTCTATGTCCTTACGTAGGTATGATCTCCAGAACTGTACACTGTACTCCAGGTGGGGCCTCACTAGTGTCTTGTATAGTGGAATTATGACCTCCCTTTTCCTGCTGGTGATGCCCCTGCCTATGCATCTCAGCATCCTATTTATTTTACCTGTGCCTTGTCACACTGTTTCCCTACCTTGAGGTCATCAGAGATGATAACCCCAAGATCTCTTTCCTGCTTGGTGCATGCTATATCCTCATTCCCCAACTGATATATCGTGCCAGGGTTTTTGTGCCCCATATGCATTATCTTGCACTTCTTTGCATTGAATTTCAATTGCCAAATCCATGACCATTCTTCAAGTTTCTGCAGGTCCCTTCTCATTCTGTCTACACCCTCTGGTGTGTCTACTCTGTTACAGAGCTTTGTGTCATCAGAGAACAGTGAAATTCTGCCTTGTAGGTCCTGCGCAATGTCACTGATGAAGATGTTGAATAGGACCGATCCCAGCACTAATCCCTGTGGTACCCCACTGGTCACTCTTCCCTCTGTGGAGTGACAACCATTTACCACCACCCTCTGTGTCCTGCCACCCAGCCAGTTACCTACCCACCACACTACTGTCCTGCCCACACCCATATTCCCCAGTTTGTGTAATAGTCTTCTGTGTGGCACAGTGTCAAAGGCCTTGCTGAAGTCCAAATAGGCCATGTCCACTGCCCTTCTCTGATCCACCTCCTAGTCACCCAGTCAAAAAATTAATCGAGGTTGGTATGACATGACCTCCCCCTGGTGAAACCATGCTGCCTTGGGTCCTGTAGTCCATTGACAACCAGATGTTCCACCAATCTCTCCTTCAGTAGTGCTTCCATGATCTTCCCCACTACTGAGGTGAGGCTGACTGGTCTGTAGTTTCCTGCTTCCTCTTTGTTCCTACTTTTGTATAAGGGGACTACATCTGCTGTCCTCCAGTCTTTGGGTACCTCCCCTGTTTCCAGTGATCGGCTAAACAGGATAGCCAGAGGTTCAGCCACCACCTCTCTTAGTTCTTTAAGGACCCTGGGGTGCACCCCATCTGGCCCCATTGCTTTATCAACTCTTATTACTTTCAGTTCCTTCAGGACCCTTTCCTGTGTAAAGGGACCTGCACCATTCTCACCCCTTGTACTCCCTTCAGACCCATTACCCTCCTCTTCCTCAGTAAAGACTGAGCAGAAATACCTGTTCAATATGTCAGCTTTACTGTTGTCATCCTCCACGCGGCGGCCCCCATCCTCCCTCTTCAGTCTCACTATCCCTCCCTTTGCCTTTCTTTTTTCACTTATGTACCTGTAAAAGGTTTTGTCCCCTCTACCCACTGATTTTGCAATGTGTTCTTCTCTCTGAGCTTTGGCTTCCCTTACTGACCTCTATGCCTCCCTTTGCTTCTCCTGGTACTTCTCCCTATCCCCTTCTGCCTGTGTCTTTTTGTATTGCCTGAATGCAATCTTTTTGGCTTTCACTTTCTTTGCTACCTCTTTGTAAAACCATAATGGTCTCTTCCTTTTCCTCTTGCTAACCTGCTTAATGCATAATTCTGTTGCTCTTGTAATCCCCATTTTAAATACTGCCCACTGTTCCTCAACCCCTGATTCCTGCCCCATTCCCCTTAATGCCTCTTTCAAGTATCTCCCCATTTTCCTAAAGTCTGCCCCCCCTAAAATCCAGAATATGTGTTTTTGTGTGGTTTGGATCTGCTCTTTCTGTGATTTCAAACCACAATGACTGGTGGTCACTGTTCCCCAGGTGCTCCCCTACTGTTACCCCCATCACACTGTCCCTGTTTGTGAGCACAAGGTCCAGTATTGCCTGCATTATTCAGTATTATAGTCTGTTTGGTAGCTTATCTTCCAACAGATTCAAAAAAAAAACAAAAAAACTTTTGAGACTTAATTAATTGCAGTTGAATTGTAAGGTTAGTTAAGGCTAGTTTGTAGGTTGATCAGGTAGGCCAAGCCAGCTGGAATTAAGTGAGTATACAGCAGCACAGCATTATGCCTGTTTAAAACTAAGAATCATGCCTGAGCTTTGAGAATTTCAGGTAAAATCCTGGTGCGGGGAGAGAGTGGTATGCTGGGCAGCCTCTCTGCGCTGTGTTGCAACTGTGTATGAAGAAAGATTAATGCACGATTTGTTGATTCTGTACAATGTGAGATTTTTGTGGCTGAACAGTCTCTTTGGGGGTTTTGTTGGGACTAGGTCTAGTTGCATGAGCGCAGTGTGTGGCCTGGCAGGGTCGGTCACAAGCCGTGATGAGGCAGAGCAGTTTTTAGCTGCAGTTCAGTACAGAAGTTCAGGTTTTTCTGCTATCCTGTAGAGAAGGTGGCTGAATGCTTGTCTGTGGCCCAAAAAGGGTGTTTTGTACATTTTTTCTTGGCTGAGCTGAGCAGGGAACAGGCCCGAGGTATGGGTCGCATGGCATGACATCTGACATCATGGCCACGTGGTACCTAGGGAGATCCTTTCAGTAGCTGGAAGTGCTTAAACAAGATAACCAGTGATGCTCAGCAGTAAATGAAGAACAGACTAAAGAGACAGGGGTGTTTCTGGGCTTTTGGCTGGCTTTTGTCTGAAAGGGTAGCTTGGATTTGATGTTTGGCAGAGAGCAGGGAGAAGGCCCGTAGGGTGGACCGTGCGGTTAGGCAGCCACATCAGAACAGCATGGTGCCTTTGCCTGGGTGCATACAGAGGCCATGGAAGGGGCTGGATATATGAGAATTAAAATACAAGAGACCTTCATAGGAGGATGTGGGGATTATGGGCTCTTTGAGTGTTCTTCCCCAGGAGAAGGCCTGCAAGCAGTTGCTTCGATGAAGGTGGGGGGGATATACACAGGGCCATGGCCCCCTTCCCTTGGCACCTATTTTCTGAGATAGTAGGCAGAAGCTTGGGTGAGGGTGGCCCAGAGTCAGGGAGGGATGTGCAGATGGGAGCCAGACTCAAGGCATGGAGGGCATTGGATGGTGGAGGGGCACCATTTTGAAAGGGGGTCACCAGCCATTTTAGGCAACAGATGGATGGCATTTGAGGTGTCCCACCAGGCCACACACAGTCCTGAAGGCATCAAGCCCCTGCCAGAGCAGGCAGGAGCGCCAGCCCCCCTGGGGGCCTAAACAGGCTGCTGCGGTCAGTTATTTAGGCATTTACTTATTTAGCTTGAATTATTTGTTTCATTATTTAGTGAGTCCTGAGATAGCAGCTGCTAGTGGACTAAGAAGACAGGCCTCAGAGGCCAGAACATGCAGGTGAGGAAAATCAATTTCAGGGCACTGCAGGGGGGGATCTGCAAACATATAAGGAGAATTGCTAGGTGTAGGCCAGACCTAACTGGGGAAGCAGGAGGCATGGGGGCCTCAGTACCAAAAAAACAAACAAAAAGGTTTTTGCTGGGAGAGAGAATAACCTACACGATTCTGCTTCATGTGCCCAGGTCTTTGAACAGCTCAGCATAATAGTACCCAGAGAGTCAAAGCTGAACAAGGAGGCTTGCTATCAGGCCATCATGGAACTGGTGAAGAAGGCAAAATAAGTTACTGGAGGCTGCAGACTGACTCTCCCTAATGAGGGATGAGAAGCGGATGGCAGATAAGAGGAAAGGTGGGAAAGAAAATAACAAAAAGGTACCTGGGACCCCTCCTGCACTGGGACTGGTGGACCTTATTCCTGTGGACCAGTGCTGGGTCCCCCAGTACCACCTCCTGCTCTGTTCCTGCATTGATACCGGTGCCCACTCCTCTACCTCAGCTGGAGCCACAGCAGCCTCCTATGCCCACCATAGTTCCACCGCTAGTGAACCCTTCTCTTCCCCTCACTCTGAAGGACAGCATCCAGCCAGTACCACCAGCAGGACAGCACCCACAGCCAGAGCATCCAGGTTCCAGGTAATAAGGATTTCACACTGGAGAGCAGTGTCAAAGAATGTGTAGAACAGATGCTGAAGTCAATTGGTGATAATGGTTTCGGGCAGCTGGAGAAGATTTTGGGGGAAATTAGGAAGAATGATAAAAGGGGAGATGGGTACGGAGACAGGAAAGGGGGGCAGCAAAAAGGTGATGTGGGAGAGATGGGGCCCTGGGAGTGAGAATAGGTGACCATGTTCTGCTGGCTATGAAGGAAAAAATTTGGAAAGGGTAATATGTCGACATATTTGCTTTAGCAAATGTATACAATATCGATAAGTACAAGAAGAAGAAGAGCTTTGAGAAAAAAGATATGGCGGCTGTGGTGCTTCTAGGGAAAGGGGAGGATGATAAGTCTCTGAAGGGCAAGAACTGGGACTCATGGTCAACAGGTTTCATCTATTACATGGCCATTCTTATAAAAAAGAAACCAGAATTGGCCACCCCCTTATTAACCTACTCCTTAATAATAAAGAATGCCTATAAGTCTAGTGAGATTACAGCTGGTTGAAATATGATGAAAAGTTTAGAAAGAGGACGGCCCATTTTGGGGATGTAATGTGGGATGCCAGGCAAATAGTTTTGTGGCTGGAAATCTGTACCAGAAAATCTGTTTCAGGCAGGAATGGGGAAAAGAAGGCAGGAGAACAGCAAAAGTGCTGCTGAGGGTATAACAGAGCATTCTGCTCCTGGCCCCACTGCCGATTCCAGCATGCATGCTCCAAGTGCGGTGGTAGTCACCTGGCATCAAAATGCTGCACTACTTTGGAAAATGGAGTGGTCAGCAATTACCAAAGTCAGCTCTTTCAGGCCACTCAGATTTTAGGGGCCAGCAGTGGGGAAGGGGGGCAGGGGGAGGTGTACTGGGGGAGGGAGGGGACAATCATTCTATAATGAACAGCAGGATAGTTGAAGGGCTAGGGGGATGACAGTTCCAGCTAGTGGACACACCTATACAGACAGGTATACTGGAAGAATGGGTAAGGAACTATTCCGACAGGGAGGTGGTTACCTTCTTGGTACAAGGGTTCATAAAGGGTTTTAGCTTACAGTTTTGGGGCAATAGGAAAGTAACAATGGCCAAGAATTTAAGATCTGTAAAAGGGAAAGAGGACATCATGGAGAAAAAGGTTGGTAAGGAAATTGAAGCGGGCAGGGTAGAGGGGCAATTCACCAGGCCTTCCCTTCCCAAGCTGCATGTGTCCCTGTTAGACTTCATCCCAAAGAAATAACCAGGGGAATTTAGGGTAATTCATCACTTGTCATACCCAGATGGGGACTCAATTAATGACCAGATTACTGAAGAAGACAGTAGGGTGATGTATGCGACTTTAGAAGAGGCGGTAAGGATTATATGGGCAACCCACGGGGCATGGCTAGCTAAATCAGACATAGAGGCAGCATTCTGGGTTCTGCTGGTCTGGTCAGAGAACTAGGATTTGCTGGATTTTCAGATTGGGGGGTCATATTATTTCAACAAGGCCATGCCCATGGGTTGTTCAGTGGCTTGTGCTACATTTGAAATGTTCAGCACATGGTTGCAGTGGGTCTTTCAACAGAAGTATGGATATAGTTCAGTAATACACTACCTGGATGACTTCCTCCTGATAGGGGAAGAGCAGACAGAGACAGAGAGGATGCTATAGGATTTCAGGGCCATGTGCAAGGAATTGGGGGTACCGCTGGCTCCAGACAAGATGGAGGGACCCAGTCAGAGGCTGGAGTTCCTGGTTCTTGAGATACATATGGAAATGGGAACTGTTTTGCCTGCTGGACAAGAAGGTAGAAAAGCTAAAATCCCTCATATAGGCAATGAGGATTCAGAGGTGAGTTCAGCTCCACCAGGTGCAACAACTCATGGGACACCTGAATTTTGCATGTAGGGCTATAGCCAAGGCCTCTACTTTTCTGTGGACATTGGGACCGAGTTCTGCGGTAAAACTACCATTTGTCGCAGAACTTCTGCAGCGGTGGTTTGTAATTTCTGCGGAAGTTCTGCGGCACTAACGAACTACCACATCACAGTGTTAGCTTGTCATCCTGACTTCACTTTCATGGGAGTGGTTATAGCAGTCAGGATGGGGGAAAGCACAGTAACAATAGTTCAAAAAATGACAGACTTATAGAAATAATTTTGTGTCTAAAAAAGCAAAAAAAAAAGTATCCCTTAATGTCCTAGCCTATTGCATAAATGAAATACACAGAGGGGACCTTATGTGATAAGGTATTTTTATACTCAAGCTATCTATACCACTTGTGAGGTCCCCACTGTGTATCACTTATATATTTATATGTGCTGTCTACACCACTCATGAGGTATCACATTTATTTAAATGTGTGTGTATACTGTAGGTATATATGTATATGTGTGTGTGTGTGTGTGTGTGTGTGTATATATGCATGTGTGTATATATAAATATATATAGATATATAGATATGTAGTGAGGGAGAGATACTGTGTGTGTGTGTGTGTGTGTGTGTGTGTGTGTGTGTGTGTGTGTGTATGTGTGTGTGTGATAACAGAATAAAGAAGATATTGCAAAACTCATTTTTCATGCCAACCCACTTCCACTAACACACTACACAACACCACCAGGCCATGATATGCATGTGAACCTGTTGTGAGATAAAGCTCTCCAGGCCGTCACAATGTGTCCCCCATGTGACAGAACACTGCGCCATACCTTCCAAGGCTCAGAGCAGTGATGTGTTCCCCCAATCCTTGTCCTGCTCAGCCAGATCCCAGAGCTCATCTCCAAACCCGAGTTGCCAGCAAGGGAACACAACATGCTATGCTCTGGCCCAACAGCTAGCCCTGCACAAAACATTTCTCCATAACTTTTAGGTGAGTCTCTCAACCAATGACAATATGTAATCAATAACCTTGGCAAAAATGTGTATAGCCCAATTATTAATTTAACAGGTCTAGTCTTTCAACAGGTCTACACATTATTATATTCCACTTTTCTGGGCATAATTACTTTATTTTTCTTAAAAATGCCAGGTTAATTCATTTTACCAGTTATTCCATTTCATATGGCATCTCTATACCTTAAAGGCAAAAATAAATTTGTACAAAGTAAGGTATGGACTTAACAGGTCTATGCTATTGTCAAGGTTTTGTTTAAGTTGGCCCTAGTGCAATAACATAAGACTGAAAATTGTATTAGACTGCAGCAGGTTGAGCAAATATCATCGTGCCTGATGTGTTCTGCCACCGCCTCTGGCAGTGGGAACTGTGGTAGATAAGTGACTATTCATTTCTGCGGCAGAATGTAGCCATTTCATTAGCTAATGTATGATGTGATAGTATTAATAACATCACATTCTGAGCATAGAGGGGTTTGGGATGTAAAAAAATTTAAAAAGAGGGGAAGGGAACCAGGTTCTATGGATAAATGGAAATATTAATAAAGAATCACCAAGAACAGTGAATTCTGTGCCACTGCAGAAGTTCTGTGGTAGGTTGCAAGTTCTGCACAAAATTCTACGGCCACAGAATTCTAAGGGCCTTGGCTATAGCGCTGGCCCACATGTTTACATGGTGCCTGTCTAGGGCAATAACAGGGGCATCCAGGCCACACCAATGGGTGGATATCTTAAAAGGTACTTGGGAGGATTTAAAGGTTTGGGAAGTTTTCTTACAGACTTTCAATGGTAAGACGTTTTGGCAGGAGGATTGGGTGTTTAATATGAATTTGCAATTGTATACAGTTGCAGTGGGAGGTATTGGGATGGGAGCTTACCTTAGGGGCAAGTGGTTTGCAGCAGCATGGCCCTCGGAATGGACTAAGGTGGGGAGTCACCAAGGACAACACCTTCTTAGAAATCTTCCCCATATGGGTGGCAATGATAGTATGGGGCATGGACCTTAGGAACCAGAGGGTCACATTTTAGAGCAACAACAGGGCCACAGTGGATGTACTGAACAAGAGGGGAGCCATGTCTGAGAGGGTGATGAGGGTCCTAAGACAGTTGGTGTTAAAAGGGCTGTCATTAAACCAGTCATTTAGGGCAAGGCACATAGATGGCATGTATAATAAAATAGCTGACTGCCTTTCCCACCTGCAGATGGACAAGTTTTGTGCCATTGCCCAAGGAGCAGAACCCAGGCAAGTGGCAGTTCCGGGGTATGTGTGGAAGATTGGGTTGCAGGAGTTGAGCTGTTGTTTTGACATCTGCTGAGCCCCCTGGACACTGAAAGCTTATGAGGTCTCATGGAAGGTGTTCCAAGCATTCAGAGAAGGAAATGGCTTTGAGGTAAGTGGGGTGGTAATGGGAGATCAAGTGGTAACGTTCGTAGTGTCAGGATGGAGGAATAAAGTAGCACATGTGATCCTGGGGGGCCACCTGGCAGTGATAGGGCAGGTCTGAAGTTTAAAGGGAAGGGAGAACCCCAACAAGACCAACCTGGTTAGGCACATGATGCAGGGGTGGCATGGGTGGGGGAAAACCCACGGACAGCAGGAGGCCCATCACAGAAACACTATTGGCTGGTATCAGGGGTACTTCACCATCTGTGTCAGTCCAGCACTGAGGCCATGTTGTTCTGGGCATTATATGCCACCATTTACAGAGGTGCCTTTAGGGTTAGTGAGGTAGTGGGGCATGGAAAATGGAACACTTCAGCAGGTTTACTGTTGGAGGACAAGATGTGGGCCAGTGACAGAGTGAAAGTAATCATAAAATGCTCCAAGACAGACCAGACAGGAGTAGGAGCAAGGGTGACATTGCAGAGACATATGGTCAGCTCCTTCTGTCCAGTGGAGGCACTGTCAGTATACGCTATGGTGCATCCAAAGGACAAAAACCCACTCCTATTTATACATGGGGATGGGTCTCCAGTAAAGTGTATGCAGGCAACAGCCATACTCAAAAAATGTATGGCATTCCTGAGGGAGGGCCCAAGTGGTTTCTCATTGCATTCTTTCAGAATAAGAGCAGCATCAGAATTAGTGGGCCTGGGAGGGTCAGAGGAAGCAATTAAGGCAAAAGGGCAGTGGGCATCAGGTTGTTTTAAGAGATATGTCTGGAATGATGCCTGATGATAATACTAATCATGTTTTCTTTTTCTCCCTTACAAGCAGGTGCAAGTTATCAATAATGAATTAATGAGGGGGGGGAGTCAAAGAAAAATGCGGTGGTAGAAAGGGATCAAAGAAGAACAGCACGGGAGAGGGGGAGTGAACCACAAAAAACATGATTAACGTGTGTGTTTTTTTTTTTTTTGTGGACACTCATTTGTCCATTGGGCCAAAATGTGGGCATCCAGGAGGCTAGGGGAGGCATCTATACTTGGATCTGAAGCGCATCAAACTGATATGGAAAGGCATGAGGGGAATAAGATGGGTGCAGCTGCTACCACTGCTGTGAGAAATAAAAGTGGAACACACACACTTGCACATGATTATCATCCATCTAGGAGGGAATGATTTGGGGACCAGACCCTGGTTGAACATTTTTTCCAAATAAAGGAGGACATAACTAAGATATGGGAATGGTGGGCGTAGGTTACTTTGGTTTCATCAGATATGATACCCAGGAGGGTGTAGAGACATGCTCATAGCCATAAAGCAGTAGAGAAGACCAGAAGGTGAATGAACACCAGAGTGGGCAGGTTATTTATGGCCTATGGGGGACAAACAATATCAAGGGGCATGGAGGAGCATGAGGATGAATATTATAGGGAGCATGGAGTGCACCTCTCGAGGCTGAGTCTAGCCCTCTTTAATTCAGAGATAGTAGATGTGATTGAGCCCTTGATGCAGAAACAAATTGGCTTAAAGGGGGGGGAGGCCACCGTCCATCGCAAGTGGGAGGTGGCCTAGTGGAAGATAAGGGGGGATTAAAAAAAATAAGAAAAGACCCTGGACATCCCAAGAAGATGGAGGGGTACGAGTGTACACTTGGACCCTAGCAGAGAATGAAGAGAAAAGTAGCCCTCAAATGTACATCTGGGGGAGAAGAAGAAAGGTTAATGGTCTTAAAAAGCGAAGGTTGATACAATGTAACTAGAACACAGAGAGTGTAGAATATGTATGTAATGTACAGTATATGGTGTTTTATCAATATGTAAACATTGGAAATATGGATTTGAGTTGTGGAAAAGTTTTAAGTAAATGAATTGCCGAACTGGGCACCCACTCATTGTTGTGCAAGTTTTTCCTTGGGTGGTATCTGTGGACAATGCATGTGGGCAATACAGTTTTAGAGTTTTGATGGCCATTTACGGCATAACATATTACAAACTATATCAAAATTGGGAATAATGTTGCTGTTGTGAATTATTTCCCTCTTTACCATTATCAAGCCCCTCTCCCCATTCCCATGATAATGTTCAAGATCAACCTGAAACTGCCTCCAACCTTATTTATTTATTTAAATTTTGGTGACTGGTAAGCCCACTGAGACCATGACAGTCCCTTTTTCAGGTGCGACCTAGGATTAGTTACATGTACCTAAAAGGAAAAAAGGGTGTTTAACACATACGATTGAGAGGTGTCCTAGTCGACAAGTACATGACAATGGTTCCATGTATACAACTGTGAAGTTATACAAAATTGACAAGTAAAGGACAAAGTATGTTGACAGATACAATGTATAGCCATAGGCACAAGGTTGTCAGCCATGTTTTAGTTTATAGGTTCCCAAGCTGAGTTCAACATGGGGGAACTATTCAAGCATGAGCTTGTGTGGGGAACACCTCCATAGATTCAAGTATTGGGTCATCGGTAGCAAGAACAGGTAGTCAGATTAATCAGGTGAGACTTAAGTCCCGATTTGAAACCAGCAAGAGATTTTCAGACCTGCACTTCTTTAGGGAGATTATTCCAGAGTCTGGGGAGAAATGACCTAACAGATCTCGGATCATGGTAGGACTTGGCCCTGGGAACCTGAGGAAGTTTGTGGTCAGAGGATCTGAGGTTCCTGCTACCCAGATTGAAGCTCATTAGGTTTGCAAGACTTGGGGGAGCATCTGGTTGCTGTAGTCTGTATGCCAAGCATAGTGCTAGATATTCTAACTTGTTTTCTAGGAGTGTCCAGTTGATGGTGCTCAGCACTTTGCAGTGATGCTCCATATAATGTGCTCTGGCCACAAAACGACTGACTCTGGTATAGTGTTCTCAGGTGCCAGATTTCTGTGGCCTTTAATGATTGCAGCAGCATGGCTCCATACAGAAACGTGGGTAGAATAGTTCCATTACTGACAATAAGTTTCTACTCCCTGGTTAGGAAAGGGGTTTGCCTGTATAGGAAACAAAGCTTCTTATTGATCACTTTGGTTATGTGGTCAATATGGCTTCTAAGAGTCATTTCATGGTCTATAAACATTCCCAGGTACCTTATACAGTTAACAACTTCAATTTTTGAACCATTTGAGAGTGAGAGAGAGATAGCAGGTTAGACATATTTGCACCCAGATTCTTAGGGCCGAAAAGCATGGCCTTGTTTTTTTTTACTGTTTAATACTAGCTTGTTGTCATGGAACCACTGCTCAAGAATTAACAGATCCTGACTTAGTGACAGGTTTAGGGACGCCACGTCATTAGAGGGTCTGTACAATATGGCATTGTCTGTGTACAGGGTAACCCTTGCCCCACTACAGTTATATGGTAAGCTGTTCACATATAGTGAAAATAGCAGAGGGCCCAAAATGGAGCCCTGAGGAACCCTGTCTGACACTCATCAGATCTGGCACCCTGCCAGAGGACAACTTGTGTCCTGCCATGGAGGTAGTTAGTGAACCACCATTAGGTTAGGGCATCAAGTCCCGGAGATTTGAGGTGCCCTGCAAACAGCTGGTGGCCCACTAGGTCAAACGTCTTGGTGAGATCAATGCAGACCGCACCAAGTAGCTGGCCTTGATCTAGGGCTGAATAGATATCAGAGGTGAAAATAACTAGAGCCATCTCCATGCCATGTTTCTTCCTGAAGCCATGTTGTTGCTCTGTCAACAAGCTGTTTCCCTCCAGGTATGATAGAACCTGCTGGTAGACCACCTTTTCAAGCAGTTTGCTGAGGGAACAGTGTATGGAGATTGGCCTGTAGTTTTCCACCTGGGTGTTTGACCGATCTTTGGGAATAGGAGATACTAGGGCAACTTTCCACTTTGAGGGCACTTTTCCTTCTAGTAATGATTTATTAAATAGATATGCCACTGGTGCCTCAATGACCGGGGCAGCTATCTTAAGCAACTTAGGCTCCAGGTTATCGTTTCCCACTGATTCTTCTGCCCTTATGCCCCTGAGCAGTTTTAAGACTTCACCCCTGGTCACAAGCTTGAGGTGGAAATCAGGGCCCTGGACATGATGTCCCCCCATCCATCCTGAGCAGTAGACATTGGGCTTGGGGCATCTGTCTTAAATTTCTCCAGATCTGTAAAAAAACTATTAAAGGCGTTTGCTGCATCCAGGGCCGTGAAGTGACATACCATATTTGCTATGATTTTACTAGCCTCTTTGGTGGTATTACCCTTAAGCAGGGCTTTTATCTGTGTCCAGAACCTTTTTGGATCTGATAGATTGTCAGTTTGCAGGGTATGAAGATAGTGCTTCTTGGCCCTTTTTAGCAATTCTTTACAGCTGTTTCTCTTTTCCCTGTACTTAACCCAATCACTAGTTTTATTAGTTTTTTTGAATTTGCACCAGGCCCGATCTCTTTCCCTCATCTGGCTTTTTAGGTTTGAAGTCAGCCACCTGGAGTGCTGGCCCTTGACCCTAAACTTTGTCAGGGGGGCATGTTTATTGGCAATAAAGAGGAAGTGCTTGATGAAGCAATCCAGGACTTCAGACCCCTCATCTAGAGTGGAGTAGTTTCTAGACCAGAAGGTTCTAGGGGGCTGCTTGTGGTAGTTATTTTTCCAAATTACAAACACCAGTGAGTGGTCACTGAGTGCATCAGCACAAGTACCTGCCAGCTTAGCTCTGTTTGGTTCAGATACCAATAGCCATTCAAGAGTGGTGAGGTTACCCATTTTTTGGTTGTGTCAAGTGGGATCTTGAATTAGCTGTGACATGTTTATGTCTTGCAGGTAGATTTTAACCTCCCCACTTGGAAGGGCACCCCAGTTTAGAGTAAAATCCCCCAGTATTATTTTCTCACACCCTGGCAATCCAGGGATGAAATCCATAAGAACCTTTAAAGCGTCCATGGCTGTTTTTAGAGTGTTGTAGACACACCCGACTAGCAAGGGCTTCACTCCTCCCAGTAAGATCTTAACAAACACTGCTTCACACCCTGACTGTTCTAGGTCCTGGGTGGTTACCAAAGAAGCCTTTAGGTGAGATTTGACATATACGAGAACTCCACCACCTTTTTTCCTCTGTCGGTCTTTTCTGAAGGAGTTGAGCCTGTTTAGTTCTACCTCATGTGGTAGAATATTTGGTTTCAGCCATGTTTCTGATATGGCAACTATGTCAGGGGAGAAAAGGTCAGCCCAGGCCTCAAGTTTGTGTATCTTGGGCCTGAGACTGTTTATGTTCATATGTATCTTTCTTAACCCCTTGGCATTGGTCCAGGTGGGCATAGTGGGTTTTATGGCCTAGATACTGGTACATGGGGGGATCAGGGTTCAATTGTACATCACCTGCCAGTATGATTATTAGTCTCAGGATTAATGATATTAGCTTGTATGGGATACAGGCTGAGAGAGTGCATTTCTTGTACTTGAGAATCTCCATGGGTCACGTGATGCTAGCTGCCTGAAGGCTGTGCAATCTCTGGGCTCCCACCAGCCATCAACTTCAATTCGATTTTAAATCGATACTAAATGACCAGCTCGACAAATAATAGCAGTCGGTATTTCTCTAATCTCTGCCTTTTGGCCTTTGTGTGTTTTTCCCCTGCATCGCATAGCCTTTGCGCTGCGATGGAGGCAGAGATGAAGCAGGCCGTGATGCGGCACACTCCTCCCAATATGCCGGAAACGCTCCCGAAGAAGGCGAGGAGTCAGGTCTCTAGCAATCCTGGCAAATTGGGCGGCGCTGCTACTTCGGCCATCCCTCTTTCCGAGGAAAGATTTCTCCAAGAAGTTTCACCGCTCCAAGAAGCGCTGGAAAGCATCACATCTGAATTAAAATCTATTAAAGGGGGATCTTACCTCCCTTAAAAGCAGGATGATCGACTCAGAAGCCAGGATTGTATCCCAAGAAAAATGGAGGGGCACAGTGGAGTCAGAAATCATCTCATTGAAGCAACAAGTGAGAAAACTTCAACTTAAGATGGAGGATCTAGAGGGGCGTAGCAGGAGAAACAATCTCCTAATAATTGGGCTGCTGGAGTTAGAAGAAGGCACAGACACCATCGCTTTCCTCCAGAAATTCTTGTTTAAAGTCATTGGGCCCTCACCCCTCAACCCCCAGTACCATCTCGAAAGGGTCCATCGATCTTTAAGACCAAGACCCCCACCAGACTCTCCTCCTCGCCCGATCATTATTAAGTTCCTAAGCTTCATTGAAAAGCAACACATCCTTACCAAGGCTCATGAACTACAAGCAATAACCTGGGGATCATCTAAGATAAGAATCACTCAAGATCTCCCGATCGAGACCAGGCAGAAGAGAACCGCTTTCCATCCTGTGGTGCAAAAGCTCATCGCGGCAGGCATCCGTTTCAGGATGCTTTATTCAGCTAACCTGAAGGTCACAATCGACGGCTCCACTTTCACCTATGAGTCCCCTGACCAGGCCACCAAAGACTTGACTTCCAGGCTCCCTAACTTGTTCAAGGAGAAGTGAACTGAACTTTAGGGGATCAGTTATTATAATGGCTGTCTGTATTTTCTGGTTTTAGGATGTATCTGGCAAATTGCCTACCTGTTAGATTTTGGTGGGAGGGAGTTGAGTCTTGTGAGGCTTGAGAAAATGAGCACCCTTAACGCTGGTCCAGGTAGGCCACTGATCCTCCGGTTCTACCCAGCATGGCCCCAGAACCTTTGGGATGGGGACTTGTTGCTCTAGCTGACTGAACTGGATGTGGACCAATTTTGGTCCCATTACATATTGAGTCCTCCAGGGCCCTGCTTAAACGATGGTTCGCCTACTCGCCTAGTGATTCTTCTCACACAGGTGGCCAGCTTTTGCTGGTAGCAGACGCCTACAGATGGGGTTAAGCGACTGGCCATATTAACTAGTGGGCATGTGCTGTATACCTCACGAAGAGGCTGTCTCTAATCGCTACCTAATTTGGCTTATTTCCTTTTGATTCCTGCATGACCCACCAATATACAAGGCTGTTATTCTACCATAGGCAGATGGGATGGGGGGGACCCCGGAGTTGCGTTAAGCTAAGAGGAAGTTTCCTCACGAGCTTAATAAGGGGGGATATGGCGGCCCTCGGACCTGTTACAGGAGACTTCACCTTATATTTTGCTGGTTGATTTATACAAAAAGCTTGTGTCTCCTTCCTGATAAGAATTCCATAACTGTTTGGTATTGGGCTATGACAGCCCTGGGTTTCGCCATTGGGGTCTGGTTCTCAGGTTCATGCTATCGGTTGTTTTATGGTTCACCTGTTCAAGCCTGGAACCAGCTTTTATATAGTTGGTTGGGCTTTTTTTCTATTGGGGAGGGGGGGAGGTTACTCATGGCTTGGTGACACTAGCTTTCAAGGGTCCTATATCATCAATTGCTTTTATTGGTCAATCTCTACACACCAGAGGTTTGAATGTTTTTCTCTTCATAACTTAGACAGACTTATGGGGGGGGGTAGAGTGTGCTATCTCTATTTCGCTGTTAACAGGCATACTAATATATGTTTGCTTAACCTAATGGTTCTAAAATGGCTATAATATTGGTTAAGATAGCTACCTGGAATGTGCGAGGGATCAGGGAGAGCCAAGAGGATTCAAGTTTTTAACCACTGTGACTTACTTAGGATTGACATACTTATGCTTCAGGAAACCCATCTGGTTAATAATGAGAAAATCTGGCTAGTTAGATCTGGTTTTTCCCAAGTTTTTTCAGCGAGTGTCTCTGGGGCTAGTAGGGGGGTGGCTATCCTAATTAAAAACCATGTTTCCTTCCTGGCAAAGGAAGAGCTGGCAGATCCAGAGGGCAGGTTCATTCTGGTCAAAGGGTGCCTCAATAATTGCAAGGTTGTACTCGGTTCTGTTTATGGTCCAGTAGGTGGGAGCCCTGAGTTTTTTATGACCCTAGCAGATAAAATTGGTACTTTCCTACCCTCACACCTAATACTAGGTGGGGACTGGAATGTCCCACCATGTCAAATCCTTGACAGATCCCACGATCCAAAGAGACCAACAACTCCAGCTCAAAAGGCCCTATCGGATTTCACGCAGCTATTGGGTCTTTGCGACCCTTGATGACTTACTAACCCCTCCCTCCCTCCGATCTTTTTCCTTCTTTTCTCAAGCCCATAATTCCTGGTCTAGAATAGACTATATTCTAATTAGCAAGTCACTCCTCCCTGGCCTCCTCCAGACAGGCATTGAGCCGATAGTGCTGTTGGACCATGCTAGTCTGGGTGAAGGTCTCTCCGGATCCCAATTTTCAGCATGATACCATTTGGAAGCTTAACACTCAACTTCTCAAGGAAGACCAGACGGTCGTCCACATCAAAGATCTCATCTCTAATTTTTTGGAACTCAATATGAATTCCACTCCGAGGGTGGACTCCGTTTGGGGCTCCCTGAAATGCTACCTCAGAGGGGAGTTAATTAAACTAGCTTCTATGAGGAAAAGATGCAGACAGGCTCATGCCGCCTCGTTATTGACCAGAATCAAAGAAATGGAAAGCTTTCATGTCCCTTCTTCTCCCTTAATCTGTCTCGAATCCCTATTAAAAGTGAAAAATGAATATGCGGATCTACTCAAAGAAAAGGCCGAATATGCTGTTTTAAAAACTCAATCCAAGTATATCAATCAAGGTGAAAAAGCCGGTAGGCTCTTGGCCCTAAGATTGCGCACAATAGAGGGTTTGAGACTAATCCCGGCTTTGCAAACCCCAGAGGGGCTATCCAAAACCACCCCCAGAGAAATTACCCAGATCCTTGAGGAATTTTATAAGAACCTCTACAGCAGTCACTCCCCTCCAGTACCCCTTTTGGATATCGAGACTTACCTAGCAGATCTTGAACTTCCCCAGCTCCTTGCACACCATAAAAGTGCATTAGCTTCCCCCATCACTCTATCTGAGGTCGAGGACTCCATTGCCTCCCTCGCTCCTGACAAAGCACCCAGCCCAGATGGTTACCCTTCTAACTTTTACAAAACTTTTAATAAAGAACTAGCCCCCATACTCCTTAAGCTCTATGACTATATGTTTGACGCCGACACTATTGACCCTACATTACTGGAAGCCACGATCGTGCTAATTCTTAAGCCAGACAAACCACCTAAAGACCCTGTGAGTTATCGTCCCATCTCTTTCTTAAATTGTGACATGAAGATCCTATCTAAGATCCTAGCCGAGAGAATTAAAAAGATCTGGGTCCACCTTCTGAGTCCGGAACAGGTGGGATTTGTACAGGCACGTTCCCCTGCAGACCACCTTAGAACCCTCTCTCACATCTCACATGCTGCCCAATTATCCCATACTCCAATAGCTCTTATTTCCTTAGACGCTGAGAAAGCGTTT